>JADMNL010000026.1:124755000-125355000 GCA_016271365.2 Neoceratodus forsteri
GTTGATCTTTCACACACACCCCCCACCCCGCTGTGTTCTCTACTACAGTTCCGTGTGGCCAGCCCTCTGACATGAACGAGTAAGCCATGGGGGATGTCTATGTGCCTGTGAGCCTTTGTGATGAGTATGTGTTTAATAGAGCTCATGCTGCGCTTATTGTACTGGTGCTGATTGTGCAGCTTCAGCGCGATCAGTACCAGTACAATAAGCACAGTCATACGTGCTGTTAAACAAATACTCATTAGAAAGGCCTGCAGGCACATAAACATCCTCCATGGCTTAGCCTGTCGTTCACATCATCAGAGAGCTAGCTACGGGTGATTCTGGGAACTGTTTTATATGGACATGGCTATAAAAATCTGAACTACTTTTGACTAAGTGACTAAAAATGTCATCAGTTTGCGTTTTTGCTTAATTGGGACCTCACAGTTCTGCATCATTTCTGCATGGGGGCCGAGTTCCACTTTAAGATCCCTCCCCCTGATGGCCCAGCTATAGGTTATTTGCAGAAAGACATGGAGCAGTGTTCTGTCATCCTACCATGCTCTCAGAAGCAGAAAGGGGAGGGAAAAGGCCAGGAGAGCCAACCACCACTTTCAATAGCCTACCCTAAATTAAAGGACCAGCAGAAGGCAACTTGCCCTGCTTGCCTGAAGATGTCCTAGAAGTCCACACAAAGCAGGTAATCAACTTTTCAAACCTATGCTAGCAAATATTTCTCAATTCCTGCTTAAAGAGCTAGTGGAGCCAAAACAGGCAGACCAGAAAATACAAATTTTTAGTAGTAATCAGTTGTAACTTTATATTTCTGAAGTATGTTTCTTTTTCCTTTTGCTCATCTGAAAGTCTTCTATGTGATAATATTGTGCTGGATGTGTGGAACAGCTCTTAGCCTGGCAGCAGACATACCCAACTCTACTGCTCTACACTACATCATCGGCATTATGGTCTCACTGATGGTGACATCACAGGTGAATGACCTGGCAGTCACTAACTTGCTGTTCCTAAGTAGCAGTGATGTCACAGTCGGTGAGGCCACAATGCTGCTGATGTAGTGTGGGGCAGCAGAGCAAGACATGTCAGCTGCCAGGCTAAGAGCTGTTCCACACATCACACCTACTAACATCAGGTAAACAATCTTCTAATTAAACAATGGGGGGGACCTCCGGCATAAAAGGTAATAGTTGGCTGCTTTTAAAATCTAATATTAGTTTTAGGCAGTACACTAGCTATTTAACAGCTCGTTTTTGGCATGTGACAAATGACTAATTTAGATTTCCCTGCGGATTATTAAGTGTCTAAGTATGTGTTTGCATAAAAGTATCCCTGGTAACTGTTTTAACTTTAACATCATCATCTGAACTATATATGTGCCAAATAGTTTTTTCGAGAGTCCCCCCACCCCACCCCGTTGCGGTTAGCTTGCAATTTTCTGGGCTACAACACAGGACACACCTATTGAGCCTAGTGAGAGCTGCTGAATCCATGCCAACATTTCTCTTTCTTGGGATCTAGAAGAGGCAACATGGTTTTACTGTTGGCTAGAATAACATCATCCTTTGTTTTTTAAAAAAAATATATAAACCTTAGTCAGGTGGTGGGGACACTATGGTGTCCTACTTCTGTCTTATAAAGTGGTTTTCTTAACAAAATAAGGGCAAATGAATCACTGTTACTCCAAGTAACTTCTCACTTGGAACTTGGCTACATTTAATAGTTTGGGTATTAGAAAACAACATCCACATGACAATTTTGTCCTGATTTTAGTTGAGAGTCCTTTTCAAAATATTTCAAACTCTGATATTTGGTTTAGAACCTGTACTTGGAAAACCCTTGACTTTAATCTCTCATCATGTGCATGAAGCGTGAATTAAAAACTTGTGCCTCATTTCTGCAGGTTTTAAGCGAGTACGTGACTTGTGTAGGATTCTGCGTCTTCTGCCTGTTATTGAAGAGACTGCACTGTCTCACTTTGAGAGAGCCTACGACCATCCATCCTACCACACACTCAGGTTGGAGAAGAAGGAGATACTGGTGGGATGCTCAGTTTATATATCCTGCAGACAGAACAACTGGCCCCTGACGATGGGTACCATCTGCACCCTGCTTCATGCAGACAAGAGCCTTTTTGCTGGAATCTACTTGAGTTTACTGAAGGAACTGAAGCTTGATATTCAGGCAGTGGACCTGAACAGTCTAGTTAAAACCCATTGTGACAGGTATGACACTGATTCATTTGAAGTGTGAGTGTATGTGTGTGTGTGTGTGTGTGTGTGTGTGTGTGTGTGTGTGTGTGTGTGTGTGTGTAAAAAAAAAAAAAAAAAAAAAAAAAAAAAAATATATATATATATATACACACAGTGTACGTGTTGTGTGTGTGTATATGTATACACATACACACACACACACACACACACACACACACACACACACACACACACACAAATGGGTAGGTAAAATTCTGTTTCCTGATTGGTGGTGAAGTGTCCAGAGCAGTTCAGGAATAGTAACTCCATTGCTAAACTTACCTTCATATTCTTTTATACAGAGCCCCATTTTATTAGCACAGTAAGACACTTCAGGATGTGGGTTATTATTCCTGAACCTCACTTTCAGGTGGTTGAAGGCACTTGAGACAAGTGCCTTGTGCCTCGCTGTGCACCTGGGCATGTGGTTCAGGAATAGTAACCCACACTCTGTGTCTTATTACTTCCATCGTACAAACATGGATTGGAGTTGAGGCTTGTGGTAAAAAACTAATACTATGAGGGGAGTCTGTGGCCCACAGCAAGTAATAATGGTGGTGGCAGCAGGCTGATGGCATTATTGCCTAGTGGAGTTCACTTTTTCTACCAGAGAAACACCAAGATTCCACTGTTTGCCCAAAACACCTGTGTATAATTTTATTGAACCTTTTATTAAGAAATGTTTGCACAGCTTTTTTGTGTAGCTGCAGCTACTTTTAGAAAACGGGAGCAAATTTCAGCAAGTGGCGGCTTCTGTGCTGCTGTAATATTTTGATTAGCAGTGGCTTTTCAAGGTCATCAGCAGAGGTTAAGGAATCTCTTGCTCATTCGATGAAGAGTAGTGACTTTGGACGGCAGTACTATGTTTAAGAGACTATTGACCGCTATCATGGCAGCAGAGCTATGGCACAAAACTGGTTAAGTGAATGTATTTTAACTCCTCTGATTGCAAGGTATTGTCCAAGGATTTAATGTACAGTATATAAGGATCTTTATAAAGTGAGTTGGGACAATCCTGCATTTTGATTGGCTAGTAGCCATGCTTACTCTCACTCTACTACCAACAACTACAAAGTGCTCCCAGGTCGCTCCTGAAAACAGGCACTTGTGCTTAGTGAGCCTTACCCAGTTACTAAAAGAATTAAAATAAAGAGGTTCCAGTGCCACTTGTCCCACTGCCCTATCACTGCCAACTAAAGTTTTAGTTTCATAACTACCGAATGAGCATAATTGTCACTCGGAATGAGTATAGTGCTACCCTGATATCTTCCCTTGCTGGACTGGGACCCCTCCCTTTTCTCATTCCTTGTTTTGCCCTGAGCTGTTTGTTCCTCCCCACCCATCTGCCCTCTGTACATTTACCACTGCTACTTCTGTACCTCACTCCCTACTCTAGAGGGTAGAGAGCGCTTTGTTCATCTCTAAATTCTGGGTTGTACCCCTTCCCTTGAGATTCCTTGAGTTCCTTTTTTATACTCTGATTTTCATACAAGGTTATCAGGTTTGGCAATACGTGAAAAGAGATCGGACGTCATTTTAACATTTGTTAACCCATCAAAATCCACATGTATGGACAATTACTGTGCTCCCCCTGACTGAGACAATTTGTTATACTACAGAAAGGAGGCATCATACGATCTCCGTTCGAGGAGGGCATCTTCTCCTGCAGTGTACCAGAATAGTCCATTTGTACAATTGTACATATTCCTGCCTAGCCTCCAGCAGGAATGCAGCAGTTACACATGGTAGAGAAAAAGGAAGAAAATTGACAAACTGCAACAGTATCCAGAGCAGTAGGTGAGGAGTGGACTGCTACTGAGTCTTTGGAAAAGCAAATTGCTGTGCAATATTATCACATCTTTGCAGGGTATTAAAACAAAAAAAAAAGATAAAGTTCCTTACTTTCCTGCCCCTACCCCCTTTTAACCTCTCTGCAACTCTGTCCCTTGCTCCCTCTCCCTCCTCTGTGACATTTTCTGTGGGTCAGTCAACTTTTGCTGATATCTCAATGTTCCACTTTATTGCAGTCGTCAGCTCAATTGGTGACACTGGGTTCTGGAACTTCTTAGTACTGTAATTTAAAAAAACAGCAAAAAAAACAAACACACACAGACTGGGGTGATTGCAAAGAATTCACACATAGCCAAATGTTCCCAATTTTATTGAAATATAAACATTTGTATGTTCCCTTTAAAGAGCTAGTGCACTGCCTGACATAAATCTTCACTTTCAAAATGTGTAAACTATTAGTATTTGTCACATAGTGCTATTTAAATTGCATATTGATGATCCTATTACTATTGTAAGCTGTATGCCTTACCCACCTTGTTGACAAAATCGTTCTCACTATATTATTGTTGTATTTTTATGTACTACTGTACCACTGTCTGTCATAACCTTGTCACATATGTATTTGAACTGTTCTCGTCTCATTACTTCACCCTTCTAACCCCCTACCCCAGGGCGAATCTGGAATCGAGCGGTACTCCGCTCAGTATGCCTTCCTGGTAAATCTCCTAAATAAATAAATAAATTACTACTTGTATCCAAAGTAATTTGTTTCTTTTCTCCTTGATGTATTAGAAGATTTTCTTCCTGACAATACTTGGTGTGATGTGTGACACACTACTGTACCTGGAGGCTGACTTAGCTAGCTGCATTTCTTCTCGTTCATCATCACTGACTGGAGTCGCAACTGACCAAGAACAGCCCATCAGCTGCTGCCAGTCTGTCACTTGTGATGTCACAATAAGTAAGGTCACAATGCTGATGCGGTAGGAAGTGGAATAGAACTAGAGGTCAGTCTCCAGGTAAAGTGCTGCTGTTTACATCACAGCTAAAACAGTAAAGTAGAAACCTTTCCAATGAGAAAATGGAAAAAGAAACATAATTCAGAAATGAAAAGTAAGAGGTGACTACTTATAAAAAATATCTTCTGTGTGCAATTTTTTGCGCTACTAACTGTTCGTGTGTGTGTGCTGGATGTATGGCTTGCTTGACATAAACAAATGAGCTATTTTTGATGCCTTTTTTGTGGATTTACTATGGCATGCCGAAATGCCGAATCCTGACACCTAGGAGCCTGAAAATTATACAAACATACAAAGAAGCCAACAAAAGAAGGCCATTTGGTCCATCAAGTCTGCTCATATTGTAGGGTCCACAGCTTGAGCTAATGTCCCTTCTCTCCCTCCCCAGTCCTCCCATACTCCCTACCCATGATCCTTACCTTCCTCCATACCTATCCCAGCCTCTCTTAAAGCTGCCCACTGTCTTCAACAAGATGACCTCTGCCGGCAGTGCATTCCAAGTGTCCACCACTCTCTCTGTGAGAAGTGCTTCCTGACTTCCCTCCTAAATCTCCCACCCTCCAGCGTAAGACTGTGCCCACTCATGTTATGGTTGCCACTCAGCTTAGAGACTCTCCTTATCAACCTTATTTATCCTTTTCAAGTACTTGAGGGTCCCAATCATGTCCCCTCTCTTTCTCCTGTCTTCCAGGGGGTACATGTTCAGTGCCCTCAACCTCTCCTCATATGCCTTGCCGACTGGCTATCATCTTTGTAGCCCTCCTCTGGACCTTCTCCAGCAGGTTAATATCCTTTTTGAGGTGTGGGCACAAGTACTGAACTCCATACTCTAGATGCAGCCTTACCAGTGACCTGTACAAGGGCAGTATAACCTCCTCTCTCCTACTACTGATCCCCCTAGATATGCATCCAAACATCTTGTTTACCTTTGCTTCTGCTTTCTTGCACTGCGTGGAGTGCTTCAGGTCACTAGTGATCATCACTGCCACGTTCTTCTCCTCTGATGCAGGCACTCTGACTCCACCCAGGTAGTACTCTGTCCTGGGATTCTTGGCTCCAATATGCATAACTTTGTATTTCTTGGTATTGAAGCCAAGCTGCCAGATCTGGACAACCTCCCCAGCTTTTCCAGATCTTCCTATAGGTCCTGTATCCCTTCAGGTGGGTGTGGGTGTGTCTGAGGCTTTCTGGCCCCAATTCTACGATGGTCAATTCCACCAAGGGCAGTTCTTGACTGTTGGGATACTGACTGTCTGGCTATAATGTTTCGGGCTCCTGGGTGTCTGGGTTCGGCATTTCAGTATGTCGTAATACTCCCTTTTTTTTTTTTTTTTTTTTTTTTACTACTGGAGACTTTACCTAGCAGCCTTACCTAGAAACCATACATGCAATAAGTCTGGCACAGTCGGAAGAAATTTATTGTAGCAGAAACGCTTATTTCTTTTGCTGGAACTACTTTAGTACACTTACATTTCACAGTTGAACGTACATTTCAGTGTAACCTTTCTTCGATGCCTTAAGTCCCCTAGATTTGCATCTATGCCTCTGGAATCAATTCGGAGTGTTTCAGTAAAATATCTTTAAAACATCTCCTGACCCCACTTACCTCTTGTCTGCCTTCTCTGCTCTGCCAGTACTGGCTTACTGTTAGTTCTGCAGTCCTGGCTGAAGCTATTTGGGGACAGATGCTGCAATCTTGTGGAACATTTACCTGTCCATATTAAAACTGTCTGCTTGGTGGGGGCCTTCAAAGAGGCACTGAAATATTTTAATGTTGCCTGACCTAATTTGATTAGGTAGCAAGAAATATGTTGTATTGTATTTGTTGAGAAGATTTGTTATTTATGTGGTATGTTTGTTCCATTCTTGTATTTTATGTTTTGCTTTGTACGGCACCCTGAGCCCCAGGGAAAGGGTGCCAGAAGAAATAAAACTGCCTTGTGATTTAAACGGCCCCTGCTAGCAGCCAACGACCTGCGTTCTGGAGCATCTTCTGATCGCTGGGGACAGCCAAGTGTAAGAGAATCAAGGGTCCTATGGAGGGCTCTCCTCATTTGGGGAGGGTGGGTGCTGTACCCCGCACAGCCACCTGTTGGTGGCTAGGTGGTATTGTAGCTGGGGACACCAGATGGGGGACGGGAACGACACTAGACAACAGTACATACCATATCGCTGCATGTGCGTCATGGTATGGTCGACCCATCTCCCTTGTGAGGGGAAAATAGGAGAATAAAGAATAAAAAGGAAGAGGGATTAGAATATTAGCCAAATTGTGTATAAATATTGCCTTTTATTTTTTACACCAAAATGTCCATAACTCTTGCTGAGGTTTATTCTGCTGGTTGGGGATTCATGTGACTAATTACTGTGCTTTTATTTTGCAGTTTTTCAATGTTGCAGAGTTCTACATCTGTCCCTCCAAAACTTGCAGAAGATAAGCAGAAGGTTGTTGAAAGAACTGTACAGATTGTAGAACTAGCCAGTGAAACGTGGCTCGTCACAGGCAGGCACCCCATTCCACTTATCACTGCTGCAGCCTACTTGGCTTGGCAGTCTCTGCGGCCTGCAGATCGCCTGAAATGTAGCTTGCCACGTTTTTGTAAGCTTGCTGGCATGGACCTGCCCCCTCCAACTTGTCTAAGAGTGAGAGAGATTCGTGAAATCCTTCTGAAGCTGGCTTCTCGGTTACCATGGCTGTCAGTTCATCAAATAGACAGAAATACTGTTGTAAAGTATATTGGTGATATTCTACACCACCAAACTTTCCTGCTTAAAGTGTCATTGGCAAGCCCTGTTTGTGCTGCTTCAGTGGATCAGAATGACAAAGGTCATCGTGAACTGGATTGTAAAAGGAAAATCAATGATTTTTCCCCACCATCCTTTACAAACCCCAGCAAAAAATTAAAAATGGCACCAAGTAACCCAAATAACATAGAGCAGGTAGTTACTGGAGATGAAGAGATCTCTGACAGTGAAATTGAGCAATATCTCAGAACACCAGAGGAAATTAAGGCATTCCAGGAGATTCACAGATTGTAGCTATGACTGAAAAGAATGGGACGTGACTGAAATTCATCTTTGGAATCTCAGCAGTTCACAAAGGGAGTGCTTACAGTTGCCTGCTATGTAGAACATAATATTCATCACCTTCCATGCTGGAATGGACGACACCTGTATTTATGGGATATGTAACTGTACTGCTTGGAGAGAACCAGAGTATGGTTTCTAAAGAAGACAAAACTGCGGCTGGCACTTTTGAGCATGTTGTGTGTCCTACAGCTTTGGAAGGTGGTGCATTTAGAAAACATTTATAATGTACTAGCCTCTGTGAGGATTTTGTGTTGCCACCTTAGAAGTCCTGCCACCAAGTGGGGTGGGTGGGTGGGTGTGTGTGTAAAATGTTGGGTAAAATAAGGGCAGCTGCTATTTCAGACGTGAGCATATTTGCCAGTAAACTGCTAGTCCTTTGTTCTACTTTAGCTGTGCTGCATTCCTAGTCTAACATGCTGTCGTGGTTGCTAACAAAACTAGCAGATGTGACTTACTTGTGGAATGGCTGGCTGTTAGATGGTTAACCTGTGTTTTGAAATGTATGAAAGGTGTTGAACTGATAACACTGTAGACCAAAGTCCTGTTCAACCCCATAACTGGTACTGCCCCAAAGTGTGCTGTACACACTTTCATCACTGCCCTGCTAGTGTGCCTTTACCCAGTAATGGAGCTACCACATCCATTTGGTGACTTAGTACAGACGCCATGCCCATTCAGTTATTCATTTTTTTTTTTCTATACAGATTTCATTGCTGCAGCCTTTTTCGCGTTGAACCTCATTGGGGATCGGCAACTGCTCCACCCCATCCATTACTACCCTGCCCCTGCCTGTTCCCCTGAGGCTTGCCTCCTTTGGTGGGGCTTCAGGGGAAAGCCATCCTCCCCACTGGTCACCTCAGATCTGGTAGTAGCAGATGGGTGGCAGGCTCCGTGGCATGGAGCTGGATCATTCTGACAGAGGCTGGTGTTTCTACTCCCGTTTTGTGTTTGCCACACCCACCCACCTCCCCAGTGTCTCTCCAGCCTCTTTGGTGGCCTTGAGCAGTGTAGTGTACTTCTGTGCATGTGACACCCCTCATGAGGGAGGGAGCATGTTCCCTGGCCTGCTGCAAGGGGTCACTGCACCGGCAGAGCGCTGATGTCACTGTTTCGTATGTTGACTGCTGCGCACAGCAGCACTTCCCAGCTGCGGCCCTCCGAGACCAGCTCCCGGACTCCAACCTGGTTTGCCAGATCGGAAGCACAGCATGCTTCTGCTGGGCCATGATGCAGCTGGCCCCTTCTGTTCTTGATCTCTTGTGAGACTGCCAACAAGATGGACAGTTGTGATGGTGTGTTTGCGATGTGGACACCTGTCCACTAGGAACTATGCTGATAGCACCACAATGGATGTGTGCATGCCAGTCATTCTAAAATAAAGCACCTGTTAATGCTTGTTTGCCAGCTATGATTAGGCAAAGAGGATGATTCATATCCACATTTCCATCACTTAAACAGCTTGATTTGACGTAATGCTTAGTTTGAATGTTCTGTAGTTGTAGCCAAGGAATGAAAATTCCTCTGGTCTTACTATTGACTGAACCAGTAAAAATGAAACCATTCTGGTTCAGGGAGTTGAATGGCTGACAAGTATTGGCAGTGCATTATACTACCTTTTACCTCTAGATCACAGAAACAGATGTGGCCCAGGTCAGTAGTAGCAGCAGCATCAACTACCTCCCCCGGTGTAACAGGAAAACATACACCAATTCTCCCCCAAAGGTAGGTTTACACAATCCATGTTGGTCTGCCCCCCATAAATTTGTATTTATAATGTATAAAAGGGAAATCTTTCCTGCACCCATCTCAGCGCCATGTACCCTCCCCATCTATACCTTTACACCCATGTCTTTCTCAGTCACCCTCTGTATTGAACCCTCCACACCCATCTCCTCACCTCCTCCACACATCTCAGCCCTTTCCACCTATGCCCCCCTTATCAGTCACCCATAATAGACCCCACCTTGACCCATCTCAGCCCGTCCACCCTCTGTTCATGTCCCTTGTCAACCCGATAGTAAAACCCAGCCCCACCACCCATCCCACCTTTGTCCCCTTAGTCAGAAACTTTCCTGGAACAAGTTCCGCAAGTAATACTCATGGGTGGGGAAAAGATCAGTGCAGTGTACCATGGATCCTGTCCTAAGAGGCTCACTGGGGCCACATGCTGGCAGTCGTTTCCAGTAGTGCACTGCGATGCAGCATGATGGGGAGTTTACTGGTCTATGGGTGTTAAGATAGTATCAGCAGCCCACTGCATTGGACTTTTTTTTTTTTTTCTTTGAATATTTTAGAACTTGTGGGTGAGTTTCTGACTAAGGGGACATTGATGGGGAGGGTGGTGGGGTTACGATGGGTGGAGGTAGTGTTTTATTACCAGTATATATATATTTTTTTTTTTTTTTTTACAGGAAAGCATTACACTGACCCGAGGCAGTTTGCACCATGCCCGGCCTATATGTTAATGTTAAGATCAGTTCTCTCTCTCTCTCCCCGTAACCTCTTGTAGCTGTTTAGTGAGCACTGTGAATCGAATCATGGTGTGTTATTTGTGGGCACGTGTCCACAGTGTGAAATCACCGACACTAAAGGCAGTAATCAGCAACCCTGTTTGGAATCCAAAGACTGAATGGACAGCTCTTAGGCACACATTAGCAGGGTTGTGTGAGGAAGATTGAACTGTGGCAGTTAATGCAGTATCAGTCTTGTGGATAGTCTCAAGTGAAACAGAATCTGTTAGCAGAAAAGTGCACCTTAGTACAATATGAGTGTGTGCTGCCAGTATGGCATATTTTGCAAGCGCTTATTTTGCTACAAAACAAAAAATTAAAAGAAGAATCCTTCTGGTTCATTGAAGCAGTGCATGTATCTACCTACCAGAGTGAGTACATTATTTGTCAAGGACGTTTGGTACTGTCCTTCCAAAAACAAAAATTTCCAATTCCCACCAGTCTGTGGGCTGAGGTCTAATCTTCTAGCTGGCGTCTGCTACTGTTTTAGACTGCTAAAGAATCACTCCTGTTAATGGACCAGTGAAAACTGGCGAACTCTGATTAAGAATAAATAAATTTTCTGGGCTGGTTCAGTGGCATGGCGATACCACTGCTGCCCACCACGCCAGTGACCCGGGGTCAGGAGCAATCTCGGGTTGATGGGAGGGTCAGCCGAGGGGAGATGATGGAGCATCCACTGGACTGCTCTTCTCTCCTGGGGAGGGAGGGTTGCCAGCACTTACCACATGACTTCCACTAGGTGGAGGCTGGTGGCAAAATGGGTCTGGGAGCAGCATAAAGGGAGGGAGCTGTGGGACTCGCATGTGTGCCTTCACACGCATGCGCTGATGTGCGTGCCCCAGCAGAGGAGAAGAAGAAAACCAGGAAAATATGGTGATGGGCTAAGTGAAGCCCTGCCCATGATGTGGCCCGCTGTGCCTCCTGATCAGGGGCAATCTGAATTGTTCTCTGGTGGGGCGTGGGCACCCCGCCCTGTCATGTGGGGAAACTCTGAAGGAAGTAGGATCCTGGGCGGTGGACGTGAAGTACAGCTGCAACTCGGGGAGACAGAGCTGATCAGCTGCCCATTCTGCATGGGGAGGATGAAAAGGTTTGTGGCAATGTAGTGTAGTGAAATCTGTATCTTGCATATACAGTGAAATACAACTCACCACTAAAATAAAAGCAAACAACTGTATTTAACAAAATGTGGAAGTCCATGTGTGTACGTTTTGTTTTTTGCAAACCTGTTTGTTTTGAATGTCCAGATTTCTTTGGACCCCATACTCTGCGTGCCATCCTTTAAACGATGTGGAGCATGCCAAACATGTCATATTTAGTCACGCATGTGCAGATAAAGAAGTTTCCCATCACTTATGCAAGCAGTCAAATCATACCAGTACGGCTGTGCTTACACAGTCGCTGTTTTCTTCCGTGAGCAGTGGTGGCTGTTTCAAAAAAAAAAAAAAAAGGATGGCACACCTGGGCATGCAGTTCTGGAATAGTAACGCACACACCGTGTTGTGGCTTATTACGTACATGTTCTTCACACCACTAATATTATCCTTTAACTCTGAAAATAAGAACATTAGCATATTTCAAAAAAGTATTTTAGATTTGACCTCCAGTAATGCAGACAATATAAATTGCTTTGTCATTTGTTTATTTAAAAATACAAAATATAAACGCTGCCTTTAATGAGCTCTCACACATAACAGAAACAGTAAAAGACCATGAAATCTCCTGCTGATGTAGCACATGATATACACTTTAAATGTAAAAGGATAAGATCCTTGTCTGTTTTGTATGTAGTTTTGCCACTTGTGGTTATTGGAGTGTCTCAAGCTAATAGTTATACAATTCTGAAGTCAGATTTTTTTTGGGAACCTGAAACATTTTATTTTAAATTCAAGCTCCTTTAAAAACAAATCTTCAACATGGACTGTTAACATAATTTGTATGTGCAGTTTCTGTGTCTCGTACTTTATGTGCCAGAACTGCTCAGCCTTATTTTGTAGTCCTGTCACTAGGAGAGCTCAAGAATGCACTCTTATGGATAGTATAGGTCAGAAAGCCTAGGCAATCTAAGACCAATTGGAGCACTTCTCTGCATGTGACACACTTACATACTCCAGTGTGAGTGCCCTGGATACCAAGGTTGGGAGGATTGTAACATTTATAATATATTACTAGTCAACTTTAATCAATAATACAAGGAATAATGTATGGGCAGCCATACACAACGGGCCTGTGTTTCCATCGAGGGGTTGAGATAACAGCTTATGGACCTCAAGAGTGAAGTTCAAGTGGTCCATGCTGTTATCTGAACACCTTGATGGAAACGCAGGGAAAGATGTGGTGTGACTGCCTATATGTTTTGATATTTTTGTATTGCAGAACATTAAAGCATTCAAACTGGGGCTTGCCTTGCTTCATCTGTATGGGAGAACTGTTACCAGCCTTATACTGTGTTTTTTAATATGCTTTCTATGTACTCTCAAGAGGTCTCAAAGTTTTAAAAGCACTGTCCACCCACCTACCCTTACTCCCTTCACAGACAGGCAGAGAGCAGCGGTACATTTATGAAATGGTAACCGCAGATGGCAGTGAGCTGTTGAGAAGACCATTAGTAAACCTTGGTCTTCCAGTGGCTTTAACAGCTGAAAATAAATGTACTGGTGCTGTTCAGGGCTTTGCTTGTTTTATTCCAGACACATTTTTAAACAAAATATTTTTTCTTAAATTTTTTTTTATTTTTTTAATTTAATGGTGTCAGTCAAGTGAATGAAAGCTGTGGGAGTCAGCACAAGAGAAAACACAGGTGCTCTGATCAGACATGCGCAACAACTTTTAGAACATGCAGAACAACACTTAGAATATGCATAGGCACAGTAACTTTTGAGCAGCCACTGATTTCTATACAGCATAAGACTAACCATATACGTCCTCGGAGACTTACGGTTATGAGGGGTCTTGCTTTTGGTTTGTGGTTCTCATGCCATAAGAATGTGTCAGACCACTCTTACAACCATAAGAATGTGTGCGAGACCACTCTTACAACTGTAAGAGTGGTCTCTGAGGACGTATCAACATACATTAGAGTACCTTGAATGTTCAGAAATAAGCAATCCTGATTGGCAAAGAGTGACATCTTGATTTATTGTTTAGGTTTGATGGTCTGTTTTGCTGCAGGTCTTGTTTTCTCTTAAATGCATTTCAAGGCAGCTTCTTGACATTGAACAAAATGGTCTCCTAACTTTTATTATGGAAGGCATTTTGTTTGATCTTGGTTACTCGGTCAGCCTTCCTTTCCCTGGTGAGAAAATCGAGCATTATGGTTTCAGATGTCTCACTTAGAATTGTAGTAATAAAACAAGGCAGCATAGTTTAACACAACTGGCAAATGACTGGGTTCAGAGGAGTCTTTTGCTGTATGCCAAGTAGAGATTATGGTATGTAAATGGAAATGGAAAGGATTTAAGTTATGTTTTCCTGCCTTTTACTTTTTAAGCTGACTAAGTGGATGGATAACATAACAAAGTTTTAAAAGCCATCAGCCGAAACTGCTTAGCCTCATTATGCAGTTTTGTTTCTAACACAGAATGCACAGAATAGTATTCTATTTTAAAAGAAGTCAGTAGGTCCCTTAATTAAAATTTTTGTTACGCTTTCTTTTTACTTTTTTGTAAATTTGAAGATTCCCTCCCATCACGTAATAAAACTAGGTATGATTGGTGGAACAGTACTCTACTAGCAACTGAAATAATTTCATCTTCGAGGATGTCTCCTCCGTAGAACCACACGTGTTGTACAGTCAGTCCATGGGATCAGTACTACACAGGAGACTTTTTCAGAGTTGCCCCATGCTTCCATGTATGGCACTGGATATTTTACATGCATAATGTGGGTAACCCCATCTACTTCAGTTCTGTTTTCTATGTATTTTTTAAGTGGTTATTTTAACTGGCTAGGTCCTTGAACATACAGATGCCAGTTTTCAAGGACGACTCTGGGTCAAAACATGCCGACATATACAGTACAAAACTGACATTCAGACAACAAATACAACAAAAAAGATAGTCTTCTGCTAGGATATGTTCACTTAGGCTGATTAGGAACATAAACCCTGCTGTTTAAAGGGAAACATCTATTTGTAAATGTTCCACACTGTCGTGTGGGGCATCCTCCAATTAGCATTTTATCAAGTACTTTTAGTTTTTTGTACTTACAGGCTTCCTAGTGATTTACATTTTATCTGGCTGATCCTGTCATCACTCCCGCTGGCATTTTATATTAAACGCGTCTAGCGGCACGTCCTACGATCTCCTGCTGATGTCAGAGATGGGGAGCAGCTGCAGGAGCGAGTACTATATCCCTTCATTATATGCTAGTAATAGCTCTGGTTTGTGATTTACAGATCCTGGTGATGTACCCTGACTGTGTATAGAGTAATTGACTGTTACTCTGTACATGGTCTAGGTATATCACTGGGACCTGTAAATCGCAAACCGGAGCTATTAACATATGAGGGGATATGATGCATGCTTCCGTGGCTGCTCTCCGGATCTGACATCTGCAGCAGACGATCGTAGGACGTGCCGCTAGAGGCGCTTAATATAAAATGCCAGCGGGAGGGACGGTGGGATCAACCAGATAAAATGTAAATTATGAGGAAGCCTGTAAGTAAACCAAAAAAAAAGTACTTAAGAAAATGCTAATTGGTGGGCGCTCTACATGGAAGTGTGGGGCATTTGCAAATGGACACTTCCTTCTAAACATTTTTATATAATTGCACATTTGGACATGTGTGAAGTCTAACTCCAGAGCATTATTTTGTGTGTGTGCTTTGCTGCTGCCTTTTTTTTCTCGTCCAGTGAGCTCTGGAGCCCAGTGACATCCCTTGAGCAGACGTTCTACAGTGAAGCTGTCCATTCGAGGCTTTCCTTGTGACGGGAAGTGATGTGGGAGGGGGCAGTAGAGCTCATTGTGCACCTTGCTGCATTCTGACAGACCCCGCAGATGCTCTTGGCTGCTCTGTGGCACAGCCTCAGGACTCGAAGCTATGAGGAAATGTGGCAGACCTTCTGTTCAGTCGTGGGGACATCAAGAGTTTTGAAATATTTGCATCCCTACGCAATGCACAATCTATCCTTTTCTCCCCCATCACTGACTCTCCTCTTTTTCTCCTAACTCTTCCCCTCCTTTTGTATTACCTCTGCTATAGTCATTACCGCCTCTTCATACCCCTCCCCCACCCACCCCATTACAATCCTACTGGTTCATTCTGTCACTCTACCACTGTCCACTATGCTACCTCAACACTCCAGTACTGGCACTCCAATTCTTGTCTCCTCCTGCACTGCTTCCCTTTCTCTTCCCTTTTTTCTGCCTGGCCCTGTCCCCCTGCAGGGTTCTCTGCATCCTGGAGGGGCATTGCATTGCTCCCCACTCTCTCTCTCTCTCTCTCTCTCTCGTGCCCCTCTTCCTCTTCCCCCACTTTCTGTCCATCCCCTGTGCAGGGTTCTCAACATCCTGAAGGGGTTTTAGACTGGCTCTCTCCTCTTCCCCTCTGCCATTCCCCCCACTTTCCAATCCTTTGCCTCCCACCGCCGTACTATTGTGTACCCTCCCTCCCTCGCCTGTTCTCCCACCCCTGTTGTCCTCCCTGCTTCCCTTCTCTCCCCTCCCTCTCAGCCTTCTCCTGTTCCCACTTACAGGGTTCCCAGTACCCTGTAGGCATATAGACCTGCAGGGTCTATACACTTCTCTCTGTATTCCACCCATCACCCACTACCCACTCACCAACCATTCTTTCCCACTTTGGCTTATCACCCCTCCTTGGGGTTTACATTAGCACTTCAAAGCTGTGCTCCACCATCTATCTCTAGCACTTTTCTTGTGTTATCCATACTCTATTCTTTGATTTATTGTTCCTCTTCTCTTTGGGCTGTTGCAATATATGTATTGTCCACCCTGGCTGTATGGCCTGGGTTTTTTTCTATGCTCCATAATGTAGTGCACTTGTATTTTTGTTAACTGTACTTGTATGGCTGTTATATTGCTATGTATTCCTGTTGCCCTCAACTGTTGTAACCCCTCCCCCCAAGACGCTTCTGGAAATGAGTTGTTCTGCAGTTCATGTTGTCTTTCCTGGTGAAACATTTTCCAAATAAAAATGTGAATGTCTGTTAGGGGTGTCACGGTATTACAAATCACATTATTGATATTGTGGTTCATGGTATACCATAGTTTTCAGGCCTTTCCAGCGAATTGTTTGGGGTGTTTTTAAGAACTGTCGTTTCTGTACCAGCTCTCACGGTCACTAGTTCAAGGTGACATTTTTTTGTACAAATGTGTCATGGTTGTCATATAGTCGCACTTCGATTCTGTGACATTCCTAGTCTTTTATTATGCCCTGCCTCTATCTCTCCCCCTCCCCCCCAACCTCCATCCTGGCCTTTACCAAGTACATGTTCAGGTCCTTTAACCTTTCCTCATAGGGCCTCTCCAGTTGTCCTTAAATCATCTTGTTGGCCCTTCTCTGCACCACCTCCACTTTCTTTACCTTTTTTTCAAGTGTAGATTCCAGAACCATGTAGAGTACCATAGGTGCAGCCTTACTAAGGATCTATACAGGGGCAGTGTTACCTCCTAACCCCTACTGTTGATCCCCCAACCAGTGCATCCCAAAATTTTGTTGGCCACTTAAGCCACCTTATTGTACTGAAAAGAATATTTTAGGTTATCTGGTATGATGACCCTCGTTACTAGGGACGTGAATATGATGTTCTATCCACACTTTCTGGCAGTTGCCTTTCCCTTTTAAGAGTGGCCGGAAACGTCTTCAAGCTGGCTCCTCCCACCTACCCACCCACCCAGGTGGTAACTCCCTGGGCTCTGCCCAATGATGCCAGATCTTCCTTTCCGCTGGAAGAAGCAGGTTCCCTCCTTACCACTTGCTCGTTGAGTAGGCCCTGGTGCTTAAATCTTCGGATTTACTTCCAAAACATAAAATGAAACTCGTTTGAGTTTAGTCTTCACCTTGATCTTCAGTTGGGACCGCGATGTAGGATAAATTCTCACTTGGATTTTGCCAGTGCCCATGTGGGCAGAAGATGTTTACCGACCCCGTGCATTGTGCGTCTACTATCTGGGCCACGGCCACGATCACGATCCGCAGGCCTGCGACACTTGGTCATTTCATCCGGTGGTCCTCGGACTGCGCTGCCCACCTGAAGTTGGGTCACCTGGAGAAATGTTATCCACTGGTCAAATCTAAGGACTTCCATTGGGTGGTCTCCATGACTGCGGGGTCTGCTGAGCAGTTTGAGCAACTCAAGGCCTTCGAGGAGGAGGCGGCGGCCCAGGTGAGGAGAGGCTTCTGTGCAAATTGCATCAATGCTACGAAGACCTTATGTGGCAACAGTGCTGACCGGGCTGAAGCAGACGCTAGCTACCTCCCCGGCCATTACCTGGCCGTCACCTGAAATGTTGCTGATGCCCCCGGTGAGGCCGGTCAACACCATTCCTCCCCTAGCAGAGCTGGTTGAGACTGTATCAGCTCTACTGAAGCTGGCTTCTCCACAGATTGTGGTGGAGCTGCCACCCAGCCAGCTGCTGACCGGGGCTCCGACCAAGGAGTCTCTGTTGGCTAAGGGACTTCCCCATCAGCTGTCAGTCACACTCGTGCCTGACCGCCTGTGGCGGCTCGAGAGTGACTCGGGTGGTCGCCCACTTTATGCTGACTCCTAGTTGGATTCCTTTTTGCTCTCCTGTCCACTGGATACGGAGTTGATGGGGGATCTGTTGACAGCTGAGGGCCCCACTTCATTCATGGGCATCCTCCGCCTTATCTCAGAGTCCATGGGGATGAAACTGAAGCCTGTTCAGAAATGGGCTCGGTACCCCCTTACAGAAATTCTGGACAAAGAGGACTCTTCAGAGGTGTTCCCAGTGACTGAGGCCGTTGTTGGCCCTGCCCTGGAGCTTTGGCAGTGCCCCACTTCCTGCCCAGCAGCCTCTGCCCGGATGGCCCGCAAATATGTAGTACCCACCAGTTCCATTTCAGGGTTCACCAAGCATCCCTCAACTGAGGGGTTGGTGGTTGACTCAGTGTTTTGGCACTCTGGCAATATGGGGGACATTGATAGACTGCTGGACAAGGAGTCCAAGAAACTGGACCACTCTGCTATAAAGATCTATGCTGCCTCTTTGCTCAGTCTCTGCCAGACGAGCTCGGCCATAGTGATGGCACACTTCTCCCATGCCCTTCTGTGCTCTTTGGATGAGGGGATTCCTTATCTTCCTGCGGACCTCCAGACTATGGTCAAGGAGATCCAGGACCAGGGTCATGCTGTGGCTAAGCAGCAGCTTCAGACGGCCCTGGACATTGGAGATTCCTGTGCCTGCTCAATGGCGGGCATGGTTGCCATGCGCCGTAGGTCTTGGCTACTGATCTTGACCTTCATGGCAGACACCCAGCACAAGCTGGTGGATGTCCCATTTTTGGACATTAACCTATTTGGGCCCAATGTAGAGGGTCACCTCCAGCACATTGAGAAGTCCAATGCTACCCTGGACTCTGACATCTGCCGAGAAGGACTCAAAGGCTTTAAGCAGCCGAGTCGCAAGCCCTTTCAGTCCTCTACTAGTGTGGCAAAACCAGCCCAGTATCCGTCTGGCCAGCAGGTTCAGTCCTAGAGATCTCTGGCTAAGTCCGTGGCCTCAGTGATCCAAAAGTCCTGAGGGAAGGGACCTGGTGGCCCCTCGGCTGGGTCCTCCTCCAAGCCTGCTCGGTGACAGGATGAGGGGTGCCTCCTTCATGCCCGTCACATCTCCCCTGGGTCCTCCTGTGGGGAGAGTCGGCTCCGCCACTTCCTTTCCACCTGGTCTGCTGTTACCACGGACAGTTGGGTTCTGTAAGTGGTTGGTCGGGGTCTGCTTCTGGAATTCGAGCGGTACCTTCCAAGCTGAGCCCACGCCCATAAGAGGACTTGGTAGCCACAGACACTTGGTCAGCTCTTCGAGACGACATAGCCCAGCTCCTCCGCAAGGAGGTCGTGGTCAGAATTGTGGATCCTCTGGAACACCCAGGGTTTGTCTCCAGGTACTTCCTGGTGCCAAAGCAGACGGGGCTGGCACCCCATTCTAGATCTGCATGACCCAAACAAATTCCTCATGTCCCGCACCTTCAGGATGGTAACTCAATCTAAGATCATACCCTCTCTGGAACAAAACATGTGGTTTTGGTTTCTGGATCTTCAGGGCGCATTATTTCACGTCCCGATCCATCCGTCTCACTGAAGGTTCCTCCGCTTCCGAGCAGAGGGAACCTTTACAAGTTCTAAGCCATGCCTTTCAGTCTCTCCTCAACCCCCAGGGTCTTCACCAAATGCATAGCAGTGGTGGCAGCTTGCCTGAGGCATCGAGGGGGCCAGGTGTACCACTACCTGGATGACTGGCTGAAAGGTCCTTCCAGGCAGGAGGTGTGGTCCAGGGACCTAGCCCTCCAGACCTGCATTGACCTTGGCCTCCTGATCAAGGAGGCCAAGTCAGAACTCATGCCCTTGCAGGTGATCTGCTTCATTGGGGCAGAGCTCGACTCGTGCTGAGTCAGAGCTTGGCTCTCAGCAGACAGGGTGGAGGTTTTCTCCTCCTTTGCCCAATCATTTCTGGTTTGGTATTTGTGCCCTGCCCAGGACTTCCTGCGTCTTCTGGGTTACATAGCAGCCTGCACCAGCGTGGTCTGATGGGCCCGTTGGCATATACGCTTCCTGCAGTGGGAGTTGGCGGGTCAGTGGTCTCGGTCAAAAGGTCACTTCACCCAGCTGTTCACTGTGACCCAGAGGATGTGGGACACCCACCAGTGGTGGTTTGTCCCAGAGCATCTACAGGAAGGGATCCCATTTGTCTGCCACAAGCCAGTGGTCATCTTGCCATCCGCCTCTTCTCTTGGGCTGGGGTGCCCATCTGGGGGAACACAGTCCACGGGCTCTGGCTCCTTCAGGAGTCTCAATGCCACATCAACCTGCTGGAGCCCTGAGCAGTCCGGCTGGTGCTGACTGGGTTCGCTCCATTTGTTTAGGGTGAAGTGGTCCAAGTCCAGATGGACAACACTGCCATGTGCTACCTCAACAAACAAGACAGAATGCACTCCCTGCCCTTGTGCAAGGAAGCTGTCCGCATCTGGACTCTTGTGTGCAGCCTGGAGGCTGATCTTCTAGCCATGCATGTGGCAGGATCCTCCAGTCAGCTGGTGGACGCCCTCAGCCGGGTGGACAAGATGTCTCACGAGTGATCTCTCCATCCGGAGGTAGTTCATAATCTGTTCTCCAAGGGGGCCACCCTCTCAGGTGGACCTGTTTGCCTCCAGGGAGAACACAAAGATGAAGCTGTTTTGTGCCTGCACTCTCAGTAGGGAACGCTGCAGGGGGATGCCTTCTTGAAGCCTTGGATCCCGGGTCCTCTTCCATGCCTTCCCTCGAGCCACAAGGTGTTACTCAAGGTCAGGAGGGATAAGGCACAGGTGATCCTGGTGGCTCCAGACTGACCCCACTAGTTTTGGTACCCTGATCTCCTCAGCAATAGGCTCCCGAGGCATTTTCCAATGTGCTTGGACCTGCACTCAATCGGGGGAAGGTTCTCCACCCAGACCTTCAATCCCTGCATCTGACAGCCTGGTTTCTGAGTGGCCAGAGTTCCAGGCTTTGGGTCTCTCTGAAGATGTCCTTACTGTCATGGAGGTGTCTAGAAAGAAATTGACCAGAAAATGCTATGCCTTCAAATGGAAAATATTTTCCATTTAATGTCGGGGCAAGGGGTTGGAGCCTTCATCCTATCCAGTGGTTAGCATTTTGGACCATCTGTGGTCTCTTTCAAGAGGGATTTCGGTCGACTCTTAAGGTGCACTTGGCAGCCATCTCTGCTTATGTGGCGTGGGCTGGTCAGCAGTCGATGGCACAGAAGGTGGTCTGGTGCTTTTTCAAAGGCCTTGACCATGTTTCCCCTCCAGTGCGTGAACCACCACCACCACTGTGGGACTTGTTGCTGGTTTTGGCAAAGCTGATGGGTAAGCCATTCGAACCGATGCACAGGTGCATGATGTCTCACCTGTCATGGAAGACCGCCTTCCTTGTGGCTATCACATCAGCCAGAAGGATAAGTGAGTTCCAGGCGCTCAGTGGAGCCTCTTTACCTGGTCTTCCACAGGGACAAGGTTGTCCTGCGCCCCAACCTGAAGTTCCTCCCAAAGGTTGTGTTGGAGTTTCACCAGAATCGGGTGATGACTTTTATGGTGTTTTTTTTTTTTATGCCGAAGCACATCCCGGAGGCCGAACACTGGCTCCACACTTTGGACCTGCGGTGAGCGCTTGCTTATTATAAAGAGCTCACAGCTGGTGTTCAGGGAGAGGTTTGCCCAGCTGTTTGTCACCTGTGCTGAAGCTGCACCTTGGCAGACCTGCAGCCAAGTGGATGATTGAATCACATCCTGCATTGATCTATGCTATAGGTTGGTGGGTAGGGAGCCTCCTGGAGGGCTAAGGGCTCATTCCACCTGCCATACCGCTGCAATGGTGGCTTCTTCTAGGGAGTCCCTATCCAGGAAATTTGCCCAGCTGCTACCTTGAAATTGGCACACACCTTCATTTCCGAGTACCACATTGACTTAGTCATGCCGGGATGCTGGTTTTGGGGCCTCAGTTCTCCAATCCTTATTTCCCAAGTAGTGGGTGTGCACCTTGCCTCCTGGAGAACTGCTAGGAGTCTGCCAGAAAGTGTGGATAGAACATCATATCCACGTCCCTAGAAACACGGGTTACTCGCCTGTAACAGTAGTTCTAGGAGTGGTATATGATGTTCATCCACATGGACCCACTCGACTTCCCCAGCTTCGGTGCACCCACTCTGCTTCCAGTGGGCAAGATCTGGCATCATGGGATGGAGCCCAGGGTGTTATCACCTGGGTGAGTGGGAGGAGCTAGCTTGAAGTTGTTTCTGGACAGTCTTAAAGGGAAGGCAACTGCCAGAAAGTGTGGATGAACATCATATACCACTCCAAGAACTGCTGTTACAGGTGAGTAACCTGTGTTTCCCTTTCTTCCCATGTTAATTCCACCCTCACTTCCTTCTGGTATTCTGTTCTCTGGTTCTTGGTCCCGTGCGCATGACCTTGCACTTCTCTGCATTGAACTTCAGCTGCCATTGCTTGGACCTTGCTCTTCAACCTCCCCAAATCCACTTTCAGTATCTTTGTCCTTTCTGATGTTGTTCCTACCACAGATTTTTGTGCGGTCTTCAAAGACTCATCTTGCTCTGAATATCTTCACCAGGAAGATGTTAGAAGTACCAGTCCCAGGACTGATGTCTCGGTTATCTTGCTAGTGACCTCACTCAGGTTGGAAAATTCCACCCTCATCCTCCCGCCCAGCCAATTTCTAACCCATGTGACAAGCCCCTCTGATTTATTCATTCGTTCTTTGGTAACAGGCTAAGATCCACTAGGCACAAGTGCCTGTTTTCAGGGATGACCCGGGAGCACTGGGGAGGTTGTGACTTGCTCAGAGTCTCACAGTATGCAAGTGGAGATTGTGTGAATCAAACTCTGGTCTGCTGGATGTACCAAGTTAATTCACAGCTTGTTACTCTAACCTAGACTACACTGCCAGCCCCAGATATGCCAATTTTGTTACCAGCTTTCTGTGTGAGATGGAATCAAAAGCCTCAATCAAGTTGACACAGTATTTCCCCAGGCTGGCTCCTATCAGTGGCCTTAGTCACCCAATCAGAAAAGTCAGTTGGGTTAATCTGGCGAGATTCCACCTTCCCCTGTCATGAACCCATGCTGTCTACTATCCTGCAATCCATTTACCTTGAGGACCCTCTATTGACCTTTCCTTGGTCATTCCTTCAAGCAGTTTACCACTATTTAGGATAGGCCGACCAACTGGCAGTTACATGGGCTGTCCCAACTTCTGCCCTTGTGCAGTGGCACCACTTCAGCCACTCTCCAGTCATTTAGTACATCTCGTTTCCAGTTGGCAGCTGAAGAGGTTGGTCAGTTAGCAGCCTTGGGTGTAGACCACCTGAACCCAGGGATTGGTCTACATTTAGTGCCCCCAGCTCTTTCCTAACCCTTTCCTCTTCTACAGCTCCCATATCTATGCCCTGCCCCTCCCTGCCTAGGCTTGATCCCACACTTGGGATATAGAGCTGGCAAGGTTTGGGATATCTCCAGAGGTTTCGGCTGGTTACACTGGCAGCTAGGAAATGGGGTACTAGGCACACTTTGTGTACTAAAGTGTAAGTGCTTTAACATTTGGTGTCTAATTCTATGCATTCTTTCATCTGCCCTTTTCATGCAAACTTATGAAAATGCCAGCAGATACAGGTCATATGGTCTATCGAGTCTGCTCAAGTGTGCAGCCATCAGCCTAGTACTCTGCAGCTGCACTCCTCTTGTATAGTAGTGACCTTCCCCCTGACCCTGTCCCATCCCCTCTTAAAACTTCCCACTGACTTTATGGGCACCATGTCCCCTGGAAGTGCGTTCCACCCTTTCCAGTAAGTAATGCCTTCTCATTTCCATCCTGAATCCCCCTCTTCTAATTTCAGACTGTGCCCCCTAGTGTCTCTCCCTCCCTTCCTTTAATCTAAAAATCTCATCTGTTCTAACCTTTATTTATGCCCTTTATATATTTGATCATATCGCCTACATCCCTCCTCTCCTCCAGGGGGTACATGTTGAGCTCTCTGTCTCTCCTCTTAGGGTTTGCTCTCCATTCTGAAGAGCATCCTGGTTGCTCTGCACTGGATCCTCTCCAGTAGATTGACATCTTTCTTGTGGTAGGGATGCCAGAACTGTATGCAGTACTCCAGGTTCAGTCTGACTAGTGACCTGTACAGTGGCAGGATGACCTCCTCCCTCCTGGAGGTGTTCCTCTGGCAATACATCCCAACATATTATTTGCTTTAGCTGCTGTCCTCTGGCACTGTGCGGAGTGCTTCATTTGCCCTGTGATCAGTACCCCAAGATCCTTCGCCTCCTCTGAAGTGGATAGTTGTAAACCACCCCCCGCCTGCCTGTAGCAATACCTTGGATTCTTGGCTCCCAAGTGCACGACTTTGTACTTTTTTGCATTGAATCCCAGGTGCCATGTGTCCAACCAGTGCTCAGGTTTGTCCAGATCCTACTGAAGTCCCAACCACCCTTCTGTGTTGTCCACCACTGCACAAGATCTTAGTGTCATCAGCAACTTCACTTATTTTGTAATGCTATTTCTGTATCTCGAACATTGTTTATTTACACTTATTTTTTTCTGTTGAGGTTGTCTCTACTGTAATTTTATCATTGCTGGAAAATTGTATTTGTACCGTTGTCTCACCTATTGTTGTACTGCTTTCAAACTGTTTATGTACTCAACTTGTACCCTCCTGTGTCATGCCTGAAAATGGGCATTACTATACCTAGTGCACCTACCTGATTACTAAAAGCTAAATACAGAAAAAGGCTGTTCTTATTACTAATCCCTTCTGAGATGTCGGCTATAAAGATGTCAAACACAGGACCCAGCAGTGAGCCTTGAGGAACCCTGCTGGTTACAGCCCTTGGAGATGAGTTCTTATCTCCCCAACCCCCCAACTACCCTCTGCTGCCTATCCTGCAGCTGGTACTTGACCCACTCCCCCAGCTTCTCTCCTGCCCCCAGGTATCCCACTTTGCCAATCAACCTACCATGTAGCACCACATCCAAGGCTTTGCTGAAGTCCAGATACAGGGCATCCACTGCCTGGACCTTGTCAAGTGCCCCACTTGCTCAGTCATAAAAGTCAACCAGGTTGGTCGAGCAGGATTTACCCCAGACAGATCTGTACTGCCTGCTGTCCTGGAGACCATTCTCCTACAGGAAGGGTACTAGCCTCTCCTTGAGGATGGTCTCTATTAGCTTCCCCACGATTGAGATGAGACTGACTGGTCTATAGTTCCCTGGAAAATCCTCCTCTCCCCCCCAAGTGCTTTGGAGTATATCTGCTCTTTCAGTGCCAGTCAGGGCTTTAGTAATTCTGTTTGCATCAGTTGGCCATGTCAGTGTATCATGCACTCAGTGGAAAATCTGTGGTGCAGATGGAGGTTTTCCAGTGAGTACTCTGCACAAACAACCCCTGATCTGTAAACCTGTCTCAGCATGGGACCTGAACTTGGCTCTGTATTTCCTGACCAGGGCTCTGTTCAAGTCTTGTGCTTCCTGCAACTTCAGGTTTCTGTCCCTAAAAACCCTGTTTCTAGTGACAATGCTTTCAGCTCACCTAGAATCTGAATTTCAGTCTCTGGTTGTTGATTTGACAATTTCTCTAGATAAGGGTGGCCCATAAGACTCATTTGAACTTTCTGGCTTAAGTCCTGTCTGAATTCACTTTGAATCAGTCCATCAACCTGCCTGTGTTCTTCCCGAACCAGGAAGACAGATCCGGGGGAGCTGCTCCTGCACTCCCAAGAGATCCACTGCACACTCCACTTGTATTTTGACCACAACAAAGATGTCTGGCAGTCCTTAGCTTTTGTTTCATTTGTTCCTCATATGGTAAGCAAGCTGGTTTGTCAGTAGTATCTCCAGGTGCATATTCTCCTGCATTTCACTGTGGAGCTTCCTAGTACCATTACAAGCACCCAGCTCCATTTTGGGGGGGGGGGGGAACGGTACTGCTTTATAGTCCTATATGTATAGCTCTATGGAGAAGATATCCTCTAAGAAGATAGGTTCTTTACTTTTCAGTAGATCTTTGAGAGAATCTCCTCCATAGAGCTATCCAACTTCTGTCCACTGGCAAAGAGAACTGCTGTGTTTATTGCAGGTCTCTGGAGACTCTGCAGAGTGGGTAGAGTCTTCCTTTCAGCTGCCAGATTGTTTTAATGGTTGGAATCTAGTGATCTGCTTACTCTGCCTCTGTTTGACAAAGCGTGGATTCATTGTTCCTATTGGGTGGTAAATGTTGGAGCTCTCTCAGTGGAAAGAACTGAAATACATTATCCTGTTATGGGTCTGCCTTAGATAGGTGACAACAAGGTGTCCCAACATTTTATAGGGTTGGGGGGAGGGAATGGCAGCAGGGTTGGCCCCAGTTCTGAAAAGTATCTTGTGAGGTCCTGTTACTGCTTGCTTATAATTCCATATGTGTGGGTACTATGGAGGAGATGCTCTCTAGTTTTTACTGTTTCTGGTAGGCAGGGCTGCAGATGAGGTGAGTACTGACCTATTTTACTCAACTCATTTTAGGAAATACTCTTCAGATTTTTTTTTTTTTTTCAAATGAGTACCAGTACTCCCTCAACATTTGTAAATGCTCCACACGCCATTGAATAGTGCTTCTTAACATATCTGGTTATTCAAAAGGAGCACTTTCTTCCAGATTTACAGCACTCGTATGCATCCCAATTTTGTTTTACTAAACCGGTCAGTAAATTACTCCTACCTGCCAATGTTACCTGGAGCACTTCTGCTAGGTAACAAACCTTTCTGTTGCCCTCATCAGCAATGTTTTGGATATCACACCTAACGAGTTAGGCAAAAGGAGCTCTCCATCTTGATCAGTCAATATAAAAATCGGTGTCGTAATAGTGTTGGTTAGGTGGGGGGAAGAAGCTGACACTAGATGTGTCCACTTCCAGGTAAGAGTACTGCTCTACATATCGCACCGTGTCCTGTACTGCTAAAATCTTTTAATTGGTGAAAAGATAAAGCCAACGTTTTTCAGAAAAAAGTAGCAAATAATTAGCTACTGTAAAACTAAAGAATTATTTCAGCATGCACTAGCTCTTTACAGCAGCAACTTTGTAGTTTTTATTTTTGTGATGATGTGTTTCAGGCAAAAACATCAAAAATACAATTTTTCCTTCTTAATTCCTGAACTGTGATTTGTGTTCAGATTAATAAAAGTTCCTGCTTTTGTGCCATGCCCACTATGAGCAAAATTAAATATTCTTGTGTTGTGTTTTATCATCAGAAACGTGTGCTAGCATCATTCTGTTGTACGCACTAAATGACTCTAGTTCATTCAGTCAAACAGTAACTTCAGTGGAAGATTTTTAAAAATTGCTAGTAGCGGATGTATGTAGGGCTGCTGTGTTTCGGATTGGTTGCATTACAGGGCCTGCTCTCTTTTTGAGTCCTAGGTCTTCAGCTGCCATAGCCTGATGGATTTTATAGTTTGCTACTTGACCAAAGAGTGGGATTGTATGAAGAAGATTGATTCTTAGAAAATAGGAAAGTTACTTACCATAACTTTAGCGTAGCAAGCATATCTTCTCAATAGAGACCCACTTGCCCACCCTTCATCCCTTGGACTTGCTGCAGTCTTTTTAGAAACCTAGAATTTGATGGCAGATAAGGACAGCTTGGCCCACTTAGTCTGCCCATTTCCCTACCTAATGGATAAACTGCAGATCCCAGTTAACCAACAGCCTACTTCCTCCTACTCCCCACTAGAATTGCCTTATGTCTGTCCTATGCATTCTTGAATTCCCCCACTGTTTCTGACTCCACGATCTCCTCAGGAAGGCGCTTTCATGCATCCATGACCTTCTCTGTGAAAAAATACTTTCTCACATTACCTCTGAGCTGTCCCCCTCTATCTTCAAATTGTGCCCCGTTGTTTTTACACATCTCTTTTTCTGAAAGATGCTACCCTGTTGGACTTTGATTCCCTTGGGGTACTGGACAGTTTCTATCATGTACCCCCTCTCCCTCCTTTCCTCGAGGGTATACATATTAAGCTCCTTTAGTTTCTCTTTGTATGTCTTCTGGTGTAGACCCTACACAATTTTAGTTACCCTCCTCTGGACAGCCTCCACCCTGTCTGTCTTTGCGGTGATGGGGTTTCCAGAACGGCACCCAGTACTCCAGATGGGGTCTCAACTGTCTGTACAGAGGGATAACAACTTCCTGTTTTCTACTGGTGATGCCTCTCTGTATGCATCCCAGTCCCCCCAGTTCTCCCTACTCACATTGCTGGCCCACCTTTAGGTCATCTGATATAACTACCCCCAGGTCCCTTTCCATTTTTGTTGTCAGTATCTCACCCCCCATTGTGTACTCTTCCCCTGGGTTTTTGGTTCCCAGGTGTATTACTTTGTGTTGAATCTAAGCTGCCATACATTTGACCATTCCTCCAACCTTGCCAAGTCCCTTCTCATCCTTTCCACCCCACCTTGTGTATCACCCCTGTTGCAGATCTTTGTGTAGTCTGCAAAGAGACATACTTTTCCTTCCAGTCCCTCTGCAATGTCACTTATAAAGACATTGAAAAGGACCGGACCCAGTACTGAATACCCCACTAGCAACTCCCCTTTCTTCACTGTGGACTCTGTTTACTATTAACAGCTGCGTCCTGTTGTCCAGTCAATGTTTTACCCAGGTTATCACCCTGGGACCCACTCCCAGGTTGGCTAATTTGTTTATTAATCTTTTGTGCGGGACTGTGTCAAATGCCTTGCTAAAGTCTAGGTAGGCCATGTCCACAGCCCCTCCCTGGTCTACTACTTTGGTTACCCAGTCAAAGAAATCAATTAGATTTGTCTGACATGACCTTCCTGCTGTGAATCCATGCTGCCTTGGGTCCTGTGCCCCACTGGCCTCTAGGTACTGAACAATTCTTTCCTTCAGAAGTGATTCCATCATTTTCCCTACCACTGAGGTCAAACAGACAGGTCTGTAGTTTTGTGCCTCTGTCTTGCTCTCACTTTTGTGAAGGGGAATCATATCTGCCCTCCTCCAGTCCTCAGGTACCACACCGTCCTCCCTTTATTTGTTAAAAAGGGTAGTCAGTGGTGTTACTAGTTCTCCCCTTAGTTCTTTTAGAATTCTGGGGTGAATCCCATCAGGCCCCATTGCTTTGTCCACCTTCAGTTTTAGGAGTTCTTTCAGAACCCTTTCTTCTGTGAAAGGACTGATATGGCCCCCAATCCAGAATGCTTCTATTGACTGGATTAGATGCCTCCCCCTCCTCTTCTTTTGTGAATACTGAGCAGAAGTATTCATTCAGTGTCCCTGCTTTTTCACTGTCCCTCTCTGCCTACCCACCCTCCCTCCTCTTTATTCAGCCTCAGTATCCTTCCCTTTGTTTTTCTTCACTCCCTAATGTACCTATAAAAGGTTTTATCCCCTTCTTAACTGAGTTGGCTGTCTTTTCCTTGAGCCTTTGCTATTTTTTTTTTTTTAATAACATCACCATTTATGGTGCTGGCAAGCCCATTCAGCCCACCGGCCCCCCACCTTTGATACCTGGAATTACTGGGTCTTACCTTATACCTGGGAGTGGTGCCTGCAGATGGTTGGGTGTCATCCTGCCTGACAGGTGTTTTTTCTTCCTGTTTCCTGGGGCCCCAGGAATAGAGATGCATGCGTGTGAAGGCATGCATGTGCTGTACAGCCCTGGCAACAGTCCCTTCCGCCCACCCATTGGTCTAGTGCCATTGCACCTCTCTGGCTTGTATGGCAGCTTGGCCTCCACCATGAGGCAGACCATGGCTGAGGGATGCAACCCCACCACCCTGGAGAGGAGAGCTGCCTTTTGGCCACTCCTACGAGCTCCATGCCCTCCCCCACCCGCCGGCCTCCAGCGGCCCATGCTCATAAATGAACATGGGTTGCCAGTGTGGCACGAGGTAAGGTGTCCAGTGCCTCAGCCCTCTGTGCCACCAGACCAGCAGGCCTTTTCTATTTTTGACTTGCCTTCCTCACTCTCTTTGAATAGGTATGAACTGTGAAGACATTTAAGGGACCATTGGGCTATCTTGTACCCTTTTTTTCACTTATTATATTAGGCTAGCTAATTTTTAGCTCTCTGCCTCAGTAAAAGTGCTACTCAATGTCTTCATAAGCAACATTGCAGAGGGACTGGAGGGAAAAGTATGTCTGTTCGTAGATGACACCAAGATCTGCAACAGTCGAGACACAGGAACGGCTAGATAAAATGAGAAACAACTTAATACTACTTCAGGAATGGTCAAGGGTTCGGTAGTTGGGTTTCAATGCTAAGAAGTGTAAGATTATGCAAGTGGAACACAGAAACCTAAAAGAGAAATACAGGATGGGAGGGCAGGTTCTAGCCACCACAAGTCAGGAGAAAGACCTGGGGCGTTATCATATCTGATGACCTGAAGTCGTCCAAAAAATGTGAAAAAGCAGTGGGGAAGCAAATGGAATGCTGAGGTGCATAGGAAGGGGCATAACCAGTAGGAGGAGTGAAGTGGTGATGCCACTGTATAGATTACTGGTGAGGCCTCATCTGGAATACTGTGTACAATTCTGGAGACTGCATCTCGGAAAGGACATAGAATGGAAGCAGTCCAGAGAACAGCAACACAAATGATTTATGCACTTCACCACAAGCCTTATAAGGAAAGACTCCAGGAACTTAACATCTATTCACTGGAAGAAAGAGGGGATATGATAGACTTTCAAATACCTTGGAGGAATTAACGGTATAGGAGGGGAGTATATTTCAGAGAAGAAAGTGCACAAGGACAAGGGGACATAACATGAGGCTTAGGGGAAATGCTAGGAAGTACTTTTTTCACAGAGGGGGTGGTGGATCCATGGAACAGCCTACCAGTGGAGGTGGTGGAAGTGAAAACAGTACAGGGATTCAAAAGTGCATGGGATAAGCATAAAGGCACCCTGCTGTGCAGCAGAGCGGGGCAACAGCAGTCCAGATAAGGGTAGGAATTGCCAAACCAAGTAGGGAAATAAGCAGACTAGGTAGACGGGTTGGTCCTTATCTGCTGTCATATTCTGTTTCTCTATGTAAGTGAGACTTGTGCTGCTATGTACTTTGCGGCACGTGGATGATGCCGAGGGCTGGTACTAGGCACTGGCAATGCAGGACCCAAGTGTTCTGGTTTCTGTGGGGTCCTGGCTCTAAAACTGGAGTGTTGCTGTCTAGAGAAAATGTTCTTGAAGATGTAGAGTTACTTTACCTTTTTTAAAATATATGTTCCAGTGCTTTTAACAAATAAAAAAAAAAATGTTCCCGCTCATAGTCCTTGTCATGCAGTTTAACTTTTCAAATTCAAATCCCTGTGTCTGTGTAGTATTAGGTATCTGAATGCCCGGGCAGTGCACTAATCAAAGGTATGTGCCCCATTCAGCCTAGAAAATGGATCCGGATGGGGCACTATCTGATCAGTCAGGATATCAGAATGCCCAGACAGTGCACTTTCCAAAGTTATCTGACCTAGTCAGTCTGGATAATGGCTTGATATGGTGTGCTATCTGATCAGCCAGGATAACTGAATGCTTAGACAGTGCCCTCTCAGAAGATAATGGCCCCAGTAAGCCCATATAATGGATCTGGATGTATCAGTCAGAATATTCGAGTGCTCGGACAGTACATTTTCTGAAGGAATCTGTTTCATTCCGCCTGAATAATGGATTTGGTTAGTACACCATACACTCCAAATCAGCAGATAGTTTGCATAATGCAAACTGACAATATCTGTACAAGCTTACTGTGGTGTTAATACCCTAACTGTAGTAATAATGCCAATGCATTATTTTTAGTAGAATAACTTACCAATCCGTTGACTGCATGCAGATTTAATTTGCAGAGTTTTGATTCTTGCAGCAGAAAAAAAAAAAAGGTTGATTTCCTACGTATATAATTTTTCATGGAACTTTCACTCTTAGTTTTCCCTTAGTTCATGATGGTACAGCTTATTATACATAAATTATGCTCTATTCCAAGAAGAGTCCAGATTTGGGAGAGTGGTAGTTTAACTACAGAAACAGGAGATTTCACAGATTTTTCTTACATTTTAATATATTAACAAAATGTGTGCTAACAGTTGGACTATCCATGAAAACCTTTATACATATCTCTTTGGCACAATTTTTATGTTTCATTGCATATGACCATATGCTCAATATCACACGCTTATGTAAACAGCAAAGCAAATAAATGTAAACTACAAAGCATTTAGCGTAATACTGACTTGGTGCAGCAGGCAGAATATACAAAATGCTGTGCAATAGCAGATTCGCCATGTTTTTCTTTACTAGCATCTTGGTTTCTAAGGTAAAATAGTTCAGATAATACTGAAAGTATACTGTTCACAAAAATATAATCTTTTTATAGGAAAAGAAAATGGGACAATGTTGAGGGGTAATACTGCAATGCCATTGAGATAATAACAGAGGTACAATACATCAGTGAATAAGCTGAAAAAACAAAGACAAGAATAAAGGTGCTAGCGTTTACCTTCAAGCCAATCATAGAAGGCAAAAACAAATCATAAAAAATGGCTTTCCATCTTTTTTCTTTCACTTTACAGATTATATAAGAATATACAACTAAAGAATTTTAATTATAAATTATAAAACTTAACACTGATTGTAACCTTAGAGAGGTTCACAAGTGCTTTCTGATTGCCCAACTGTAAACGGCTATTTTAAGGCAACAGTGTTCTGATGGAGCAGTGGGACATCCCATCATACTGCTTTTTTATGTTACTCCTGTTTAAATCCCTTATTCACAACAATGAGGGAAAATCTGTGAATATGGACCATTAGCATTCAGTCTGGCTTTCCACACAACTGCATGGTCCTCCTTCCCCAAGAATTGGGCCATGCTACAGTGTGCAAAGGAGATGAGCTTTAAGTACCAGTTTTTGTTGGAGTTTACAACCAGTGATTTGTGTTTGCCTCATAGTACAGGTACTGTCCATTCTGCAGTGTGAGCCAACGAACTTATTTCACTTACCACTGAATGGTGGTCATAAGAGTAACTTAGTGGAAATTGGTTGGAGCAACTACTGCCACTGTTGTTGAGAACCTTGTGAAAATGTATGTAAAATCTGAGTAATAGTAATTGGATGTCTAATGTGGTCTCTGTATGGTGGAATAGCCCAGCATTTATAAGCCAGTATGGCACAAATGAGATCCTGTTCTTTAGGACTTTTTGCCTACTCCCATTTGAAGCTGATCTCCCCCCTGAAGAAATTGGTAATATAAGGATTATGTCCTGTACGGAGATGGCATCTAACATGGCTTGTTTTACTGAAGGTTAAGTGCCAATGCAAAACCAGTTTCAGTAATTCCATATCAAAACAGTAGGAAATATGAAACATTGAGTTGAATCACCTAAAATGGAATATGCATAAAAGTACATTAACCAGCACGTAGAACAGGTGTAGCTCATAATGTCAGTCTTGTAAAATCCTAAACATCTGAAAGAACTCTTGTTACAGTCCCAGATATTCTTAATTTTATAAAATGAAAAAATTGGGTATTCTCTTAAAAATAAGTGCTAACTGAAATACCCAGTTTAGTTAACACTGACATAGCACAGTGAAAAAATGACTAACACATGAGTAGGTTTCTAAAGGCCTCTGTAGAAAAGCAATCATCCAACTACTGTAGATGTTGGATAGGGATACGAAGCAGGAAGGGCTTGCTGAAGCCCTACCAATTATCCTGTGCCAGGGTGATGAAACTAGGTATTTCTGGGTCCCTGGCTTTCATGATTGTTTTCACAGCAGTTTATTTTTTTTTAATTGTCACTTCATGTAATGTCCACTGAGGTGTCTCAAAATTTACTGTGTTATGTATGCAAGTCTTCAGTGATCTTCAACGATACCTCATCCATTAGGTCACATCTTTAGAACAATAAGCCATTAGTGTTAGGACCATACAGAAACTTTTGGTTGCTGGGAGCAGCCCACAGTGACATGCAGTGTCTATGTGTATATATATAAACATGGGTGGCCTCATCACTCCTCAGTTCTTTTCCTTCAAGCCATGCATCCTCATTGGACCTGCTGTAGGAAATGGTGTCAACTTAGCTGTTGCAGTTTATTATACTTTACTTGGTGTATCTGACTCATCGTCTCTGTATACCTCAGAAGTTGAAAGATCCTTTATTTCAGTATTGTAAGTGCAAAGATCGCATTTATAAAGACACACACATGGGTTGTGTGTGCTGTCAGGGCCTGTCTCACAATGTGAGGACTTGAGATTTGTCAAAGATTCAACCAGGCTACGAGGCAACCCCATAAAAAAGCGCTAAAAAATTTCCTTCTACTCAAGACACTGAAAGACATGGAGAAGGAAAAGGGCTCAAAATCTGTCTCCTTACCATAGGCTGAAAAGTGGCCACTGAAGTCTAAAGATCGAGACAGAAAGGATATCACCGTGGGCCCCCTCATTGTCCGGCCATAAGCACAGAGAAAAGGACAAGTCTGCTTCACCAGTGAGGTCCTGGTCACCATTGAGAAAACATATATAATTTCCTTCATGCATGCCATTTGTTACATTAACCTTATGACGTCTATGATGCTTCTGATGGTGCTGCTGCTTCTGGCATTTGCATGAGAAGATATTCTTGGCTTAGAGTTGCTGGCTTTGCCAATGATGTGCAACTGGTGGTTTTGAATGCTCCTTCAAAAGCCATTTGGCTATAATGTTGAAGAGGCCCTACTCAGCCTTACAACACCTATAACTCTAAGGGTTATAAAACCTGAGGTGTCTGAAATATCATAGTTAGACCTCAAGAGGTGCTTACCCACATCAGCCCCAATATGGAGGGCCTTGATCATCTCCTGTTTCTGGGGACCCATTGGAAGAGCCTGAGCTGCTGCTTTTGCCTTTTTCTAGAGGGTATTCTGAAATTTGACCATATGGGCCTGATAATTTGCTATTCTGAGTCCCAGTGTGGCACAGGCAAAGGTCCTCTTGCCCATAAGATCTGATTTTCTCGACTCCTTATATGGGGGCAGAGAACTGAAGTGTTGAAGCCCCTTAGATGGGCTACATTTATCACAACTGAATGAGCCTGAGGTTACCCTGTGGGAAAAAAAAAACACACTTCCCTGAGTGAGCCTGGTACAGTTTGTCTGCCTTTTGCACATATCAGGGATCAAACTAGGTTTGTGGCCATAGTGGCATCCAGTAGAGGAGGAATAATAAGAAGGGGAGAATCTGGTAGTTCCAGAAACTCAACCAGGTTTCTCCTGGTAATGTCTTGCTCCTCTGCATCAAACCCCATTGCTGTTTGGAGCTGCTTCATCAGTGAGCTGAAGGAGGGGACCTCGAGTCCTCACTCTCTGAAGAAATGGTGGAGTTAGACCTAGATAGACTGCTATCCATATCTTCCTCATCCTTCTCTTGTGAGGTGAGGTCAGGAATGTATTTCTGATCCTCTCTTTGGGCTCTGAGTACTTCGAGGAAGGCAACAAGGACGTTGATGCCCTGGAGTGAGCAGGGCACGTTGTCATGGTAGACATTGCCACAGGGGCTGGTCTAGTAGGCTCTGGCATTGTTGGGCCCTGAGGAGGAACAAGGCACTGAATGATCTCCTCAGAGGAGGAGAGAACCATTTGGACATCGACGTGGATGGGACAGGTGTTGCTGGAGCACCTTGCAGCATTGACGGGCGAGGCTGAATTCCTGGTATCAATGTAGCAACTTGTGGCATCAAAGGGGGAGGGGAAGGCAGGAGCCCCAACATTGACAGGCCATCGCCGGCCATGGAAGTTCCGGCAGAATTCACTTCCAGCTAACTCTGAGGTCTGAAAGTGGCAGGGCTTTCAGCATTGACGGGGGCATCAGCAGGCTCATGGATGAACCATCGCCAGCCATGGGAGGTCCAGCAGGACTGGCTGCTAAAGTTGGCCCTGTGACTGACGCTGCAGCAGCAAGTGCCAAGCAGAGCAGCAACTGAAAGCATACTGGGGGTTACTTATCCTTGATCCACTCTCTCTCCCAGTGCTTGTGTTTCCTCTGATGGTTTGTCGTGGGCCTTCAAAGAGTGGGAGCCCATGGACAGGCCCAGTGACACAGAGGAGCTTCTCACCCAGAGCTCTCTCTCCATTCTGGCTACTTTCTGTTCCAGGAGGAAAAACTGCAGGGCTTTCTGATGACATTGCTGGGTAACCTGGTTGAGGCTGAGGCAGATCTCACAGGCCTTAACATTGTGGGCCTTTCTGAGACAGCGGATACAGGTGTCATGGTTGTAGATTTTCCACCGCACCCACAAATTGAAAGAGTTTCGCGGAGAGTCGGTCATTGACATATACAATGATGTTATTCACTTTCAAATAAAATGATCACTAGGATGAGAAAAATAATGAAAGTAAGAAAATTGAAGATTTGGTGGTCATCTGAAGTGTCTGTTTCCATGGAGTCCAGTGAGAATGGTTGACGTCAGGAAAAGAACTGCGGAGAGCCTGGTCCACCCACATTTATATAGTGAGGACATCGACGTATGACGTCATCATGGGTGGCCCCTAGAAGACTTAGCAAAAAAGTATCCATCTGGTTCTGGTGCCTGGCTTCTACAGTTCCATAGGAGTGGCCCGATGAAAGAGATATCCTTGAAGAAGATTAAAAGTTACGCATGGTAGCCAAACAAGATCCAATCCCACTTCTACAAATGGGGGACTGGCTCTGTTCTCTGGACATGAAGGATGCATACCTTCATGTAAAGATCAGGAAATCCCACAGACAATACCTCCACCTTATGCTGGAGGGAGAACACTATAATTTCAGTGTTGCTCTTTGACTTGTCTTCTGTGCCATGGATATTTACCAAATGTTTGGCAATAGTTGCAGCAGCTGATTGCAGGGAAAGCCTGAATGTGTTCCCCTACCTGGACAACTGGCTTCTGAAGGTCAAGTTCCAGGGAAGCTCTGCTACATACCCTGTCTCTGACACATCAGTTGTTCGATGACTTGGGGGTTACAGTGAATGTGCCAAAGTCTGTGCTGGCTTCTTGTCAAAGACAGCAATACATAGGAGCAGTCTTGGTCAGAGGAGGGATGTGCTCTCTTGCCATAGGACAGGGCAGGCAATCTGATTGCCAAGACGCATTTGGTATACAGGAGCCATTATGTCTTTGCAAGAACAATGTTATGTCTCCTGGGTCTCAAGGCTGCAGCCATAGGCACTGCACCTCTGGCATGTCTTCATATGAGGATTCCTCAGTGGACACTCATTGTCCAATAGGATCAGTTGATGGATGAGTTGGAACAAATGATTCTCATCACATCTCCTCTTCGCAGAGTGTTACTATGGTGGATGGATCGCGAAAACCTACTGAAGAGCATTCTGTTCCTCGTACCAGTTCCTTTGTAGATCCTTATCACTGATGACTCTGGCTCTGACTGGGGTTTCCCCCGAAGATGGTATCTAAATTTACATTGAATCAAATAACACGCCTTCCTGTGCATTATCCTGACCAAACCAACCAGGGTGAGACACTGCTCCATATTTTGAATGTACATTGAATACTACTATACTATATTACTGGCACCAAGGATTACAGAAAGTCCTCTCAGCTTTTTGTTTCATTTGCCCATGGGAAAGAGGGCACTATTGTCTAAACAATGTCTATCCAAAGGGCTGACACATTGTATTACATTTTGTTATAGGAAGTATGGTATGGAACTTCCTGGTCACTCCACAAGAGGTATGGCCACTTCTGTTGTCTGTTCTTAAAAATGACCCTGCTGCTGACATATGTGCTGCAGCCACATGGAGCAGTGTTCACACTTTCACAAAGCATTGCAGTCTGGACATTGTTGCTCATAGATGTGCTGTGTTTGAGCTTGCTGTACTGCAAAGCCTTCTGTCCTGATCATATATCAGACTGTGCCATCCTCCTAGTTCATTTTGCACTGCTTTGGAATCATTCCAAAAGTGTGGCCCAAAAGAGGAGATATCCTCAAAGAAGGCAGAACACTTACGTAAGAACTTACCATAATAATGAATCTTCAAGAGAATCTCCTCTGTTTGGCTATACCGTCACTCATTCCTCCCCCCCTTTTCCTTTCAGTGAGGGTTATATCAGATGCTGTGCCTAAAACCTACTCCATGCATCCTGTATTCAGCCCAATGCCTCTTCTTGTATATCTGGTGCTGGTCTCCTCTCCTGCTTCCTCACAGTTGAGTCCTCCAAGGCTAATCTCCGGTGGGTAACTGAGGAGTGATGGGGTCGCCCAAGTTTATATACATGAAGGTGCTGCATGTAACTGTGGGAGGCTAACAGTTAGTAAACGTTTGTGTGGTCCTAATGCTGACAGCGTATAGTTCCAAAGGTGTGGCCTAATGGAGGAGATTCTCTCAAAGATCTACTGTTATGTAGAAATGAAGACAGGCAGTGTAACCCTTACTCTGCAGTGTTTGAGCAGTATAGCTTAAATGAAACAGTTTTTTTGTAGTACATAATATCAGTATACATTAAAGAGTAACATTTGTGAACAATGCCCTTTACAGTTTGAAAGTCCATAAAAAGATCTGTAGCTGGCAGCAGTCCAGAGATATTGATAATTAAATCTGCCCCATGGTGATACTAAATAGCCACCATTTTTTTTAGACCCTCGTCATGTCACTGATGATCAAGTTGTGCTTGACTACAATGTGGTTAGCAACAACTTGATCATCTGCAACATCACAAGGTTCTAAAAATGGTGGTAGTGTACCCATATGGTGCAGACAATAGTCACTGATATCTCTGAACTGCTGCCAGCTACAGGTAATCCCCAGCACCTAATGTAAAAGAGCTTTTCATGGGCTTTCAAACTACGATGGACATAGTTCATGAATATTCCCCTTTGAACAACATGGATCCCATTCACAGTCGCAAAGTCACAGTTTGGGGCTGAATACAAAGGTATTGCTTCGTCACTGAAGGGGAAGAATTCCATCCCAATGACTGTTGCGGTACAACTTACTCAGCCAGCTGTTGGTGGGTGAACATGGGAGTTTACATCCACCAACATGCAGGTTAACAGCACTTAGCAAGTCACATATGTCATGCTGAATGGCAGTGGGCTTGATGCCTGGAGATGCCCCTGGTGCTGTAGGCCTGCATTCACACTATGTTACCAACAGTTTGGCGGCCAACTGATCATTATCTCAGGGAGCTCACTGTCCTACCAGGCATCCAGTGGAACCTCCCTCTCCAGTCCTGTTTTCCCCCTACGCGCTGCCAACATAGCTTAGGTCTACGGCAACTTCCATTCCCCCCCACCATCTCTTCAGAAGTTGACTGCTGATTTTTAGCACCCTTTCTGCCTGCCTTTTACAGTTCTGAAGGCAGGAGATGTTGCAAAACTCTATAACTGACTTTTTTTTTTTTTTAAAAGATCGTCATGCTTTGAGTGAGACCCTGTAAAGCATCTGTTCCCAACACACTATGTGATTGTGACAGGAAGCTGGAACCCCATTTTGTGCATAGGGGTTTGCAAAGGCTTAATTGTCGCTAAGTGGTCTTGCATCTGCTTAGCGACTGTGAATTGGGCCCCATATATTTTAAGTTTCCAGTGGTCTTCAAGTAGTAATGCAATACAGGATCTTTCTTGTTTTTTTATGACTACTTGGGCCATCTTTATTCTTCAGTTTCCAAAGTTCTGCAGTTTCCCATTAGTATCAGAACAACAGCAAATTTATTCCCTTCATGTGCATGCAAAAAAAGAAAAAGACTGGCTATCCTTGCAAACCCTGCCCCAGCTACTCTTTAGACTGATGAGTTTCTTCTTGCGCCTACTCCATTAGAATCAATGGAAAAGGCATGAGAGGAAATGGAGGTAGCCAGGTTAAATGGCACTGGGAGCAGGATTTACAGTGTGCAGACGTTTGTTTATTTTTTTTGATGCACAGAAATTGTTTTGCTGTAAAAGTTGTTCAGTGTTGGAAGATGATGCTAACAGTACCTGGAAACTTTGCTCTCTGTAAAAAAAAAAAAAAAAGTGCAGGAAACCACTTCATTGTACTGCCGCATTAAAAAAAATACTAATGGAAAGTGTTATGTTGCACTACGTAGCAACCTGCATCAGCTGAAATACTGTAAGATTTACAAGAAAAAATAATACAAGGTTGCTGTCTCCTTATTCAAAACCTATACCAGACCTCCATACCTTGGCTAATGGTCCTGCCGTCTCTTCATGGTCCCCAGCTTTAGTTCTATTAGATATGCAACACCTGCTAGTATATCATCAACCTCCATTTTAATTGACTATTCTGAACTCTGGTAACCATGGCATGACGTAGGTAGGTTGATAACCCATAGGGCTAACAACTACTACAAATAAAAGAAATACTCTCTCTCTAGTTAAATATATTATGCTTGAAATATTTCAATTTAAGAACCTTTTACCATACTGAACCTGTATAGTTCACTTGGCTTAGGTTATACATAGAATAATTTGATTATTATACATTTAGTATAATTTACATGTTATGCCTTGCGGCATGGGTGCCAATTATTACACACACATTTGTTTATGAAAATATACATGATTGTCAAAAATAATTATACACTTATGGCTGCAAAACCTTGCTCATTTGGAAATGTAATTTTCATAAATTAATGTGCCAAAAAACTGTATTACGTATTCTATAAAAAATATATATTTATAAAATGTTTATATGTAATGTTGACAAGCCAATAAGCTTGTCAGACTAATAAAAATACCATTTCTTACATTTTTTCAGTTAATCACAAGATTTAGTGGAATGAAAAATTACTGTAATGAAAAATAATCTGCCTGCTTTTTTTTTTTAAATGGCAAAAACCTGTGATTGTCCTGATATAGTTAATGGCCTCAGCATACATTGGCTTTCCATTCTATAAGGCAGTGATCAAACCAAAAAATATATTACAACTCAATAAAAATATTGTCTTATTAAATGATTGCTCAGAGCAGAGAGAAGGTATATTTTTACCGATTCAGTCTAGTGCTAAACAGAAAGTTTACAAGGCACTACTTTGATGTTCTGGCTGCATACACTGGGGTTTACCTTTGCATTCTGACTTGGATTATCTGCAGTGACAAAACAGGCCTGTTTCACTGTCTGAAAGAAGTCCAACCCCAGCAAAGTAAACTGGCATTTTTTTATCACACCTCTGCTTTGCAAAGGCTAATCTTGTATGAATAGGTAGAGCATGCGATTCCCTACCAGTTCCATGATCTATTCTTCTCAAAGTACCAAACCTCTGAGGTGTGCTACACATTTTTTGGTGCAGACTCAGTTTTTTTTCTGCTCAGAGATTTTGAGCCTCTGATGTTAACTACACAGTAGTTTCACTTTTCCAGAGACCGGTCTTCATACCTGCTGTGCTCTCTGTACTTGTTAGATTGATATCATATTTACTTCCTTTAAGGACTCCATTTTGACTGGCTGTATTCAGAGGGTAGGACCTCCGTTTAGACTCCTTTTCTATAGCATTAGCTTGCTTTAAGTTGTCTCTGCTACCACACCTTCTCTGTGCTCTGCTGTAGCCATGAGGCTGCTGGCTGCTGGTGTCACTCCCTTCAGACTGGGTCATAGAGACCTCTTGTTCCTGAGATGCACCCCCTGGTCTTCCGTTATTTAGAGGACTGTTTCTACTGCTCTGATAGCTCTCTGAGTGACTGTTGTGGACACTTCCACTCTCACTAGAGGGTTGTTCTGAGGAAGGCCCCTTCAGCACCTTCAGTCTATGGTGTTTCCCTTCTCGGTGTTGCTTAGTCCTGGGTTTATGGTTCCGCCGACCATGTAAGTTATTTGTATATCTAGGTGCACTCAGGTTTTTATTGTTGGCCTGTTCATTGTCATCGCAGCAAGTTGCCTTTGGAGGTCCATTTTCTGCTTGGTTCTGAGCCACCTGTAAATTGGTGAGCTTGCAGTGCCCTATGTTTGAATTGCTGCTGCTAGGTGATGAAGAAGATTTTATGGAATGAGCAACCTCCGGGTTACAACCAATGAAGACCTGGGAACCATCATCCATGGTAACCTCAGGGTGAATGTAAGCTTGCATAGGTAAAGCATTCCTGTAGGATGGACAGCAAGCAAACCAGGAGTTCTGAACATCTTGTCGCTTAAAACAGTGATGAACCAGAGTGAACAGGCCTAGAGCTACAGCCGTTACACCATACAGGCAGCTGAATATGATGTCAAAGTACCATCCTTGAGAAACTGCTAAGGCTCCAAAAGTCCACAATGCAATATACAAACAGTGGACTATCAGCAATGCCCAGAATTGTGATTTCAGTGAGTATATGTTGTCCATCACTGGAATATGTGTCCCGGAGTTCAGTGTGATGGAGATGGAGCCTGAATCTGTCAAGAGATTGTTGCTTCCACCTAGTCGCTGCTGGCCATCATTTAACATTGGAGGGTCTTTGTTGTTCTTGGGATGGTGTCTGAGATGAATCCCAGTACACAAAAAATAAATCCAGGTGATGAGAAGAATAAAAGCTGCAGGAACGTAGAAAGCACCAAGACTTGGTCGCCAAACCAGCCAACAGCTTGTAGGGGAGACAAGGGAACAGTGTATTAATAAAATATAACAATGTCTCTGTTATTCTATAAACACAAATATATATTAAGAGACTAGAATATGCAAAACAGTAGTGTACAAGGATACATTAAATCACTTTTTTCTCATACAAAATATCTTATTTCAGATTTCAGTATTAAAAGGGAACATTCATATACAGTGGCCCAGATAGTCTGAAAGGCCATGAAAAGTCTTTCAAAAATTGAGCCTACCTATAAGCAAAAGCAGTCTAAAGATATAATCTGCCATATATTGATACTACATCACACCATTTTATAGAACCATGTGATGTCGTAGAGGAACAAGCTGTGTTGACTACATGTAGTTAGACACAGCTTGTTCCTCCATGACATCACAATGTTTCATAACATGGCATCAATGTATTAGCAATATATGGCAAACTTAGCTATACTGTGGGCTGCTTCCTGCTACAAGTAAGCCCAGTACCTGATTTAAAAGAACCTTTCATGGATTTTCAGACTACTTGGGCCATTGTACATGAATGTTTCCCTTTAATACTCTCATAATTCATGCATCTGACTCACTTGAAGTGGTCAGGGTGCCAGCAGAAGGAGGCTCGAGCATCCCAGAAGACAGTCTTATTCAGTAGGGGTTGGAGGTGTCAGATGTTGCTTCTGTGGCACTACCTGGGTGACCACAGGTGGTGGTGCAGCTAAAATGTTTGCACCATGTGGGATTCAGGTTGCCTACCTAAGCACCACATTAGTATGCTGAGATGTGTGTGCACACAGAACTTTCAGGTAGATATCCATGGGGAGAAACAAGTAGCCCCCACCCCCGCATCCATGCAGATGATGCTGGTGGCCTTCTTGGGCTCTGCTCCTCGGCCTGCAGTCATTGATGACTTTGGAGGAGTTCTGTCTCCCAGATCATAATGGGACTGTCATGGTCATAAGCCAAGGAGGAACAAAGATTACAGGTAAGAGGCACTGGGGCTAGATCACCATTATGAGGGCTTTTGAGGGGAGGGTTGATGAATAAGGACTATAAAGAGTAAATTAAAATAAAGATTTTCTGAATTGGATCACTATCTGTGGATGAACCCAGATAATGATTAATTTTTTTTATAGCTGTTCCTCCACTGTTATCACCCACCCAGTCCTCATGCCTACAGTGTACCCCCTTGGTGTCACCCTTAGCCCCATCATCAGCTAGCCCCACCACTCACACCAGTTGCGATCCATGGCACAGGGCCCTTGAGTACTGCTGGCTGTAATCCCAATGCCAGTGAGGTTTCTAGCCCCTTTATTCCACAACTACTCCACCCTGTGCCCACTAGAGGGGGACAGCACCTCCTAATGAGATGTAGAGGTGGTCACAGACACCACAGCAAGCTCTCTGGCTCACCACAGGGGTTGCTGTGGTGACTGGAATGCACCCCTCACCAGGCTGGGAAGTGCTGCTGTTGGCAACAACACACCCTAGCACCAGCTGCTGCCTGAATATCTCACATATCTATTCCTTAACCAAGGTCACCGACACACTGGTCTAACAGATGGCAGTAATGGCTATCTTAAACAAATAATCCCTAATGATGTCATCGGATATTAACCCAGACACCTGCTTATGTGATTCAGATAAAACATCCTGACCCCAAATGGCTATTATCTAAAGTATCCAGCGGGCATCATGGATTATCCAAGCATGTTTAATTGAAAGAGGATATGAGAACAAACCAATGGCAGCAGGATAAAGGGTAGTGGGGGCAGAGTTTTCTGACATTGCCATATTTCGATCGGGCAAAAAAAGTTTAAACGTGTTATATTTCAAAGTAGTAAGAACCTTTGTTCTTGATCATATACAGAATGGGAGATCCATAGAGGTTCTGATGAGCCATGGAAAGTTCTGCTAGTTATCCAAGCCTCATCAGAACTTTCCAAACCTTTTAGTTTAAAGTACCCCACTGTGTTATGTTAAGGGTCCCATTTATGAGGGTGGGTGGTGGGAAATCTCTATAAATTAGTATGTTTACAGAGCATTCTTGTTGCTTGTTGTGTGGAGCCTGATAGACCTTGGGTCCCTTCTGACCTTAAATTACTATGTTTTAGCCATCATTTTCCATTCAAAAGCAATTATCAATGAAGGAAAAGGAATTTAAAAACAACTCGTACTGGTAGTACAGTAAATATAATCAGTGTCCTACAGCTAGTTACTACTCCCTGAGTAATGCTACTGACAATCAGTATGACCACTTCCTACATATCTGGCTCTCTGGATACTTTCTCCACCTTCAGCCTGCCTTTTGGATCATTCGATAAAGACCTGGTGGTGGTGGTGGTGGTGGTGGTGGATTTAAGCATATTATTATGCTCCAAAGCAAGTTCCAATAAGGCTCTTTACAGAAAATGGCAGTTGTTCTAAAAGGGGTCTGGATGCGACAGAAATCGCGTATGGATCCCCTTTGTCACATACCTGCATTGCCAGGTACTGCATATGCTTACAGGTTAGCTTTCTTTTTAAAGAGCCTGGGATGTCATTGGAACAACTTTGAAAAAAACATACAGGTAATAGACACAATTTGGCTTATATTTAATATTTTTTTTCCTTGTAATTCTCACCCATATTTATTACTTGGACCTTTGTATGAAAACAGGCTGTCTGCCCTGTCTGCAGAAGCAGCTTGTCTATACCCAACATCACAGTTCTGTTTATGACATTACAATCCTGTTATTGTGGACAGATGCATTGGTAGGTTAGCAAAAGATTCTGGGCTCAAGCCCTCAAAGGCTGGGGGTGGGCTATAAATATTTTTATAGAAAAATTAATTTTAGCAGTTCTGTTGAAAAGCGGTTTGGGGCCCATATAAGAACATCAGGGGCTTAAGCCCCTGAGGCCCAGGTCTAGCAGTGCCCCTTGTTGTGGAGATGTTTATGATATCATTAACAGGGGAGTATGATACTACATGTAGACAAGCAACCAGAGAAGATAACATCTAGAGGACAGTGATTTTGTTTTCTTGCAACTGTCCTTAATGACAAAGAAAATGGGGAACATCATTAGAAAATGTATAAAATATTAACTGAATTGTCTCTAAATCTTACATTTTTAAAAATGTTTCCTGAGATTGTCGATGTTAAACTACACTGCTGTTTTGAAAATGACTCCACTGCTACAGTCATTTTGAAAAACAATAGGATAGATTATGTTTTTCTTAAAGGGGCACTATCAGCTTTACCCCTCCGTTTTTGCTAATCTCTGCGCAATGTGCTTTTTGGCACACATATAAGTAATTAGCACTGCAGAATAACCCCATAGACTAGAAGTTCAGCACAAATACCTGATTTTTAAATATTTAGCGAAGTTCGTTTTTTCCTCGGGCTGTCCATAACTCCACCGACACCGGAAGCATAACCCCATTGAGGATGCATGCCAGGACCGAGCATGGTCACAGAGTGGCATTTTATGCCAAGCCTGCTTTAATAACATGCTGCCCATATAAACATCTACATCATGAACTGCTCCTGGTAATTTATAATTAAAACTGAGCCCTGTGTGGCTCGCAATTTAGTTTTTAAAACCAATGGCAAAATCCTGCACATGTGCAAGGGCAGCACACTGTTACGCATGTGCGGGATCACCACCCATCTGTATTCAAAGCATGTGCGGGATTATGGCACCAGTTTTTAAAAGTAAATTACGAGGAAGGGCCACACAAACAGACACTAATTCTAAATTACAGGACATATCTGATGTGAATGTTTATATGGGCAACTTATGTAGCTGGAAAGCAGCATAAATACTGTGACAGCGCGTGTCCTCAATGGGACTATGCTTCCAGTGTTGGTGGAGTTATGGACGGCCGGAGGGAAAGATGAACTTCACTAAATATTTAAAAATCAGGTATTTGTGCTGAACTTCTAGTCTATGGGGTTATTCTGCAGTGCTAATTACTTAGATGTGTGCCAAAAAGCACACTGCGCAGAGATTAGTGAAAATGGAGGGGTAAAGCTGACAGTGCCCCTTTAAATTGGCAGGAGAGAAACAAAAGGAAGTCCTGTTTGATGTGGGTCTGCACTACAAAGCTGGTTTATATCTAACTAGCTACATATCCCCTTTCCATGTTTAGAACTGAGACCCTATAAAAGGCATTTCAACTTACTGTACATTGTGTAGCACACTAGATGAGGTACTAAGCCTTGAAGCTTGTATCTTTAGCTTTTCATTAATCCAGTAAAGGTATCATATTTACCTTACAAAACAGATCCTTTTTTGGTTCCTCTCATGGTTTTATGTAGATTATAACATGGACGTAAGTGAACAGCCAATGAAATCGTCAGACTGGCAGTTTGCCACCGGTATAAATCCTCTGATAATCAATGGCTGTTGATGAGCAAATAATCCAAATCCTAATCCTCTGCAGCACAGGAATAAATACAATAAAATTAAAAAACAAAGCAACCTCTTTAAAAGTTGTATTTTATTATAGTAAAAAAATGAACCTTGGTATAATCACAATAAGCCACTCGGAGGATGTGGGTTATCTGGGGATTTACCATGGCTGGCGAGGATTTACCCACTCGGCTGCAGCTTGTGGGCAAACCACTCCAGCCGTGGTAAATCCCCTGATAACCCACACCCCCTCATGCCTTATTACTTAACTAACACTGCACACCCCAATCTTCATCTCAGGTAGGTAGTAACACTCGCCTGAGTGTGCAATAACACTGGAGCAGGTGTGCAGTAACATTTGAGTAGGTGTGCAGTAATACTCATCAGGGTTTGCAGTAGCACTCAACTGGGTGTGCATTTGTTGGGAGATACAAGCACTCAATGTGTGATGAGGCATGAGGCCACATGTTGAGTGCTTCTCAGCACACACCAGAGGAGTATGTATATCTCCCAATGAATGCATCACCCTGGAGTGTGTTATTGCACTTGTAAAATGGCCGTTGGCTTAGAATATACAGCACTGCTTATGTGTGTACATATAAGCACAGCCTGTGACCTGGTTCATCCATTCAGAGAGCAGTATTTCTGGTGACCATTTTGACTTCTTTTATAATGGCATTTTTACAATGGATCCACACTGATGCTAGAATTTAAAAAAATGGGCATGTAGTACACTTGGAAGTAGCATACAGTTTAAAAGGAGAGCAATGCAGAGGAGCCATAAAAAGGATGCAGGGAAAGAATAAATCTCCAAATTGTTCGCTGTTTGTCTCTAGCTCCCTAACACACCCATGCCTTTAAAGCCTCAAACAGAGTGCAAAGAATGATAAGTAGCAGCATCCATTCACCAGCTTGCTCTGCAGCCGAGTTTGCATATTACTACCTGTGATGCTTTGCAGCGGGTATTGAGATTTTGAGGGGCATGCTTGTGGTTAGGAGAGAGCCCTAAACAGCTAGCAGTAAAGATGAGTAACTGAGAATGGCTACAGAAAAGAAACAGAGGTAGTCTGTCACTGGCACATGAGCCTGGAGGAAGAACACGAAGTTGCTGAAACCGTGATTAAGTAAGTGAAGGAACAGCAAGTAGTTCAATGAGATGCAGCACTTACTATGGGTTGTTGTCTCCATAATTGTTGATGTTGACTGCTGCAGTTATTCCACATATAATGAGTGGGATGCCGCCAGCAATTAAGTAAAACCTGAAAATGAAAATAAAGAGTTTTTTTTTTTTAAAGAAAAAAAAATATATATTTTATGTTAAATTCCAAGTTTGCCTGCTAGTTTTATGGCCCCTGGGAATTTCCATGTTTGAATATTTTATTGTTTTTCTTTTTCTTACAATGCCTCCTGTCCCATGTGACAGTGCTGCATCCAGGGCCACTGGCCGTAACAGCTGCCTAGCCCTGTGCTGGATATTCACTTAAATAAAGTAAGAAAAATACTGTTGTACAACAGAGAGTGAAGTGCTTCTTTAAGGAAAAGGAAACTGGTGGTGAGTACCGGGATCATTTTGTTTGTAGGTTTATAAGTCTCTTCACTACCAGACTCTCACTGCTTGTAAAGCACTTTGGGATACAGTGTATATGAAAGCAATGTATAAATGCTAATTTTTCTTCTTCTTCTTCGTATCAATACTTTATTACTCACCTAGTTTATAAAACGTTAATAATTGAAAAAAAAACCTTTATAAGATAAAAATAATAAACTCTTAAAACTGAATGCAATTCCTATACTATGAATGAATAAATAAATAAATAAAAACGTAGGTGTCAAGGGCCTCTTTTTTTTTTATGAGGTTCACAATTGCATATACAATTAATGAAATGACATATGGTATACAGTCCATATATAATACAAACCAATGCAACTAAGCCCCTTAAAGAAAATAAGGTACCGCTTGCATCCACCATATTTCGATACACCATATGGGGAGATTACTTAAGAATGAGAAAATACAATACTAAAGTCCAAGTTTAACACTGAAATAGGTGACCATGAGCAGCACGGCTGGTTCCTGAAGTGTTAAAGCCCAAAGAAAATGAGTCCAGCAGAGTTCAGCCCCCTATGCAGGGGTAATAAGGTATTGCCATGCTAGCAACCTAAACTAGGGGGAAAGCAATTATTTCATACAGATCACAGTTCACACAGTCATCTCATAGACAAAAAAACTGTCTTATACCCAAAATGTAAACAGGCTTCATGTAATAGAAACTGCCATAAGTGGCCGTAACAATTACATGCTGTAGCTATAAGGTTCTCTCTCTGAGCATACACTTACAGTGACTCAAAGAAGCTTAACAGTGTACTGTGGAGTAACACAAATGGAAGAGTCACACCATTATAAAATACAAAAGTTGCAACATTACAAAGCCCATAAGAAGAGAAGAAATCATCAAAATAGTGCAGAATAGGCACTAACAAGAAAATCTAGTCAGAGAGGCAAATCAGAGGCATACACATTAGGTCCATAAAGTTACCGAGTCATGAATTACCCAACTAGGACAAAGGGTAGAAGGCAGAAGCTGACCTAAAATATAGCAACTAGGTGGTTTCCTGTGCAGCCGTGTCAGCACTCCATTCTTCCCCTGCCAGTTGTTGCTCAGCCTTGAAGCAAGGCTGAATTTGCTTAAATCACAGGAGTATGCCTGCCATACCCTTGGGATTTAGGCAACTTCAGTAAATATGCCGGTGGGCATTGGAGATTTACATATATTTTTGTTTACGTACATAAGGGCTGTATAAAGGTAGGGGAAGTGCAGCATCATCCTTTCTCGGTACTACCGGTGAGATCCTGGGGGTTCTGGAGCACCATTATCAAAATGCTGGCACCACCGGATCTTGTGCTGATTTTTACGAGTGATGAGGTACATAATTTTTTAATTTGTTATCATGCTTGCAGGGGGGATCAGAGAGGTGAAGCCCCAATCTGTGCAGCAGTTGGGGCTTCATCTCTCCCAGTAGAACTCCTTTAAAGAAGTTTAGAGAGTCTAATTCAGGGAGCTTGAGTGAGGCTTGTATTTTATTCCAGGCAGTCGGGATGGCATGACTGATTGCAGCTCTACCATAGTGAGTATCGAATTTGGGGATGTCTAGTAGGATGTAGGCATTTTTCCTAAGGGCATAGCAGCTGTGAGATTGGTGAAAAAGGGAAGTCATGTATGGTGGGAGTTTGTTCAATAGAACTTTGAGAGCCCAGGTGCTAGTGTGAATCAGCCTTCTTGTGGCAAGGGATGACCAGCCCACTGCTGAGTAAAGGGCACAGTGATGTGTTCTGAAAGGTGCATTGGTTATAAAGCGTAAAGCACGGTGAAAGAGGATGTCTAATCTGTATAGGTTGGATGCCATGCTACTGTTGTGTATAATGCCCATGTAATCTAACAGTGGGAGGAAGGGGGCTTGTACTAACCTATTCCTAATGTCTACAGGGAAAAGGGATTTGTTCCTGTAGAAAAATCCCAGTCTTACTTTTACTTTTTTTGGTGAGTGATTCAATGTGATTCAATGTGCATAGCAAATTACAGCTTGCTGTCTAACCAGATTCCTAGATATTTAAATTTTTGAACAATCTCAAGTGAGTCTCCTAGGAGGGTTGTAATAGGTGCCGGTGTGGCCCGCTGGCATAGGGATGTTAGAGGTTGTGATGGGAGAAAGTACATTACTTTAGTTTTCTTGGAGTTTAGCAATAGTTTGGAGTTCAGGAGGTTGCATTGTAGCTGGTTGAAATCTGACACCAATTCAGTGCTAACATCTGACAAGGAGGGTTTAGATGTGTACAACACAGTATCATTTGTGAAGAAGTGGAGTTTAGAATTATGAATGTTGTTGCTTAGTGAATTGATGTAGATAGTGAATAAGAATGGCCCCAAAATGGAGCTTTGGGTACCCCTGTTGTGAGCGGAAGTGGAAAGGATAGGAGCCTGTCAGTTTTGATATGTTTAAGTCTGACGGTAAGGCAACTAAAGAACCAGTTTACTGAGGAGCTGTTCAAGCCATGTTGTTTATGTTTGGTTAATAGAAGATGTGGTCAGCTGTGTCGAAGGCTTTCCTTAGATCTAGGAAGATGGCTGCTGTGGGGAGTTTATAATCGAGGGCGGTGAACCAGTCATTTGTTACTAAGGCTAATGCTGACACCGTGCTATGATTTTGCCTAAAGCTTGATTGTAGTGGGTTGAAGAGGTTTGTATTTTCAAGGTGTTCCTTTAGTTGATTATTAACTAACTTTTCTAAAAGCTTTGACAGCTATTTGACAGCTATTCTCTTATATAAATGAAGTTTAAAAAGTGCACTGGGGCCTTTATCATGCACCTGGATAAGCAACCACAAAGAGGCAAAAGGGGACTTTTCTTAAAGATGGTACCTCCACAAGAGTAGCCAATCAAGTACCCCCCTGAGGATGATCACATGCGTGGCTGAAGCACTGGAGGTCGGTTGATATGCTCCCTGTTTTGCATGGCTTGTAGTTTTTTGTATTTTAAGTAAATCTATGCATGCAGCAAAGTAAATCTTGCACGGATTGTCATTAGTGGCACCATTTTTGTTTTCTGCCAAGTACAGTATGCTCTGCAATCAGTATGAGGCTAAGAAGGGGGGGGATTTTCAAAGAGATGAGCCCAGCATTCACCTGCTGTGGCTGTCAGAACTGTTCCCGCATCTATTAGTTGATTCAGCAGCTCATTCGGTTCAAATTTCAGCCTAATGAGACCTGTGTCTTTTGTTATTCAAATTAACGGGGCCGCTCAGTCCATTGATAGTATTTCAGTCAGCTATATGAGCCAGCGAGTGGGGGAGGGGGAGTGGAGCAGTCTGCAGTATTGATGACATCAGGTAGATAGTCTGACTTACAGACATATGAACATACAAAATTGCCAGCAGAAACAGGCCATTTCGGTTTATTGAGTCTGCTCGAGTGTGCAGCTCTCTTTTCCCCATGGAGTTTTCATCCTTTACATTATTTTCCCCTGTACCCATCATCCCTCCAGTTATTACTCTCCATTTCACCCTGTCCCACCCCCTTTTAAAGCTGCCTGCTGTTTTCAAAGAAATCACCTCCTCCGGCAGATCGTTCCACCTGGACAGCATTCTTCCTGTGAAAAAGCACCTTCTCATTTCCTTTTTGAATCTTCCCCTGAGTAATTTCAGACTATACCCCCGAGTGGATCAATTTCCCCTTAAATTGAAAATGCCCTCTGTTCTAACCTTGTTCATACTCTTAAGGTACTTGAAGGTTTCAATCATGTCCCCCCTCTCCCTTCTGTCCTGCAGTGAATACATATTGTGCTCCCTCAACCTCTCCTCATAGGGTTTGTCCCCCCCGACCCTGAATTATCTTGGTCACTGTACACTGTACCCCCTCCAGTAATCTGATGTATTTTTTCAGATAAGGGTGCCAGAACTGCATACAGTACTCCCTAGTGCGGTCTCACCAATGACCTATACAAGGGCAAAATGACTTCCCCTTTCCTGGAGGTGATTCTTCTGGTGATGCATCCCAACATTTTGTTTGCTTTAGCTGTCACTTTATGGCACTGCACAGAGTGTCTCAGACCCCCTCTAGATGATTACTCCTAGATATTTTTCCTCTTCAGAGACTTGTACTATTTATGACAAAAACGACACCACCCTGCCTTCCTCCCAGATGCACTCCCTGCTCTCAGACAGCTGACTGCAATACTATCACTGGAGTGGACACTCTCCAGGAGGGGCATAAGTGGGATAGACAGGATTTCAACAAAACTGCCTCCCTCAGTCATGAACTGGAGGTCGGAAGGGGGCCACTCTTAATAATTATATCTTGGGGATCCCGGGTTGGGCTAGGGAGGGGTACCAGTTAAAAAAAGTTGTCTACTCCTTGTAGTGCTAGGAGCTGATATATAGATTGTTTTCCAGATGTAAGGTGAGGCAGAATGGGGAAGGAGGGAAACCACTGGGATAGGGAGTGGGGTGGCTAAACGACTAGCCCTGGTCACCTGGGGAAGGCTATACTTTTTTTTAACTTACCCAACTCAGAGTAATAATATCATGAATAACAGAAAACTCATTGTAGTCGTGCATAAGTTTCCAATTACCAACCAATAAACATGACAGAGTTATAAGGGAATAATGAATGACCGGGGTGGTTGTTCAGCACAAGGCTTTGCCAAGTGCCACAACCACTTGAAAAGTGTACTATCCCCTTATGACCACACACCCTGAAGTGTGTTATTCCACTCATAGAATGGGCTTTTATTTGTTAAAAAAATATGTCGTTCAGGTGACGTGTGCAGCTGTCGGAAAATAATCAACGGTCATGTGATAGGTTTTGACCAATGTGATTACAGGATTTTTGTGTCCCATTTTATAATTTGTGGTATTTGGGATTTAGGTTTGTTCCTTGCATAGCTCTAGTGCTACAGCTGTTATGGTACACTGCATGAGAATGAAATCAACAAAACTACATGCGCTTCTCAGGGAATCCATAAGTCACATGTGCTCTGTTCAGGGGCACTAAAGGCTGCTTGTGCTCTGCTCAGGGGCACCAAAGGTCACATATGGGGTGCTCAGGGGCACCAAAGATCGCATGTGCTATGCTCAAGGGCACCAAAGATCACATGTGCTCTGCTCACGGGCACCAAAGATCACATGTGCTCTGCTCAGGGGCACCTATGATTACAGGTGCTCTGCTCAGGTGCACCTAAGGTCATATATGGGGTGCTCAGGGGCACCAAAGATCACATGTGCTGTGCTCAGGGGCACCAAAGATCACATGTGCTGTGCTCAGGGGCACCAAAGATCACATGTGCTCTGCTCAGGGGCACCAAAGATCACATGTGCTGTGCTCAGGGGCACCTATGATTACAAGTGCTCTGCTTAGGTGCACCTAAGGTCCCACATGCTCTGCTAAGGGGCACAAAGCACGGGCTCTGCTTAGGGGCACCAGAGGTTACATATGCTCTGCCTCCATATAGGGCTGAAAACACGGCAAATGGTCTGTTACTGCCCTTCAGATCTAATGTTAGGTCTGCAGCACATTGGATAAATGTGAAGTGGAATTCCAAGTAGCACTTATTTTGTTTCCCTGCCATTTCTGAGTATGAATGTACTCAACTAAACCCAGATTCTGAGAATGATAAAGTACACTTTGGGCAGAAAGCTGAGCGAAAGCACCTCTCATGCTTAGGGTCAAGTGAAATATTTTCAGTTCAGTGGGGCTTGTGATGCATTAAGACAGCTAAAGACTGTGCAACCCATTCTTCAGAATGTGCAGATTACCGTGCCAAGTATTTCCTTGAGAAACATGGGCAAGGATTTCTTACAACTGATGTACAAAACGTCTCTCCGACCATGTAACACACCACTGTGGACTAGCTTAACCTTCATAATTATGGTAAGAAGCTATTACATCCTTAGTGCAGTATAAATATGCACCAGTTATTGTATGTCCAGTGCAAACAACATATATGAATAGTCATGATTAGAGCATACCTCTTGGAAGAGCAATCATTCAAAATCCAAAGGTTTTTCTACTATGGTTGGTCTTACGGCATCATTATAACACAATCAGACATATAAAATGTTCAAGGACTCTTATTTGCAAGGAGAAATTATTTATTGTTCTTAATGATTTATTAGACACCTCTGTTAAGCACTCATTACTCTAATTTAATTTGCATTATATAGAAAATAATACATGGGTAATTGTGTGTAACCTGAATTTTATACACAACCAAGGTGTATGATGCTATAAACCCAGAGAATGAAGCATCACACACTGAGTCTCTATAGGTTTAAAGAGCATGTTTTTACTATGTAGTGTTCTCCCCCACTCCAACATATAGGACAGCTTACCCTCTGGTTAAGCGATGCATCCATAAAGTTAATTTTTTTGCTTGGTGTATTTTTAGAAATGTCCTTCGTAAAATAGCTTCGTGGACCCAGTATTTAAAATGACCGCATTTCCTTGCATGAAGCCATTCCCCCACGCTCACACATTTTGTGATGTCAGTACAATCGGCATGGGCGCGGCTTCATCGGTCATTAGTGCATTTTTGTTGTTAGTTTTTTACTTGCGCCGATTTTAAGAAAGGAGGCCAAAAAGTCCTTGTTAGTTGAGTGGTGGATTTTCTTTCTCAAAATTGGCACTTAAAAGTATAAAACAAACCTTGTAAAAAGTACACCTATTGTGTCTACGGAGTGCACCCCCTCGCCTTTCTTGTATTGACATCACAAAACATGCAAGTGTGGGGGAACAGCTCCAAGTAAGGAAATGCAGTCATTTTGAATACTGGGTCCACAGAGCTATTTTACGAAGAATATTTCTAAAAATACACCAAGCAAAAAATGCACTTTTTGGCTGCATCGCTTAACTGGAAGGGAAGCTGCCCTATATATTGGGGGGGGGGGAGAACACTACATAGCAAAAACCTGCTCTTTAACGCAGGTTAACCTTTCCAGAGCACAGCATCATACACCAAGCCTCTGTAGGTTTAGCCCAGGCCAACCTTTACAGGTTGCAGCTGAGGAAACGAGGTGCCTCTTGTTGTATGGATGGAGTGACTTATAACGCATATGTGGGATAGCGTGACATCATCCACTCAAACCAACCCTTCCATTTTCACTCATATTTCCCACCTGCCCCCTCCTGCTGTAGGAGTGTAGCTCAAATCTCTGCTCTCCTGGAGTCTCTGGGCTGGATTACTGAGATATATCAGTGTCTGGGTCTACTGCACTGCATCCAATGGCTGCCCAGATGCACTGGGGTTATTTTCAAAATCTCCATCCAAGTGTGACATTCTGATGCTAGATACAGTAGTTTGCATCCAAAAATCAGACAAAAATATTGTTTGCTTCTCTTTTTAGCAGCAGATTCCTTCCACTAGACAAAAGTGTTATAGTGTGTAAAATCCTGCATGTACCCAAAGTCCCTCAATTTGCAGCCCTTCCTACTGCCTTTCCAGCATAGCTTGTCTGGATTCACAAAGGAGTAGTGCTGTAGCGGGAACTCACCAGCCACCCAAGGAGAAAATTCTGTGGACTACTTGCCCCTAACTCCTCCCTACGTCCGGCTGTATCACCCCGGGCTTGGGATGTGACTGGCACAGCAAGCATTTCCCATAGCCGCTTTATTATTAGGCCAGCCCTGGCTCAGTCAGCTTTCAGGTAAAATATGTTTAGCAGAACTAAGTCAGGGGTACCTTCATAACTTCAATACACAGTCCACAACAAGCCCAAATCAAACAGAAAACTTGCCAAAGGTAGCATGTCTAGAGCTACGCTGACATCAGAATTTAAGCAAAATTAGTGCTAGTTCATTCTCAAGCAGCTGTATCCAGCCACGGGAAACTGAACAATGATACACACCTTAGCATGGGCCGCTGTGTGGGCTGGGGCGAGTCTCCTTCCTGTTGCTGTGGAGCCTTCCGGGTCACCTCTTTGTAAATGACTCTGCCCTTCACTCCCATCCAGAGCAGTGTGGACAGTGAGGAGTAATGCAAAATTATCCCAACCTAAAAAAATACACAAGTGTATCCAATATCAATCTGATCAGTAATTAATGCAGTTTGAAATCACCCACGGTGGGGGTGGGGAGAAGCAAAGCTTGGGTTCGTTTGAAGACTAAAAATAGTAAAAATAAAGATAACTGGTATTTTGGTAAAAGTTCTGCCCCACAGAGAAGATAGAACAATAAGTAATTTGAGGACAACCAGAATTTCCGCACGTCCATCAACCTCAATAAATGCAGGCTGACACAAACTTGATGCATAAATGCATTGCACTATTTCATTGTAAAATTCTCAAATACCAGTGAACACACTAACCTCTCAACGAGGACGCCAGCAGATGCCCTTTACACGAAACCTTCTACTGGTTTTATTTTCAATAAGTAATTTGCCCTAGGTTGGATTCTGTCCTTTCAGAGGGCAGATTTTTCTTACACACACTGAATTCAAGTGTGGGTCATCTCGCACTCAGTTTATATTTTTTGGTGGCGCTAGTATTTTCTTTGTATGGTGGTTCAGCATTACCCTCTTAAGAGAAACTGGTGTTTCATTAAAGTGGAAATTCACTATATCAGGGGAGAGTAAGTAGTGAATTTTTTGGGTTTTATGTATAAGACAGACATACAAGTATTAAATACGTTTTTTAATAAACCTCTACAGGAATAACTGGTATGGAACTCACGATTGCAAAAAAAATATATATATAATTTTACTTTTGCATTTCTTATTTAATATACATGGATGTTCTGAAAGCGTAAATATGCTTAATAATGGACAGGGGGCTTAATGATGAACAGGGGAATGAGTGTAAGCTTAGTACTGCTATTCCAGGTTAATCCTGGCCTTTTAAAAACACGAGTTGTCTTCCTTTTATTTTTTACATTACCTTGATCTGTTTATTTGCAGTTTATTTAAATTAATATTGCTTGGAAATACCTATTGGGTGTTATTGATGTAAGACTGTTCTGAATGTGTATGTTTGCTTATTTCAAACTCAATAAAAATTAACTGAGTAAATCATTAACATACATTGCACAGCCTAGCAGTGGTGAACAGCGAGCATGAAGACAGTACAGACATTCTGTTTCATAGATAATTCTAGATTGTTTGTTTTCTCAGATGCTTTTCTTGTACTTTCTTTTGTACCTATTTTGTGTATACTGTTTAATTCATGTTTTCTTTTGGATGTCTTTTAATAAAATTCCCCTCCTTTTTTCGAGAAATTACATGGGATCTTTAACACTTGCCTGAGCAACCACCAGAAGAGGCAGAAAGTACCTTGGTTTAACGTCTCATCTGAAGGATGGCACAACCTAGCAGTACAGCATCCCCTTAGTACTGCACTCAGGTGCCTACTTCTGGCCCAGTGGCAGATATGCTACCAACTGAGACATGCGGACCCTAATTTAACCGTACATCTTTTTAATCAGTACTTGTTCTCCCCTCTGTAACCTTTTCCCATCTAAATCACATCTAAAAACAAGCTTTGGCTTAGCATGCCTCTACCAGTCACCAAAATTCAAACACAGAAATATTATAAAGCAGTCTCAGATTTTTGTCCAGTCAGAGTGGAGAACCACTGTACCTCTTATTGAGTGTACAGAGGTTGCCTCACTCACTACACTCAACAGTTCTTTCGCTGTCTCCTGTCAGCTGCTGCTCTCCGTTGTGATCTGCATTTGCCTGCCTCTAGTATAAGCTATTATGCTAGTTTGGTTTCAAAAATACTTCAGAAAATGTTAAAAATGCCTCCCTAATTTTTTTTAGACCTAAAACAAGCAGCGTGAAACTTAGTTTTGTCAGCCGCTGCCCGCTACTATATCAGAGCATGTCGAGACTGTACTACTTGTCAGCATCACTAGAGGGGACAGAAAATTATAAAACAAATAAAAATGCTTTTTGAACAGTTATGCTGATAATTTTTATGTTGCAGGAAAATCTTCGACTGCTTTGTAATATATTAATATGTATACTTGTGTGTGTTTCTTACTGTATAAGAATGTTAGTTTGTACCATTTGGGCTGACGGAACAGCTCAGCTTCGCTTTGCAGTCCTCTTGCCCAAACAGCATGAGATAACATTTTTACGCAGTAAGAAACACACACAGGTATACATATTAATCTATAACATAAACAGGCCTTCACGGTAAGCCTGAACAAATAAATCTCAGAGTACCCTAGATGGTACAGTAGGGTTGGTGGGGAAATCCCTATAAATTAGTACATCTTTGCACAGCATACATGTTGGTCCCTACATATGAAATGGGAGGGGGTGAAACTGATGGACCTGGAGTCCCTTCCATCCTGGAGTTACTTAGTTACTATGTCATGTATACAAACAAATTCAGGAAACAAAGACCCATTGGCTCATTGAGTCCTTTCCCCACCAGCTCAGTGGAAATACCCTGACACTTCTTTTTCCTTCAAGAAACTGATCTAGTTTGAGATTCAGAGCAGTAACTATGCTGGCTGGCACAACTGGCTTAAGCCCCTTGTCAGTCCTCCACAGAACTGTAATACTGTTGTAAAAAAATCATTATTAAAGAGGGGGTCTCCATTGTCATGTAGTGAAGTATTTATTTATTTGTTTATTTATTTAAAACATATTTTAGCAGGTATGCAAACAGAAACAAACTGGGTCCCCACCATCACCCTCTCCCGCCTGGATACCCTCCTCCACTGCTTCTGCCGCTGTGCTGCCAACTCAACGTCAGGACTGTCACCTCTGCTCCCTGTCATTCTCTCTCTCTCTCTCTCTCTTCTGCCCCGTCTCCCTATGTGTACCTCTCTGTTTTTCTGTGTCTCTCCGACTATGGACAGTGATCAATCAGGCAGGCAAACAGCGGAGGAGCACAACACACATGACTGAGAGAGAGAGAGACAGACAGAGAGTGAAACCAGGGCACACAGCAGTGGAGAGAGCAAGGGCAGAATTACTGCCATCTGCAAAAAGTCTGATGATTGCTGCAGCTTTCTGTCAGGGAGGGTGAACAGCGGAAGAGCACAACTGTGGACATAGACCAGCAGAGAAAGACATAAAAACTGGGGCACACAGCAGCGGACAGAGAGGAGAGAAGGTGCTGCCTGTATTTGCTTTTTGGGGGGGGGGGCAGAATGGAGGACAGCCTCTCTCTCACTCTCTCTGGGACAATCCGTCTCTCAGGACAGTGACTGTGGACACACACCAGAGGACAGAGAAAGAGACAAACAACCGGGGCACACAGCAGCAGAGAGAGAAGAAGAGAAGGTGCTGTCTGTATTTGCTTTGAGGGGGCATGAACGGAGGATAGGCTGTCTCTCTCGGGAACAATCTGTCTCTATGGACACACTGTGTTTCACTCTACCTCTCTCTTGGCACTGTGCTATGGGATGGGATGTGAAGGGAAGCAGCAATGGGCACTGTTGTGTGCACTTCCTCTCCCCAAGCAAACCTCACTCCACTCAGTGTGTGGTACCCGATGATCCACAGGGCAGGTGGGTGGGGAGGACAACATAACACACCAGGAGAACACAGATCCCCCTCTTCTTATCGAGGATTGGACATGAAAATGCATTTTACACTAAGCCCCTTATTCTACCGGGTTCCTGAGTAGATATCACCAATTTTGAAGATGTGTCCCTGATTCTGGTCCTTTGTCCCTGATTTTTTAAGCCTTGTTCCTGATTTATGAGGCAGGAGGTTGAGAGGTATGGTGTGCAGAAAATGACTGGGGCTTTGGAAACGGGTAGTCAAGAGGCTAGCCCAGGCCACTTGAGGAGAAATAAAATGTTTCCTTTTCAGTTTTATTTATCTTTGGAAACATACCTAGTATCAGTTAATGAATACGCGGATATCCAGTTGCTGGCTACAAATAGTCACTGAGTATTAAAAAAAAGTACTCAAGTTGGGGTCAGTCATACTTTTTATACAGTTTTCAGACAGGCTACCAAGATGTATTAGAAATCCTACAAAGCAAAACACAAAATAGAAAAAAATATTTTCTAACAGTTTGTAATTGCTGAAACATGAATGTTTATGACAGTACATGCTGAAGTACAGAGTTGCTCTTTATAACTCTGTGTTCCTATGTAAGCAAATACTCACGGCCTGGCAGATGATAGGGTAATTTGTAAGATTGATTCCCCCTGCAAACACTGCCGACGTCATGGCAATATGGAAACAAAGATTCAGCAGCATGTGCCAGCCCTTCCGGGAGATGTGAATGGTGCTGGAAAATAAATGACATTTCTGGTTTATAGGTTGTCATCAATACCATTGAAAAAATCAGTCTCTGTCAGAGCAGGTGACCAACTGGACTTTCAGCTAAAGGCTTTCAACAGCACTTTGCAAGGTTTTCCCTTTAAAGCAGCTACTTAGGCCAGGACAAAAACAATATAGATCAATCTTTGGGTTTTGCCTTGTAACTTAAAAAACAATTTTTTTTCATTGAGCAACTCTTCACAAGACTATCATGTGGAGTGAGATCAACGGTTGAGATTTTTAAACAGTTAGTGTACAGTACTGCCTTAAATTAATATCTTTTAAAAGTAGTCAGCTGTTGCTTTTTATATCTGAGATGCTTTTCCTTTTCCTGTTTGCTAATTAGAAGATTTTCTATCTCACAGGTGTGATATGTGGAACAACATTCTACCTGAAAGCTGATGTATCCAGTCCTGTTCCTTTTTGTACCTCATCAGTACTGTGACCGCAGGAAGAGCCAATCATCTGCTGCCAGTTCAGTGACTTTGTGATGTCACAGTGAGTGAGGTCACAGTGTCACACTACTAATGATGCGTGAAGGGGCTGGAAAAGTTACTCACTATAGTAACTTGTTTTCTTCTTATAGATTGGGAAAGTCAGACAAACTTGTGTATCATCTCTTGCTGATGTGTGATGCCACAAAATTTAACATGTTTTTTCAAAGGATGCTCTGTTCACTGTGTTGGTCTCAAGCCTTCCAACTTTCCAACCCCAGATCTTTGAGCTGAAGAAATCAAGGGGACTTGAGACCTACCTTGACAAATATTCTAGTTATAGTATTTAGAAAAAATGCTTACATTTTTCATTTTAAAATAAATGATTCTGAAGAACCTAATTACCCTAAACTGAAAAGGAGACACAAATAAGGCTCATTTGACTGGCTGGTGTAATCACCTAATAACCATTGGCCTCTGGAATGATAGGCTTCTTCTTCACTTCATCATAGTACAATCGTTCCTCTACAACACTGTGTATTAAAGGTGTGGATCATAGTGGCTTCCCCCTTCATAGTTTGGAAGAAACATTTGCTTAAATTCTTCTATAGATGGCATTTGACTGTTGTCAGCAGGCTGGGCAATAGGGTCACATGCTTTCTCCTTCTTTTTCATGTTCTAAATGTTTCTCCTTCATAGTCTTTTTCAAACAAGAATGAGAGGCTGACTCCTGAGCGTGTCTTTTCTAGGAGTTTTTCTTGTTTGAATGTACCTCAGCCGAGGATTTTTGCTCCTTGCTAGGCTTCCTTGCAGAGTCTGCATTACATTGATCCTTAGGGGAAGCCATTTCTGTAGACATTTTTTATTGATATTCTTGTCAAAAAAGTTCTCATCCATTTTTTAGGGGAGCATTCTTTGTATAAAAACCCTATTCATACATCAGACTCAAGAGCTAGGCTAGTTAGTGGTAGCAGTCTGAGTGCTTATTTGTCTTAGGCTTAGGCTAACAGCACCCCCTTGTGGTCATCTGTAAATATCTGCATGCTGATTTGTTTTTGTTTGTACTCGGAAATGAGACCAGAATAGACATCACAGTTTAAAATGACCTCAGTCATGGACAACCAATATCAATATAGACAGTCATTGAGAGCTGACTATATTTTTTATCATATTCAACCACATTTCTATTGTGAGTCACAGTCACAGTCACAGTCACAACAGAGGGAGGTGAACCTTACAATTTACAATTGTCTTTGGTTTGAAGCAGATTCCTTAGGAAAGTTAATATTCTTCAGGTGGAGGATACTTCTAACTGAAGGGTGAAATAAGCAACTTAGAATTATCAGAAAAGGCAGTCTTTCAATCAACAGAGGGAGGTGGAGTTTGCTTTACTTGTTACGATTGTTAAGATTTTACTGTTTTCTGTGTTTCTGCCCTTCTGACTTGATTGGAGTTAGTGATTGACTGTTTGCATTGCAATATTTGTAATACTGTGAGTATTCACTGGGCTAAGAGTTTGTCATAAGCCCTGAATTGAGAGCAGGTTACAGGCTGTGTATTGGACCCAGACAGTCCCTAGGAGGTGGAAACTGGTTTTTCTTTGTTTACCTCAGTGTGCCTTATAAGGCCAAGCCAGACTGTGTCAGGAAGTGCTTACATCACAGCTACTTAACAGCCAATAGCTCTGGAAGAATCTTACAGACCTTGATAAAAGTACTAATTTTAGCAGGCTCATCAGATAACCTCATAGTCTTCAGGTGAAGCTACCTCTGGCTGCAAGCTGCAACACTGGACTTAAGATTTGCAAGAAAGTGAGTAGTGCTCACAACAGAGGGAGGTGAACTTACAATTTACAATTGTCTTTGGTTTGAAGCAGATTCCTTAGGAAAGTTAATATTCTTCAGGTGGAGGATACTTCTAACTGAAGGGTGAAATAAGCAACTTAGAATTATCAGAAAGGCAGTCTTTCAATCAACAGAGGGAGGTGGAGTTGGCTTTACTTGTGTTACAAGTGTTAAGGTTTTCAGTGCAGGAAGAGTTTAAACCCACATAGGCTAAATACTGTTTTCTGTGTCTGCCCTTCTGCACAGCTGACGTGTTTTGGGGTGACTGTTTTCAGAGCACAAGTCACCAGGCTCTTTGGGCTAGGGAGGTTTACCTGTGTCTGACTTGGATGTTTGGATTTTTCTCTGTTTGATTAGCAGGGTATTTCTCTGTCAAATTGGTTTGAAGCAGTATTACAAATTGTCGGTATGGCATCTTGCTGACAGGAAGGCACTCATCGATCGGTAGGTCAGAGTGTTTAGCTGATTGTTTTGTGAGGGCACAGTTTAGGCTCCACCCTTCCCACCCTTACCCCACCCATCCCTGGAAATAGTTCATTTATACCTGGGGTTCTGACATCATTTCCTCAAGAGGGCAAGGTACACATCACTGTCATATCCTGTCTAGCACACTGCACTGACAATATAAGCATACACATTATATAAATACATATATTTCTATATAACGCACCAATCACACACACACGCACACACAAAAAAAAAAAAACTAAACAAGGTAGACAGTTATGTGGGGAGTAGTACAATGTAATGGCTGTGGGGCAGCAGTCTTCCGGGAGTCTTTCTGGAGGCTGAGATGCTGCCCTGTTTGCAGACAACTATCTGCCCTGAGGGAGGAAGCTGCCCATCTTCAGGCCGCACTGGACAGTGGCAAGGGAACCTCCCCCATCCAGGGAGCACCACAGCCACCACCACTACCTCAGAGGTTGCGAAGAAAGCACAGCAGTTGGACCACAGTGGGCTCAGGGAGGGTAAGGGTGGTAGAACAGAGGCACACCCAGTCAGTTGTTACACTCCACAATCCATACACCATTCTGGGGAGCATAGTTCCCCTATGGATGCACCCGCAGAGGAGATTAAGGAGGGTGCAGACAACTGTCACAAGGGAGGCCCTCAGGAAGGAGGCAGAGGGCACCACAGGGAAAGAAAGCAGCTCCTGGTTGGGGACTCAATTATTAGGGGGATAGAACTGGGGGGAGCAGGGAAAACTGAAGTAAGGTGCCTGCCTGGTGCCATGGCTTGAGGGACAGGAGCATCCTAGGGATCACGAGAACAGTTGCACGGAGTCTGAGCTGGACATCATTGTCCACCTAGGGACAAATGACTTGGCTCATCATGAGATTAGAGCAGTGCAAAAGGACCTTGTAGAGTTGGGGAGGGCTTAAGACAAGTAGCACACACAGTATCCTTCTCAGAGGTGCTGCCTGTCAGCGGCATGAGTGAGGCGAGGGTACTTTGCACCATGCAGTTTAACAAATGGTTGAAAAAATGGTGTGGAGCACAGGGGTTTGGCTTCATTGGGGACTGGGGTTCCACCTGGAGGGACACCAGCCTATACTGGCAGGATGGTCTGCATCTGTCCAGGAAGGAACAAGTCTTTGGGCAATCGGTTTAAATGCTTCATTGGCAAGCCTTTAAACTAGTCAAGGGGGAGGCACTGATAAGCAGAAGGAAAATCCAGCCTCCCTACAAAACAGGGTACTAAATGAGAAAAGACCAAGGTAGAAAGGTCAGTGGGGTTGCCTACAGAAGGTAAAGCCATCAAAAATGGAGAGCAATGAGTACCAATGCCCGTAGTCTGGGTAACAAGCTTCCTGAATTAGTGGCCTTGATGGAGGAGAAAGATCTGATATTGTGGCAGTCACAGAAACATGGTACACACTGAACCATGACTGGGACGTAAACATACCAGGATACACTATCTACAGGAGGGACAGGGAGGGTAAAAGAGGAGGAGGAGTAGCTCTCTACATAAGAGAAGAAATCAAAACAACAGAACAAAAGGGTAAACGGGGAGAAGAAGCACTGTGGGTCAATTTGGAGGCAGGCAATGGCACCACAATCCGCACAGGGGTTGTATACAGACCCCCCTCTCAGGGGGAGGAAATGGACAAGGAAATGATAGAAAGTATACTTAGAATGGTAGATAAAGGGGAGATATTGCTGATGGGTGATCTGAATATGCCAGATGTTAACTGGAGTGCAGTTGCAGCAGCCACTTCTAAGAGTGGGGTTATTCTAGATGCCCTACAGGGGGCATGCCTTAGACAACTAGTATTGGAGCCCACTCGAGAGGGAGCAATCTTAGACCTGGTTCTCTCAAATGGAGATGAAGAGAGGATCACAGATGTAGAAGTGGGTAGCCATCTGGGAACTAGCGACCATTGAACGGTATGGTTCACAATAAACACAGCAATAGAGTCAAGCCATACAAAGACAAAGGTACTGGATTTTAGGAGGGCTGACTTTTCCAAAATGGGTGAGTGCCTAAGGAATGCACTAGCAAATGGGCAGGAAGGAGGGGTGGAAGAACAATGGGGAATAATAAAAACTGCCATCACAGAGGTAACAAGCCTTTGTGTAAAGCAAATAAACAAAACGAAACGAGGTAAGAAACCACTATGGTTCTCAAAGGAAGTGGCAGTGAAGGTTCAAGAGAAAAAGAAAGCATTCAGGAAGTACAAGGAATCACAGAAGGAACAGGACAGAGAACTGTATCAGTTAAAGCAAAGGAAGCTGGAAAGGCAGTCAGAACAGCAAAGGCCCAAACCGAGGAAAAGATAGCCAACTCAGTTAAGAAGGGGGATAAAACCTTTATAGGTACATCAGGAGCAAAGGAAGACCAAGGGAGGGATAGTGAGGCTTAATGAAGGGAGGGAGGGTGGGCAGAGGGTGACTGTGAAAAGGCAGAGATACTAAACAAATATTTTTGCTCAGTATTTACAAAGGAAGAGGGGGAGGTACCTAAAACAAACAGTAGAAACACTCTGGATACAGAAGTTGATACCAGCCCATTTACAGAAGAAAGAGTTCTGAAAGAGCTCTTAAAACTGAAGGTGGACAAAGCAATGGGGCCTGATGGGATTCATCCCAGAATTCTAAAAGAACTAAGGATAGAACTAGTGACACCACTGACTACCCTCTTTAACAAATCATGGGAGGATGGGGTGGTACCTGAGGACGGAGGAGGGCAGATGTGATTCCCCTTCACAAAATTGGGAGCAAGGCAGAAGCAGGAAACTACAGACCTGTTAGTTTAACCTCAGTGGTAGGGAAAATGATGGAATCACTGAAGGAAAGAATTGTTATGATCTAGAGGCCAGAGGGGCACAGGACCCAAGGCAGCATGGATTCACAGCGGAAGGTCATACCAGACAAATCTGATAGATTTCTTTGACTGGGTGACCAAAGTAGTTGATCAGGGAGGGCTGTGGACATGGCCTACCTAGACTTTAGCAAGGCATTTGACATAGTCCCACACAAAAGATTAATATACAAGTTAGCCAGCCTGGGAGTGGGTCCCAAGATGACAGCCTGGGTAAAGAATTGGCTGGAGAATAGGACACAGAGAGTAATAGTAAATGGAGTCCACTCTGAAAAAAGGGGGGTTAGCAGTGGGGTACCACAGAGTTCAGTATTAGGACCGGTCTTCTACAATGTCTTTATAAGCGACATTGCAGAGGGACTGGAAGGAAAAGTATGTCTCTTTGCAGATGACACAAAGATCTACAACAGAGTTGATGCACAAGGTGGGGTGGAAAGGATGAGAAGGGACTTGGCTAGGTTAGAGGAATGGTCAAATGTATGGCAGCTTAGATTCAATGCTAAGAAGTGTAAGGTAATGCACCTGGGAAACAAAAACCCAGGGGAAGAGTACACAATGGGGGGTGAGATACTAACAACAACAAAAATGGAAAGGGACCTGGGGGTAGTCACATCAGATGACCTAAAGGTGGGCAAGCAATGTGAGAGGGCAGCAAGGAGGGCTGGGGGGATACTGGGATGCATAGGGAGAGGCATCACCAGTAGAAAACAAGAAGTTATTATCCCTCTGTACAGACAGCTGGTGAGACCACATCTGGAGTACTGCGTGCAGTTCTGGAGACCCAATCTCCGCAAAGACATAGACAGGATGGAAGCTGTCCAGAGGAGGGCAACCAAAATGGTGCAGGGTCTGCACCGGAAGACATATGAAGAGAGACTTAAGGAACTTAATATGTATAGCCTCGAGGAAAGGAGGGAGAGGGGGGACATGACAGAAACTTTCAAGTACCTCAAGGGAATCAACAAAGTCCAAGAGGGTAGCATCTTTCAAAAAAAGAGGTGTGCAAGAACAAGGGGGCACAATTTGAAGATAGAAGGGGGGGGGGCGGCTCAGAGGTAATTTAAGGAAGTATTTTTTCACAGAGATTGTTGTGGATGTATGGAACAGCCTTCCAGAGGAGGTTGTGGAGTCAAAAACAGTGGTGGAATTCAAGCATGCATGGGACAGTCATAAGGCAATTCTAGGGGTTGGGTGTAGCAAGAAGTAGGCTGCTGGTTAACTAGGATCTGCAGCTTATCCATCAGGTAGGGAAATGGGCAGACTGGGTGGGCCAAGCGGTCCTTATCTGCAGTCAAATTCTATGTTTCTATGTTTCTATGTTTATAGCCTATAGTGCTAAAATAGCAGTAGAAGTACTATAAATTTTGTTTTTTATATAATCACTACCAAAAGTGCTAAATTGCAAGTCCTCCACAGTCAATGAGGTATAAGCTCCGGTTCCTGGAACTGCTGGGGACCACGAAAAGACAAATAAATAAAAAATTTGTTTAAAAGAATTTGCATAAACCAAGAGTGACCTGTATTTCATCTTGTTTAATAATACTTATGCGTTTGTACACTGTTTTGTTGTGTACTCTTCTGTATCCAGGTCGTGCCTGAAAAAGGTGCTTCAGCATCACTTACCTGGTCATCAAAATAAATAAATAACATTTAAAAAACATTTAAAACTGATAACTTTAAACTTATAAAACAATAATCCACAGTGACTAAATGTTGAACAGATGGGAAAAATTGCCCTGGGCCAGCATTCTCTTAAGCAGAAGCTAAAGATCTGGGGTTTGATCACTGAAAGGCTATAGACCAGCACAGTGCATAGAGCATCCTTTGAAAAGCATTCCATACTCCGGGGTCTCACACATCAGCAAAATGTATTACATCAGTAGGAAATAATGCACAAGTATGACATGGCGGCTCTAATTCATGTTGTTAGAATGGAGCTAGATATTTCAGCTTCCGGGTAAAGTACTGCTTTTCACATCATACCTACTATCAAATACAAAACTTTCAAATGGGCAAAAGGAAAAGGAAAAATACTTCAGAATTAAAATGTAAGAATGGACTACTTTTAAAAATTAAATAACAAATTCTGCCTACTTGTTATGTTGCTTCCAGATCTTTAAACCCAATCTTCCTCTTGTCAAATGTTCTAAGTTGTTTTTCGGTCCTATGACTAACAGATTTAAGCAGGCGAGTAAACCCAAAAATATAAACATTTTGCTCGCTAATCCAGGTCCAGCCAGGTGGTAGCAGCAGCCAGTAGTTTGTTGTGCTACCATGTAAGAGGGAGGCCTGGATTCATGACTCAAGCCAGACTCCCTGGGCAGGTGGAGTTGGTGCACTCAGTCTATAGTAGGAAGGTTTTGCCCATCACCACTACTGGAATGCTTCCTTTGGCAGCTGGTGGAGACACCTTGGCATTGTGGGTGACCACATTATGCCAGCTCACTTCCCAGAAGCTAGGCATTGGCATGGCCAAAAACAGTGGGGGAAGAAATAACAGCACCTCCAGCTTGTGACATCAGGCACAGACACCAAAGCCAGAGAACATCACTTCCAGTCTGATTTTCTCTCACTGATAACAAGCCATTTGTCATGGAAGAAGCAAAAAGAGAGGTCAATAGTAAATGGCTTGTTGTCAGCTGGTGTGCCCCCACCATGAACTTCACCTCCATGATTAACATTTCCGACAACAGTCTCACTGACACGGAGCTGAAAGTACTAGGCAAAGGTTTATCTTTTGCTCCTTCTGCCAACGTTGACTTCTTTTCTACAGTGGTGGATTTACATCGCTTTGCCAGGAACCTTACATTCAAAAGCTTTATTCCAATAAGACTACTGAGACTGAGGTGGACTTGAACACTGCAAGCATACTGAAACCCCATTCTATGTATTGTCCTATTTATGATCCTGTGGTTGTCTTGTTTCTGAAAAAAAATGTGAACTAGATTTGAAAGCTTTGAAAAATAACACATCTCACTTCGAGGTGGAGCTCTTGCAACAGGTAATACAATTAGGACTACGGCTGCCAGGCGTTAGGACCCCATGGAAAAATGTTCTAGCTAGCAATCTGTGGTGGTGCCACCACAGTTCTTTTTTCGCCATCGACCCCGAACATTGGCTCTTCGGATGCCATAGTTGCAGTCGACCGCCTTTTTTCTCATGCTTCATGCAGTTTTTTTCTCATGTATCAACCTTTCCTCGACAGTTTTTCTGTCAAGTTTAATGTCTTCAGTGACACAGCAGTGAAAATGTAAGTGTGTATGCGGGAAGCAGATGCCAGTGAAAGATGACCATTCTGCCTGCCTGATCTGCCTAGGCCCAGACCACTGGCTGGATGATTGCCCGCACTGCCTCAGATTCAACAACAAGACCAGGATTCACCTTGCCAACAACATTAAGGCCTATCTACTCAAGCAGCAAGTAGCCGTCATGCAGAAGGCCCCATCAGGACACAGTTAATCCTCTTCAACCAAGGAGTTTCCCCCCAAGGAGAAGAGACTGGGAAGGAAACACCACCACCGGGAGAAGGAGAGGACCAGATCGGAGTCCCATCCGAAGTCGTCTTACCAGGCATCTACTACATCCATCTCTGGTGGAAGGTCAGAATGGGTCCCTCCAGGTCCAGAGCAGCTTCTGGGGACATTAATAGGAAGCTGACTGCCTCTACTCAGGTGAAAGGTAGGGAGTTTTCTTCTATGGGACAGCCATCCATCAAGATCCTCTTGACCCACTGACTCCATAAACATGGGTTGACCCATGAGGGACAGGAGTTGGCTTCAGGCAAATCCATAGACTCCACCACCTGAAAGTCTTCTGGGATGTCCGAGAAACACAAGAAGTTGGATGAACCAGTGAAACACCGGGAGGTTGTCAGGTACCAGACACCTCCCCCACCCAAACACTGGGAGTCATCTGCTTCCCAGATGACAGGGCATTCCAACTCGGCATTGGAAAAAGAGCAAGTGCCTCTGAAAAAAGATAGGCTGTCAGCCCCTAAGGACTATCTGTCAGCCCCGAAGGACTGGCCATCGGCCCCGGCGACCGATTCCTCAGACACAGGGGTACTGGACACCCTGCAGCCTCCATTAAAAGAACTGGATGTCAGGCCACCAGACACTGAGAATCTGATGCCCGATGTACCCACTAAAAAAGTGCCTGGGGATCGGTCACCACCACCTCTGGACCAGACGCCCCCACCACCAGTTGTTCCACTAGCTGAAGTGGGAGCACTTTTTAATGCATAGTGGAATACCATCAAAGGGGATCTTCTCACCCAGATGAAGGGATCCATCCCCAGTACGTTCTCCACCTAGACACCTCACTCCTGAGTGGCCTTTACCGCCGAAGGAGACCAGGCACAAGATAAAGAGGACAGGTGGATGCCTGGGTTGGATGGCCGCAAAAGGCATCCATCATCCATTCCATCCTCCAGTGGATGCCCGCCATTGTCCTCAGGGGATGATGCAGGGGCCTTGTCTTCAGACTGTTCCTCAGAAAACAAGCTCCCCATTCCATCTCCAAATCCGAGGGACTCGCTGAGGTCACCCCCAGATGACCTGTCCTTTTTGGACATTATGCATCATATTCAAGCACTTTTCCAATGGGGCACTGAGGAATCAGACCCAGAATGGCGCAGACTGGCCATATTCTTGGGAGCCACAGATCCTAAGCCATTGGTCATCCCCCCTTTGGTGAAACCATTTCAGAATGTGACCAAGTCCACATGGAGACACCTGTCCACTACGACCACAGTTCCTCGTAAGGATGATAGACTTTATAAGACACCAAAAGGGGAGCCTTTTCCCGGGTGAACACCCAAAGGCAGACTCAATGGTCCTGACAGCTGCCCATGGCAGGACACAACAACCACATCACATGAGTGCCTAGTCACAAGACCCAGAATCTAAAAAAACTGGACCAGATGGGATGCAAGGTGTACTCCTCGGCAACTTGCACTGTTAGGTCACTCAACTTCTTGGCCCACATGGTCACCTACCAAAAACCCTGTGGGCAAAGGCAATGTACCTGGCCAAGGCACAGCCAGATTCGGAGGGTAAGGTGGAACTCCTTGCTGTGAATCAGTCTGGCATGGATGTGGATAAGCACGTCCTCAGGAGTTCTCATGACTCCGTGGATACAGCAGCAAGAGCAGCGGCCACTGGCATTTGCATGCGGAGGCATGCTTGGCTCAGAGTTTCGAGCTTCCGACAGGATCTTCAGGATGCTATCCTGGATGCCCCTTTCCAAGGACCAGTCCTGTTCAGTCAGGACACTGAAAAACTAATCACCGGACTTCAAGATTTAGGTAAAGCTGTATCTGAAGTTCACACTGGTCGGAGCCACAATCCACATGCCGCCGTCCCTTTTGGAAAAATCGGGGACAGCAAGGAAGACACCAGACACAACATAAGGAGGGCTGCAAAAGGAAAGGCCACCCGTCCCTTCAGGTGCCAAGACCTGCCCTGCCTACACCCTCCAACACAGCATGACTCTCTACCAACCCCCCTCCACAACAGCCTGTGCAGGGGAGGTGGTAGGAGGGAGATTCTCCCTCTACCTATCTGGATGGTCCAGTATAACATCAGACCAATGGATTCTCCAGATAGTAGAAAGGGAATACTCCCTAGAGTTCACCCAGTTTCCACCAAACAACATACCAGTTCCCTCCCACTACTCACCCTTCCATACACTCCTCCTGAGAGCAGAGATACAGGCCTTACTGGACAAAAGAGCCATCCATGAAGTTCCTTTTGCTCAAAGGGGAAAGGGATTTTATTCCCATTTCTTTCTTGTCCCAAAAAAGATGGGAGACCTCCGTCCCATTCTCGACCTGAGTCATCTGAACACCTTTACTGAGTACAAATGGTTCAGAATGCTGACCCTGGTGAGCCTGTTACCAAAGCTCCACCAAGGAAACTGGCTTTGCTCACTAGACATGCAGGATGCCTACATGCACATCAAGATCCTGCCGTCCCACAGGAAGTATTTATGCTTCACCTTCCAAGGAGGTCACTACCAGCTCAGTGCACTGCCATTTGGCCTATCCTCGGTACCAAGGGTTTTTTAACAATTGCCTAGCAGTGACAGTGGTGGCCCTCAGGAGAGGGGGTCACTTTGTTTACTTCTACCTGGACAATTGGCTTCTTACTGCACCAACAGAAGGCCAACTGAACAGGACCTTGGAGGAGATATTCAACCTATTCCAGATTCTGGACATCACCCTAAACCTGCACAAGTCACAACCATGGCCAGCTCAAAGGTTGCAATACATCAGAGCAGTCCTGGACACAGTCCAAGGGAGAGCTTTTCTGCCCACAGACAGAGCAGCAAGGCCAAGAGAAGTCACTCGCAGGGTACAGGACTCGAACTTGGTTCCAGCAAGAGTGGTTCTACAACTGCTAGGCCACATGGCAGCAACTATTATTACAGTTCCACTCTCGCATCTGAACATGAGAATCCTGCAATGGCACCTCAAGGTACAATGGGATCAAGGTATGGACAAGCTGGAAGAACCCATTCAGATCTCCAACGCAGTCCAACAGTCCATGACCTGGTGCCTCATCTTGGCCCACCTGAGTGTAGGGGTCCCCTTTCAGTAATCCAGCCCACTACAGACTATCACCACCAATGCATCGGGACTGGGATGGGGAGCACATCTTGCTTTGCATCAGACAAGGGGCTCCTGGAACTCAACAGAACAAGCTCTTCACATAAACATTTTGGAGATGAGAGCCTTTCTGTATGCCCCTCAGACATTTCAAGGGGTACTCCTTCTTGGACCTCTACTGGTCCACTCTGACAACACCCCAGTACTCTTCCATCTCAACAAGCAAGGGGGTACGCATTCGTATCCCCCATGCAGAGAGGCAATGAGAGTTTGGTCCTGGGCGGTGGATCACAAGCTGGACATCACGGCAGTCCATGTTCCAGGCATCCACAGTGTCCTCGCAGTCAGCTTAAGTCACTCTTGAAATCAGAACCATGAGTGGGAACTACAGCAAGAAGTCATAGACGACCTCTTCGGAAGGTGGGGTCAGCCAGAACTGGACCTCTTTGCATCCCCACACAGTGCCAAACTGCCCAATTTCTGCTTGCTAGATCCAGGGCCTGGTGTTTTATGGCAAGACGCATTGTCCCTCTCTTGGACAGGAAGGCTTCTGTATGCTTTCCCTCCCTTCCCTCTGCTTCAGAGGGTCCTGCTCAAGTTGCAGGCAGAAGAGGCCAGGATGATACTGGTAGCACCATTCTGGCCTTGACTGATTTGGTTCCTGCTGTTGCAACAGCTGGTATCAGAACCGCTAGTTCCGTTGCCCCTCTCCACTCACTTGCTCTCCCAAGAGTAAGGAATGTTACTCCATCCAAGCCTCTGATCCCTGCACCTGCATGCTTTGCTCCTTCGGACTTAGCTAGGGATAGGTTTGGAGTATCCCTTTGAGTGGCAGAGGTACTCATGGCAGAGAGAAAACCCTCTACCAGGATGACCTACACCATGAAATGGAAGCAGTTCTGCTTATGAGTGATTTCCCTGTTCTCTGGATCCCCTAGGTTGTCCGGTGGAATCTATGCTGGAGTATCTGCTCTACCTGTCAGACTTGGGTCTCAGTTACTCATCCATTAAGGTGCATCTCTGTGCTCAGTCAGCTTACCATGCACCAATAAACGGGAAGGCACTGGCACAGCTGGACATCTGCAAGACATTTCTGAGAGGTATCTTGCATATGGTGCCCCCCCAGGAGAGACCAATGCCATCCTGGGATCTCCTGTTGGTTTTAGAAAAGCTCACCTTGCCACCTTTTGAACCAGCCAAAAGTTGTGAGCTCCACCTTCTCTCTTGGAAAGCATTATTTTTAGTTGCCATTACCTCGGTCTGGAGGATTTCTGAGCTGCAGGCTCTAATGTGTAAAGAGCCTTATCTTGTTTTTCACAGGGACAGAGTAGCCCTGCGTACAAACCCAACGTTTTTACCCAAGGTAGTGTCTGAGTTCACGTTGAACCAGGACATCTAACTACCAGTTTATTACCCAGAGTACTCGAACAACAGGGAGGCATTGTTACATACTCTGGATGTACATAGAATTTTGGGTTACTATCTGGCCAGGACTAGTTCCGCCAGACAGACAGACCAGTTGTTTGTCTCCTTTGCCCACAGGAAATTTGGAGCACCAGTCACAAAGCAAACTCTCACTAAGTGGCTAGTGCACTGCATCACATTTTGCTACCAGCACCACAACAAACCCCTACTGGGACCGGTGAGGTGTCACTCCACCAGAGGGCTGGTGACATCCTTCGCTTCCTTTTGAAGTGTATCTTCAGTGGACCTCTGTGCGGCCACTACTTGGAGTTCAGTGCACACCTTTGTGAGGCACTACAGTCTGGACATTGCTTCCAGAAGGAGAGCAGGATTCGGCCTAGCAGTCCTTCAGGGACTTCTTTCCTAATTTCCCACAGTTTTGTATTGTCCTCCACCCTTCAATCTGGGTCTCTCCGTCGGCATTGCTTGGGACTCAGTCCTAATTGTATTACCTGCTGCAAGAGCTCCCCCTCAAAGTGAGATAGTACAGTTACGTAAGAACTTACCGTAACAGTGATCTTTGAGAGGAGCTCCTGCAGCAGGTGGCTTTCCCACCCACTTGCCTTCGGGGACAAACATTACATCTTCCTTTGGGGATTGGAGATCCTCCTCGGTTCTCCAACTGTATTTTCAGCTGGGTCTCTGGTGGGAGAACTGAGGTGGCACCGGGGGGACCGTCCCCTTTATACCATGTCTGACATTGGGCGCAGCCGTCGGGGGTGGTTCCCCACCACAGACTACTAGCGCAAAATTTTTTCTGTGGGGTCCTAATGCCTGGCAGCCTTAGTCTTAGTTGTATTACCTCCTGCAAGCGCTCCTATCGAAGATCTACTGTTACGGTAAGTTCTTACATAACTGTATTTTTTTCTTCCTGTCAGTATAACTGTAGTCATCAAGAGAGGCAGGCATTCAAATATTTGGCAAGTAATCGGCAAATTATAATTAAGCCTGCTGATAAAGATGGGGTGGTGGCGGTGCTTAACACTACTGACTACATTGGAGAAATCAATAGACAATTACAGGATAGCAATTTTTATGAAAGATTAACATTCAATAAGTTATTTGTGTTTAAGGGTGAAATTGATGACTTGTTATGTATTGCTTTTGTAAGGGGCTATAATACTGATGATATATACAGGGCTCTCACAATGACCCACCCGGTTGTACCCATTATCTACATACTCACAAAATTGCATAAAGATGCACGTAGACTGCCAGGGAGACCCATTATATCAGGCAAGGGGTGGATCACTGAACCTTATCTATGTTTCTAGATACATACTTGTAACCCTTTGTACAAACGCAGAGATCATACATCAAGGACTCTATGGAAGTGATCAACATAGTGGAAAATTTAGATATGTGGGAATATTGGCTTTTTGCAATGTTAGACATTAATTCCCTGTACACTTTTATTCCACATGATGAGGGTTTAGCCACCTTGGAATACTATTTAGAGCAATGGGAAGAGGTTGCTCATGTACAGATACCCACTTAGCATCTCCTGGAACTTGTCAATATGGTGTTAACAAAAAACATGATTTTGTTTCGTGGAACTTATTACAGACAGATACATGGCATGGCAATGGAGGCTACCATGGCCCCCAGCTATGTAAATTTGTTTGTCGGCCATTGGGAAAGTCTGGTTCTGTATAGTGACGCCACAAATCCATTTTTTTAGTATCTGGATTTGTGGCAGCATTATATAGACGATATACTAGTGGTGTGGAAGGGTACCACACAGCAGTTTGAAACATTTGTTATTTTATTTATTTCTTGAATTACAATACCTTTGAGCCAGAGGCTCATTTACAGAAGTTCCATATCAGTAAAGATTTGAAGAACAATAATCAGAGTAATACAACAATACACATAGAGGGAGAATATTACAATACAATAGTACAGAGAAAATATAATAATGGAAAGAGTCAAATTATGATCAAAACAATTAGAGCAAACATCTATAAAACAGTTCTTGCCATAAGGGCATGACATATATATCAAAAATTGGATAGAAATCCTAAGTTGTACGGTTACAAAGTGGTGGTGAATACTGATAGAGGTGGAGTGGCGAACCAGAGAGCCATGAGGGAGAGGGAGTAAGGGCTGTGCGGAGGGCCATACATGAGTGGAGTCATGAGTGTTAGGTGGCTAGAAAGCACAAGCAGCTGCTTGTGGTTTAAATATACCATCCACCCCATGGAGATTTTGTCCTTGGACCTCAAAATCTACAAGAATCCAGCTGGCAATGTATGTACTACCTTATATCAGAAATCTATGGATCATAATTGCCTCTTTCTGTGCAATAGTTGCTATCCACCCCATGTAATGCACAGCATACTGAAGGGACAACTAATTAGAACCCTGAGAAATTGCTTTGAGAAAGTAGAGTAAGAAATGAAAAAAATTGAGCAAATTCACAAATTTAAACAACGTGGTTGCAGTAATGCTAGCATTGTTGAGGCACTTGCTGAGGTTGATGGCATGAATAGGGAGAGTACCCTTATCCCGAAAGAACAGATGCAAACAGCACCCCATGAATGCCCTTTTGTTACCACCTACTTGATCAGATCCAGACAGGTCAGTGAAATCATCTATAATAGAAACATGGAAATTGTCAGCAGGTAAGGGCCTTCAGCCCACCTAGTCTGCCCTAGAATAATAACTGGCACATTTTGAGTGTGGAGCCGAAATTATGGAACTTGACTCAAAAAGGTCCATCAGTTGTATTTAAGAGGCCCAAAACTGTTAGGGATTGTGTTGCCCCTAGTGTACGTCTGAGTCCTGAAAAGAAGGGACCGGAGTGGACCCCCCTCCTCCTGTTGGCACACACAGATGTGGGAAGTGCATTTATTGCATATACATTAAACTGTACAGGGACTTCATTAATCTTGTAACTGAACAGAGTATTTCTATAAAGCAGTTTATTTCTTGCAACACAGTTGGGGTGGTATATATGTTAACATGTAATTGTGGTAATTTTTATGTTGAGTGCACAACACGACAGTTCAAAACTCATATAGGGGAACATATACATGCGATCCATAGGGGTGATGATACATATGCAATCACAGAACATGTTAAAAATACTCCTGCTTTGCATCATAAAGTGCAGTTCACTGGTATTGAAAAGGTTAGTTGCAATCTGAGTGGTGGTGATCTTGAAAAAAAATTATAGGGCAGTAGGATAGCTATTTGATATTCACTTTGGGAGCAAGAAATGATGGTGGTCTTAATGAAAAATATAGATCTCTCAGCCTTCTTGCATAAATTATAGATTTCTTATGGGTGTTTGTTAAGACAGTACTATGGACTTTTTGTATGCATATTTATATTTTTATTGTGTGTACTAATGATTAAAATATGAAATTAGACTGTGTGATTTTCTCCTTTTCATGTTGATTACGTATGCTTTCTTTGTAACATAAGTTAGGTTCCTGGCAACCACTGGGATATGTGTGGATTTATTTCAAAGGCATTGCCTGACTGTTTTTGATTAATGAATTATACAACTTTTTCCACATGCCCCTTAGTGGCTACCATGTATTTTAGTTTACTGGGGGTAATTTGTTACACCTGCTTTTTAATTGCCATGCCTATAAATGTAGCACCTCATGGTATAGCAAGACATTTTGATGAAACTCAGGGTTCAGCTGAGTGAAACATCAGTCCATGACATCAGGCATACTATGATGTCACACTTGTGTGTCGGTGGTTTTAAGCCACTGGCTTATTAGGATGTTAACTGCATTATGTTTTATATTAAATGGTAAGACTATTTAACCATTTTGAGTGGACTTCTTTTGTAGTGGGTGCTTTGTGACCTTTCCTTTTTATGTAGGTGGCCACAGTTTGACTGGGCATTCAGTTTTAATGCATCCCTGTCTGGGAATGGGGCAGGTGATTTTATTCCAGAGAAAATTTGAATAGAGTATCAGGGCTACCCTGTTATCTTCAAGTGCTACAGGTTGGCAATGCCCCTTTAATCCCCTCCAATGTCCAGTAGTACATATCTGACCACACTGTCTCTATGCAGCATGTTAAGTGCCAACCCATATGGTCAGCCTAGGCTTTATCATAGCACAGTCTGAATTTCTGACTGTTTAGCTAAGGCTATGGGTTAGTGACCTTGTTTAGCCATCAAAACATTTAAATCCCTAGACTGTGATCTGGCTGAAAAAATAAGGGGATCTCTAAAAAACAGACCAAGATGTCTTGTCCATAGTAAGCAATAAGAAAAAAGTCAACTTTTTTTAACATCAGCCTTTTCTATGAAAGGGAACGTAGGGTGCCATATTGAAACAGTTTTCATCTGCTTATCCCATATTGAATGGCATTACTGAGCACTGTTTGATAAACCCAGTGGACTTGCAGTGACCTTTACTAGTGCATGACCATTGCACTGCTGGGGAGGGTTTGTAATTTGCACACCTCGCATGCACTGTTTTTATGGCTTAGCACCAAAGCTTCAGTTACAGCGCAGTTGACACCCTGAGGGCTGGCAACTTATGTCAAGGAGCTGCCTGTCTGAGGACCTAAATGAGCCATTATTTAAGCAATAAGGAACAACAGGGTGTGGGTTATTGGGGGTTTACCCACGCCTTGTGTGGTGTGTTATGTGGTGCAGCTGAGTGACTTAACCACATAAGAAGTGGGTAAATCCCCAATAACTCATACCCTGGAGTGCCTTATTGCGATTATACAATGGACCCATATGCAAAATAAATATAAAATGTGTTTAATTATGTTTTTTATAAATGCAATTCCTCAGTCATGGGTAATGCAGGATTTACCCACGGTCATGTGACATGTTTTGATCAATGAAGTTACAGGATTTTCACACATCATTGTATAATTATTAATTTATTGTCTTGGAATAACACCTTTGAGCTAGAAGCTCTTTTACAAAGGTTCCACGTCATAAAACAGGTACAAGTAACAACATACAGCAACAGATAACTTGATGATACAAACGGTGAAAACAGATTAATAGTGACAATAAAAAAAAAAAAAAAATACAGGTGCAAATAGCATAGTAGGATACAGTCTAGAAAATAGGATCCTGGATGAACAATAGGCAAAATGCAAGATTGAAGCATTCAAATAGAAGGAGCATAAAAACGACAGACAAATACGTAGCTAACTCTTATATGGGCTGCAGTCAGATAATGACTTTGTTATGCAGGAAGGAGTGCAGGAAGTAGTTGGGGGCAGTATGGACTTTATTTATTCAAGAGCGGGAGGAAGAGGTAAGTGCAATCAAATTGAGGGTAACAAGATGACAGCAAGGTGCTGTACAGAGTTAACTAATGGCTCATCAGTATGCAAACAAACTATGCTAGGCAGGCTCATGCGCAGACTGATTTTAATAGGCAGGCGAGCGTGCAGGAGGTGGGGGGGCAGATAGGAGTTGTACTAAGGGGAGGAAGGGTTGTGGGAGATTGGTGGCAAACAGAGAGGGGAGGAAGGAGTGAGGGGAGAGAGAGTAGGGTAGAGGGAGAGAAGGAGGAGATTGGTAGTAGTCAGGTAGATAGGTAGGGTAGAGGGTGAGAAGGGGGAGGGACAAGTGTAATCAAGTACAGTGGGTAGTGGGGGTGGAGGTGCTGAATGTGTTTTCATAGAGGATTAGTTAGATATTTAAATAACAGTCAGTAAAATCTAACTTTCTGAGTCCTACTGAGCTGCTGAGGACTGCCATAGCCCCACCCTCAAAATTTATGTTTTGTTGACGCAAAGTAGGAGGCCAGACTGCAGTGTAGTTAACAGAGTGCCAGTGCAATCAGCAGGAGTGCCTGCCTTTATGCACAATTCTTTAATTTTACAGTTCTCTGTTTTAACTTTATAGATACCTCTACCAGTTAGGGGTATATAAACGTTAGAAGTTAAAAGAAGGATGAGTATGAAGCAGGAGCTCTCCCCTGTTGCACTGGCACTTATTTATTAGGTTTGCAGGCCCATTCCTTAATTCACATCATTAGACTATGGATTTTGGGGACAGAGCTGTGGTGGTCCTTGGTAGCAAGAAGGAAGTTGGATTGCATTGAGTTAAATATCAAACTAATCCTGCATGGAATACATACAAAATAATGGCTCATTTAGGGAACAGCTGCTCAGCATGAGTTGTCTGCTCAGGAGATGTTACCGTATCAGTCGCAGACTCCAACCCAACCACCTGCATAGCTTCCTGGATCAGGACCGTCTTCCATGGGAGGTGCTTTGGTCTGCATGGATACAGGGAGGCTGCAACATTTGTGAAGAGGGGCCTCTATACATCTCAATCCTTACTAGGAACACACTTACCTGTAGCTAGGGGTGTGTCTAGGGTTCTGTGGTTCTGACGCTTTGACTCTCAGAAGTTTTTTTACGTCCACCAAAAATAAATGAACTGAACCCCTGCCTATGCCCCTTGCAAGCACAATATATTTTTTAATTTTTTTTATTTTTATTTATTAAAACATCAGTTTACAACCTTTGAGCCAGAGGCTCATTTGCAAAGGTACCTCGTCACAGAGAGAACAAAACAATAGTAACAGGCATATAAGAATAACAGTGCACAGCAATTGGAGGAAACATGGTGACATCGAGGTGGTTATGATACAGGACCCAGATACAAGATATAACTCAGCAGCTACAGTATATCAACTGTACTTGCTGTGTCTTATGCCTTTTATGCACTTTGCTGGACACCAGAAAATGGAGTTATGGAGGAGACGGGGTGCAATCTAGACCAGGGGACAAAGAGGGGGACTGGATAGTGTCCGGGGGAAGTAGCTATGACTATATGGAGGGAGCTGCATTGGTGTTGGGAGAATTAATGGATACAGGACTGGGGACAGTGCTAGTATGACTGTAAGCCAGGGTGTCTATGCTACTGGGATTGGATATCAGGGTGATGCCAGTTCTAGTGGGAACAGGGTGTCGGGAGGTGCCTGTGCTAGTAGGATTAGGGATCGGGGGTGTTGTGTGCTACTGTGGTGGAAAGGGTGAGGACAGGCAACATGGTTTGCTACTGTGACCTAGGGCCCATAACCCAATCATCCATTGTGATCCAGTGGCCCACAATGAATTACCAAGTGAATGGAGTCACTTCTTGCGACAGCCAATCTGGTCAACTTTGCAGGTGCTAAATCCTCAGATTAGAGCCATAAAGCTAGACTGACTCATTCACAAAGGACCTGCAGGGTGCTTGAGTCACAGAGTGGATGGAGGTTGACCTACCCGCTCTCTTGTTTCAACGCTGGGTTTCCAGTATGGCCTTGTGCGACCAAGACACAAAGCAGTGGATGCAGACCTGACTACTGTGCGCCTGACCCTGGTTCTATAATATGGAGACCTGAATTACCTTATTTTTGTCAACACACCCCCCCCATCTTTATCTCCGAACATAGTATTTTATAAAATGTGTCCAACAGATGAGTTAGTGGGATTTTCGTTATAATCCCTGTGTCAATGAGGGTTATATTTAACACATGGCTCTGGCCTTCACTTACCTGTGGTTAACAATGTAGGTGATAATCGTTGTAAAGAGACAAAGCAGTAGGATGGTGGTGCAGGTATAGATAACAGGATGGAGCACCTCGGCTGCATCATGGGACTGACTTGGGAAGTCGTTCACTTTCTGGTTTAGGAAAAGGAAAATCAAATCAGTTTGGCTATAGCACCATATTATATTTACAGTACTCAGGATCATGTGAAATATGTTAGAGTGGGTGAGTATATACATTTTCATTTAATTTAAATTTTATTGGTTGTCTATTGGTAGATACAACTAAGGTACACATGAACTAGATTCATGTTACAAGGCCCAGAATACTACAAACGCCTTGGATACAGATTTTATGAAGCGTACAGCAAAGTTTGTTAATACATATTAAAACTTCTTCAAGAAATAAGATCATGAATATTAGATATATGTAATAAAAATGAATCAGTAAAAAGTTAAATATGAAATATGTAACTATTATTGGGCTCCATTAGTGGGCACCAAGACATGTACACATGAGTTTCTGTTTGAAACTGCTTTTAATATATCCATCACTTTGCCCTATCTCTGTTGGAACAGAGGCAGGTAGTGGTTCATACTAGCTAACACACATTCTGTGTTAAGGGATTATAGAGTCAAATCATGCCACTTGTTATAAGTTATCTCAAGATCATGTTATAATATGTTGTATTATTTATATTTTTATGAGATCTTACTGTTATTAATGATGTGAAGTTTTTTTTTTTGACTGTTTTATATCTGTTCTTAAATCAGATATATTTGTTTTTCTGCACACAGGAACTCCGAGTCTTGGAGGGGCATCCTTTACAAAAATAGAAATATTAAAATACCAGATGGAAAGGGCCTAAGCAGTAGATAATTCATTGGGTGGGTAGAGAACAGCCCAGGATGCAGATGGGGATGCTTACCTGCCCAAGGCATTATCTGGGTAGTAAGGCCTGATACAGAGTGTCTTATTGCTATTATAAACCTCCTAATTATTCATTTTTAACTATATTTTTATTTGTTTTTCATTTAAAATAACTCAAGCTAATTAAGCTATTGACAGAAAAGATATTCATAAAGTAAAATGAAAAAAAAATAAATAAAACAGCTCCTAGTTGCTATAGTTCCCATCTGGAGATTCAAATAGACAAGAAAACAGAAAACCAATAAAAAAGATATACAGTACGCTGCAGCCGCCAATTTACATCTGGTAACGCTAATGTATTATAGCAAAACAGCAGGAGAATTAGTGAAAATGTTAATTCAGTTATTTCAAAATTAAGACATAAGTAAGTGTAGAAATAGCAATCGAACTGCACCCCCAAGTATTTAACTGAGCAACTGAACTGCTAGTGAGGGCCATAAAAACCCACCCACTTATACATGGTATTACAATGCGAGAGGCAACCCCTGTGATGCCGCTGTATGACAGTGACTTATTAGTCATGGTGGCTTGCATGTAGGAATCACTACCAGTGCTCCTGTAACTGAAAGAGGAGTTCAGAGGATATTCTGGTTATAAAATTTATTGAGAGAAGTCCACTTTGATGCCAGTTATCCCTTTTGATTACTCAGAACTACAAGCATCCACTTCTTTTAAATGGATTTTTAAACTGTTTTCCGATATTTAGGAGTTAATATTACCCCCAAATAGCAGATCTTTTTGTGGTCAACTAACATGTTATAAATGGTGCAATCTGAGCTGAATAGATGGTGGAACCTCCTTATCTCTCTCTTGGGAAGAGGTAACGTATGAGATTTCAATTTGCCTAAACTGTTGTATCTCTACTAGGTCTTGCCTACTCCTGTCCCAAAAAGTTAACCCCATACCTAAAATAACCCCATTCTATGCACTCATGAAACATACACGCCTATCTCCATCACATCTCAGCTTTTCTGTTACTACTGTGGGGTGAGTGTTATGGTTGACAATGACAAGGAAGACTCTACCCCTCGTTCGCTTTAGGGGTGGGGCAGGGGTGTTAGGGTTTGAAACCCTAACATCACATGTCCCTAGTTTTGTCGCTTTGATATCAGCCCTAACTGTTGCACTAATGCATTTTTTGCAGAGTTTGCATATATATCTATATATATAGATATATATATATATGTGTGTGTGTGTGTGTGTATATATATATATATATATATATATATATATATATACACACACACACACATATATATATATATATATGTATATTTATGGTGGAGGATATCAAAATTTGCCAGATATTGGATCCGGATAATCCCAGGGTACTATCCGACCACTAGGTCTGGGTGTTTATAGGATCGGATAAGTGAATGGTGTGCTGACATTTTTGTTTTCTAGGATTGTGGATATGTTGTTCTGTCCACACTCTTTGACATGTCCTTTCCCCTTTAAGAATCTTGCTGGAAGGTCTTGAAGTTGGCTCCTCCCACCCACCTGGGTGGTATAACCCTTGGTTTCACCCTATGATGTCAGATCTTCCTTTCCGCTGGAAGATACAGGTTTTCTCCTTACCACTCTTGCGTTCCATAGGCCCTGGCTGTCAAATCCATGGATTTGTTTAAACTCAGATTTGTCAGAGTTGCTAAAAATTGCTTTGCTCTCTTGACCGCTATGGAGGATAACTCCTCTCCCGGTTTCCACCGCTGTCCATGAGGGTAAAAGATGTCCCGCACCGATCTGTATGCCACGTGCGTGTACTGCCTGGGTGTTGGCCATGACACTCAGGCCTATGAGATGTGTCTCACCTTTTACCTGAACATCTTGGATGATTGTCTTGCACAGCTGAAATTGGGCAGACCAGAGAAACAGAACCCGCTGGTCAAATCTAAGGAAGCCCGATGGGTGGTCTCCGTGGCTGCGGGGTCCACTGAGCAGCTCAGACAAATGAAGGAGGAGGTGGCTTGAGCCACGGCTCAGTCCTCAAAGTCCTTTTTCGTACTGCTCAACTTAGGCTCCACTTTCTCTGGATCCTTTCGGGGGTTGTGTCTATCCCTTCCAGCAAGGGCAAGGGGCCTTCAGGCACACATGTCTCTCAGTCCTGTAAAAAGGACAAGGAACCGAGAGAATCTTTGTCTCACCGATGATGTTCCTGGGATCGTGAGAGATCTCGGTCCCAGGAATCACCTATCTCGACTTCGGTCAAGGCTACGGCCTCAGCCGCTGGTTTCAGATTCCTCATCAGGTCAGCCGGCCCAGACACTGGATGATGATCCAGTTGAGATCATTCTCAACCCAGTCTACCCATTGTTGCCCGACAAGGTCGACAGCTGCTTATTCAGGACTCCGATCCTGCCTCTTCCCGATGAGGAGACCCAGCCCACTGGGAACCCCATCGGAGAACTGGTCCCGGAACAAGAAGAACCACTGGTCTCCCCGGAGCCTTCTGATTGACCCCGTCGGTCACCCCGATGATTAAGGTTGAGGTCTGGGACTCATACGACTGACAGGTGAAGGCGCACAAGTGCTCTAAGAAGAGGCGATGCCGACATTCTTCTTCGTCCTCCTCAGATGAGGAGAAGCTTCAACGGAAACTCCGTCAACGCTTTGAAGATCTAATGTGGCAACAGCTGATCTTGTCCAGTCAAAAGCCAGTTCCAGTTTCCACCCTGGCCATTACTTAACTATCGCCTCCCAGGAGCCGGCCCACACCATTCTTCCTCCCACGGAGCCAATCAAAGCCATTCCGGTTTGGCCAAAATCTACCTCTCCACCGAATTTGGTGGAGCCGCCACCTGAACAGCCCTCTGTGGGGGTGCCTTCCAAAGAGTCTTGGCATGTTCTTATACTAGGAGATAGAATGGGAGGAGGCATATTTTGCCCATTTTACTGTTCCCCACATAGTGGGCTCAGTGTTTTTCCCTTACTTCGAACATATCAATTGGTCTATTTCCCTTTTGAATATGTCAAAACTGCCCCTCAGAATGATATATTCCGGTAGGGCATTCCATATTCTTGCCGTTCTCTGTAAAAACGAGTAGTGTTTTGCATTGGTTTTTACAGTTTCTAGTTTTATTTGTACTTTATGTGCTCTTAATCTCTCTGTTTTTTCTATAAGTGTTATACCCATTTCGTTTGTTAGATCTGGATCGTTTATAATCTTAAACAATTACAATAGATCACCTCTTTTTCTCCTATTCTTCAGACTAAACAATCCCAATTTCCTCAGTCTTTCCTCGTAGCTGTCTCTTCTCACAGACCATACAGTTTTCGTAAAAGTTCTTTGTATTCTTTCTATCCTATTCGTTTCTCCTTTTGTATAAGGACTCCACAAAGATGAACCATAGAAACATAGAAACATAGAAGTTGACGGCAGATAAGGACCGCAAGGCCCATCCAGTCTGCCCATTTCTTTTTCTACCTCATAAATGTGCCACCATAGTCTATGTGTGGCCTTACAAATGTTCTATATAATGGGAGTAGACATATTTTTGATCTACTTACAAAATTCCGTTTGATGTTTCTAATCATATAATTCATTTTTCTAATTACCTCTGATCTCAGGTTTAAAAGTCATTCCTTTGTCTATTAATATCCTGCAATCCTTTTCTTTGTCAGTCAATTTAATTTCTTGATTGTTCAAATAATAAGTATGCTTGGGGTTCTTTTTTCCCCAGGTGCAAAACTTTGCATTTTTCTATTCCAAAAGGCATCTTATTATCTGAAGCCCATAGCTCCAGTTTTTTTTAGGTCTTCTTCAAGATCTTGAATGTTTTTCCTGTCATTTACCTACCCTCCCAATTTTACATCATCAGCAAACTTAACTATGGTGTTTTTTATGTTCTGGGTCTCCCACTTAGGCTCTCTGTTATCCTCACTCCTGACCATCCAAGGTGGGTGGAGGGAGACTCAGGTGGCCGGCCAATTTATCTGGACTCTTTGAAATCTGAGGACTTGGACCTACATTCCTGTCACTTGGACGAGGAATTGGTTGGTAGTCTCTCGATGGAGGAAGGCCCCTCTTCCTTTATGGGCATCCTCCGTCTTATCTTCGAATCTATTGAGATGCTTCTCGAACCTGTTCAGAAATGGGCTGAATATCCCCTCACAGATATCCTCAAACTGGGGGATTCTCCGATGGAAGCCTTTCTGGTGGCCGAGGCCATTGTTGATCTGGCTTTGGAGCTATGGCAGCTTCCTGCCTCCTGCCCTGTGCCTTCTGCCTGTATGGCACGCAATATACACGGTGCCCATTGGGTCCCTTTCGGGGTTCACAGAGCATCCCTCTGCAGAGAGTCTGGTGACCGAATCTGTGTTCAGACACTTGGATAACTTGGCAGATACAGATAGACCTCCAGACATGGAGTCCAAAAAATTGGACCACTCTACCCACAAAGTCTATGCCACCTCTACGCTGGGCCTCCATCAGGCAAGCTCGGCCATCATCATGGTGCATTTCTCTCATGCCCTTCTGGGCTCCTTTGATAAGGTTCTACCTCACCTCCCCGCAGATCTCCAGACCACGATCAAGCAGGTCCAGGACCAGGGTCGGGCTGTTGCGAAGCAGCAACTCCAGATGGCTCTGGACCTCGGGGACTCATGCACCCACTTGGTGGCAGCTCACGGTTGCCATGCGCGGGGCAAGTTAAGGGTCTCCACCTTCACAACGGACACCCAACACAAGCTAACGGACGTCCCTTTCCTGGGTACTGACCTCTTCGGCCCAGGTGTGGACGGTCAACTCCAATGCATCGAAAAGTCCAATGCCACCTTGGACTCTGTAACTTCTTCACAGAAGGAATCCTAGAGTTCCAAAAAGCAGAAGAAAAAGCCATTTCGGCATTCTGCCCCTGTGGCCAAGTTGCCCCACTATCAAGCAGAGCAGCAACAGCAGGCACAATCTTGGCACCCTCAGCCCAAGTCCAGGCCTCCGGCAGCCCATAAGCCTGGAGGGTGGGGCTCAGGCAGTCCCCAATCTGGATCCTCTTACTCCAAGCCTATCCAGTGACTGAATGGGGGTGGCCACCCTCATATTTGTCATGCAAGCTCTGTGTTCTCCCATGGGGGGCTGGCTCCACCACTTCCTTTCTGCTTGGTCTACTGTTACCATGGACAGGTGGGTTCTAGAAGTGGTGGGCCAGGGACTGCCTCTGGAATTTGAGCAGTACCCTCCAAACTGAGCTCGAGCCCCATGGGAGGATATGGTGTCCATACACACTCAGTCGGCTCTTCGAGATGATATTGCCCAACTCCTTCACTAGGAGGTGGTGACCAGAGTCATTGACACCCCAGTCAACCCAGGGTTCGTATCCAGGTACTTCCTAGTTCCAAAGTGGATGGGTGTCTGGCGCCCCATTCTAGATCTGCATGAGCTGAACCAGTTCCTCAGGTCGCGTACCTTCAGGATGGTAACTCTGTACAAGATCATACCATCTCTCAAGCATAGCATATGGTTTGGCTCTCTGGATCTCCAGGATACATTCTTTCACATCCTGATCCATCCATTTCACCAGAGATTCCTTCACTTCTGAGCAGAAGGAGCCCTATTCAAGTTCTGAGCCATGCTGTTTGGCCTATCATCAGCCCCATGGGTCTTCACCAAATGCATTGCAGTGGCAGTGGCCAATTTTTGGCATTGAGGGGTCAGAGTTTACCCATATCTCAATGACTGGCTCTTGGCGGTTTCCACCAAGCAAGAGGTGGAGAGGTCCAGGGACCTGGCACTCCAGACCTGCACTGACCTTGGTCTCCTGATCAACGAGGCCAAGTCAGAACTCATACCTTCACAGGTGATATGTTTCATCAGGGCAGAGCTCGACTTCTGCTGAGCCAGAGCCCAGCCCCCAATGGACAGGGTGGAGGTCCTCTCCTCCTTTGCTCAGTCATTTCTGGTGGGGCACTTGTGTTCTGCCCGGGACTTTCTGCACCTTCTGGGGTACATGGCGGCCTGCACCACTGTGGTCCGATGGGCCCGGTGGCATATGCGCTCCCTCCAATGGGAGCTGTCCAGCTAGTGGACTCAGCATCACAGTCAATTCAATCAGCTGGTCACTGTGACCCAGAAGCTGTGGGATGCTCTCCAATGGTGGACCATCCTGGATCACTTGCAGGAAGGGATCCCATTTGTCTGTTCCAAGTCAGCGGTCGTCCTTACAACCAATGCCTCTCTCACGGGCTGGGGTGCCCACAAGGGGAACCACAGAGCTCATGGGTTCTGGACCCCTGAGGAATCCCGATATCATATCAACCTGCTGGAGCTCAGAGCAGTCAGACTGGCACTGTCAGCATTCACTCTGCTCCTTCCAGGTCAAGTGGTGCAAGTCCCAGACGGACAATACCACAACCATGTACTACCTCAGCAAACTGGGCGGCATGCACTCCCGGCTGCTGTGCAGGGAAGCACTCTGCATCTGGACCCTTGTGAGCTGACTGGAGGCAGATCTCCTAGCCATCCATGTGGCAGGAGCCTCAAATCAACTGGCGGACGCTGTCAGCCATGTGGGTGAGATGTCCCATGAGTGATCTCTCCAACCAGAGGTAGTACACAGCCTGTTGTCCCACTGGTGCAAAGCTCAGGTGGATCTGTTTGCCTCCAGGGAAAACAACAAGCTGAGGCTGTTTCATGCCCACTCCCCTCAGCAGGGCTTGCTGCAGGGGGATGCCTTACATACGAACATACGAACGTACGAAATTTGCCAGCAGATAAAGGCCGAGAGGTCTATCAAGTCTACTTGAATGTGCAGCTAGCACCCCTTATTCTGCAGCTGCCTCTCCCTCCCTTCCACCCTTCCCCTTCATTAACCTTCCCCCTTTTCCTGTCCCATCCCCTTCTGAAGCAGTCCACTGTTGTACTGGATACCACTTCTGCAGGTAACGCATTCCACCCAGCCACCACCCTCTCTGTAAGAAAGTGTCTCCTCATCTACCTCCTGTACCTTCCTCCCTCCAGTCTCATATCATGGCCCCAGGTGTCCCTCCCATCCCTTACTTTGAACAGCCCCTCTGTACCTGTCTTGTTAATTCCTTTCATGTATTTAAAGGTTTCAATCATGTCCCCCCTGTCACTCCTCTCCTCCAGTGAGTACATGTTCAACTCCCTCAACTTCCTCTCGTATGATAAGTCCCCCAGCCCCTTGATCATCTTTGTCACCCTGCGCTGCACCCCCTCCAGTAACTTAATGTCCCTCTTCAGATACGGGCACCAGTACTGCACGCAGTACTCCAGGTGCGGCCTAACTAATGACCTATACAGTGGCAGAATCACCTCCTCCCTCCTCGAGGATATACCCCTTGCAATACAACCCAGCATTTTGTTGGCCTTTGCAGCTGCCTTCCTACATTGTGCCGAGTTGTTCATTGACCCTGTAATGAGCACCCCCAGATCCTTCTCCTCCTCTGTCTGGGCTAGCTGCACTCCCCCCAGCTGGTAACTCATCCTTGGGTTCTTCATCCCAAAATGTAGCACCTTGTACTTTTTGGCATTAAACCCCAGTTGCCAGGTGTCTGACCAGGTTTCAAGCTTTGCCAGATCATCCTACAACATCTGCCATCCCCCTAGGTCATCCACCACCACTCCTACCTTGGTATCATCAGCAAACAGACTGATCTTGCTCTTGCTGTCCCGTGATATGTCTGCAGTGAATATCCCAAACAACACTGGTCCCAACATCGAGCTCTGTGGAACACCGCTCGTCACTACCCTTGGGTGTGAGAGCTCCCCACCCACCACCACACTCTGTTGCCTTCCCTGAAGCTAGTTTCCTACCCATCTCACCAGCTTTGCACCTGCCCCTGTGCCTACTAACTTACTTCCTAGACTTCTATGCGGCACCGAGTCGAATGCCTTGCTGAAGTCCAGATACAGGACATCCACCGCATGGCCCCTGTTCAGTTGCCTAGTTACCCAGTCATAGAACTTCACCAGGTTGGTTTGGCAGGATCTGCCCCATATGAAGCCATGCTGTCTGCTGTCCTGTAGTCCTTTGGCCTCTAGGAGAGCCACCAGACTCTCCTTCAGGATAGTCTCCATTAGCTTACCCACGATGGATGTGAGGCTCACTGGTCTGTAGTTTCCCGGTTCATCCTTGGGGCCACTCTTGTGGAGGGGCACCACATGAGCCATCCTCCAGTCCTGAGGTACACACCCAAATGTAGTGAGGCATTAAATAGGTCTACCAAAGGTCCTGCAAGGACCTCTGCCAGCTCCTTCAGTACCCTGGGGTGGATGCCATCTGGGCCTGGCGCCTTGTCCACTCTCAGTGCCTTCAAACCCTCCTGAACTCTGCCCTCCTTGATTTCCCCATCTGTTACCCCTTCCCCCCCGTTTCTGCCATTTCTCCCCCCTTGGGTTTCACCCCCCCTTCTCTTTAGTAAATACTGAGCAGAAGTACTCATTTAGTGCTTCTGCCTTGTCACCCTGCTTCCACCCAACCCCCTCCTTCCTAATCCTTACTATGTGGTCCTTACAGCTCCTTTTCTCCCTGATGTACCTAAAGAAGTCCTTCTCCCCCTTCTTAATGCTTTGTACCAGCCTGAGTTCCATAGATGCTTTGGCTCCCCTTACTGCCCTTGTCACCTCCTTCGATTCTGTCAAGTACTCCTCCTCCTTGTCCTCCCCCTTCCCTGTTTTCTTGTACTTCCTAAAGGCAGCTGTTTTTCTCCTTACCTTTTCCATTACCTCCTTGCTCAACCAGCTCGGTTTCTTAGCCCTAGCCTTCTTGATCTGGGCCTTGCAGCAGGTTTTGGTTGCCTCCACTATCCCCAGCTTTATGAGCTCCCACATCTGGTTAGTGTCCATACTAGATTGAATTCTGGCCAGGTACCCTTTTACCACTTCCCCCATCCTCCCAAAGTCGGCCCTCCTGAAGTCCAGCACTTGGGTGCCAGATTCCACTCCTTCCTTGCCCATATCCAATGTGAGATATACTGAGTGGTGGTCACTCCCTGACAGCGGCTCCTCCACTGTAAGTTCTCTCACAAAGTCCCATTTGCCAGCACAAGGTCAAGGGTATTCCCTAACCTGGTTGGTTCACTGACCATTTGCAGCAGGAAGCTGTCCTGGAAGGCATCCAGCAGTACCTGCTCCCTTCTGTTCCTGGTTGATGGGGTACTCCAGTCCACTCCTGGCATGTTGAAGTCCCCCACAATCACCACACTACCCTTCTCACAGGTCCTCCTGATCTGTCCCGCTGGTTCCCTGTCTAACTCCTCCGTCTCAGATGGTGGCCTGTACACCACTCCTATTCTAAGAATCCTATTCTTGGAATCCTGGATTTGCATCCAAAGTGACTCCGTACTACCCTCCTCCCCTTCCCCCCTTACACACTTCAGTCCTTCCTTCACATATAGTGCCACACCCCCTCCTTTCCCAATCACCCTGTCCCCACGAAATAACCTGTACCCTGGTACAGACAGGTCCTAGTCATTGTATTGGGTGGCTCATGTTTCTGTGATGGCTGCAATGTCCACCTCTCCCTCTGCCATGAGCACCTATAACTCTGCAGTTTTCATCCCAAGGCTCCTAGCATTAAGGGTTACCACCTTCCACCCTCCCCCCCCCATCATGCCCTCCTTTACTAGCATCACCAATAGTACTTGCCATTTGTCCCTTGTCACTGTTATGGGGGTTAAGCTCATATGATTTCCCAACCTGTGGTCTCTGCAAATCTCTTGCCCAATTGCCAACCCCCACTCCTAGTTTAAATTCCCAACTTCCTCTATGTACTCCTCCATCCTCTGTTTCAACACTTCCTTTCCCTCCTCACTCAAGTGTAGTCTGTCCTTGGCATACAGACTACTGTCCTCCCAGGTCCCTCCCCACCCCCAACAGCCCATACCCTTTAGCACAACACCAGGTTCTTAGCCATCCATTAAATTCCTCTATTCTCAGCTTTCTTGTTGTGCTTGCCTTGGGCACTGGAAGTATCTCTGAAAAAGTTACTGATCTTCCTGCCCCCTCACATAATTGTGCTAGTTCCTCAAACCTCCTCTGGACTATATCTACTGTCTTGTCAGCCAGGTCGTTTGTCCCAAGATGTATAATTAAATGAGGCTTGTCCCTACCCCTTCTAGCATATTTCTGAACAGATTGTCCTACCCTTTCCGCTGTCATTCCTGGCATGACCTCCACCCAAATGCAACTATGCCTCTCCCCCTTGCTACCCCACCTGACTCCTCTTAGTATTGAGTCCCCCGGCACTAAGATTCCACCACTCTTCCTCCCTTCTTGCTTCCATTCATCTCCCTCTCTCATTTCCAGCTCCTTTTCTTCCTCCTGCACATTATTTCCCCCTTTTGCCCCTATTGCAATTCTCCCAGCAGAACTTCCCCCTGCTCCAGTTTGGTCCAGGCATTTATCAATTACTCCTCTAATTTCATCATTTCCCTCCTCCACCTTCTTCCTCTCTAGCAGTGCAAAACTGTTTTCTGAAGATACTTCACAAATGCCCGCTCCCTCTCTCTGCAAAGTAACCTGTTCTCTCCTTTCCACTCCATGACTTTTGCCACTTCTTCGCCTCCCTTCACAAGTCCCTATCTCCTCCTTCCATTTGTCTTTTGTCTCCTGACCTGGTTTCCCCAGCAATCGTTCTTCCTGGCCTGGGCCCCTTTGCCTCTGCTTCCCTTCTTCTGACCCTCTCCTCACCACTGTTGGCTTAAATCACCCTCCCTCATCTCCCCTTCTTCCTCCCTCCAGTATTGGGATAAACCCACCCCCAATTTGCCTTGCCTGTCTTAGTTCCTCCTGCAGACCCTCGATCTCCTTTCTAAGTTTCCCTATGTGGTTGCACACTAAACATCCTCCCACACTCCAGGCAATTTTTAGAAAGATTGGTGCACCACAGTTGTTGCAGCCTACCACCCTACCCATTGCTGTCGTTGCCCACCAGTGACCCCCCCACTCTTCCAGATGCAGGATACCAAACACTCCCCCAAGTCTCCCCTCTCCCCCTCTATTAGTGCAAAACATTCTTTTTTTTATTTCCCTTACCCCTTTTATAGTACACGTTTAGATAGATTGAGCAACTGCTTTTTATATTCCTATCCACACTCAAGAAGAGACTTTAAGTAGCTATTGCACAACCTTCTTCAAACTCCTACTCCTTCTTTCCCCAATGCAATAGCAATGCAAAGAAGTAACAATGAAAGCTCCTAGATTTGCAGTTACTTCCCTTCCACTGAGATAGCAGTCACCTCTTCACTTGCTGCTGTTCCCTTCCTGGATGTCTGCTTCTGCTATGACAGGTGCATGTCCTTTGCCCATTTGAGGAAGTGATTTCAGAACCCCTGGTATAAAGTAAATAATGGACCATGGGCGGGTGGGACCAGCCCAAGTCTTCCAGAAACAATCAGGTAGCTGAGGCACTTGATCAGACAATTAGCACCCTTCCCCCACTCTGCACTAAACTTTGCCGCTAGTGAAGCCTGCAACAATGAATCACAATTCTACTCAAAGCCCCCAAAATAGGTTTGCTACCCAAAGAGACAGGACTCCGATTCAAACAGCGTCACCAACAACACATCAAAATAGGCTTGAAATTAGAAGATATAGGTCTCCATTTCAAAGAAACAGACCCAGTTAAATCACACCAAATAGGTTTTAAATCAGAAGAAATAGGCCTCTACAAATGCAGCCTGCTACACAGTGAAACATCAAACAAATGAGCCCACTTATAGCTACTGTACCAAAACAGGTTTCAAAATTCCAGCAGCCACAAACAATACCCTAGTAGCCCCTTAGAAGTAGTAAGAAAGAAAATAAATAACCTGCTACCAAGTAGAATTCACAAGAAACAATGTAAAAACAACAAGAAGAAGCTACTGTACTGTAACAGATCTAATCCTGTCGTCCTCCTTCTAGTTCCTTCTCGAGGCCATGGACCCCAGGCCTCTTCTATGCCTTCCCTCCACTTCCCTTGGTTCACAAGGTGATCCTCAAGGTCAGGAGAGACAAGGCACAGGTGATCCTGGTAGCCCCAGACTGGCCACGCCAGTTCTGGTATCCAGATCTCCTCAACCTCAGCTCCAGGTCTCCGAGGTGTCTTCCAGTTTGCCCAGACCTGTTATCTGTCAATCAGGGGAAGGTATTCCATCTGGACCTTCAATCCCTGCACCTGACAGCCTGGTTCTTGAGCGGCTAGAGTTCCAGTCTCTGGGTCTCTCTGAGGATATACTCACAGTTGTGGAAGTATCCAGGAAGGAGTCAACCAGGAGGTTCTATGCCTTTAAATGGAAATTGTTTTCCATTTGATGTCAGGGTAAGGGCCTGGACCCTTTGTCCTGTCCAGTGTCTAGCATCCTAGACTACCTTTGGTCTCTGTCCAAAGGGGGTCTTTGGTCTACGACCCTTAAGGTGCACCTGGCAGCCATCTCTGCTTACTGGGCAAGGGTCAGTCAGCAGACAGTGGCACAGGAGAAGGTGGTCTGGCGTTTCCTTAGAGGCCTCAACCACATATCCTCTCTGGTGCATGAACCTCCACCTCCGTGGGATCTACTGCTGGTACTGGCAAAGCTCGTGGGCAAGCCATTCGAACCAGTGCACAAGTGTAAGATGTCACATTTGCCATGGAAGACCGCCTTCCTGGTGGCTATCATGTCAGCCAGAAGGACTGGGGAGCTCCAGATGCTTTTGGTAGAGTCTCCTTACCTGGTCTTCCATGAGGACAAGGTTGTCCTGCACCCCCACCCGAAATTCCTTCTGAAGGTGTTGTCGGAGTTCCATCTTAACCAGTTGTTGACTCTGCCTGTGTTCTACCCGAACTACACCTCAGAGGCCGAGTACAGACTCCATACTCTAGACCTGAGACGAGTGCTCTCTTATTATAAAGATGTGGATAGCGGATGTTCAGGGAGAGGTTCACCAGCTGTTTGTCACCTACGCTGAAGCTGCACTTGGCAGACCTGCAGCAAAGCAGATGATTGGCAGATGGATTACATCTTGCATTGATCTCTGCTACCTATTGGTGGGCAAGGAGCCTTCCAGAGGGATAAGAGCTCATTTTTCCCACCTAACTGCTGCATCGGTGGCTGCTTCCAGGGACATCCCTATCCAGGAAATCTGCAGGGCTGCTACCTGGAAGACAGCAAACACCTTCATTATCCACTACCACATCGACATAGAGTCATGTCGGGATGCTGGTTTTGGGGCCTCAGTTCTCCAATTTCTGTTCCCTAAGTAAGTATATCAGAGGGGGTGTGTGCCTTGCCTCCCTCCCTCCTCCCAGAGAACTGCTTGGAGTCTGCCAAACTGTGTGGATCGAACAACATATCCATGATCCTAGAAAAACAGGTTACTCACCAGTAAGTTGTTCTAGGAGTGGTATATGTTGTTCATCACACAAACCCATCTGACCTCTCCGGCTTTGACACACAAACTGAGCATCCAGCAGGCAAAGATCTGGCATCATGGAGCAGAGCCAAGGGTTATAACACCTGGGTGGGTGGGAGGAGCCAGCTTCAAGACCTTCCGGCAAGATTCTTAAAGGGAAAGGACATGCCAAACAGTGTGGATGAACTACATATACCACTCCTAGAATTACTATTATAGGTGAGTAACCTGTTTTTTTTGACTACCCACCTATCCGTCTCCAGACCATGATTGCCAGTTGTAGCAGTGTGCAGTGCAATGACACGAGGGACTTGAGCAGCTGTTGTATGCAGAACCAACTGACATTTTTTTCGCCTCCCACCCATCCATCATCAGCCCGCTATCGCTAGTTGTAGACAACACTACCCCAGCATGCCGACTATACACTGAGTCTGACCTCAGCCAGTAAACCCTACCTTTTCATTCTGCTGGCAGGAACTGGCTCGCACACTGCCCTTCACTCCCTCACAGAGGAGGCATGAGCGGACCTCCTTACAGCCACAGCCAACCTGCGAGTCGTGCTCCTGTGCCATGAATGAGCTGGGACCTAGTTATGCACTGCGCCCACAATCAAGTGAAGTGAAGGGAATGTGAGTTACTAGTGGATGGGCTTATCAGGGCTAGATAGCAGGGCTTAGCAGAGCTAACATCAGGTATGAATTACTGGGGATCAACCCACTTCACAGGTGCTCAATTTGAAGTCCTAATCTGACTGTTTCAAAGAGAAATATCTGAGTGGACCAGATTCACTTAAAAAGGTAGATATCTGACCATATGTAGTATCAGATTGGATATCCACCCAACTCTAATATTTATTTATTTTATTTTTTTGTTAACTGGGTAACACCTACTAGGCACAGGTGCCTTTAAGGGGTGACCCGGGAGCACTGGGGAGATTAAGTGACTTGCTCTGAGTCACACAGTATGCAAGTGGAGGCTGTGGGAATCAAACCCAGGTTTATTTATTTATTGAAATGTTTCACCAGAAGGGCACACTGAACAGCAAGTTGCTCATCTCATGGTGCGACCTGGTGGGAGTGGGTACCACAAGGATAAGAAAGCAGAGATGATACAATTGAATGGATGGAAGAGAAGTACAAATTGTGTATGAACAGGTAGACAAAGTAATGCAACAATTAGGGCATGGTACAGACAGTTACAGCTTGTAAAATAATACCATAATAGGAGTCCACAGAGTTATGATACAGTGTTACAGGTGGTACATGTGACAGGATAATCATAGTGCCATGATATTCTGAGAGCAGGCTCAGGCAGTACACAAGTGCTGTAGGAGAAGTAGGGATGGGCGAAGCTATAAGTGCTGTGAGGAGGCGAAGTAGAAAAAGGAGGGAGCTTGGGGCGGGGTGGGGGGGGGCAGCCAAACCTGCTTTCCTTCAGGATGCTGAGAACACTGCAAGGGGTAGGGAGTTGATATGCAGGAGCTAGGAATAATAGGAAATTAGGAGGATTAAAGCAAGAACAGCTATAAGAAAGGAACTTATGGAGAGCAGTGTTAAGGGAACAGGTGAAAGAGGAGTGGTTTATTTGGGGGGAGGGAGGACAGACTGTATCCGTTTCAGGATGCTGGGAACCCTGCAAGGGGGAAGGAATTGGAAAGCAGGAACAAGGAATATTGGTAATTAAGGAGGATTAAAGCATGAACAGCTGGAAGAGAGAAAATTGTTGAGGGCAGTGTTTAGGGAGTAGGTGGAAGAGGAGTGACGTATTTGGGGGAGGGAGTTCAGATTGTGGGGAAGCGATGGGCAAAACCTGTCTGGCTGATGAGGGTGGCATGGCGAAGGGCCACCAGGGTGCATGTGTCAGTGGCTCTGAGGGAGTGGGAGGTGGGGAGGAGGAGAGGGAGGATGAGAGGTAGGGAGGGAGTTCATTAAGCCAGAACTTGGAGGTTAGCTTGGCACAGTGGGAGAGGCACCTGTTAGATAGAGGAGGGAAGGCAAGGGCGCGACAGAGTTCACAGTGATGGTCACGAGAGGGAGAGTCAAGGGCAAAGCAGCAGAAGGAGTTGAAGAAAGTGTCCAATTTGGACAGAGTGTCTGTCTTCTGGATGTATCAAGCTCATTCACAGCTCATTACTCTAACCTCTAGACTATATATATATATATATATATATATACACATATACACCTCCTTAGCAAGGCAGAAGCAGGAAACTACAGACCTGTTAGTTTAACCTCAGTGATAGGGAAAATGATGGAATCACTTCTGAAGGAAAGAATTGTCGAGTATCTAGAGGCCAGAGAGGCATAGGATCCAAGGCAGCATGGATTCACAGCGGGAAGGTCATGCCAGACAAATCTAATAGATTTATTTGACTGGGTGACCGAAATAGTAGATCAGGGAGGGGCTGTGGACATGGCCTACCTAGACTTTAGCAAGGCATTTGACACAGTCCCACACAAAAGATTAATATACAAGTTAGCCAGCCTGGGAGTGGGTCCCAAGATGACAGCCTGGGTAAAGAATTGGCTGGAGAATAGGACACAGAGAGTAATAGTAAATGGATTCCACTTTGAAGAAAGCGGGGTTACTAGTGGGGTACCGCAGGGTTCAGTATTAGGACCGGTCCTCTTCAATGTCTTCATAAGCGACATTGCAGAGGGACTGGAAGGAAAAGTATGTCTCTTTGCAGATGACACAAAGATCTGCAACAGAGTTGATGCATAAGGTGGGGTGGAAAGGATGAGAAGGGACTTGGCAAGGTTAGAGGAATGGTCAAATGTGTGGCAGCTTAGACTCAATGCTAAGAAGTGCAAGGTTATGCACCTGGGAAACAAAAACCCAGGGGAAGAGTACACAATGGAGGGTGAGATACTAACAACAACAAAAATGGAAAGGGACCTGGGGGTAGTCATATCAGATGACCTAAAGGTGGGCAAGCAATGTGAGAGGGCAGCAAGGAGGGCTGGGGGGATACTGGGATGCACAGGGAGAGGCATCACCAGTAGAAAACATGAAGTTATTATCCCTCTATACAGACAGCTGGTGAGACCCCATCTGGAGTACTGCGTACAGTTCTGGAGACCCAATCTCTGCAAAGACATAGACAGGATGGAAGCTTTCCAGAGGAGGGCAACTAAACTGGTGCATGGTCTGCACCAGAAGACATATGAAGAGAGACTTAAGGAGCTTAATATGTATAGCCTCGAGGAAAGGAGGGAGAGAGGGGACATGATAGAAACTTTCAAGTCATCATCATCATCATCATCATCATCATCATCAAATCTTTATTTATTCAGGTGAACATCATTGAGCAAGGCTCATTTACAAGATGGACCTGATAAGGTCAAGGTTCAATAGTTAATACACAACAGATACATCATACACTTATATAAGACAGTTATACATACAGGGGAAAATAACGTTTATAAACACAGTGATGTACAGTAAATTCACATGATAAAAAACGGTTACAGGAAAGTTAAGCTAATATTTACAGTATGTACAGTATATACATATCCCAGTGGGGGGGCATGGCAGACACTCAACATAATGTAATACTAGGATGGTGAAGGTATTACTGGGTGCCATAAGATGGGGTGTCTGGAAGGAATATGCCATATATGGTTTGGAAGGGAGATTTGTGAGATGACAATGCTAACTCTAGTGGTAGCAATTGCATTTCTCTTTGAAGAAAACTGTACAATGCTGTTTAAAGGATGCAAATGGAATGATATTGGATAGTTTTAGGGATTTTTGTAGGGTGTTCCATGCTATAGCTAGAGAATAGCTGATTGCTGCCCTCCCTAGCCTGGTGTTGAATTTGGGCAATTTGAGCAGGATGATGTTGTTGCTTCTTAGGGCATAGGAGCTAGGAGAGGTCTGGGTGAAGCAGTCCAGGATATAGTTTGGAAGTTTTTTTGACAACGCTCAGTAAATCCATAGTGCTGCATTTCTGTTCCTTCTGAGGTGAAGGGAAACCCACCCAACTGCAGCATAAAGAGAGCAATGATGAGTATTGGATGGCAGATCTGTAATGAACCTTATTGCTCTATGATATAAGGCAGGGTTTCTCAAATGGTGAGGCCAGCCTCCCAGGGGAGGCCCCAACCTGTTCCAGGGGAGGCTCAAGCAAGCCTTAAAATGTACTATATTGAAATGTCAAGTTTGGGATGTTTAGTGTGAAAGGATGCAGCAAACTGAAAGCAAATAATGGCATGCAAATTTATTTACAAAATGGTTACCAGGAAAGACATGCTCAACAAACACTTGTTTCCTGGTATGACATGGGGGAAGCTGTATGGAGGAAATACAATTCTTGGAAATTGTGCAAAATAAAATGAAAAATAATGCAAATGAATAGGAACTAGGTAACAACTGACCCATTATACTGGCTGCATAAAAGCACAAATACTAAGGCTAAGCAGAGAGATACTAGGAGCAAGACCAGGAGGGAGCAAAATGGTCCCAGAGAAGGTGTTTAAGAGCAGGATAAAACTGACAAAGAAAACAGTCTGACTCATGGAGGTGTTGCAATGAGGGGTACATAGGGTCCAAAAGTCAGAAGTGTGGAGCAAGTAGGCTTACCTGGGGAGGGGGGTTATAGAAAGGGAGAATAAACTCAACAACTCAAATGTACTTCATTGGATTCTTCCTGTAATGTGCAAAGTATAATAGTTGTTCTAACTATGGGGAGGCCCAAAATTATTTCTGTAGTAAGGGGAGGCTCAAGATCTTTTCCAAGGCTTTGGGGAGGATCACTATGACAAAGTGTGAGAACTCCTGATATAAGGTATCCAACTTGTGATGGTAGGAGATGGGGCAGTGACTATAAAGGAAGTCAAGTACCTCAAGGGAATCAACAAAGTCCAAGAGGGTAGCATCTTTCAAAAAAGAGGTGTGCAAGAACAAGGGGCACAATTTGAAGATGGAGGCGGCTCAGAGGTAATTTAAGGAAGTATTTTTTCACAGAGAGGGTTGTGGATGCATGGGCGGCCTTCGGAGGAAGGTTGTGGAGTCAAAAACAGTGGTGGAATTCAAGCATGCATGGGACAGTCATAAGGCAATTCTAGGGGGTGGGGGTAGGAAGAAGTAGGCTGCTGGTTAACTAGGATCTGCAGCTTATCCATTAGGTAGGGAAATGGGCAGACTGGGTGGGCCAAGCGGTCCTTATCTGCCATCAAATTCTGTTTCTATGTTTCTAAAGCAAAGTTTATGTTCCCTTTAAAATGATCAGATTTTATCCATTCAGCTGGGTATTGCCATTCTCTGAAAACTGAAAAATTATCTGGGTAATCCTAGTAATGAACCTGAGCACAGATGGTTTGAGGCAGGGCACGCTAGCATAGGAAGTCCCCCTATAATAAGCATACCAGGGCACACGCTGGACACATTATACTTTTACCTGAGCTTAAGCATCATAATGCCCTGGAATAAAGTGTTCAGTGAGTGCCTTATCAAAGGCTAAACAACTATGCTGGTATTACAACTGGCACTTCTCCTTTCACAGATTTATGTTTTATAACCCCAGTAACACATTACCTCCTAAGGATGTATGTAATCTGGGACCCTGGAATCCTTCCATCTTGTGGGTACACAGCTTACATACTGTGGCAGAGCCTATGTATTGCTATAGAATTTACCATTCTTGGAACTATGTATTTGCAAAATATGGGCTTCCATAATTCCAGGCTCTCTTCCCTGCTTTGTTTGAGTTGATGACCCTTCCAATACTCAGTATCTGATATCAGATTTATCTTCTTAGCCAATGCCTGTATCCCCAAATAGGCCACAGAAGTAAATCAGCGCTGCTACAGAAATGAACCAGAGCTGCTGCACAGGTTTAGGAAACCCACAGAAGGCATGACTCAAGTGCTGCAGAGAAGAAGAGCCCCTGTGCATAATGATACACTACAGTCTTAATACGGAATGGTGGTTTCATTTCAATAACTGTAATACGAAACTGTTTGTTTTGTAAAGTTTCACCATTAGGGGTCACTAATACCCCATCAAGAGGCACTGTATTATTCCATTTTTGTCAGCATAGACCAGGCCAGGTTACTAATGGCATACCTTTTGTTATAGTGATTGCAGTGAAGATTTGGGATAGTTTTAATTGGTGTTGAAAGCAGAGATAGGTAAGGCAGCTGTTTCATGGTTCAGATTCTGGCCTGAATCTCCAGAAATGTAATCCAGGTGATTTGGGCCAATTCAAGTCAACATGCCTTGGAGGAGGCCAAACTCAGTGTCAAGGCATAGACAACTCCTCTGTGGTTTGACTCCCATTCCAATCTGTAACGGCGTGGATCCCTGAAAATCTAAGATGAATGATCAAGCCAATCCAAGGCATCCAGCTGGGGGTGGGGATCAGGATGTGAATTCTGACAGGTTTGCATATCCTTACTTCTAAGTTAACACAATGTTTATTTTCTTGAGCTAAAATGGTATACTTAAAGCGATTTTCCAGTTTTCTGCAAAAACACTAACAGATCACAGTAGCAGGACTCAAATCTAGCCAGATTAAAAAAAATGTTGAACTTCAGGCCATTCCAGTCTTTATTACTGAAGAGATTTGCAGGATGAAAAAGTTTCTTTACCCCTTGGACGTCATCTCTCCCTGCTGCTTTTCCTGCTGTGTGGTCATATAATCCTCTGCCGTGACATCACAACCTGTTGCCACAGAAATTATTCTGATGTCACAAGTTGGAAATTGTGACTTCAAGGCAGGAAAAGCATCTGCATAAAATAAAATCTAATGGGGGGGGGGGGTGTTCAAAGAGCTGCATCCGTTTTTCAGACACGGCTGCCGAAATCTGTTCTGGGAGTTAGACCGAAAAATTGGTCTAACTTCTGGGACAGAATTCCACCGTTGCATCCAAAAAACCGATGTGATTCCTGCAGTTGCAGCAGAAATTGTTGTAAACTGCAAGAATCATCACAAATGTGTCCAAATGTCTATGAATAAGGCGCAGACATTTAGACGCTTCTGCGTGGATGCAGCGCGTGGTTGATATGCGGATGCACGTGCTGCATCCATCACTTTGTAAATCCCACTCTGACAGGCTAAAAGCCTGTTTTGCCGCAAAATGTATTCATTTATTTATGTCCAGAAATTCAAAATGGGGGATGGGGGGGTGGATTTTGTGTAACGGAGTACTTCTGAGGCCATCTGTGAATTTGTTGTTGGAAATCAGAGAATTAATATACCAATTTTTCTATTTGTTTTCTTTCTTTCCTAAACTAAGATATGAGATTTTTCAGTTTAAAAACGTTCCAGCTCCAGTGCTATGCCTGCTTCGAAAAAATTAAATAGCATGTTACAGTGCTGTGCTGTTTACCATCAGAAATAAGGTGCTTGCACCATCCTAATATAGCCACAGTATGAGTCTAGTAAACACAATAAACAGTGTTTTTTTGTAACATAGATTTTATGTCCTTTTCATTCTACATTCAAAAGTTAATCTCAAAGCAAGAGAATTTTTAAAAACTGCAAGTGACAGCCATATTTTACAACATTTTCTATAAAAGCTGTTTTAAAATATCTGAGATAATTAAAACTACACTGAGGAGGAATCTAAGGATGTTGAAAACATATTTTAGCTAAAACATAGTGACATTTTTTGTCGACTAACAAATACTGCTGCTTTAACAAAGTTGAACTAGAGTGGGAAAAGAAAGACAGGGTAGGGTTACAGTAGCCTTCTTACCTCAAGGCTGTTACCAACTGGGTTAGCAGACAACATGTTGTGGAAGAGAGACACTCAGTTTCTGGGGAGGGAAGGCTGAGCCAACTTCCCCTTTGCTGCCTCTTGTGCCTTAGGCCCTGTCCACACTACATCTGAAAACACCCTCTGTAATGTTACAGAGTGCCTATAACGTTACTGTAACGGCTAGCATTTACACTGGTAACGTTACAGAAGGCATTTTCGAAACCGTTGTGGAAACCTATTAGTAGGTGGTTTCAACAACGGTTTCTGTAATGGTAGCAGTGCTGTAATGTTACACAGCACCGTGTAAATGGACAACCGTGTAGCTTCCAGTCCCCACTGGTCTGCCACTATCCCGTAATGCTGTGAAGCAGCTCTGTGCTGCTAGCACCCAGCCCCCAGCATGGGAGGGATATACAGAGGTGAATGGACATGTGGAGTAGTGCGGCTCACAACACATTGCAGGGCGTGTGGCAGTGGGGCAGCAGCGGCAGAACTGTGCAGATGGGCCCCACACCACATAAGGGCACCAGACCATTCCATGCCTGCATATAAGGATAGCACCTTATGTGCATGACGTCCTGTGGCAGCATGTTGTGGTGCCTGATGCAGGGGGGGCTGTGACCAGAGCAGCCCATGGGACAGCAGTGCTGGACATTCTGCTGCCAGTGATCATAACTGCAGCAGCTGCACCCTCGGTATGGACCTCATGCTGGGGACGGTATCCTGGGGATGGGAATGGTGCATTGCCCATACTGCATCATGGGATGTGCCCAGCTCTACATGGGTTGGGTATGGTTTCTGATCCACGTGCAGTGTGGATGGGCTGTACCGTTGTGCACACATTTGAACGCATTGTGTGGACACACCGTAATGGTTTAGGTCTGTAACATTTTCATAACGTTACAGTGTTTTCTGGTGTAGTGTGGACAGGGCCTAAGTAACAAGCGAGACTTAACAGGTTCTCAGAGGTGATTACCACATGTGCTCCTTACAATTAATATCTGATGCCACTATGTGACCAGAACTGTTGGAGTTGGGGGGAGGCGGAGTGAACTGGGGGGGTCACAGAGAAATAAAACCAAAGTCCAGTTCTTCTTACCATCAGAACAGCTAGGTTGTTTAAGTGGCCACAGGTGATCGTGGTAATGTTAGTTTCTGCATAGGCAATGTGGCATCCTTCAGAGCTCCACCCTCCATATCCACCCAGCACATCAAAGTTCCAATATGCAGCAACTGGGTCCACTCCTTCAGTAAAGTGGCGCAGAGAGACAGTGATGGGGTCTGTTAAGTTGCGTGTGACACATCCGTCTGGTGAGACCATGAGAAAAAATGCAACAGAAAAGTTTGAATACAGGTCTGCTAGGCTCAACATTGTGGTCAGAACCACAGATTTATGCAGGGAATGTTATGCCAGATCACTTATCTCCCTCTTTGTAAAATTTCTTTTAGTAGTAAATGTTAGTGCTCATGAAAGTTTCTGACTGACAGCACTGGAGGCTGAAGCTCATGATGGGTATTGTACTGCATGGGTGTTCACGGTGCAAGCTTCTGTACACTGTTCTGCAGTATGCTTCAGCCCTGGCATGGTGACACCACCACCACGTTGCTGAGAAAGTCATTCAGACTCCATGCCCAGGGCTGAACGTGTACTGGGTCTGACAGGGTCTGAGACCTTGCTAAATAATTTTTAGTAATTTGAGGGGGGTTTCACAGGGTCTCAAGCTGGGGCACACACTCCATGTTTGTTTCCCCTTACCATGACTTGAAGTGGGTAGCATGGATAGGAATGGAGTACTGACAGTCTTATATCCTTTCCCTACCTCATCATTATGGTCCCTGCCCCACTGTGTCCTACCACACTGTAGTATTTTGTGCTGGAGTGTGTTTTTAATCAAAGATAGATTAGGAAAGACAAAGGCAAATTCTGGTCTATGAAGCATAAATAGACTTCTACAATTAAAGTCTAGCCATCTTCCTATAGTTATAATTCCTGTAGACCCAGCAGTTTTTTTTCTGTATACTTGTAGCCCTGTCCATGCTCATTCAGTTCCTGGTCTCTCATGACAGACTGCACGAAGGGTGCCAGTGGTGCAGGTGGTTTTGTGATTTTGACACCTATCCACAAGGAACTGGACTGAGAACCACCACAGCTCATTTCACATAGGTTGCTGAACAGTCATCAGATGATAATGACTTTTGGCCAGTTCTGACCTGGACAATTTTGGAACCAATGGTCTTCAGGTGAAAGACTCCTTAACCCACTTTGTAATACTGTATCTTCGTTATCATCCCGTTTCTAATGCAGTGCATAAATACAACAGTATTTCTTTTGCGAAGTTCTACATTGTACCTGAAACTGATAGGCCCAAAATCTGTCTCCAAACCACAGTACAGACTGGGGAACAAAAAAGTCAAAACATTTAGGGCTAGTAGCCCAAAACCTTTATGGTAGTCCTAGATATCTAAATGTCTATGTGACTGCCAAACCCCAAACCTTTATTTTGGTTGAGTCTGGGGTCCCATATCCCCCCAACCTCCTACCCCCATGTTTCCAGACCATAGCACATCAGACTGGGCAGGTTGACAGGTGTGTTTAAGCTGCTTAACCAAAATAAATGTATGTCCAACAGCTGTTTCTGTTAAAAACACTTCCTGAAGTCTTACCTATTCCAGTGAAGATCACTGGGGTTGAGACACTCCTCCTTTTCCCATCATCGGCAAGGCGAGATGAGTTTCCAGTACTAAGGAAGAGCTTCCCATTTCGGAACACTAGAAGTTGTAGCTTACAGTCCATGGAAGGGGTTGAGGAACCGGGGCCGATGAAGATGGAGTGAGGCAGATGGACTGAGGCCAGAGCAATACTGTTCTGATGGGAGACAGAAGGATAGGTTAAAGGCATGCATACAGCTCATCCTGTCACAGTATGTTCAGAGTCAAAGAGGAGTAAATCTGCCAGCCCTCCTTGTTTGAAGTGAAACTCCCTTAGAATGGAGGCCAAAAAAGGATTCTCATAACTCTCAGAGGAGAAGATCTCACTCATTGAGATGCTCTGATGTTGGCAGTCAAGGAGCAGGTAAAATGATGAAATGCGGTGCTAAATCTTAAGTGATCATACTACTGAATGAATTAGTAAGAAAAAATCCAGATTGGAAATTTGGCAAAAGCATGGCAATTCTTTTTATTTATGCAGCAGATAATGGAACAAGTTTCTGACCTTCTTTCCTGTTGCACTTGTTTTGTTACCACACAAGTAATAATGGCATTCTGAGTCCAATCTATCATTACACAGTGCAACATTATAATATGTTTTTTAACCAATTGTGATTGTAAAGTAGATGATGGTGCAGAACACAATGGTGACCCAAGTTCTGGGAAATCAGTATTTAACATTTTAGACCCAGATGATTCCCAAGTCATACCACTGATTTTGTATTGGTCATCCAGGTGCAGACTACTATCCAGGTATTAAATTCCTTGCTCAAGTTACTGACTTTTGCTATATTTTCCCTTCACTTGTGCTGTGCAACCACTGGGCATTTCTTTTTATTGATATAAGCAATAATACTTGATAGGGTGGGTGGTACTGAGCTATAACAGACTTCTGATGCTACAGGTAGAGGGCCTTATAGCCCCTGGAAGGTCTGGTATAGCTCACACCTCCCACCCTGAAGGGTATTATTGTGCTAAGAAAATGGGTTATCTGTGACATTTTTAATAAAGTATTTATAAAATGAATTAAAAAACCTAAAAAATAAATGCAAAAGTATTTTAATGTAAAGTAGTCCCTCACTGGTACACCTGCCAGCAGAGGGCAGTGCTGTTTTTTAACATACTTTTTGTTTTAAACATCTACTTTAGTTTTGAAAGTTTGTCATTCCCCCCCCCATTTGGACTTTTGTCATGCCAATCAGGAATAATACCTCCTCCGTGCTATTTTATTAGAATTTTTATAAAAATTGAAGAGCACGATCATTTTCAAGACAGAGCAGATGTGGTGAGTATGATGGTGCACCAGTGAAGAGACTACAAAGTGCTAATTTAACATTTTATTTTTTCATGTACTTTTATTTATTTTTAATATATGTTACATGGCAGAGAAGTGGGTAGTGGTGATATGCAAGCTCACACTTTTTGATGGTGAGATCTGTTCAGAGTGCCAAGCACTCAGCTTTCACTTTTTGTGATTGAAGCCACTGCAGTGTTACACTTTACTTTTTTGCTTAGAAGATTGACAGCATTTTTTCACTAAATTGTAACTTTTGTTGGTTTTTAATATGTGTTACATGGCAGAGAAGCAGTGAGAGCGAGGTGCGAGTTTGCACTTCTCGATGGTATGATCTAATGAGAATGCAGAGCGCATAGTTTACATTCACATTTTGTGAGCAAAGCCACTATAGTGCTACAACTTACTTTTGTTTTGTTTGTTTTTGCATTTTTTAATGTCTCTAGTCTCTTACAGCAAGCGGAAAGATTGAGTGAGGTGATTGGTAAAATCAGGGCAAAATAGGGTGTGTGGGTGCTCGCTAAGTGACCAAAAAAATGTCTGTTATTTGAAATCTTTTGATTCCATTGCAGCTCACTGATTTAATTTGTAAATTGGCAAACAGGCACAGGGACTAGTTACTGATCTCTGTTGCTTGATACCCGCGCAGGTAGTTGGTGCTGTCAACCAGTCAGAGAGCAGGGTCCCTCTAACCCATTTTATTTTTTGCTACAAAGGTTGTTATCCTCCAGTAGCAGGCTTGGGCAGCTGTCAGTCCTGTCCCCATACTCAATGGCTGTCCGTTGCCTCCTCCAGTCCAAGGCACCAATCTCCCGTGGGTTCCTCCTGAGGCAGGACAGGAGGGGGGGACTGTCCTCCAACCCCCGAGACACATCCAGATGCACCTGAAACCAGAGCAGACCATTGAGACATGGGCAGGGCCTCACAAACTCAAGGCCCTACGTTTTCCTCTTTTCTCCCTGGCCCCCCCGTGCTGGAGCTCAGACGTCAACGTACATGCATGTGGAGGCATACATGCTCATCATGGAAGTCCTGCAGTTCCCTCCCTTTCTGTGCTTCCCTGCGGGCTTGCACTACCACCAGGCCTCCACTTGGTAGCAGTCATTTGGCATGAACAGCACCCCCCTGGAGAGGAGAGCAGTCCGTCAGATGCTCATCCTCATCCTCCCTGTCCGGCCCCCAACATTCTGAGACCACTCCCAATCCCAGGTCGCTAGCATGGTGGGCAGTAGTGCTACCGCCATGCTACTGAGCTGGCTCTATTACCCATTTCCTAATGCTGTTTAATGCCTTTTTTTCATGTTCATGCAAAAGACACTTTATATCCCATTGATATGGTGTCTATCCTAAGCAACCTTTGAGTGCATAACAGTGGTGTGAATACATAACTTCAAGTGTTAGGTGAAAACTTTGGATTTTAGGAAAGGAATTACATTTTATTATTGCCTTTTATGTCAACTGTATCCCAAATCATGTTACAATCAAGAAGGAAAAGGTCAGAGAATGTTATTGTTACTGCAGAGGCACAAGAAGATTCTGACAGCACAGTGACAGATTAGAGGGAAATTACGGAGGGGGAGTTAAGTGAGTTGCTCAGGGTTACACAGTAAGTAAATGGCAGTTGTGGGATTTGAACAGTAGACTTGGCCATAAAATTCAAAATCTACTCCAAACCCGGGGGAGTTCAGATTTGGTTTGAAGCATTAGAACACTGAAGAACCCCTGGGACAATTCTTTTACACATATTCAACTACTTGCGCATTTATTTGTTTGTAATTTTGGAACAGGAAAGGCATACTGGGCCCCAACAGCTTTTTTTTTCCCCAGGTGTGCTCGGGGAGGTGGGTTACATAGGCCTATTTTACTGAAGTGGGTGTGTTGGCAATGAGACAGTAGAAAGTCCCTACTTTCATTGTAGGGTATGATTTGTTTAATGTATATGTGATTCATTTGTAGCACCTTGTTACTTAATTTTAAATAAAATATGCTCCTCCGTTTATGATAAGTGCCATGGGATCCCTCACAGAAACACAAGTGCGCATGCTTGTTAAGCATGCTGCATGCATGCTGTGCACTTGTATTTCTATAAGGGATCTTTATCTTCCACCTGGGCCATGACCAGAGATAGGCAGAAGGGGCCTACATTTACTGTCTCAGCCACTGAATGATACATCAACAGTGCAGCCCCTTCCACCCCCATGCTTATGGTTACTACCTTTAATGTCCAAAGTGGGACATTTCATACTGACGTATCATTTTTCACAGGACAATATACAACCTTGACCAATGAAACATATTTCTTTTCTCTAAATGGTCAGAACTAAGACTAAGTGTTGTTTGTTTAGTTGCTCATATTGTTTCCTATCATTTTAAGATATTTTAGTTAAGGTATCATAGTTTTCTGCAACTTCTAGAGGAAACCAAGAAAATATTTTTTCTACTATAAGAGCAGGACATTTAGGATTTTTTATGTTTTCTGGCAGGATACAGTGGCCCAAACCAGGACTGTTCTGACAAAATCTGTACAGTTGATAACCCTACCTCTGCTGCTGTACTGTGTCAGTACAGTCCCCACCACTTACAGCAGGCTAGTCTGTGTTATATTGCTTTGCCCGCTATATGAGTTGGACACCATATCGTAAGTCCAATAAGATACAGTTCTAATATATGGGACATCATCCAAGGCTCACATTAGGTGAAGGATGTATGTCTTATGAGTGCTACACTCTTTGCGGCACTGTGAAACAAAAAAAAGCTATTTTGTTGACTCGGGCTGGGCAGATTAGTTCCAAATACTGTACTGTAGCATGATTTTTGTTGCCACTGTGGAAACTGAGGTGCAATGTTGCAGACTTCCATTGAAGCTTCCCCTAGAACCTTGGGGGTCACTGGGCACAGGAAAAGTGTACAGCTGATGATCTGCTCAAGGAAGGGAGAGATAGTCTCTTACTGACGACTAGCTCTCCTGAACTGATGCTGCTATTAACACCTTGAGATGCGCTAGGTACTGTCGGTAAGCTCGGTGACAGTGGACTGAACCAACAGCCTTGTGGTTTGCCTCTGAACTGATACAATTAACACCATGAGGTGCACTAACTAGCAGCTAATCTGGCTAATCTGTCCGGAATGGCAGGTGGGCACAGAATGCTATAACCAGCACTTTTTATATTATAGCCTATAGCAGCGGAGAGTCGAAAATGTAATCTGCCCACAAAAACCAACTGCCTGTTTAAACCATGAGCACTGTAAGTAGTGGGGACTGTATTGGGTATTCACCCACCTTGAAGGTGTGGGACTAGAACCCATAACCTTCTGAAGTTCTGACCCCAGATATAAGCATGCAACCTGCAGAGCCACTATCATTGCTTATAGACAGTGTACACTGACATGTGAGTTTAGGGTTTTCATAGTTCAGAATCTGGACACGCAGACCACAGAATCTGCACCCCAAAACAGCTGGGCCTGTCTGCATACCCCTAAGTACAGTTTTCATAATGCCAGGGTTAGTCTCTCTCTCTCTACTGACTCTAGGTATCTTACTAGATATTGCGTTGTCTTTTATCACTGCTCTGCAAACCCGAGCTCGAATCTTGGCTCAGGTCAGCAGTTAAACTAGTTCGGTAGTCTCATCTCGGTTCCTGGAAGATGCAAGTCTGAATCATAACAAAAACCATCAGATACACAGATAGGCTCTTCACAAATGGAAATCTTGGCTCAGACATGACCCAGAATTGAAAGCATGGAGACGGTATTACCCTCCCATCCCAGGAGAGGGGGGGTCCCTGCAGGTCAACACTGTACTGTACTCTAGGAGCAGAGCCAACACAAATTCCACAAAGTCTGCCCTCTCCCAACCCAAGCTGCATTCTCCTTGCACGCCATTGTCCTAAACTCATATTTTCTTACTAGTCACTGCTTCTGGCTGGCTTGCAGTTTCTTTGGTGTTCCAGTCTCGTGTGAGTAAGATGGTCAAAATCCAGCAAGAGAGCTGGTAATGTGGCACTCCATTCAACAATCTAATTTTCATTAGCTGTCATGTGACTTTTTTATTTTACATTTCACAATACTTTTCAATAGCTGAATTAGAAACATGCAGCAGTGTTTATTAAAAAATCAGTTTTAAACCGTTCAAATGATCTGGTGAAGCCAGCTTTTTAACAATATGCTCTTAACTGACCCTAGCTCATTTTACCACCACAGATCCAGTCTCCAGTTTCTTTGTAAAATGCTTCGGAAAGTGTCTGACTGTTGCGTCTGTGATAACCTCTCCCACAGCATTATTCAAGCCTGCTTTCAATTTGGTTTCCACTCTGGCCATAGCACAAAAACTACTCTTATCCTTGTGGTTAATGGTCTCTTTCTGCTGACGACAGTTCCTTCTCCATGTTTATTCTCCATGACCTCAGTGGAGCTTTCAACACTGTTGACCACACTGCACTTCTATACTGTCTTCTTCAACAATATGCTGGTGTTTCTGGCTCCTTCCAGTCTGAGTTCTGCAGCTGCACATTGAATCTTTCTTTATTTAAGATTGCTTCTCCTCTGTGCCAACACCCCTTTTCTATAGAGTACCTCAAGGCTGCATTACCACTCCTCTGCTATCTTTCTTCTGCCTTCTCCCTCTGAGTCCCCAGTTGACCTCAACCTTTAAGCTATCGCTTTTTTACCAATAACATGCAACTGTATATATCTTTCAACTCCAATGACACTTCCCTTTTCATCCTGTCTGCATGCTTTACCATGAGTTCTGGCAACCTTGCAGCTTCCAGAAATTCAGTGCTTCAAAGGTGGAACAGCTGTCCTTTAGGAAGGACAACATCCTGAATCACAGCTCCGTTCCCTCCATCTCCCTCCTTGATATTGATCTCACATTAGCCTTGTCTGTAGCCACTGACCCTGAACTCTTCTCCTCTTCCCCCATGTCTCTAATATCAGTAAAGCCATCTAACACCACCTTCTCAACGTAGCTTGTCATTTCTTTGACTTCTGTCCAAATCCTCTTCCTTGCCTTAATCTCAAGTTATGCTTCCTCCTCTATGGCCTCCCCATTCCCCAACTATTCAGACTCCAGAGTGCCATTTGCAACCTATTCACCAACACCATGCATGGGGACCACATTATGTCTATGCTCAGAAAGCTTCCATGTTCCCCATTTCCTTCAGGACTCAATTTAAAATAGTTCTTGTCTTGAAAATTCTTTGTGAACTTGTCCCTGTCTGTTTCCCTGAACTTGCCTCTCTCTACCCTCCTCAATGATTTTTCTAGTTCCTTATCTCTTATCTCATTTGACAACCTTTCTACAGTTGAAGGTAGAGTCTTCAACATAACAGTCCTCACCAACTCTGTGTTTCTGAAAAGATCATTCTTGCAGAACATCAGATGGTAACTCATTGATTCTAACTTTGCAGTCTCTTTTTAGCTAGTTGTTATGACAACCCTCTTTATTTGCAGCTCTAACACTGATGTCTGTCTGTCTGTCTTTCTATCTATCTCTCTCTGACAGAAGTGCCTGCATAGTCCTGGAATCCATTATCGAGAACTAAATAACTGATTATTTGATTGAGGTCAGGTTCTCATCCTCTAGCTTGGCTTTATAAGGTGCTGATTGTGCCAAAGCATCCTGACAACATTCTTTGAGGGGGGTGACCAGGGAGCTAGAAAGGGGCAGGGTCACATATATAGTGTAGTCTATTTGGACGTCAGTAAGACTTCTGACACTGGTTGGGGCATAATAAGCTTATGGTTGAAGTACACTAGAGCAGTGTACAAGATGCAGACACAAGATGGGTTGCTACCTTGAATGGGGCAGGAAGCAGAAGGTTGTCACTGACTGGCACTACTCCAAGTGGAGATGGATGCTCAACAGCATCCCACAGGTCATCCTGCTGCTCTTCACCCCCTGTAATGCACCCATTATTCTTCTAGCCTTTTTGACAGCAGCTGCACACTGCTTGTCATGCTTTAGCCACTTGTCTATTATGACCCTCAGGTCCTTTTCCTCCTGGATTACATCTGGAGAAGCTCCGCACAGCATGTAGTACTTAACTCTGTTTTTCATCCCTAAGTGTAGCCAGCACCTTGCATTTGGTTAAGCTGATTCTAAGACTGCAGTAGTCCAACCAGTTTCAAGCCTGTGCATATCCTCCTGAAGTTTATCCTTTATTCTCAAGGAAGTTCACCCCCAAGGCCAGCTCAGTGTCATAGGCAAACTCTAACAGTCTTCTAGAGACTCCCACCTCCAGATGATAGATGGAAATCATGACTAGCCCTCACACTGATCCAAGTGGGATGCTGCTGTGTACCCCTTGCTGCGTGATGTAGTGCCCATCAACCTCAACCCTCTGCTTCTTTCCATCAAGTCAGTTAGAAATCCACCTTGTGTAAGCTTCATGTATACAGAACTGGTACACTTGAACCAGAAGGTTATCATGTCCACATGCCTTTCTGAAGTCCAACTAGAGTATATCTACTTACAACATGTATATCTTTTTGTTGTATTTTATGTTTATTGCATTTACAGTAAAAAATACAAGAAACAGTACCATCAGATGTCAGACATCATAACATTACACAGGCTCCATCCAATGGCTTAGAAAAATTAAGTCTAACATTCAGGTTACAGATAAGGGGAATATCCAAGTATTTAAGTACCATTCATATGTGTAAATGAATAGCTGCACCCTACAAGATTATGGAGGTCGATCCAAACATATAAAGTCAAAACATTATGTAATAATCAGCTGAACTTGCCGATGTAACCCCACCCTAAGCATTATTACATCCAATAATGATTAGTGCTTCATGCCAGATGCACCAAAAGGAGACAATATCAAATACAAAGGTATATTTATAAGCCAAAAACTGCAACAGACAGCAAGAAAAAATAAGTATATGTCCCAAAAATGTGCTTAAATCAACTTAAAGGATCATGCATGAGAGAGAGAGAGAAACATAAATATATTCTGATGAGTCCCAGAGTCATTCGATTTAAGCTCTCTCTGCCAAAATGCTTTGAGGGCATTAAGCTAACCAGTAGACAGAAACAGTTTAGCAGTTCAGAACGCTGTTGAAATACAATTTAGACCATCAAAGTGCCGATTCCTCGCCACTTTAGATATCCTCTGCATCTGGTCTGAAGCAGGATCCGGGGCATCTTCCCTTCAGGCAGCCTCAAATTCTTTTTGTATTTGTTGGACCCATCTCCCAGCCTCCTCAGGATCTGTGAATTGAAAAGTGTGTCCACTATAAAATATTCTAAGAAGGGCCAGCATTAATAACGAGTGTGCCACTCCCAGGCTATGAAGTTAAGCCTGTACACCATCAAATTCTTGCGGTGCGTCCTCGTGGCATACAACAGGTCCAGAAACAAATGTACAGTATATCCATTATAACTAAGCCGGTCCGTGGTATGGGCCGCCTGCAGGAGTGTACTTCGAGTAGCAGCTCTATCCGTGATAAGCAACACAGTCCATGATGCATCCCACTGGGCATCAGCTGATCTGGGGGTAATGCAGTAGGCTCGATGAAAGTGATCAGCAAACTCCGGATCCAAATGGAGGACCTCAGGTAACCACTTTTTCAGAAACACTAGGATATATGGAACCTCTTGCCCCTCTGGGAGGCCAGCTACCCAAACGTTGGAGGCTTGCTGGGCATTCTCAAGAGCCTCTAATCTGTACCAGAGCTGTGCGTTCTCCTGGACAATCTTTAAGGTTGCCAATAGAGCCTGGATAGCTTGTGAATCCGCGGCTGCCGCTGTTTTATTTGCAGTTTCAATTTTAATGTCTTGGTCTCTGATCCACCTCAAGATGGTCTCAACTTTAGAGTCGATGGCCTGCATCAACAGGTGGAGGGCCTTCCATGAAGGTTCCATACCCACATGATCCAGTATTGGGGCCGAGGCCTGTGACTCCGATGGCATCTGGGACTTCGCTCTGCCTGGGCCACTCTTATTTGAACACCCCATGCTGATATTTGGTACCAAACTGCTCTGCTCACTTTAAGCTGCTGTAAACTGCAGCAATTCCAGCAATACCACACACTCTTAAAGTAATTTATTTAAAAAATACTGTCGCAAAGGACAGAGCTGTCCAGAAACACATCCTATCGGTAGGTGTGCCCAACAGTGCCCCCCCCTGACATGTATATCTTATGAGGAACATAAAAAGGGGAATGGGAGAAATTTGAACAGTTTATCAAGGACTGCCCTACTGCTAATCCAAACCCAGCATCCATGTTCTCTGTAGGGTTGAGAACAATGCCTACTGACAGTTTTCTACAGTTCTAGAACAAAACTGGCCATGCCAAACAAGAGACAGCTGGTGATAATGACATGGACCCCCACTCAATCTTGAACCCACACTTTGGGTTGTCAAATCATTGCCAATTCTTCCTATGCACACAAATCTTCCTACACAGTTACTAACTCAATTGTGACCATCTGGGGAAGGGTCATAAAGTTACAAAGCATGGTGGCCCCCACACATGCTGCCATAGAGTTTTGCAGTGCCCCCTATCTTTGGAGCTATTACAATCAGGTGGGGGGTGGGAGGTGGGGGAGTGTTACAACTCTGCAGCAAGGGTGAAAAAGACCTGTCTATCATAATAGACAAGGCTCTAAACTATCACACGCAGTGTGCAGCTAATGACAAGAAAACCGGAGGAATACTGGGGTGCATTAAGGGGGGGTGACCAATGGGATGCTGCTGAATACCCCACTCCTCTCAGTGAGCACTCAGGAGTGCCTTCAGGGGATGGAGATGTTCTCTGGACTTAGACAGAGGCATGTGGACGGGGGCTAGGGTGTAGGTTCCCCTGGATGCCAAGGAATGTTAAAGGTCCCTGGTGGGAATAAGCAGCTCACATAGATGAACTACAAAGGTATAAAGATCCTGTTTCAAGAAGGATGAGCGGTGGATCACTACAAAAAATAGATGACATATAAGCTAAATTGTGTCAAACATTTACTTTTTTAGCTCTTTGGCAAACTACTGTATGCACAGAAAGTTGAAATCTTTATTGTTGATTTCATGCTGGTGTGAAATTACTGAATTCTTGTTTTTCTGGTCTCTTTGGTATCATCCCCCAAAAGGATATATTATAAAATGCTCACAAAACCAGCTAAACAAACATTTATCATTTATATCTGCCTAATTTAGTCATGTCAAAAAATTGCAAATTGGTACCAGGTCAGCTTTTTATGGGAAAATGAATCTAAAATGCTTGGTTAGTTACTTGTTTATACTGCAGCAATGTAATTGGTGTCTCAGTTTATACTTACTCCAGACATACAAAACCCTCTTAGCTTGGACCTGGAAACCTTCCCTGTAAACAGTATGTTACATACTGAGTGTGTGAGAGGTGGGGGCTGTGTAGGTTGCCATGCCATATCAGAAACGAGCATCTCTGTGGCATTATACAATGAATAGGGCTGCACCCACATTTTTTCCAGTGGTTATCATAATAAAAATTACAGTTCAGAGTCTCCTTAAAGGGCCCCTTTCTTCTATTTTTTTTATTTTCTTTGTCTGAATGTTAGCACTCATTAAAGGTTAAAGGACTGATTGAACCACAGGCCAGCAAGATAAAGGAATATGTCTCGATACTGCCCTCTTTTGAGCTACAATTTGAAGCAAAGAGCAAAGACAGAAATGAAGAAAGTAAAAAAGAGGAGAATTTGAGCTTTTTATTATTATTCATTACCCATAGTTTTGGGTCAGAAATTATTGTATAGTATGTTTGGAGTATCCACAGAGAACTTATACATATGTAAAGATATAACAGTCTATTTAATATATAAAGGGCCCCCCATAATATACATTTTAATGTATTTTTTAATAGTTTGATCTTGTATGAGGCTTACAGAGATTCTAGTGACCTGTTTTTATGCCCTGTACTTTTGGTGTAGTTTCTCTATGCCTGTTTATAAAGGGAGTTGTTTATCTGAGTTTTTGTCTGGGTTTGAAATTGGAAATCTTTTTGTAAATCAGGCACTCCTGAATTCAGTGCTACAGCATGGCTGGAACTGCACTACATTATGAAGTTTATGTTTGTAGTATTTAGTTAGTCACAAAAAGATTTTTTGTTGTGGTAATGGAAATTTGAAGGGATACGTATACACATTCACATATATTAATTATAGTGGTGCGGTAGCAAACTTTGCACTTTAATAGCATGTACATATATATATATAATCTATGCACATTTTTTTCTGTGTTTTGATTGGCTGCTCCTTAGAATAGAGAGGATGCTTGTATTACTGAGTAGTTTTGAACTCTGTTTTTAGTGGTTTATCTACGTTTCAAAATAAATAGTATGTTCATATTAGCTCTACATGCTCATTCTATCTACTTCTGAGAATAAGTTTGTATTAGCGAGCAGTATTAAGCCCTTATGAATTTTTGCTTTGAAATTTTGTAATAATATTGCCTGCACTGTTATTTGTTAATATGAAATTCTGTGCTTCCACATGCCTGTTTTTATAATGGGGTTTATATAATTCTGGATAATTTTTTGCATCTATCACTTTAAATATTTATTTTTTCATGTATCACATGTTTGCTCATGGGTATTTAAGGAATTCAGGTTTATTGTAATCATGCCCCCTGATAAAGGCTTGTGGCGAAGTGCTGGGGTGAGTGGCTGGCTGATGGACTGGGGTAAGGTCCGATATTCTTCTATTTTTTTACAAAACAAGCACTTTATATGACTTCACGCAGTGGCAGATTTCTGGATATCTGAATTAATGCAGTAAAATCACTGAATCTGAGGAAGCTTTTTTTCATGTGGTACTTGGGAGAAGCTAGTTAACTCTTTTATGCTAGGAAGTGTAGCCACATTGCATAAAAGTGTTGCAAGCCCTTTTTTTTTATCTGAACTTACCCTGTTGCTCACGTTCTCCTTGTGATGCACACAGGAGCTTTTCTATTTTAGTGAGTAGTAAATGCCAGCTGAAATCACCCAAACCCACATTTGTGCATGTGGCATGTACTGTAGGAGAATTCAAAGCCATGGCTCCAAATACAAAATTGCAGTTACTCGGCTATGGTATGTGGCACTCTGCTCCACCCCTCCCCAGCAAATGATTCACAGATCAGTGTAGAGAAACGCACTAAACAAACTGGGTCCTATACATTGGAACCAGGCAGCTAGTACTAGTACAGTCCTGGAGCAAGATTTTCAGAAGGATCTGCCCAAGATGGGTCTGCTGTTATTTTCAAAGCAGAACTGGGTCTAAATCTACTAGACTGTCTATTAGATGGCCTAACAGCAGCCAAAATTTGCATTTAAAAATAGATGTAAGTGCATCCAAAGTGGACACAACTTGCAATTGCATCCATTTCATGCCACACATTGTGACTTTTTGTCTTAGATGCATCTTCTGAAAATAGCAGCAGGACTGCCTGGGCGCAAGCGGATTGATGCAATGCAGATGCAGCATGCATTTGCTATCACATACAACCCTGTTGTAACTCCTCCCCTTCTTTACTGAGGGCCCTGTGCTGTGAACTACTGCAATACAATGATGCTGTTCTTCTTACCTTCAAGGGGAAGTTTGCAAGAGAGAGGTTCAGTTTGCCAGCCGTGCATCTGAACTTGAGCTGAGGGTCACGCTGAGCTTCACTTTCCTGTTCCCGTCTGCTCCTGTCCTGCACAGCTGGTGACCAGCTGCCAAATCCATTGTCTCTCCTCTGGAAGGCAGTGCAGCTCAGGCCAATGAAGCTGGCTGGCTTGATCCAGTAGGCTTCCAAGGCAATGTTTCTCGCATTCTGCCATAAAGAGATGCAGAAATAATAAGTACCATATTGACATGCCATGTGGCTTTTGTCAGCTACATTACTGTATTCTGGGTTAGACAAATCACGAGGTGTTCTTGATTCTTAATAGACAGAACATCAGGTATTACCTCAGCCTACATCCAGAAGGCTTAAACTCCCCACTGTTACTCATTTGCCAAGGCCAAGTCAGAACAGCGATGTTATTTGCTGGGTAAGAAGTGAACATATTTTTCTACTTGCTATTTAATAAGGTGCTACTGTGCAAAGTCATTAAATTTAATTCTCTGTAAATGTCCACAGTGAAACATGGACATTTTGGGAATACCGATCAGTGTATTGTGTTGTCACATTCTACCTCTCTATTAGATTTTCCTATGTATGGCAAAACTGGATGCTGGTTTTGCTTCCCTGACTCAGCGATAAGCCACTTTTCCTTCAGAATTAGCTACTGGTAGCAAAATCATATGCAGCCATGCAGTCTATTTTGTGTACATTCATGATCTAACTCCACACTGTCATGGTTTCAGAAACTAGCAGAGGACCCCAAAGGGGACTTTAGGGGGATGTACATACGCAGGTGTCATAGGTAGCACAATACATCTGGCATGTTGCACAGTACAACAGTGTACTTGACAAACATTTCTGCAAGAACAGTAAAAGTGGTCCAAGTGTTACCATATTCTATTTTTATCATTTCTATTCTTGCAGAGGCATAGTTTTGCTGGTGAAGCCAATAATTTGCTGCTACGGCATACAGACAACATCCTGGAACAAAAATCGAAAAGGTTTGCAGACTTTGGAACTAGTAAAAGCCATGCTCTTCACCAAATTTTGATTCTCCTGCAAAATTTCCTGACCACCCTCTAGTTGTTCTGGAATAGGGTTGCTCAGATACTTTAAAATTTGATCAGAGTTAAGATAGTGGAGTATTAGGATAACGCATCTTCAAATCTGACATCTGATCCTACCCTTCAATGTCATATTCTGATATCCTAATAACTGACTATCCTAAAACCCTAAATGACACTCCCCCTGCCCTGCAACTAAATGCACCCCAGCTGCAGCCAATCAGCTGTTACTATAGGAGGACATCATCATTCACTCATCCTACCTGGACCAAAGACGAGCATTACTTGCTCCTCAATGGGACTGCCCCTGAGTCACCCTCAGCCAATGCCAGCATTTCTATTTTATTGAGTGCTATGGGGAGAAGGAAGTATGTGGCTTGTGCCAGGGTGGGGGTGGAGGTAGGCTCCTAATTTAGCATGAGGGCTTTTTTTTTTAATTATGAACAGGGCTGGTTTTAGAGTTTTGGGGGGCCCCCCAGCGAGACAAATCATGGGGTCCTTACCCAACCGAAACTGACCTCATCTTTTACTTTGTCCAGAATGCACAGCCCTTTAATTTCAATACAATCAGTTACATATTTGCGTTTTTTTCAGGGGTGGTAGCAATGTTAGTCTTTGAGCCCCACTGCCCATGCAGTCCATGTCTGTTCATCAGCCTCTGATTGGCTGGGACATACATTAGCGAATAATTTCATGATGTTATGACACCACACGAGAAGGCTCCACAGAACTCAGTGACGCCCTCTAGTGTTGTTTAAACATGAAAAACAATATTAAAACAAATTAAAAGTGGTTCATAGGATTTGGTTGGGGGCCTCCATTAGCATGGAGCCCCAGCAACCGCAGGGTGCGCTGGTGTCAATAACTGGCTATGATTACGAAGAGCTACTTACCCCAGCTGATGCTGGTATTTCTATCATCACCTCTTTACTGTAGCTCCTGTCTCCTCCATGTGGGGCAAAGAGCAAAAGGAACATTAATGACACTGAGGGCCCGATTCTAAGATGTATGGCACAAGTCGCTGGTAGATGCGAGTTGCGACATATGCTGCCACTCCAGGGACTCTGCACCAGATTCTAGAACAGGCAGGGTTCCTGGCAGCTACGACCTGTGACGTGCAGCACTTCCAGCAGTGCTGCACAGAAAGGGCACATCTGACCTGGGTGTTGCAAGCTGCCAACAGGACCAACAACAGGGCGCAGTCACCCCCCCCAGCCCCAAGTCCCAAGACAGGCCTACAGGCCCCTGTGTACCATGGGGGGGTGTTGGCAGATTGGCAGTGGCACCGGGGGGTGGCATTATCACATCACGGTCTTGGGAGCTGATGGGTGGAACCCCGGTATTGCCAGGGGTGGGGGGTCAGTGTGGCATGGCAGTGTGCAGGTTGGGGCCATGCAGGGGGGCATTAGGCATTTGGGCAGGGTGGAATCCCTTATGCCAGCTAATAGCTGATCTAACCCCGCAGTGCCGTATGGCCTCTTGGAATGGCATTGAGGGATTATGGCAGTTGCTCTTTTGGAATTGGGTGCAGATGCTGCCGTAACCCCTCCTTCTGCCATGCCGTAGGGGCCTTGGGAGGCATAAGTCCCCCTGGGTGCAGGAAGCCCATGCCATGGTGCAGGCCACCTCTTAGAATTCCGGCCGGCGGAACCCATGGCACAAAGTGCGACTTACGCCATATGTGTTGGTGCAAGTTGCACTGTGCCAGGGCATATCCGTCTTGGAATTGGGCCTTGAGTCTGTTTAGTGCAGCTCTAAGATCTGATTCCAGTACTAACATTTCCTTTCAATAGTTTTTGAGTGGAAAATAAGTTAAAACCCATTTTTGTACTTTAAAAAAAATAAACTAAAAGAATCTGAAAGTTCTGATACTTTTCGGATAACTGTTAGAACTTCTTAGTTTATCAGAACCTTTCAGAACTGCAGAAACTTTTGTTGTTCTCCCATCCCTCATCTACATGGAAGAACCATCCATTTCTCAAAATCAGACTCAGACCACCAGAACGTGAGATAAAAGTACTTGTAAGATGTCTGGATTGGGAAGAGGAATGCTGAATGGCTTGAAATATTTTGAATAGCTCCAAAACATTGATAGAGATTTGATTCATCTGGGAAATGAATTTCTGTAGTTCTTCTCCCTGAATCCCACATTCTGCCAAGCATCAATCCTTGAAAAGTGTAAAAAAATGGCAGGAGTCTTACAGTGAGGGATTCAACGGGGTGGTGGGGAGGGTGGGGGTTAGAATCCAACTTTAATCTCCAGATCGTCACAACTTACAGGGTTCATCTTCCTGGACACCATTAAGCATGTATAGAATACTCCCCTTATGACAGTTGTAGATCTTCCCCATGACTTAGTAAGCAGTAAGACCTGACAGGGTGTAGCTTCCTGAATCATACACTCAGGTGCACTGTGAGGCACATGTCTTATTGCATTTGTGACTAACTAGGCCACTTAGGTTTCGTAACTATGTTTGGTAACAAAGTGTGCACAACATAGCTTTGTTGACAGTGTGCTATCAAGCTGGTCCCATGCTGTGTGTTTTTTGTTTGCATTTATATGGTACACGGAGAGTCTCTTACACCTGTAATAGTGTCTTTTCATGCATTTGTAGGATAAGAGAACCCAAAACCCGTGGTGTGCTGCATGCTTAGTAACACATTGCATGATCCTGAAGCCATGGGCTGGCCCCAGACACTGTTTTTAATTGCCGAAGGCCATGAAAAACCCCATGGCCCATGGGGAAAAAAAAACTGAAGCATGTACCACAGCCAGCCTGTCAGCACAGTGGTTAGATTTCCGCTTGCGACCCGGGTTTGGGAACGGACCTGAGTCGTCGGAGGGTTGACCAGGGGGAGAAGGGATTGAACATCACAGGGACGGCTGTCCTTCTCCGGGGGGGCGGGAAGGTGTGGTGTACAGCTGTGCTAGAGGTACCCCTGGTAGAGGCTGGGGGTATCACAGCATCTGGGGCCAGCTTGACTCTGAGGGGTGGGATGGATGGTGGCATGATTGCACACTCCCGCCCCTCGCATACAAGGGGGATGAAAACTGAGCTGCTGGACATCCTCCATGATGCCAGCCCTCGGCTCCGATTAGCCTCCAGGATGGCACTCCCCGACCTATCCTGTCGTCCGTGGTACTGATGGGAGCCCGGTACCATGGTCCCACCCTGGGGGGTAAGCCAGGGGGTATCGGAGAAGGGTCACATCTGATGTGGAGGTGGGAGTGAGGGTCCATGACCTGGCGGAATTACTGGGTGGCTGGCAGCCACCAAAAAGTACAATAAAATAAAAAAATTAAAAAAAAGAAGAAGCACGTACCACTGATAAATCCTGTGCATTGCTGGTTAGGGAGAGGCTAGCAATTTTCTCCACTGACTGTACAATGCTGGTACAAGCCTTTTCCTCTTTCTGGGCCATCCAGAGGATGTGTTCATCCACCATCATCATGTTACTGGCCATCTCCACAATCACATCACCCAGCTGCAGAGAGAAAACAAAGCATCATGTGCCTCCTATTTTCCTTTTCTTTTTTATAAAATTCCCTTGCTGTGAGTCAGGAGGATGGGTTGGGGAGGAAGGAAACTGCTTATTCTTTTCCTTCTTAAGCAATCAGTGCTTGAGGTGTTCTATATGCTAGCGCTAATACAGCCCCCCCCCTTACTCACATTTTTCTCTATATTGTATGTTTACAAAGTGAGCAGAAAGTCTAAGAAACCCCGTAAGAGTACCTCCTTATGCATCTTTCAGATAATAGAATTGCAAACTGAAAGTGAGGGATTTTGGTGCCAAGGATGCAAGTGGTAACACTCATACAGCCACTAGAGACTGTCACTTTGCGTAGAAACATAAATCAGCAAATTATGTTTAACAGGCAGTGGACACTCTTGTTTCAAAAGTGGAACACACCATTTTTTACAAACACTGTTCATGAGGCACGTTTATGTTAATAAGAGGTCCTTGTGTGCAGGCAAATCCTCATCTCTGATTGGCTGATTCTGCACTAGTGCCATGCAAGTAACAGATATTGATTCCTGACTACCCCAAATGGTGCACTACTTAGGACCTGAATCAAAATACTGAGTATTTTCAATTATTAGGGTTTTTTGGGTGGCACACATTTTTTTCATTATATGTTTATGCCCCCAGTCTCCGGCAGCCTTCTTCAGCTTCCTGCCTGTCCAGTATCATCACCCACCATCCCTGGGACTTACCTGGCCTCTTTCAACCCCCCATGGATTGCCTACCATGGCGGGGCCAGAGAAGGTAATCCCATCCTCCTCACTCCCAGTGACCACATCTAGATTTAGAAACCAGGGCCTAGTTGGGGGTGTGGGGCCCACAATGGGCAGGAGCTTCCTCCTACCAGGAGGGCACCTGTGTTTCTTGATTTCTTCCCAGACTCCACCTCCCTGATGTTGGGCCACGCCCCATCAGACCTCATACACTCTAGCATACCCCTGCAGAAGATGCATGCTCCCTGGCCCGCCGCACTGGGGACACTAGAGTGGCAGAGCCTGATGCCATCCTTCCTTGTCTGGGAGCGCTCCTGCTTGGCAGTTGCTCTCCAGCCCTAAGGGTTACCCGACGGTGTTCCCAAGCTCAATCCAAACCTGGGTTGCCAGTGTGGGAATGTGTAGCACTACCCACTGGCCCATTGGGTGGCCCGGCAAACATTTCTTTTTTTATTTGATTTTCAACTGAACTTGACACACAGTACTATATGATTCTTGATGTGTACTGAAAGACATTACAGTAGGAATAGACAATACTGTCTAAAAGTGTCATGGCATTAGCTGAATAACACAAAATGTGATATCTATACAGTTTCTTTTTTTTTAATCTTTTTTATTTATTATTTCAGAAAAAAACATAAAGAATGTCAACAGCAGGGTTCAAAAGCATAGACATTGTAGCAAAATAGTTTTTTTTTTTTTAGCATCTCTATTTCTCCTTCTGCGGAGCGGATCCCTTGCGATCTCCGGCTGCCGACACCTGCACCCCCGGGCCCAGTCTGGCACCCCCACAGGGTCGGTCTTTAATCGCTCATGCACCCTGTATGCAGGATCCTTCCGGGTACGGGGCTCCGGGTGCGGCCATCAGCTGCCAAGTTCACACTCCACCATTTTCCGCCTGTTTTTTTCCCCCTGAGAGCCGGACATGCAATGGCATCCAGGCACAACGTGCTGATGTCCGCCGCACTCTCCCCATTCTGCTGCTCATTGCTGCACCACCGGCCTCCACCAGCTGTCGCTACAGTACGCTGCAGTGTCCCAACCCTCCCCAGAGGAAGGAGATCAGTCATGGGATGCTTGATCCTTCCTCTCCCCTGCCAAGCCCCGGTGGCCCGGGTTCGTCCCTGAACCCAGGTCGCCGGTGTGGTGCGAGGCGTGGCATCCAGCGCCTCAACCCTCAGCATCATCAGGCCGGCTGCAAAATAGGTTTTTACCAAGGATCCATTTTCTTTTCACCCTTCATTACACATATGAAGGGTAGACCTAGAAATTGATCATTGAGGCCTTCAAAAAGTCCCAGTATTCATAAAGGTCTCTTAAAAAAGGTGAGATGTTTCCTCTTGGGGTGCTTCATGGGCTCTAACTCACAAATGCACATATTAAGAACATGTTGCATAAAATTAAGATGTGTAAATGGGTAAACATCAAAACCCACTAAAAATCTTCATGTACCATGTGGTGTCTCACTCTGTTAAGTAAGAAGCCTCTCAGACACACATATAGTCATCTGAAACAGAACATTCAGCACAGAAGGACTATTAATAAAGGAATTATTCCGTGCTCATTTCAGTGAACCATGTCAAAAGAGGGAGGCAAAGGCTAAATGCTGATTCTAGTCCGATTCTGTTTGAGAGCTTCATGTAGGCTGGGGGAGGTATGGTGCAGATAATGCTTCCCGATTGTTCGACCATGTGGTCGCAGTCATCTTGAGATCACCGGCACAATCCAATGATTCCAATAATAGTCTAATAACTAGACCCAAATGTTTCCATATAGTCACCTACACACCTATGCCCACATAGCGTGATTAATATACCTAACTACCAGATCTTTAGATGCGATAGGCAATCCAGAGGAGGTGGGGTCGCCATCTACATCAAAGATAGATTTGTGGCATCAACACTTAATTCTAACTCACTGGTAGCGGGATTTGAGTGCCTGGACATAAAAATCGACCTATCACCATCGTTAGCACTCCGAGTCATAGGATGCTATAGAACACCATCTGCCGGTACTCAGCTCTTGTCCTATCTTGCAACTATCTTGGACACTAGCTCCCTAGCAACAATTATCCTCGGGGATCTAAACTACGATTGGACGTCGGAAGCCGGTCACCCACTTAAATCTTTCTGCTACTCCCTTGGTTTCACCTTACTCAATGAAGAGCCCACCCATATCAACAAAAAGAATACAGCCAAAAGCAACCTTCTGGATGTCCTGCTTGTGAATAAACCCCATTCCTTCTCCCACGTTGGAACCTTTGACATGGATATTAGTGGCCATTGCCTAATAGTTGGAGTTTGGGCAGCCAACTAAGTGCCAACTACGGCCAAATTCTCCACCAAAAGGTCAACCAGGTCATTCGACCCAAAGGCATACCTACTTGACCTAAAAACTCCCCTTGTGGCAGAGTTTTACCTTGCTAAACAGTGGAAACTGCATATTCTATACTACATGAAATCATTACCTACGCCATGAATCTACATGCGCCTCTGTCAAAAATACGCATAAGGCTAGGAAATGCCGTTGGTTCACTCAAGATCTCAAGGCTGTACTACTGTCCAGGGATAAACTCTGGAAAACTGCCCACAAATCCCAAAAAGAGGAAGACTGGTGCCTCTTTAGAACAGCCAGAAATTGCTGCACCAAACTGATTAGGGAAGCTAAAGCCTGCTATTACCAAGCAGAACTAGATACTGCAGCCAATTGTCCCTCCAAATTCTGGGCCACAATCAAAGAACTGGCGGGAGCCATGTCACAAAATATGCTCCCTACAAAAATTACCTCTGACAATACAGTAATCAATGACAAAAAAGAGATACTGCAGGCATTCAACACTCATTTCGCCACAGCAGGCTTAGCCTTCGATAACTCGCCTGCATGTAGCCTGCGCACTCAACTTGGCATGACCCCACCAAATGTTGGCTCCGCTAGTCAACATTTCTCATTCTCATTGGTTTCCCTCAAGGAAGTGGAAGGCATGATTCTCCACCTGGACACTAAGAAATGTGCCGGTGCAGATGCACTTGAACCATACTTCCTAAAGATAGCATGCCACGTATTGGCAGTGCCTATTACTCATTTATTCAACCTGTCCCTATCACAAGGTACCCTCCCTCAAATATGGAAGATTGCACACGTTATACCACTATTTAAATCTGGAGACCCTTGCGACCTTAATAACTATAGGCCAATTTCTCTCCTACCCACACTCTCGAAGCTACTGAAAAAATAGTAAATGGCCAACTAAGATCCTTCATCGACAGAGAAAAATTACTAAACCCCCTTCAATCCGGATTCAGAGCCAACCACAGTACAGTCTTGGCATTAGCTAAAGTAACCAATGACTGGCAACTGGAGTTGGAGCATAAAAGGTCAGTATGTGCTGTGTTTCTTGACCTCAGCAAGCATTCGACACAGTCGACCACAACCTGCTCCTCGACTCACTGAAAACACTAGGATAGGTTGCTACTTCTCTAAACTGGTTCTCTGAATGTCTGACAGACAGATACCAGCAGGTGAAAGTGGATGGCGAACTATCTGCCCTAAAACTCTTACAAAGAGGTGTTCCTCAGGGATCCATATTAGGTCCCCTCCTCTTCGCAGTGTATATCAACAACATTGATGAGGGAATCAAGGATGCAAGTATTCACTTATTCGCGAATGACACAGTGCTGTACCTGAGTCGTCCCACACCAAAAGAAACTTGTACTGACCTACAAAAAGACTTCAACCTCCTGCAACTCCAACTAATCAATAAAAAACTGTTATTAAATGCTAAGAAAACTAAAGCCATGTTATTTTCCCCCGCAAACTACACAAGTGCTACTGACTCCCTCCCCCCAATAACCACGATGCTAGGAGAGTGCTTTGAGTACATTCCGAAATTCAGATATCTTGGGTTCTGGATCGACTGTAAACTCTCCTTCACTGACCACCTGGAAGACTTGCTGAAAAAATTAAGGCAAAGACTTGGCCTTTTTACAGGATAAGAAGACTTCTTACAGCAGACGCAAAGAAACGATTAACCAAGCCAATGCCCTGTCTCTTCAATTTGACTAACACGCAGACTTCATATATACAGCATGTGCGGCTTCCTATCGTGGAAAATTGGATATGCTCTACCACAGAGCTATACGCATCATCACTGACCTCCCCTTCTCTACCCATCATTGCGCACTATATACTGCCACGGGCTGGACCTCACTACACTATAGGCGCAACTTTAGTGCAGCACTCTGGACACTTCGAGCCCTCAGTGGCAAACTCCGTCAATGCATCGTTGACTGTCTGTTTCTGATTGTGCCCAGGAATTATTCCCTTAGAAGCTGCTCACAACTCCTGCTAAATATACCCAGGGCACTCACACGAGTTGGGAGAGCTGCCTTTGGATTCTCACTCCCATCAATATGGAAAAAAAAAATACTTAAGCTGAAAACCCCAGTAAGTACCCTTTTGTTCAAAAGGCTTTACTGTGACGGCATTATGGAAATTTGCAACTGCTTTACTAGACACTAACCAACCTCCCTCCCTCAAACGGCAGCCCCCCAGCTGAAATGTGTGCCTCTGCCTCTAGCATGCCCACCAACAGATCCACATGATTTATTGCCAAACTCCCATATCTTATTCTTTGACACTCTGAACAGCTGCAGCCTGATTCTAGCACATGCTACCGCAGTTGGGGATAATTTTCGTCTTTCGCCCCCAAAAATATTCAGTCTCTCGTCCACCCAATACCTCCCTCTGCCCCAGCCTCCAGGACCCTCCCAGTTATGCCCCTGCTACTATATTCCTCCTCTTGCACTTAGTACAATGGCAACTTTTCTCTTCCATATGTCGCCACGCTTTGGGGCAAAAATCACTTCGTTGCCTTTCATATGGTCCTCCACCCTCTCAATCCCTCACTCTACTCTAACAATTGGGTCCTCTTCACTTGCGCCCCTATTCCCCACCTCTCTCTACATTATGCGCTTGATATCTTCTATCTGGTATGCCTACACTCTCCCTAACATTTCCCACTACAAAATGCACAGTTTATGGGCTTGGATCCAGCACAAGTTCATTATCCACGACTCCTTGTAGTTCTATGTTCAATGTATATTACCTGTAAATGTGCATTTTTACTATAATAGCAGCTATTTTTACTGTTTGTACTATTGTAACTTGTCTTTCTGCATTATTACTGTAGGACCACAGGTCCACCTTGTAAATGAGTTTGCTCAATGGTGCCTGCCTGGATAAATAAAGATATTGATTGATTGATTGATTGATTGATTGATTCAGCACTTCCCTTTTAATGTGCACATAAATATTAAAGCATACAGAGCTGGCCAATACTGTCAGAAAACACACTCCCCAAATAAAGAACAAGGCAGATTACCAAAACGTTAAGCTATTACAGTAGGAAGCACTATGGATTTATAATCTGGTTATTAACACCAGCGTTTTAGTTTTTAGGCATTAGTTCTCCTCTGTATGCAGAGCAGGATCAGGCTCTCTACTGACAAAGTCCTCTTTTATTTTCAAAAGATGCTTTCCTGCTTCAGCAGGATAATTGAACAAAAAAGTCTTACCAGCATATGCTAGTCTCAGTTTAGCAGGGTAAAGTAAGGTATGTGTAATCCTCAACTGCTTGAGGTCTGGCCTGACAGAACTGAAAGACTTTCTTCTCTGTCTAGTCGCATAGGAGAGGTCAGGGAAGCAGAAAGTATGAGTCCTGTCAGATAGCTGGAGTTGCCCTTTTTCTTCAGCAGCTGCAAGAATATGGTCCTTCACATGTGAGCCTGCAGTGACTACCAGTATGGCTTGAAGCATATCCTCTGGGGCTGGTCTTCTCTGAGGGGTGATTCAATGTGCTTTTGTGGGAAAGCCCTCCTGTGCTAGTCCTAATTACAAGCGGAGCACACTCATCACAAAGGCTAGAAAATCTTGCTCCTCCCGACCCTCTGGTACATCTAATAGCTGTACCTTCGCAGAATGAGCACTGTTTATAAGGTGCTCCAGATGCAGTCTTAGGAGTCTGTTCTCCTGTACCACCCCTGCTGAGGCAGTAACCACCTTCTCCACCATAGATTTAGTTTGCAGCAAGTCCATTGTAACCAAGTCTAATTTTGTTTCAACAGTGGCAATCCAGCTAGTAAAATAGTCCATCTTTTTGTCCATTTCTTTTACAAATTCTTCTAAGTCCTTAATTGCTTTGAGGATTACACTATTTGGCAGTTTCCTTTGGTTCCTGGAGGCCGTCTTTTGCCAGAATCTTGATTCGTAGTTTTGCACGGACTCCCCATACTTATTTAAAGGAAGTCTAATTTTACACAAAATCAGCAGTGCAGAATTCAATGGTTTTACTTACTTTCTTGTTTTTGACCCAGAAAACCCATAGTTGTGTGAGTTTTAGCTAAGCCAATGTGGAGCTCCACAGGAACACACCCAGCTCTGTCGGTCACTAGCCACGCCCCCTTTTTATACACAATTTCAATTATGCAGAAAGAATGAAGCTAAATGTAGAACTGAGATTTATTTGGAAGGGAAGGTATACCTCTTTGTAGATGACACTAAATTCTGCAATAGACACCCCAGAGGGGGTGGAAAAATGTGCAGAGACCCGAGAAAACTCGAGGAGTGGTCAAGGGCATGGCAACTGGGTTTCAATGCGAAAGTGCAAAATCATGCACTTAGGGCACAGAAAGTCAGAGGCAAAGTATAAAATGGGAGAAGAGGTACTGACGGGCATCAAATAGGGAAGGGATCTGGGGTAATCATATCTGAATTCCTCAAGGTGATGAGACAGTGGAACAAGGCAGTGGGTAGAGCCAGCAGGATGTTAGGGTGCATAAGGAGGGGTATAGTTCAGTTGGTCCCCCCTCCCTTACCCACAGCGTATTTATATTTTACTTTCTTTATCTTCTTCTCTGGATGGGGCTAAGACCTCCTTCAGCACTTCCACAAGCTCCATTGCGAAGATCTCTGGAGCAGTGTGACTAGCCCCAGTACTCCCAGCTTGTTCTTCTTTGCTTGCCTTCCTCCCTCCACCAACTTAACCCTCCAGGTGGGTCTGACCACCAAGGAGGAGAGGAGGGACAGCCTGAACATTCTGATGTAGGTGAGGGGGAGAATGGGCCAGATGATGTGCACAACACATGTGAGTGTGGGAGAGCGTGGCAACATCCATTGCCCAAGCATTGTTTATTTTCCTATGTTCTCTCCAGAAGCCCTCCTCTCTCCCACATTGTGATCAGGCCATCTGTGCTACTTTTGGATTACTGGCCTATCCTGGGATATTGCAGGAGAGGACTTCTAGCTACTCCACCCTTGTGGCATCTGTGCCAGCACCAACCTTGCAATGTAGGACTCCTTTTGTATCATGCCTCAGGTAGGCTTGTTGACATCAATGCCATCAAATGTTGAGCCCACAGATTCCTTCTTGCACACCTCCCTCCTCTTCTCAGCCACTAGGGAGCAGTCATTCCTATGAAGGAGTCACCTACTATACCCAAGGCAGGTGGCATCTGCGACAGACACCTGTCCAGATTTTTACAGTCAGCTGCTGACGTCCGAGTCTCGGGGCACACACCAGGATTAATGACATGGCAAGTGGCTACCCAACCACTGTGCTGCTCTGTCGGCCCCACTGAAATTTTTCAACACAGAGCTGAGACTGGCCCACTGGTGATTTTTGGTGCCTCTTAAATGTTTTATTATATTTGATGTTTTTTTATAACTGAGTGTGAGTCTAATATTCATAAACTGATGACATCGCCAATGATTTTGAATAGTCCTAAACAATGACTAATGGTACATTTCCGTAACGATGCTGCTGAACATAAAGACTGTACAAAGAGTCAGTGCTTCAAACCAAGGCTCACAGAACATAATAGTTGAGACTAATCATTATTTATCACATGGAAAATAGGGGCACAGTTCTAAAAACATGGTGCGCCTGATACTCGAAGGTTGAGCTCTGAACACAATATTACCACAGCATGTCTTTTGCAACAGTTGTAGGCTGCTGGCAGTTAGAACACGCTGCAATTCTGCACGTTCATATTTTCATGACACTGCAAGGATTAGCACAAGTGCTGATCCCCTTCAACTCTTTTTGAGTTTTGTTTTAAATCATGACTGGTTTCAATACATATGTGTAACCACAGTTTTTATGTAACTGTTTGCTACGGTCGACGCTGTGTGGCTTCACTCTTCTTCAGGGCCTGCAGTTAGTTCATCTGTGGGGTTTTTCTTTTAATCCTTTGTCCTATCAGTGCGGTTTTCATGCGCTGTTTAACACTTTCTCTGGCTATAATCCTGCCCGTTTGGTATATCAGGGTATGTGGTTACCCTTCTTTTCTTCTCTGTCGCTTTCAATTCTTTTACCTCGTGCTCCGCATGACAAATTGTAGTCAGTCACTGCAAGCAGTTCCATAAAAACTGTGGTTGCACATATTATTAAAACCAGACATTAGTTTTAGAAAACCTTAAAAAGTGGTGAGTCACTGTCCAACTTTGCATTTGCTGTTCTAAGAGCCAGTATTAGATCAGACTCCTCCCACTGTGTTTTGATTTTCTGTAGGGGCGCCCTAGACAGATCTTGTTGAGCTCCCCCAGCTAATGTATATTCATTCATAGGAAATTTGAAAGATGTTGAGCCAAGGTCATTTACAACAGCATCCAGAACAAGTGCAGGTACAGACATTGCAAATAACATCAAACACATGCAGAATAATTAGCAGAACCATACCTACAAGCATAGCAACAGTATGATACAATACACTGGAAGATTAGCATCAGTACTATGCACATCAAATCGGTAGCATCAAGAGCATCTGCTTGGTTTCTAACCCAGTGGGATAGTAATGAGGTTGTGGGGAAAAGGCCACTGTTGGTGTGCCCTGCGTCTGGCAGGGAATTGCAGGCAGAGGGTGGAGCCAAAGAGAAATATTGCCAACCAAAACTGCTATTTTGTGGCTGGGATTGTGAGCTCATGGCCCGCTACAGACTCTTGTTCAGAGTGATGGGCCTTTTCTTCTAGCTGTTTACTCAAGGTGGGAGAGGCAGACCCCCTTTAGGTATTTGTGGGTCAATACCAGCAGGAACATCTGCCAGAACTAGACTCATAGTGGATTCCCTGCAGGGGGAGGGCCTCAAACAACTGGTACAGCAACCCACAAGAGACAGGGCTATCCTAGATCTAGTACTGACTAACAAAGAAGGGATCACAGATCTCCAGGTAGAAGGTCACCTGGGGGCCAGTGACCATCACATGGTATGGTTCAATTTGGCTACTACATCTAAATCATCCCATTCCAAGGCAAAAATATGGGACTTCAGAGGAGCTGACTTTGATAAGATGGCCAACAGAGTTAAGCTAGCCCTGGCAAAAGAAACACAGGTGAGGAGGTACAGGCAAAGTGGGCAAGCATTAAGGATACAATACTTGAAGCAACATCCCATTGTGTTAGACAGAAAAGGAAGTGCAAAAGAAGAAGGAAACCACTTTGGTTCTCAAATACAGTAGCAGAAAAGGTCAGAGCCAAAGGCTGGCCTTGGAAAATATAAGGAACACAGCGGATGAAGATAGGGGCATACCAAACTGCCCTAAGGGAAGCAGGTAAGGCAGTAAGGCAGGCAAAGTCCCAAACTGAGGAAACACTAGCACAAACAGTAAAAGAAGGTGACAAGACTTTCTATAGATACATTAGTGAAAGGAGAAAGTCCAGAGGGGTATTGCTAAGCTTAATGGAGAAAAGGGAGCATGTGAGGAGGAGGACCCTGTAAAGGCATCTATCCTAAATAGATACTTTTGCTCAGTATTCACTGAAGAGAAGGTAGGCAGGGCCCACAGCTCAGCATCATGGACACAGGGGAGGGAGGTGAGCACTACTCCCTTCACAAAAGAAAGGGTCCTACAAGAGCTTGCTAAGCTCAGGGTGGATAAGGCAATGGGACCGGATGGCATACATCCCAGGGTACTAAGGAGCTAAAGGAGGAACTAGCAGAGCCATTAGCAGAATTGTTTAGTGAGTCTCTGAGCACAGGAGAGGTCCCAGAAGACTGGAGAAGGGCTCATGTGATCCCACTCCACAAGAGTGGTAGCAGGGAGGAGGGGAACTACAGACCGGTCAGTCTTACCTCAGTAGTGGGCAAGATTATGGAAGCACTCCTTAAGGAAAGGATAGTGCAACACCTGGAATCCATAGGGCACAGGATCCAAGACAGCATGGGTTTACAAAGGAAGGTCCTGTCAAACTAATCTCATAGATTTCTTTGACTGGGTAACCAGAGTGGTGGACCAAGGGAGCAGTTGATGTCGCCTACCTTGACTTCAGCAAAGCGTTGACACTGTTCCACATAGAAGATTGATAAATAAGCTAGGTAGGCTCGGGGTGGGTCAGAAGTTGGTCAACTGGGTGGCAAACTGGTTGACTGGCAGAAAACAGAGAGTGGTGGTAAATGGTATACAGTCAGAAGAGATGCAAGTCACAAGTGGGTACCTCAGGATCAGTCCTGGGGCCAGTCCTATTCAACATCTTCATTAGTGACCTAGCAGATGGACTAGAGGGTAAGGCTTGTCTGTTTGCAGATGACACCAAGATCTGCAACAGAGTAGATGATCCAGATGGGTGGGCAGAATGAGAAGAGATCTGGATAAACTAGCAGAATGGTCAGAAGAGTGGCAACTGGATTTAATGCAAAGAAGTGCAAAATCATGCACATAGGGAAGAGAAACCCTGAAGCCACTTATAGGCTGGGAGGGAGTTGCTAGCAGTCACAAAGGAAGAAAGAGACTTGGGCATCATCATCACTGATGACCTGAAATCATCCAAGCAGACCTCTAAAGCAGTAGGTAAGGCTAGGGGGTGTTAGGGTGTATTAGTAGGGGTATCACAAGTCGTAAGAGGGAGGTAATAATCCTCTGTACAAGACACTTGGTTAGGCCCCATCTGAGTACTGCGTGCAGTATTGGAGGCCACACCTTCACAAGGACATTAACCAAATTGAGGCAGTCCAGAGAAGGGCAACCAAAATGGTGCAGGGACTGCATCAGAAGACATATGAGGACAGATTAACGGAGCTCAATATGTATACCCTTGAGCAAAGGAGGAGAGAGGTGGATATGATCGAGACATTTAAACACCTTAAGGGCATAAACAAGGTGAAAGAGTCTAACATGTTTAAATATAAGAAAAATAGCAGGACAAGAGGACACAGCATGAGATTAGAGGGAGGCCGATTAAGGGAATGTGAGAAATTCTTTTTCACAGAAAGGGTGGTAGATGCATGGAATGGCTTACCACAAGAAGTAGTGGCTATGAATACAGTGCAGGGCTTCAAACAGGCATGGGATAGGCATAAGGGAGCAATACAAATGACTATGAATAGATAGGTCACTGACATCGCAAAGGCCGATGGCACATTTATAAGGTAGAAAAAGAAATGGGCAGACTGGATGGGCCTTGCGGTCCTTATCTGCCGTCAACTTCTATGTTTCTATGTTTCTATGTTTCTATGTTTCTATGTAAGCTCTCTGTACAACTTGCAATAATGGCCCCTCAGAGTGGCCAGTGTAAATCATGCCGTGTTATACAGAATGTCAAGTTTGTTCAGTAAGCCTCTGGCAGCCTACCCATTGAGTGGTCCCCACAGTCGAATATGAGAAGAGTCACATGGTTCCTGTTTTCAACTTGGTACCTTTTAAGAGGCAGTCCTTACTTTCATAAAGAAAGCCAATTCTCGCTTTACTAATTATTTTGTCATATGGGTTTCCTCTTTAAACATGGGTCCAGCCAAACTTCTAAATAGTTAGGACTGCACTATTGTCATCTGGGCACTATCCATAGTGGTCCAAGTTAGATGCCTATGCTCTTTTCTAAGGGAGGCTGAAGGAGAACCGAAAACTATAACCTGAGTTTTCTTTAGAATTAAGAACCAGCCTCTTGTTGCAGGAAGCACTAGATTTTGACAAAATTATTCTGTTGGTGGGCTTGACTGCTGCCTATATCTTTTCCACTTAAGTGCAAAGTTGTTTCTTACCCCTAGTATTCCGAGATGTAGTGTGGTTCTCCACTAGTGGTTTGCTGTGCCATGGTACTTGCCAAATGAACTGTCTTGCATGGGTGCCCTGGTCTATATACTGCTTTAACTGGTATATTCTCTCTCTCCTCAGTGAGATAGCAGCTGTGGTTTCATTGAGACTTTCAGTCCTTCTGTGTTGGGGCTGAGCAAAACCCACACAGCTGCCACATCTCCTTTGAGACTTATTCATCCTTTCAAGACCCAGTATGGGCTGGGCAAACTCCTGCCCCTATGAAGCACTGTCCAATAAGGCAAGCTGTCCAGACCACGGGCAGGTCCTGAGGCCAGGAAGGCCCTCTGTGGTACAGCAGCATGGCAGTATTGTTGGCCACTCAACTGCATCATTAGTAATTCTTTCTTATCCTCCCTCAGTCCCACCCGTTGCTCTGGCACCACCCATCACCCACTGTGAACTTATGCCTTCTCTACTGAAGGCTAGGGCATCAGGCATTAAACAAAGTGTGGTTCAGGATTCCCTCCCTTGCCTGCAAATAGGACAGCATCCTACAAGACACACACACACACTGTTGCTTGGCTGGTCTGCAGTGACATCCTAGGCTCGGGGCACAGAACTGGGTCGTCAGCATACCAGGCAGCATTCCAGCCACTGAGCTGTTGGCCCTGTCAAATGTTTTGATCTTCCAGACAATTAGAAGATGAGAACGGTTGGTTTTTTTTAAAGAGGGGACTGCATCATTTCAGAATCGAGGGTCATTTCAGTCATTAACAGATACTGTACTGAGAAGTATGGATGCACACAGGTTGGCCACAGTTTGGCCATAAGTGAATGTAGACTATCTATTATATTCAAATGTAGTACAAATTAACTGGTTGGTTCATTTCACTTTTTTTTTTTTTTTTGTAGACTTCGGGCTGTATTCAAAGTTTCGATGTACTGTACGCATCCCTATATGTAACTAAAGTGGAGTATAAAAAACATGATGAGTGCTATTTGTTCCACTTTCTGTTTTTTTTTTTTTTCTGCAGGACAATTGTCCCTCAATGAAAATGTAAAAAAGGTGCCATGATTTAGACAGTTCCATGGCAGTATAGTTATATTAGCTCCTGGCAGTGTAGTCTAGATGTTAGAGCAATATGCTGTGAATGAGTCTGGTACATTCAGCAGACCTGCGTCTGATTCCCACAGCCTTCATCTGCATACTGTGTGATCCTGAGCAAGTCACTTAACCACCCTTTGCTCCCAGGATGCATCTGGAAATAAGCACTGTCTCAGTGTGCCTTTCCTGGCAAACATTTTTTTTTTAAATCACTTTTTTAACGTATGGAAAATCTGCTCATGTAAAACTCCCACAAATATTTCCTTGCCTAAGCAGTGGAACAGGCACTTTGAAAATCGGTCCCTCAGAGCTGAAGGTGCAGATAGACTGGGACTGGATAGATACAGTCTGACACTATCAGATACAGTAATTAAGAAAGTGTCAGTTATCTGCTCAATTTCCACTAAAACCCACACTAAAAAGGCACGGATACACCCACAGTGTGCACTGTCCAAGTCTTCTAGTAATACACAATCCAAGCCTAATGTGACATTTTTTTGATATGTAGATGCAAGCTGGGCCCACTGAGGTGTATCATCTCCTCTGCAGGTGGGAAATGAGAGGGAGTACCATAAACATATGCACACTGCAATCTAAAAAGCTTAGGGCAGAACACACTAGGCTGCAGTATGGATGTGCAACTCTACCTCTTTGATTTGATCCACATAGCCAATAAACTTTTCGATCATCTGGGCCACATAGATCACATCTATCATGTCAGAGAAGTTGGCAGCCTCTGCTGTGTACACACGTAGCTGGTGGGCCAAAGTGAGGGCATTGGAGGCATTGATGGGCATCTAGAAACACAAAAAATATTGGTGATCAAATAGCTTTGAAAATATATAAAACTGTCAGGTCTTTGTGTGAATAGCCTGCAATATCTAATTCTCTTACCATGAGCAACAGTACTTATGACACAAAAAATGCAGTAGTCAACATCAAATATTTTGCATAGTTCCAACACCTGTAGGCTGACACTCTGCTAATCATTCTTAATAACAACCTATCTAAAATGAGAGGTCCCTGGACTAGGTGTAGGGATGACTGAGTGTGTGTGTGTGTGTGTGTGTGTGTGCGATTATGGCTCTGGCTAGAGCAAAGCAGGTACCACCTTTGGGATCCAGAATGTGCCTTTCAGCCCCCCTTCAGATCAACTGGGTTCACTTCATCTTAAGATTCCTGTATTACAGTATTTGCATTAATTTCTCTCCAACCTTCATTACTACTGTACCTTTCTGACAAGACCCATGTGGCTGTGTATCCTCCGGACACTCGGTTCTCAAAGCTGAGATTCTGGCCTGTCTCCTGATATGAGATCAGAATTCAAACCCTGCCATGCAGTGCTATGTGTTGACTTAACATTAAAACAGCAGTTCATGTTGGCTATAAAATAAAGTTATTTACTCACAAGTCACAGTAGATCTTTGGCATAATCTCTTCCATTGAGCGACACCTTTTTGACTGTAAGCCATCAGTGTCATGACCACTTGGAAACCTTTGTCTAGCCGGAACCACCCACATTGACATATGCCAGCACCACCTATATGATGTGGACAGCCCCACACTTTGTCTGCCTCTCACCAAAGACAAGCTTAGTGGTGTACCATACCAAGGAAATGGACACCAGAACTCCAACCAGGCCAACAGCGGGGGTGCAGAAAAGGATAACTTATGGACATGTCTTCCAAGGTATGCCACTTGAAAATGCATAAGGGTGTAGGTGGGAGGGTGAGTTGTGGCTGTATGGAGTAGATTCTCTCATGGATCTGTTATTACTGATATATAGCTAACCTACATTCTTCAAGGACATCTCTCTCCATACAGTCACACCTTTGTAATGATTCCCAAGCAGTACAAGACTGCAGAGTGGGAGGAAGGCCAGACAGAAGAGACATGAATGACCCATAAAACACTAGGCCTTGGAGAATGGCAAGGCTGAAGCCAGACCTTCCTCTGCAGGACACCAGATTCAGACTGTATTGTTTGTTGCAAGTATGGACAGAAGTCCATGTAGTGGAAGAGCAAGTGTCAGCTGCTAAGACTAAATGAAAACAACCCACAGAGGTGGCTTTGTCAGAGGTGGCATGTCCATGGAGAGGACTAGGAAGCTCCTTACCATATTTCTGATAATAAAAAGAAATGAAAGATGCCAACCATTTGGAAATGTACTGCTTAGAAACGTGGGTACCCACCGTCATTAGAGCAAAACAGAAAGCTATGAAGACTTACTGCATTCTTTCATGTGGTCCAAATAGAAGCATAGGTCTCTATGGATATCAAGAGAATGCAGGATAACCTCTCCTACATTCTGAGGGCAAGAAAAGAAAAATACAGGAAGGTGGCTAGTGTGGGTCAAAATTAACTCAGAACTTATCTTAGGAAGCCTGCTAGGACAGGTGCACAGCAAAACCTGATCCTGATGAAAAATAAGGTATGGGGCTCAGAATCCGACAGTGCTGCCTGGAAACTGGGTGAGCTGACATAATAGCCACCTGAAAAAAAAGTTTTCCAGGAAAGGAAATGCTTTTCACACATGGCGGCAGGTTCACAAGGAGCCTGTGTAAGAGACTCCAGAACCATCAAGGTCCCATACCAGAATCGACCTGTGGATGGGGGATACAGATGCAGGAGCCCTTTGAGTAAAGAAAGAAACAATGGTTCTGCCCAAGTCTAGTTTTTATCCAGAAGAGAAGTCAGGCAGAGTGATTATGGAGAAGAAAGACTCAGTTCTGGCAGTGGTGCTGTATCTCGGGGTTAGGACTGCAGTGTGCTGGTGAAGCAGAGTTTTCTCATGAAGGCCCTACTGTGCTTACACAGTCTTTACTTGGCCTGTGAAGGACATGTCAGTTTTCAGTTATATGTGTTTCAGAACAATGATGTGCTATTTTAGACAACTGGTAGCTCATAACCCATGTAGAGGGTCACTTCATATATCTTAGTCAGCCCACTGGCAGTAAAATTGGGGACAATACAAAAAAGGTAACATGCAAAGAGCTGAGAACTGGAACTGGGGAAACCCTGCTAAAGATAATTAGCAGAATATCAGAAGTCTCTAAAAACAAGTAACATGGCATGGATTATATGTTAAAGGGGACGTAAATATTGTAGGGGTCACTTGGATTTTGAAAGGCCATCAAAAGATCTTTCATATGAGTTCTTGTGCTTACCTGTAAGTGTCTGGCATCCTGAGATATGAATATCTAAATAATCTGTAAATCAAAACCAGGAAGCAGCCATTTTGTGTAATCAAAACAGAAAGTGATGTCACTGTGATCAACAACGTAGAGCTTGCCCCTCAGTGACATCACTTTCTGTTTTGAGATTACATGAAATGGCTGCTCCTTGTTTTGATTTACAGATGCTTCAGATATTCATGTCTCAGAACTCCTGACACCTACAAGGAAGTCCAGTACTCATTTGAAATATCTGTTCATGGGCTTTCACAATTTGAGTGATTCCTACAATGTTTACTTCCCCTTTAAGACAATATCTGTAGCCTTCTTGGATAAACACTGCCTTGCCACTGATTCCCTCCATCTCTCCTCTCTTCTTACCCCATACATCCCATCATCCTACTCCCCACCCCAATTCATCTGACGCATGCCCCTTCCATATCACTTGCTGCAAATTTACAATGGGCCAGTCTGTTTTCTTTACCCACCTTCCAGCTCTGAGAAATTGCCAGGGTCCCCTGTGGCAGTTCAGCCCAGTTCTACGGAAGGGCTCCTGGCCTTCAGCGGCACATTTGTTTCCTTTTTCAGCAGGAATTAATTTGATTCTGTGGTGGTTTCTGCCCCTCTCTCCGTTGATGAACATGCCATTTGCTGTCATCAATGACAACAGATATTGAGCAGGAGAGGAATGACTACTGGACATACAGGGTTAGAAAAACAAGCAGGACCTGTACAAAACTAGCATTTTGTATTTGCAAATTACCAAAATGTGGAATATTGTGGCAACACACATTTTGCAGCAGCATGCAAGTTCTGCAGATAGTTTTGCAGCTGCAGAACCACAGAATTCTAGAAGCCTCCGGAATAACCCCCTTTTCCCTATCAGACTTGCCCCATGACTCCACTTTCTTAAGCCACTTGTGCATGCATACCTTCCAGAACCATGCACTGCATCTGCAGTAGCCTCATGCCCCTCCCATGGATACCGGCCCACTCCTCATTAGCTGTCCTTATCTTGGCACACGATGGTACCCTGTACCTTGTTACTATAACTTATTACTGACTTATCTCAGCTTACCTACTCTGGCAACTTTTGTAAATATGTATGTTGTTTTTTTTTACTGTTTTTGTGTATGTACCTCGCATTTGACACACTATTGTTTACATATTTTTCCTTATGTAACCCCTCCCGAAGGTCACTCCTGGAAACAAGCTACAGCTCAGCTCGCTTCTCCTGGCTAAGAAATTTAAATAGAACTTTAATGTTTCTAATACTTTATGTTTAGAAATTCTTCCTCCTAACTGTGGGAAAACAGCAACTTAAGGAGTTACAGAGAGAAGTTTTGTTCCATATCTTGGGCTGCCTCAAACGTTTGGGCTAGTTAAGAGGTCCTTTTTTTGATCACACAGATGAAGTTAGTTCCATTTACCTAACTAAATGTTGTGGAGGTGCGTAAGAAGACCTTATCCCTAGCCCTGTGGTTAGCAGTGAAGTTGCTCTGTCCATCTGGCACTTACCAAGACAAATGTATGAAGCACCCTGGTGATGTCATTCGTATACAGGCAATTTGAGTAGTCCCCCTCCTCCCAGTGTCCTGTGCGGCTACACCTGCGTGAGGCCCTCTTCTCCTGAGATTCTCCATTTACAGAAATGGGAGTGAAAGGGTACTGTAGACAGGGTTGATATGCAGTTATGCCTGCCAGGGTGCGTGGCCACCTATGGTACAAAAGATAAGAAAGTTAATGGCTGAGCAAAGAGCATCATTAACCTTTAAACTGAATGCATAGTACCACCAGTACTACCAGTGACAGAACTAGACACACTGAGGGGTCAGGCTCCCTCAGTCTTCTGCTGGACTTCCCAATCATCTGCTTAAAATTTCATTTTTATTTAAATAATTTCTGCATTCCATGTCCCCCCTCAGCAAGCAATGAAATTGCCTCCCACCCAAATTCTGGAGTACAACCCCAACCTGTGACAAATCCCCCTCCTGTGCCACCTCAGCTGTAAAATCTCTTTAGAGTTCATTTTTTTCAGGTATCACACCCATTGGGCAGCAGGGGGCCACCTGGCACCCTGACAGCTGAGTTAGTAACCCGAGCCCAGGATGGCAGGTGCAGAGACCATCATGGAGGTCCACACAGTGTCAGCAAGGATGCTGTTCTGTCAGACAGGTGGGTGGTGATGTATCACTGTTGCACAGACGCCTGGGGGAGACATGGTGGTGGTGCTCTTGGTGGCGTACATATGACACCCTTCACTGCTGGTAATGACAAATAATAAGCATGCCCAGTGGTGAGCTTCCAGGAACATAATCCAACAAACAACCAATACTGGCAATTATAAGTCAAATTAAATATTCGTGATCCTAGTGAGGTTCCTGATTGTCTACTGGATCGGTCATGAATTTCTTAGAAATGACTAATCGGGCTGTCAATCCATGTTGTGCGCCAGCATACATTTTTTGTGAGATCTCTTTGCTTTGCATAGTTCTCACCACAGTGTTCAAAATATTAACCATAAGTAAACAAAAAAAAAAAAGGATTGAAAAGTAACTCATTATTACAATTAGACATCTATTTCCTGGGACTAACAACAGGATAGTGGGAGGTGCCCCCCCAATCCAGTCATTAATCCCTAGTACAGCTGTGTGGAATTTTCAAATTTCATTTCTGCTGGAATTTCATGGAATTTTGGCAGTTCCACCTATTTCCACAGACTTACAGCTGAAACAAAATTGCAAAATTCCGAAAGCAGAATGTTAACTGCAGAATCGTATTCCACAGTTTATGTAAACTGTGGCTTCATTGTCCACAAACCATGGAATATTATTCTGTGGATTACATGATCTGCAGAATATTATTCTGTGATTTACACAGAAATGTTTTTCAGAATTCTGCAGATTTAAAAAAGAAATTCCAAAAAGCATTTCAGAAGTGGAATTGCCATTCCGCTCAAATTTTGCCTGCAGAATTCCACATTCCACTCAGTTTTAATCCCTAGGAAATGATTGTCTTCTTGGTCATTAATTTGCTGATGTCACTGCTTGCGTACAGTAGGAATGAGCCCGTCTCCTTCCTCCAAAACCAGAAAATAATCCATTTGATTATACCAAGGTGAATTAGGCAACTTGGTGTGTGAGAAATCCACTTTGACCAGCAGTGTCAAAGATTGGACAATGGGCCATGGTGCGGAGGTGAGTAGGGTTAAGGCAGGTACCAGTTTTCACTTAACTGTCAAGCCCAAACCATCTGCAACTGATATGTTGTACAAGTTGTGTTTATGGAGGTGAACAGATAAGTCCTAAGCAGTCTAACTTATTTATTTACAAGTTACTGACTGGGAAAGGCACACTGAGCCAGAGGTCATTTTCAGGTGTGATTCTAGGGTGGAGATTAGTACAGCAAAACAAATTGGTACTGTGTGAACAAGAAAGCAGAGCAAAACACAGATAATTATTACAATTCAAATGAAAGGTAAGTACAGATAAACCACAACTTCTGGGGGTGCAATAAACACAAGTACAGAAAAGGTGCAACTAAATACCGCAAACAAATACAAAATGATAGTTTCTTTATTTTCTTTTACCAGGGAAGGCCTCCTACTGAGTTGAGAACAGCTTGCTTCTAAAGGCATCTTGGGGGAAGGGGATAGGAGGAAGAAAAACATTCATAGTGGCAACAGCACTAAAGACCGCAATACAAATGCAGGTGTAATACAATAGCTAATGTAAATTCAGCCAAACTATACAATAAACAGGATACGCCAAAATGTACAGAACCAAAGAAAAAAAAGAAGATGAAGGGCCCAAGCATAGAAATTCCCAGATATTACATCGCAGTGCAACAGGCAAACAGAAGACATTATTTATTTTTATTTATTTCGTTTTTGTTGACTGGGAAGGAGGACTAGACAATTTTTTGCCTATTTTCAGCCTCATCCCAGGGGACAGAGGGACACGGATGCCAGCTGAAACTGAACCAGATATTTTAAGCTGTTGGTGGTATTTTTAGTGAATGGGGGAAATTTGGCCAGGACACCAAGGAACTTCCCCTACTCTGCAGCTGCTTTGCGGCCAGTAGAGGGCTCCGCTGCGTTTGCAGAATGGCAGATGAAGGATGACCTTGTATGGAGCAGGACGTTTTTCTAGAGGCTCCTGCTGTTTCCGATACAGTTTTTTCAGAGATCGATTTGGAAGCTGTCCCTAGGAGTAGGATGTCTGGTTCTGTGGTTTCTGGTGCTATCGTACAGGATGCTAGCAGTAGGCTAGTTCGGGAGAATGCATCTGAAAAGACCGTTTCTGTGGATAGCCCTGTTATTCCGATGCCTACTCATTTACAGCCCAGGGCTTCTTCTGACTGGGGTCTGGTTGTCTCTATGGACCCGTTTTCTCCGTCGGAACTTCCGGGTATGGATTCTGAGCGAGCTGGGCAGTCGATAGCGCAACCGACACTGAAAAGTGATCTTTCGACTTCACAAGTGGTGCGTAAACAATTTGGACTTTCTTCGGATTCTACAGAATTTTTGATGGACTGGTCAGATGATGAAACGCTTGCCAAATCAGGGTGGATTCGCTCAACTTCGGGGACTTGGATACCGGATCCGGACTGGGTGGACAACGGGCTTACAACTTCTTCATCTAAGCATGCCACCAATCTTAGCTCAGGTACTTCTCCTGGACATGTTTCTTCATGTAATACTAATAAAAATGGTGCGCACCTTATGCAGGAGGATTCTGAGGCCATTCCTGGCCCTAGTACGTCCTCTGGGGGGGGAGGTCTTAATCAAAACTCTACAGATTTAGGCAGTACTAAATGCATTTTCATGGCAGATCTTTTTAAGAACAAATTAGAACAGGCCCCCAGGAGAAATGCAGTGCATTTACGGTACAAGGGTGGGCTCTCTACTCATCCAGACAGATATTATATTGTTAACCATTTGCTTAGAGGTTCTATGCATTTTTTTCCCTCAGATTTGTATGCTTTAATCCACGTGTCTGGGGAAGACTCCTTTGATATCAGTTTTCGACTTAATGGCAGTTTGAAAAAATTTTGGGGAAAATACTCTGCCCTTAAGAACACTCCCTTGTGGACCCCCTTTTTTGCTATCCCCTTAACTAGTCCACAAATTAGGTATGTGACGATTATGTTCCGTAATGAAGGGGTGAATGTCAGTGACATTTATCATTGGCTACAAAAGAGATGTGACATTCTTGGACCTCCAGAGGCTCTGGTAGACTTAGAGGGTATCTGGACTGGAGGTTGGAAATTTAAAGTAAAGTTGTTTCAGGTAAATTCTGACATCATTCATTTACCCAATAGTTTTTTTTTAGGTAAGGACAGGAGTGTTTGTTTTTACAGTGGCCAACCCAGGGCTTACTATAAATGTGGCTTACGAACGGATATTAGCAGCTCCTGTGACATGTTAAAATGTTCTCTATGTGGTGGCTACGGCCATTCGGTAGATTTATGCGAGAACATTTTTCAGTGCAACCTCTGTGATGCGAAGGGCCACACCTTTCATCAATGCCCTTGGGCCAAACACAATAGACAGGAAGGTTGGGATCATGATGACCTGGTTTATAAGGCCCAGAAAAAATGTCAGGGTTTCCCTCCTTCTGGTTCATCTGACTCCCGATCTGAGACTACCTCTGCTAATGACCCTCCTCTGGTGACCCCTCTTGATATTTCTTTGCCTTTAGCTCGGCCTACTCCAACAACTGTACAGGGCCCCTGCTCCTACTTCTGCTCTAGGCCCTGATACTGATGGTAATATATCTGTTTGACCGATTGAAAATACCATGCCCCCTCCTTTTGAAGCTGTTAAAGGACGTAGATTCACTAAGTCCTCTCTTAAAAGTCCCTCTCTTTGTCCTATTCCTACGGAGAATTTTTTTTCTTCTCTTCAGGAAGAACCGGGGGATTCTGACTTAGAGTCAGACACTTCGCACAGGTCTGAGCTGGCCACTGAGGATGAGGAAAGCAAATCCACTGAACTGTCCAAAGACAAGAAAGGGAAAAAAGGAAAAAAAAAGAAAGGCTAGTTGCTGTTTAATGGGAGGGCCTTGAAATTGACTACATAATAGATGGCTACTCTGAAACTGGCATCTTTTAATGTCTGTAGCTTGAAGACCTATAAAAAACAGATTTCTCTGTTTTCCTTTTTTGGCTGTCTTGATGTTGATGTTTTTTTTGTTCAGAAAACACGCCTCTCCTCTCTTGTTGAGGTGGAACAGGTTAAAAATCGATGGCATTGGGGCCCTTCCTTCTGGACCTTTGGTTTAGAGGCTGTGGATGGGATTGGTATTCTTTTTAAATCTACCCGTTTTCATGTTACCAGGCTAACTGATGTTAAGCCGGGAAGGGCCTTAGTGCTTGATTGTTCCCTTGGGGATTTTTCATTTCGTTTTCTTAATCTTTATGCCCCAGCTTAAAAGCGGCTAGAATTGAGCTGTTTGAAGAACTAAGCCCTTTTATATACCAGGAAAAATATTATTTGGGGAGGAGATTTTAATTGTACCTTAGACACTAAACTTTTAGGAAACACACAGAAGAAGATATACTGTGATTCTAATGCCTTGGTACAGATTATTTCTGGAGCTAATTTACAGGATGCTTTCTGAAGTCTGCATACCACGGGCACGGGTGCTACATATCATAGACACATATACGCCACCCGTATTGATATGTTTTTTGTCTCTAAATACTTGACTCCTTTTTTTTGTATTTCCCAACCTTCGGAATTTTCCGATCACAATATTTTATTTTGTTCTTTAAGTTTAACTACTGTTCCTCCAAAAAATTTTTCCCCGCATACTCGTTGGTGTTTCAATATGTCTCTCTTAGACTCCTCTTCCCTGTTCTATCGTATTGAAGTTTTTTTTGCATGTCGAGAATCTATTATGTGCTCCTATGATTCCCTGTTAAATTGGTGGCTGGATACTAAAATGGAGCTTAAACACCTTATGCTTTCCTTTAGTAAACACAGAGCTAATTCTGATTATTTACATTATCTTCTCTTGAGAAATCAATTATACAAATTAATGTCTTATCCTCCACGTAATAAGCAGGAATTTGCTTCACAGATTTTTGAAATCAAGAAGCAAATGAAAAGCTATCAGTATGATAGGGCTAAATCTCTAGAGATGGAATTTAGATTTAGTACAAAGAAGACACCTGCATCAGATCCATATGCAGCTTGTAAACAATGACTTGATAGCACTCTTATGACCCATCTGGTCACAACACATGGTAACATGATAACCACAGATTTATAAATATTAGAGGTGGTACAACAGTTTGTCAGTTCCACGTTTCATCTTATATCGGTCACATCTTCCTCCCTACTGTCTGGATTTACTGCACCATTGCCCCAGGTACCTGCAACTATGGTACAATCTCTAGTACAACCTATACTACCAAAAGAGGTTGAGAATGCTATATCTCAGTTAAATATGGGTACTTCCCCTGGAATGGATGGGATTCCCAATGATTTTTATAAACGTTTTTTGTCACATATGGTCCATTTTCTTACCTTGGTCTTCAATTGTATGTTAACTTTCTCTTCTTCTTATTTTGGTTTCAATACCTCCCTATTATTTTTTTTGTATACATCAGGGAATAATGCCTTTTTGACTAATTGGAGACCTCTATGTCTATTAAATAGTGATTACAAAATTCTAGCAAAAATTTTTCATAATAGATTACTGGGGGTGGCTGATCTCCTTATTCATCCAGCTCAGACTTGTGCTGTTCCTGACAGTTGTATACAACATAATCTATATCTCCTGCGGGATTTATTTGAAGCTACTAAAAGATATCATCTTTCTGGATTTGTGGTAACCTTGGATCAAGCTAAAGCCTTCGACAAGGTTCATCATGATTATCTTTTTCCCCTTTTATTAAAGTATGGTATTCCTAACCCTTTGTGTATTGGATATCTCTCCTTTATGCTGATTCAACTATTATCCCTATGGTTAATGGTCTTTTTGGCACGGATGTTCCTCTGACCATTGGGGTTAGACAAGGTTGCCCCTTGAGTCCTCTTTTATATTCTTTTGTTTTGGATCCTGTAATCCGACAGATTCTTTGGGACACTAGTATTATAGGTTTGGCTACCTCTACTTTTTTAACACATGAAAAAATTACCGCCTATGCGGATGATGTCACTTTATTAGTCCAGGATGCTTCCTCCTTATGGAAGGCTCTGCAGATTTTTTCCCAATTTGGCTCTTTCTCCAGAGCTTTGCTTAACATGGATAAAAGTTTTATTTTTTCTTTGCATTCTCTGTCTCCTGCCTCTTTAGATATCTTGGGGATTCTGGTAGTATCTGCCCCTCATAAGATTCTGGGTATTTGGTTTGGACCAGGTGATATGGCAACTTATAATTGGGAAGAGCAGTTGCATATAGGAGAAAATAAAGTTCATAGTTGGAGAGGGTGGAAATTTGGGAAAAAGAAAAGAGTTCAGATTATTAAACAGTTTCTACTGCCTGTTTTTATATTTTTATGTTATGTTTTTCCCCCTCCATTGCTTCTTGAAACTAGAATTTTTAGCCTTTTTTTTCAGATGCTTTGGGGCAATAGATTAAATCCTGTGAAAAGGGATATCACCTATTTACCCATCCATAAAGGTGGATTAGCTATGATTAACCCCATCGTTTTTTATCATTCCCTGTTCTTTTTTGGTACATTTATTTACTTATGGACACCTGCTACCCTCTCTTGGCAGTTGTGGACACAATTCCTTTATTCATGATACTTTATTAAATGGACACTATTACCCCCTAAACTTTTATCCTCAGATTTTTTACCAACTTATGGTCTAACAACTCTTAAAAAAATGCATCAATGGAAGGTTTCTTTGCCTATGTTATTGAATCTAAACAGAAAATCTTTTTATGCCTTTATTGTTTATGATGTACAGAAAATTGTTTGGATATTTCCTGAATGTGTACCCATGAAAATGAGTTTGGCTATACACAAGTTGATGGATTCGAGGATTTCTCCTCATATTTGGGATGTTGTGTTGATGTCCGTCCAAGGAAAACTAGGGGTTCGGGGTAATTTGAAATATAAATCCCTGACTGAGAGATTCTGCCTTAGGTCTACTTGTATTAATAGTGAAGAAACTATGCTGCATTTTTTTGTTACTTGCCCCCATGGCCAATCCTTTTGGCAGGACGATGCTACACATTGGCATTTACCTTTTTTGAATCACATTTCCTATCACGCCATTGTTTTTAGGGATTATACGGGGATCTGGAAGTGTTATCATAAAAGTACGTTGAATGTTTTTTTTTCCTTCAAACAGTATTTTTTATGGCAAGCTCGTTGCCAATTTATTTTACAGCAGCAGTTAGTATTAAATAGAGCTATTTTTTCTCAGATTGAAGCTAGTTTGCTATCTGTTAAAGAAAATGATGTCCGAAGGTTTACCAAAGCCAAGGTTGATACTTTATGGAAACATTTCTTTTTTTGAAAGATGTTATACTGTGACTGTGTTATTGTTTCTTCTGGATTTTTCTTTATGTTCTTGAATTTCTTTTGATGTATCTTTGATTTTCTTGTGATGTTGTGATTTCTTGTCAATAAACTTCCCCTGCTCTTCCAGTAGGACCCCTTGTCAGCCATTGCAAGATGGCAGACAGCCTGAAGGAGTGGAAGGCGATGGAGGCGTAAGCTATTGTTAGGTATAGTCCAGAATGGAAAGCAATAACCCTTGAACACCAAGTCTGAGTGGAAATGTGCAATCAGAAGGGAATTTGCAGCTACATTCTGATATGATTTCAGGTGAGCCCCAAATACTGCATAATGAAAATAAAAGCAGTGACACAGTTGCCATGCAGAGTCAGGAATGTGTGTAGCAGTTAATGGGGGCTCATGAGACCGATGAGAATGCTTGCTGCACTCTGTGATGAAGAGTCACTGCAGTTTCTTAATCCAGCTGCTCCAGGAGGACTCAGGGGACCGAACCATTGGAGGGGATGTAGAGATGCAAAACCTGGAAGACACCAAGAATAGCTCTTGGCCAATACAGATGCCAGTTGGGGAAACCATGGGATCTCCCACGGCAGCTTCCCCACCAACACTGGCAGAAGAGACATCATGAAGAGCATCCTTGGAGCTACGCAAGGGGTGTGATACTCAAGATTTAGCACCAGGGCTGGGTTGGAGTGTATCAAAGGTGTTAGAAGTTGTGGGCTGGGAACGGCAACAGTTAGGTGATGGCTGAAAGTCACCTGGTCCAGTTCTTGTGGCAGAAATAATGGAAGCAGCTGCCCAAAGTAATCTAGAAACAAATAAAGGTAACCCAATCCCTACAAGGGATCGACAGATGCAGGGAGAAAAATCAGAACAAACCGGCAAGCCACAGCAAACCGCCAGTCAGAATGATACTGACAAGTTGCAAAAGACGAAAGACAAACAATCTGAACAGCACAATCCTGGACACTCAGGAGAAGGTACTGTCTCAAATACTGAACCTGCCTCTGTAAGCATTGAATCTGAGATGACTGCAACAGGGGTAACTTGTAATAACACTGTGCATAATGATCAACCACAGGCCTCTTCCAGGACATTTCATTTGGCTGATTTATTTCAGCAGGTGGGTGAGCCAGTGCAGCGTAGAAATGCTGTGCAACTTAAATATAGTGGAGATGTGCAGGCAACCAAAGATAGGAGAGCAGTTTTACGTACTATGTTAAAGGAAATAATGGGCATACAGCCTCACAATCTCTTTTCTTTGATTCATGTGTAGGGGAAATTGTTTTATGATATTAGTTTTCAAAATATAACTACCCTGGAAACTTTCTGGCAAAAATAATCTCTGGTAAAAGATATAGCTCTCTGTGCCCCCTTCTTCCCCATCCCCCTAATGAAATCCACAATAAAAACAACACCCTGCTGTTTAGGAATGAAGGAGTCAGCATTGCAGACATGCAATACTGGCTGAAACAGCGTTGTGACATCCTAGAAAGGCCTAAGCCAATCCTAGATGAAGATTTGGTATGGACAGGGGGCTGAAAAGTTGAAGTCCAACTTAAACAGACAGATAACGGTATTTCACACTTACCAGGCAGTTTTTACATTGGGAGAGACCAGGGCTTATGTTTCTACCCTGGCCAACCCTGCACATGCCATAGACGTGGAGCTCGAACACATCTCAGCAATGTGTGGGACAAACTCAGACCTAACCTTTGCCTTGATTGTGGTCACACCAGTTACAATTGTCCTAACCTCTGTCACTGCAACTTATGTGATGAAGATGGTCATTCACATAGACAATGTCCGTGGGCTAAGCACAATAGGTTAGGCAGGGCCCCCCAAGATCAGACTCAGCTCATAACCAAAGTGCAAGCTCAAGCCCCTGTAGCAGCAGAGACCACATGTTCCGTTGCTACATAGGACCAAACAACAGTTCCAAGTACCCCAAACAACACTTTGAATACTCCTACACCTAGTTCACAGGCAAGTCCCCCTACCCCTCTTCTATCCACTCCCCAACATCAGAAGACACGTGACCCCCCTTCCTCTCCTTTAGGAGGGGAACAAGGGAACATGGAAGTTACACCTGTTGTAGACCCTATGCCCCCCTCCCAATCCAATAACGGATATACACATGGAAGTGGTAACCCCCCCACCCAAAAGAGGGAAGGGCAAAAGGAAAGCAGATAAAATATCTCCAAAAAAATCTATAACCATGAGAAATAGATTTTCTGTATTATCAAAAAAAGGAATTGGGGTGATACAGAAGATGAAGAGGAGGCCTCTGATACTTCCTCCTTTGCATCTTCAAGAATGGCAGTTTCTTCTGACTCACAGATGGGAAGGGGGGTCGCCGCTATGAAGGGAACTAAGGAGTGCCACTAAAGATAAAAATGTTTAGATTAGCACAAGTAATGTTTTCCTTCCTCACACTCCTTTTTTCCTATGAGTTTGGGTGGGCAGGTACTTTCTCTCTCAACATTAAATATCTGTAGTATTAAATCATACAGAAAAAGAATAATTACCCTGCAATATTTGAAAGGGCTACAGAATAACACTATTTTTCTTCAAGACACACACCTTAAAACCTTTCCTGAAGTAGACTTAGTACGAAAAAGATGGGATCTAGGAAGTTCATACTGGTCCCAAGGTACTGATTTATGTGATGGGGTAGGAATTCTATTTAAAGGGCTTGATTCTCACATTCATAAAGTGTTAGAACTTTGTCCAGGTAAGTTGCTTATGTTAGATGTCTCTTTTTCCACAGTTTCCTTTTGGCTGATAAATATCTATGCCCCATCAGGGGATTGCATTATGATCAGCTTTATTTCGAGTGGTACAGCCATATCTACACACAGCACAAAGTGTGATTTTTGCTGGTGACTTTAATTGTAGCCTCTCCACAGAGATAAGGGATGGGGTTTCTCAAAAATCGTATGGCGATATAAATTGCATAAAGTCCATTATCAGCACTGCAGGGCTGGTGGACTTTTATTGAGAAAAATCAAATAAGAGCCAAAACCTATATAAGAGGCTGTTTGGCCACAAGCATCGACTATATTTTTATATATAAAAAAAAAAAAAAACTGTCACTATTACAGGCCCAGGTTACTCCATGTGAAACCTCTGACCACATGGCAATCTCCATACAGTGTAAATTACCACTTGCTACCTCAAGATCTCACTCTAGATGGAGATTGAATGGGAAATTGTTACAGGACCCAAAAATAATACACCAATGTGGTGACTTCATTAAAGCACAAGTATCCATTATTGAAGCTTTTGATTCCGTGATAGGATGGTGGTCTAACTTCAAAAAGGAGTTACAAGCAGCTTTTCAGAAATGGGCCCATAAAACACATACTTCCGCATACTTTAAATATTTACAACTACACAAAAAGTTGTTTATATTGCTATCAGATGCCTATTCTTTAGGCATCAACAATAAAGCAGATATTGATAGAATCAAGTTGGAAATGGCTGAATATCAACGTAATAGGGCAGAGTCTTTAAAAATGGAGGCCCAATATGGTACGCAGGGGCAAAAATCCTGTGGCAGATATCTTTAAAGGTTGCAGAGATAGACTACAATCTACTCTAATAGACTCTATCTTTGATATAAACTCAAACCAGGTTCAGGAAAACCAGAAAAAGATCCAAGACACTGCACAAGCCTATCTTGAGGATATGTTTGGTGCTGCATCATCTGCAACCCAGTTGGATAGTTTCCTTAATAATTAAAATAGTCAAAGTATCCCTGATGAGATGCAAATAAAATTAACCAACCATATCTCACTGGGAGAAACAAAGGAAGCCATTTCGGGACTCCAGGTGAAATCCTCTCCTGGGCAGATGGTTTAACTGCAGAGTTCTATAAAACCTTTATTTCATTAATGGCCCTGATTCTGACTATAGTGTATAATACTGTACTGCAGGAATCACGACTCCCACAACACATGGCATTCTCCTTGCTAATTCTTTTATTCAAAAAAGGTGACAGGCGGTACCTCCAGAACTGGAGACCTATATGTCCTTTGAATGTGGACTACAAAATTTTGGTCACAATACTACTAAAAAGGCTAGCATTAGTAGCCTAATATCCCTAATATATCTAATATCCCTGGTCCAGACCTGTGTGGTAAAAGGGCGGTCACTATTTCATAACTTGGTTATGATACGGGACATTGTTTCTGAAGGGGCTCATGGCCAATCTCCTGGTCTGGTACTATCACTGGATCAGGAGAAAGCATTCGACCGGGTGGACCATACATATCTTTACCGGGTGCTTGGAAATGACCATATACCCAGGATATTTATACAATGGGTACAATTGTTATATCAGCAAGCATGGGTACTGCCATGTATAAATGGCACCTCTGGGATAGCTTTCTTAGCAACTAAAGGTGTTAGACAAGGGTGCCCTCTAAGCCCCTTGTTATATGCATTTCAGAGTGATCCATTTCTACAGAAATTACAAATGTCTTGTAATATTCTTAGATTACAATTCCGAAATGGGATTGAAGCCTCAGTGGTAAGTGCATATGCAGACGATATCTGTATACTCACCACCTCAGGCATTATGGATGCAGCACTGGCACCTGAAATATCAGAGTCTGATCAGGCATCATGGTCAAAACTTAACCTTTCAAAAAGTTAAGTTATATACATGGATCCTACAGCAAGTATTAGCTGCCCTTCACAGGTAGCAAGCATTCAGGTTTCAGAATCACCAATAAAGATTCGGGGCCCTTATTTTGCCAGCCAGGATGATGCCTCCTTGAACTGGAGTCATGCTCTCAACAAAGCTGTCGGGATAACAGCTGCTTGGAAACAGTACACCATCGCCAAAAGAAAACGAGTGTATTTGTTGAAAGCTTTGGTTTTACCACTATTCCTGCATGTGGCACATATAATCACACTTCCATTTGCTTTAGATGTCAAAGTTATGAATGCATTCTTTCAAGGCTTCTGGGGCAGCAGGCTGAACCCCATCAAATGGAACATGTTATATCACGATTACAGCTTTGGAGGGGTTAGAATGATGCACCCTATTGTGTTTTTCCATAGTTTATTTATAAAATGAAATATTTCCCCAGTTTTGCATGAAAGTTTTCTGGTTTGGTATTCGATGCTGGCCACCTGGGTTGCAGGAATTCAATTGAAATGGATTGAAGAACCCTATCAGGTTCCTCTTTACCATAAAAAAAGTAACCTACCTTCGTTTCTTAAACCAATCTTTACAAAAATGAGACAATGGAAATTAACCACAGAGTTCATTGTTCTTAATACATGGGAAAAATTATATACTGAGGTATTATGGGAGTGGTATTATGAGGGCCCCCCAAATTCACGGGTGTAATGAAGACAACTTACATGATGTGTTTCTACAGTTAACAGACACAAGAATTCCCATAAAATATTGGGATATCTCTTGGCTTTCCTGTCACGGATGCCTTTGTATAGGCAATGTACATAAGCATAAATCAGTTGAAGAGAGGATGTGCCCTCGATCCACCTGCTTATCGCAGGTGGAGACTATGGAGCATTCCTATCTTGTCTGTCCTGTTGTGGTAGAGATCTGGGACCTATTTCTAGAAACATGGAGAGAGGATGTGTTGAATCTGATTACATATGAGTTGGTAGTTTTAGGGTTATGCCTCCCTAGGGCAAGAAAATTTCACCCTGGTACACTTAGGCTAATCTTTGCTACAAGTAGGTTTTATATGTGGCAAGCCCAGTGTGTGCTCCTCCTGCAGCAGAAGGAGTACACACCTGCTCAAATTATGTCACCGGCTTCTGGAAATCTATTTCAAATCTGTAAGTTAGAAGGAGCTAAACTCCCTAAAGAAAAATTTCAAACATACTGGAAATATTGTACTTGGTTTATAATTGGTGTTAGGCGTTGATACTGTAAACACAAAGAAATACCAGAGAACAGTGATGATAGGATAAGATTGTACTACCATGGAATATATATTACTGATTTGAGTTGGATTTTGTTATACCCAACTGTCTTGTTTGTTTATTAATAGAATAATAGATAGATAAGTATCTATTACAAGGCAGTAAGACCATCGAGAGGTTTTGGGGACTTGGAACCTCGAGAGTGAAGCTCGAGAGGTTCCCAAATTCCCCAAAACCTCGAGATGGTTTTACAACCGTGCAATAGATACTTATCTATTTGTTATTTTTTGTAATATATCGATCCAGTTCAAAATTAGCCATTTTTCTGGGACCTGGCCAGCTGATACCTAACACTGAAGACACGCTTAGCGCTCGGCCGACTGTCGCACCGGAGACTGACTCGGTTGCCTTCGTCCCCCCCGCCACTCCCTCCGTATCTGTTAATACTTTATTTGTTAGATTTGGTAGGCAAATCATACCTTTTAGTTTCCCATTCTTCAGGTAATGCAGGATTAACCAGATAATCCACAGACAGGAGAAAAAAAGCTGAAGAAATGAAGCACATACATTTGTCTTGCTAAGCGAGACTAAACAGCCGCCATGTTTTCAAAATTGCTCTGCCCGTTCAGAGAGGAAAAGTGGCCAATTACAATGCATGCTATGTCTTTAACCATGCAGGAAAGGACTTGGGACCATGGCAACTGGGTTTATATGTGCGTCAGACTAGCGCAGTCGCTGTGGCATTTCTGTGATAATACTATAGTTCAGAGCTCTGAACGATAGTATTACAGGCTCTGAACAATAGTATTATCGGTCAGCAACAATGGTATTATCACTGGGCCTCTGGTGTATTACCGAGAATTTTTTGTATGCTTTTCGATTATATTATATTATTTTCTTTTTTTTTTTTAATTTATTATTTTTATTACATTCACAATTACAACCATAAATGACATGACATTGTTACAATAATATCAGAACCAACAATGATATATACAAGTAATGAAATCACATCAACTATATTATTTTCACTATCCATATATTACATTATGATTGGATATGATGACTTTTGTACTATGTTCTTGTGTTATGATTTTGTTAATAAAAATTCCCCTACTCTTTTCGAAAAGTGCCATGGGATCTTTAATGTCCACCTGAACAACCACCAGAAAAGGTAGATGGGACCTTGGTTTAATGTCCCATCTGAAAGACAGCACCTCAGGAGTGCAGCACCCCCCTCATGCTGCACTACTGTGTCAGTATTAGGATTTAACTCAAGTGCCTAGAGTGGGAATAGAGCCCACAGTCTTCTGATCTTCCAGCCTCAGAAGCAAGTGTGCAACCTGCTGAGCCACTTTAACAGTATGGGTGCGGGGGGTGAGAAGGCAGCCGTGGGACCAGACAAACAATATGTGACTGGGCAAGAACTTTCAGGGCAGAAAGGGAGGTGGTATATTGGATCGAAAGGGAACGGTAGACCAGAGGAGAGATAGAGCGCATTATAAGAGGTCCAGAGGGAGAGTGATGCCATTGGAACACCTGAGCATGATGAACATAAAAAGGGAGGTCCAAGCAGGAGCAGTAGGGCATACAAATAAAGGCTGCAAGAGACAGACATCCAAAAAACAGCAACAGGAACTAAAAAAATGAAATTAAAATAAAATGGTTTCTGTACCTTCTACACTACTTGCACTCATTAAAAATATATATTTGTCAAAGTAATCTTTCAGAGCTCCCAATAAGCCATTCCCAGTCTGCTCAATTAACGTTGTCCTGCTTCTGCTGGAGACTATACTGTACACTCTGTCTTGTCTGCAGCATGATTTTACTAGCCTGTCTGCCTGAAACCACACCTAAGTGTAGAAATAATTAGCTAACTGGAATGATAATACATGATTCGGTGATGATTTTGAAAGTTTCTGGAGCAAAAGGCACTCTGTTTAACATAAAATGAGCTTCTTCAGTAGCCAGGTCCTGAGAAAGAGAGAGAGAGAGAGAGAGAGAGAGGCGCAAGCTGTAAATGGCACTGAGATGAATGCAGCATGAGGCGGTCTCAATCTCCATCATCGCAGATCAGCTGTGCCAGGTCATGTGGCTTGCCAACAGGTGGGACATGCTAAGTGTGTGCTCACTGTAAAAAGTCCTGTGTCATGGCTCCTGACATCCAATTGCCAAAATGATGAAGGCAAACTGAATTCCCCTGGACCGGTTTTGTTGGAATCCAAAATGTCAGAATTGACATGTTCACAGAATGCAAACTCTGCATCATCTCATCCTTAAATTAAGGACCTTAATTTGAATGCAGCCAGCTTTTTACCTACAGCCTGTGCTATTCCTCATTGCTTGGTTATTTTATAAACAAGTTTTCACCAGAATTAATGTATGTATGTACATGCTGGGGGCCAGACGATGGAGGGGAGATATAGAGACCTTCAAGTTTCTGAAAGGAATGAACAAGGCAGACTGCAAGGAACTTTTTTATTTTTTATTCTTCGGTAACCAGGTAAGGCCCACATGCTTGTTTTCAAGGGTGACCCCAGGAGCATTGGGAGTTTAGATCACTTGCTCAGAGTCACATAGTATGCTGCTGGTGATTGTGGGAATCAAACCTGGGTCTGCTGCATGTACCAAGCTAATTCACAGCCTGTTACTCTAACCTCTAGGCTATAATGCCATAAACTTATTTAGCATAAGTAGCAGATCAAGAACATGGGGGCATGAGTAGAAAATGATGGGGGGAGATTCAAGAGGGAAGTGATAAGGTTTTATTTTGCCAAAAGATGGTGGAGCCATGAAACAATTAACCAGCTGATGTGATGAGTGCCAGAACTATCAGTGGTTTCAAACACAGCGGGGACAGACTGAAGGCTTAGTTGCTCAGGGTGATAGTGGTAGTGCAGAGAGCACAGGGGTGGATAGTGTGGGTTAGAACCCTGTATGAATAATTGATCCTGAGCTTGTTAGGGTTTACGGGCAGACTGGATGGACCAGTTGTCTTTTCCTGCCATTGCTGTTTCTATGTCTATTCAGTATGAGTCACCTCATGCATACTCAGAGAACTGTGAAGCTGAACTACTATGATACACTGAGGACATGGGACATGATGCAGTGCAGCACAGAAACACATTTCGGTACTTGCGAATATATCACAACTCATTTTGAATCATTAAAACTGAAAAGAAATGGGGAGAAAGGAAATTTCATGTTTTTCTGTGACAATGTCCATGCCCCCCCCCCCTTCTGTTTTTAACAGAAGGGGAAACACTGATCCTGTGTGGACAGGCTGAGTCAGCGTGTGGTGCTTGCTAGAAAGCACAGTCCAGGCTAAGGAAAACACTTGTAGCAGCACTCATCCCAAAATTATCTCACAAAGACAAGTTAAATGCAAAACTCATGGTTTTAATGGCAAGGATTCAATGATTTAATCAGTCGAGCAGTGTGGTAAAAAATACCCGGGCTCTTCAGGTCAGACATGTAACCCTTTCATCATGTAGTCAGACCGAGTGCTGGGGTATTTTGCCATGCTATGATGGATAAATCCTTGAATCCTTCGCCGTCAACTTAAGTTGCATTTAACTGTCTTTAGGATTAATTAAGGACAAATGCTGCTACAAATGTTTTTCTATTTTTAATAGAACACTCCAATGTCATATACATCATAATGAAAGGACTGCTTGTAGGAAACAGTATGATGATTTCTAATATAATAACTTTGCTAGAATGGAGCTATGTAGAAAAAAATATCAGAGGAAGTCAGGGCCAGATGGGGCCCATGCCCTAATGAAAAAAACTGCTGTATCCAAGCTGTGCCCCAGCAGTAATACATGAATGTCAACACAATCCTGACTTACTTTTCACCTACGTGCTGTGTGGAGTCACAAGGCCTCTCCACCCTCCTGGTACCTTACTCATCCTAACTTGCCTGAGTTGACACTGTGAACCATATTTGAATTACCAAAGAGTAGGTGATTACAAAAGTTGTAGTGTCTTCAAAATATAATTTAATATTTTGTATAAAGGGGCTCGAAGGACTCTACCCTTCAGAAAAGTTGGTTAATTTAAGATTATAAATGCAGATATTTCAAGTCCATAATATATTTTGACTGTTTTACTAGTGCAGAGGTTAACCTGCAGTTTTTGATGTGAATGCTTGTTTTGTAATCCTATGACTTTATACCATGATACAGTACGTTTTTCTTTTCACTGGTGCCTTTGCAGCCCACTGAACTAGAAGTTCAGGTATCGAGTATTCTCCAGACGAGTCTGTGCTCTCAGCATCCTTCAGGGACTTGCACGGCATATATAGAGGGATGAGCTGAAAGGTTAATGTAGAAGAGGAGGTCATGTTGTTTCCCATCAATCTACTTTGCCATCTAGAGTTTCACCGGAATTCCTCATAGAAAACATGTTGAGTTTACAGAGAGGAAAGGAGTGCAGCATCTGGGAGCATTTAAGGAGCTTCTGTCTTTTTTATGGCACAAAAATGATTAGGTCACACATGATCTAAGTTATGGAGGACAGTCCTAGTCACTTCTAATTGGATCACTGTGGTTTCAGTCACAAAATATTTTAGTCTGTATGTTTAAATATCAGTTTTATAGATCAGTGGCTCAGCAGGTAGCACACTCGCCTCTGAGGCCAGCAGAACAGAAGGCTGTGGGTTCTATCCCCACACCAGACACTTGGGTTAAATCCCAATTCTGACACTGTAGTGCAGCATGAGGGGGGTGCTACACTCCTGAGGTGCTGTCTTTCAGATGAGACGTTAAACCGAGGTCCCATCTGCCTGTTCTGGTGGTAGTTCAGGTGGATGTTAAAGATCCCATGGCACTTCTAGAAAAGAGTAGGGGAATTTCCCCAGTACCTTGGCCAAATTTCCCTCCATTCACTAAAAATACCACCAACGGCTTAATCTGGTGTAAGCTCAGTTGGCATTCATCTGTATCCCCCTCTCCCGGGTTGTGCCTGAAAATAGGCAGAATTTGTCTAGTGCACTTACCTGGTCAACGAAACTAAAATATATATAAGTGGGTCTCCTATGGATAGGAGTGTCACCTTGCATTTTTTTAGGGCATGAGGACTGCAGATGAGCAGTTCTGGTGCCCCAAGGATGCAAGAGGCAACACTATTATATCCATAAGAGGCACTCCTAGCACCCAAATAAACTTATTATAGATCATGGTGAACCAATCACCTTTTTCCTCTTCAAAATGCTGCCAGTTGTTACTATGGCACTGTGTGTGAGACACTCTTATGGAAATAAGAGACTCACATGCAACTGAACATGCAACTGAACAAAGTGCGGGATTGGTCAGGAGCATTACATGATTCTCCTGTGATCTATACTGCTTTAACCATGGTTTCTGCATCCTTATGTCATACATGAGGCTGTGTTCATCACGGGCCCTTGGGCTATCTTGGCTTTCATTTGATCACTCTGATCTGGCTGTAAAGTGTTGAAAAGTAAAAATAAATAAATAAATGAATGGTCCCAGTTTTATTTTCACTATTGCCAACCTAGTATCAACAGAACTATTCAAAATTAAATCTAACAATCAATTACAAGGCAGATCAGGCCTATGATGAGCCCCTTGTGGAGCTCCTGAGTCAGGGTCCTATGCACAGGCATCGTTTTCGTGTATGTATATCCAGCCCTCATCATACAATCAAGAAAAACATGCTTGTTGTATAGCTTTATACTATTATTATTGTATTATAAAGAGCTGCATAAAGCAAGTTTTCAAAATCCTGGAAGACTTTTCAAAATACAATATTTAAACACAATACATGTTATAATGTTTATTAATGTTCCTGATTGATATCCTTCATTCTGCATTGCTGAGTGCATTTATATAAAAACAGGATCTAAGCTTCCAAGATTTCATCTCATCCTCATATGTTTCCCTCACAATGTTCTGCTTGTGACATCATAATAATTTCCACAGAAACATGTTATGTCACAAACCAAGCATTTTGAGGGAAAAAAATGAGGATGAGATTAAATCTTGGGCATACAATCTTGTTTTCTTAAAAATTCTGCTCAGTAATAAAGAATGTGGGAGATAAACACAGAATATTAATTAAATATATGCTGTATTTTGTCTAAGTATTATATTTTGGAGTTTGTTTGGATTTTGGGAAATCACTTTAATATCCATGTGAACAAAAATGTTTTTGCTAGCCAGAGTATTTTTGTAACACACCATGATGGCTCATTCACATGTGCTTCCTGCAGAGCCTCAGGGATGTCCAACAGAAGTACTGCAATCCATCTCTTATTATTAAATCTTCAACAGTGTCTGCCAGTGGTTATTTTTAACTAACCATGGCTCATTGTTGTGTGCCTTCTCTGCAGTCTCAGCGATGTTCAGCAGTGGTTTATCAAACCATGGTTTATTGCCCTGTATCTTCTGCAGAGCCTCAATGGTGCTCATCTGTGGTTTGACCAAACCAGATCCCATCATTTTTTTTTTTTATACTTTTCCTTTTTTCCTCCTAGTTTTTCCTACCCTCCTGATCCTCTCCTTCAGGCCTATCAATGTTCACTGCCAGATCCCAAACCCATGATCTGCCCCTAGAGGGCCTCCTCCCCCTTCTCTGCACAGTAGGGTCTGTCTGGTGTTGGTGGTCTGAGGTGAGCAGAGAAGTCATCATCTGGGACCACGAGGGTGATTTTTCCCTTGTTTCTGTTTTTGTCCCCCTGTCCCATCCCCCTGGGGATGCCGGCACTCGGGGCTCAGTCCTGAGAGGTGACGTGCTTATGCATGTCTAGCCTCTCATGCACCGTATGACGTCCCCCCCGACCCCTAGTATCGGAGCCGCCCATCCCTTCAAGGACCAGTGCTTCCACTGACTCTATGGGAGTGTCGGATGCTGGTGCATCCCGGGTATCCCACCCCTGAGGGAGGAGAGCATCCGGAGGGATGCACGATCCTGCCTCCCCCTGCTAGCCCCCGGCTACCCCGGTCCGTTTCCGAACCCGGGTCACCGGCATAGTGCGAGGTGTGGCATCTAGCACCTCAACTCTCAGCACCACCAGGCCAGCCAAACCAGATCCCATCATTATACATCTTCAGTAGTGTCCTCCAGTAGTTTACTTTTAGCACCCAGGGATTGCTGCTGTGTACCTCCTGTGCAGTCTCATTGATACCCAGCAGTGGATTTAGCATAGAAACAAAGCATTTGATGTCAGAAAGAGGCCCAGCAGACCATCCAGTCTGCCCACTGTACCAGATTCTCCTAAGTTGGCCCTAATAACCATCCCCGCTCCCTTACCCTCTGCCCCTAATACCCTTACTGTGGCCTTGTGCCTGCCCCACCCTTTTCAAATCTGCCATGGCTTGCTGTTGTGGAGTACAAGAGTTCCTCCAGTGGTTTATATTTTAGCAGACCAGAGCTGCTTCAGCAGAGCTTTAGTGGTGTTTACTAATGTTATCATTTCTTTATGCCACCTGCCAAGCTTCAATCAACAGTGTTTATCAGAAGTTCAACAAACCATAACCAGTTGTATGCTGATTTATTCTTCACCGCCTCACTGATATCCGGTCATTAAACAGTTTGGTCGGTCACTGCTCACTATTGTGTACCCCCTCCTGCACAGCTTCAGGGCTACCCAGCACAGTTTATCTAAGAAACCACAGCTGACCTAGTAGCATCACATCTGCCCTCTGTGTTGCCACATAGTAGATTCAGGCTCACATCTGAGATTAGGATTCCCCAGTGCTGTGCCAGAAGAGATAAAGTGCACTGCAGAGGCAAGATGCTTGAGTCCTGGATGGGATGGCATGAGTCACTCACTCAGAGATCCAGCATCTCCTGTTGGTCATTCTTGGAATGATATGGGTGTTAGTGCATAGGAGATGATTGTTCAGACAACTATCAGCCCATCCTGCTAGATAGAGAACATATATAGCTATGGTGGTCCTGAAGAACAGGAGAGATCCATGGAAAAATGACGGGGAGGGTAGGACAGAGGTGCAACAGACTTAACTCAGATAAGGGGTCATGCTATTAAACTGGAGGGGGAAGATTCAGAGAAGATGTGAGGAAATACTTCTTCATGGAAAGGGTGGTAAATGCCTGGAACAGTCTCCCAGCAGAGGTGGTGGACACTGACACAGTAATAGGATTAAAGCATGCATGGGACAGACACAAGGAGACCTTAGAAATAAGGCAATGGGGACTGGAGACTGAATAGGGTCTTCGGTGGCACTGTACATAGGGAAAATAGGGCAGACTAGTTGTGCCAAGAGGTCCTTATCTGCTGACAATTTCAATGTTTCTATGTTACCCCCCCCAAGCTTATTGTTGCATTGCTTCTGTATGTTCTTAAAGCAGCAGTATTTGTATGTCATCAACACAGTTCATCCTATAGTTTTCTTATTAGCAAAAATATATTTCTGACATCCTTAGATTAATCTTCGGAGTATTTTTTTAAAATTTTGTCAGATATCTTTAACACAGCTTTTATAGGTAATTTTGTAAATAATGGACTCAAGTCATTAAAGATGGCTGCCACTTGCAACTTTTAAAAATCTCTTCTGCTCGGATTACCTGTTGAATATACACACACTAGATTCATACTGTGGATGTATTAGGATGGTGTTATCACATGTTTTTGATAGTAAACTGCACAGCACGGGACCAAGATATTTAATGTTTTCATGGTTGGAATGGCACTGGAGCGGCAACTTTTAAAAATGTTAAAATCCCATATCTTCATTCAGGAATGAAAGAAAGCAAAACAAATGGGTATAGTGATCTTTTTGCCAGAAAAAAAATATAGCTGAAAAAACTATGTGACAGTGACTAACATGTACTGCTGCTTTAATATGGGTAACTTTTTTTTTCCTTGACTTTAGTGCAGTTAGGGATATATCACAGGTTTGGCAAATCTTTTGCTTGCAAACTTTGATTTCCCCTGATATCTAATCCTATATCCTGCTCCGTTCTGGGCCTCTGAACTAATTTGAGCCATATTTACTGTACCTCTGCATTATACTCCATACTGGATTGGCCAAGGTTATGGCTTGAAAAGTGTCTCTTTTTACTATTGCCAGCATGAAATTCCAACACCTCTCATTCCAGGGCCCTGATAAACTGCCAAGGAACATTTAAAGAGCCCTGTTGTCAATGGCCATGTAATAGTTACCAGATGACTGTGTCACCTGTGACTAGCAATTGAAACCACACTGCTCTTTTCCAGACAGGAAAAATAAAGCTGAGATCTTTTCAAGCTGAGGGGCAAGGAATGAATACTTTGCAGAACTACTTTAGATAAACTTACAAAAAGAGACACGGACTTCCTGAATCTTTAACACTCGAAAGCTAAGGAAATTGCTGTGTTTTGGGGTATACTAAAGAAAACACAATTTGTAATGTGACTGCTGAAAACTGAGAGATAACTGCCAGTCTAATAATTGTAACTTTTTATACTCTACCAGTCACTTGAAAAGACCAAATATTGTCAACGGCAGATCAGTATGTTGCAGTGTACAGTGGCAACTGGGGTCACATTCCTTACATCTGGCCTTGTCAGTTACCATGGGGAGATGCCTTGGCATTCTTTTACACTGCTGTTACTGTACAAAGTTCACCATAAAGCCCTATCATGGTAGTGCCATGATACTGTACTGTGAGATGTATCACTAGCTACCAGTGTAGTAAAAAGACTCAACCTGTGCTGATGTGGTGCTTCAATAGAAACATAAAGACTGATGGTTGCAAGAGACTGATGGCCCATCAAGTCTGGTTGAAGATGTTGATCAGCTCAGCTCAACTGGGTACACTTTTTAAAGGCTGCATCCCCTCAAAATCAAAAGTGAAGCCATGAAACTGGATGTGATATCAGTCACTGGTAATTACTGGTTCAACTCAACTGTTCATTTCACAAACAGTAGAACTCTAATCCTACTTTGATAGGCAACTTTACTTCTATCAGCAAAAGGCTCATGATGCCTGGAGAAAAACACAGGATATACTAAACTCTGGTTATTTCTATCAGCAAAAGACTCATGATGCCAGAGAAAAACACAGGATATACTAAACTCTGGTTATTTCTCTCAGCAAAAGGCTTATGATACCCGGAGAAAAACACTGGATATACTAAACTCTGGTTATTTCTATCAGCAAAAGACTCATGATGCCCGGAGAAAAACACAAGATATGCTAAACTCTGGTTATTTCTATCAGCAAAAGGCATATGATACCCAGAGAAAAACACAGGATATACTAAACTCTAGTCATTTCTCTCAGCAAAAGGCTTATGATACCCGGAGAAAAACATTGGATATACTAAACTCTGGTTATTTCTATCAGCAAAAGACTCATGATGCCAGAGAAAAACACAGGATATACTAAACTCTGGTTATTTCTATCAGCAAAAGGCTTATAATGCCCAGAGAAAAACACAGGCTATATTTTACTAAGCTCTGGTTATTGTACCAAACACTCCCTTACACAGCCTCCTTTACTTTATAAAAACACAAAAAAATACAGTACACACATAAACTGTTTTTAAATAATAGTGCATTTATTTGCCAAATGTTGAGCCTACAAGTTGTTGGACATCCCCAGTGCTTCGAGGTGCACTGCCTCGATGAAGAGGCAGTGCCCCTTGAAACACTGGGGATGTCCGGCAGTTTGCAGGCTCAGTATTTGGCAAATACATGCATTAGCAATTGAAAAAGATGTTTTTGTGTGTTCTGCATTTTTGTATTTCCCTGCTCCATCTGCCTTTAAAGGAGCACCCTGTTTGTGTGAGTATGTAGTTATGGAGTTTTCATGCCTCTACTTACGTGCCCTGGACCACTGATTCTTGGCCTCTTGCCTGCCCATAGACAGCTTGAGACTGCATTTACCCTACTTTCTAACTAATCTCTGAGGAAGACATGCAGTTGTTGCTTGGAAGAGATAAGGCAAAAGGCAACAAATTGACTTTAATGACTTTTGCTGTACTGAAAAGAACTGGTGTCGGTAACAGTTCCCATTGTTAAAAATCAACTTTCACCTTCTGAAACAAAATAACAGTGTATTTTCCATATCATACTCCCAGATATTTTAGATTCAGAAAAAACTCTCTCGGTCCAAACTCTGGCCTCAAAAGGGTTTCCTTTATCACACCGTGGGGCAGCAGTTCTATTTTGACTATATTCAACCAATAACCTGGGCTTTTCCTATATTAATCAATCCTGACATCTAAAGAACTTGAGAGAAGCCACTCTTATAACCATAAGAAACTTTGTTGTTATTCACAAAAAGATTATAAATCATGCTGAATAATTAAAAAAAAGTTTTACTAAACATGTTTTATTTTATAGAAAAACTAGTGACACCCCTAATAAGAAAATGGACAGTTATTATGAACTCAGAACTTTAGAATGCAGTATTTCCCCTTTCACCACTGTGATACTACTGTACACCTGTATAATTTTATAGGGTCAGTCAGGCTGTCCCTTATGGCTATAAAATAATCTTCTGAATTCTTTGGGTGAACCAAAGGCCAATCTTACTTAACCTCTCTGTGCACGCCTAAGGGCTTCTTCAGCTGTTCGTGGCTTGTAAATCTCTTTGGTATACTGGGTGTATGAAAGATACTATGTAAACCAAATGATTTTCTTTCTTCTCATTGCAAGGTCAAGCCCCTAGCTGTGAGATTTTTCATCTTTAGGAACAGAGGACCAAGTAAGGAGTAATTATTAATGCCATAGTACCTGAAATCCCCTCTGTTGTTGTTGACTCTCTCTGCAGGACAGTAGGATGCTGATGTCTCCAGTACAATGATCTCAACCTTCTTTGTGACATTTCCTCGCGATGTGGAGACTACACACTCCCATTCTCCATTGGCTGAGATGTGGATGTTAGAAAGAATCAGCTCACTGTGAGGAAAGACCAACTCCTTTAGTTTTATTACACACCTGCGAAAGTGTCCCCTCCAATCAGCTTTACTTATTACCCTGCTCAGCAGGATGTCTTTTTTTTTCTGGCAAAATTACTGCTCGTGCATACATTGAATAAAGTGCATCATTTCATTTATCTGGAGATTTCTTTTTAAAAGAAATTAAAAACATTTAGTTCCATCAGGAATATAAAATATTTTAGGTATGTGGTGACAGGGCCCATGTTTTGTGCATCCATCGGGCTCAGGTTCCTCTGAGTAATTTCTATAAATGCTACCAGGGTACTGCATTCACATAACATACCTTTGCCCAAGTTTCTAATAACCTTCAGTGTAACATTAGTTAGAAGTGCTTTGCAGCAGCTTGTGTCAGCTTTGGTGTCAAAACCCAACACTGTTGGGATTATCATTCAAACATCCTGATCGATGTTTCTCATTGTTCTGAGATTGTTCCCACGTGTGGGACATTGTGTACCTGATGCACTCAGCTAACTTAAGTCACAGTTTCTTCCATCAATCTGTTTCTGAGAAGACTGTATGACAACCATAAAATACAGCTTTCTTCCACCTGTAAACAATGGTGCAATGGTTAGGAAGTTAGGGCTATGCGTAGGGCCAGTGATTTCTAGATGTGCAATTTTGCAGATTTTGGTGATTAAAAAGATGTAATTTTGGATAATGCCAGATATAATAGTTACCTTAGATTTCTCGTCTATAATCATTATACTTTAGTAGTGCAAGTATACATAGTGTCACATGGTATAGAAATCCAATGATAAGGTTATCACAATCCAGTTAAAAATGAATTACTATGGTCATTACAATATATTTAAATGTGTATGTCCCGTAACTGTTAAGTTCTGGGAGAAAGATACTGAAAATTCACCTGCTAAAAAATATGAATCTCTGTTGCCTCAGATGTGTTCCACCAAATGTAAGTTTTTATTTTAAAGAGAAGCTGACACCTTTGGAAAAACTTTAGAAAACATAATATTTAGATACAATTCTGCTTGTATTTCATATACACATATATATGTTACATATTTCTCCCCTCCATTACTTATTACTGAAAAGATTTCCACAAAAACAAGTTTTTTATCCCTCAGAGTTTATCTGCCTCTGTAGCTTATTCCCTACTTGAAATTATAATGCTCTGTTGTGACATCATGGACTATTGTCATGGGAATAACTATGATGTCATAAGCAGAATATTATGAGATCAGGTTGGGAAGATACAAAAGGAGCTGATGACCATCAAGGAACAACTCTCCTGTTTTCATACATATGACCTCAGGAACAAGTAATGGGGATAAGAAATACAGAGCTAATGAGAAATGCATGCGGTTTTGTGTCTAAATATTATATTTTTCAAAGTTCTTCTTGAGGTGTCAGTGGCTCTTTAAAAGCTGCTTTAATTGAGAAGATATCCTTCACTGAATAAATTAATGGTTGTACAGGTGCAAGATGTCAGACTACCAGAAAGCTGTCTGAACAGAAACAATGGAACTATGCAAGGTGTGCACTGATTCCCATTCACTTTAATGGAGCCCTGACATCAAAGCTTTTTATCATTTAAACACAGTAAAGGCAGTATTGAGTTTTATCTGGCATTAGAGAGCTTTGAAATGTATATGTTAGTGCAATATAACATCTCAGAATGTTTGAGATACATCAGCTTATAAAACGTGAAGATCTGAATAAATTATAAGTGTTGTTATAGAATATGATATTGTTTTATTTATAGATAGAACAAGACAAAATAGTAAAAAATCAGCATTTAGGATGAAATTTGATACAAAACTGCAATTTCGGATAAACCATCCATTTTTAAGTAAATAAAAATATGTAGAAATTCCAGCAATATCTGGAAATCACTGACCCTAGTTATGAGGAAACACACGCGCGCGCACACACACACACACATACACACACACAAAACATAAAAATATAGACATGTATTTATATCTATGTCTATGTCACTTATCTTATATCTTAGCATTACAGATGAGGAGTGCGATCTGGGCATTATTATAAGCAGCTCATTTAAGCAATTAAGTCAGTGCAACAAGGCTTATAGCAAGGCTAACAGGATGTTGGGATGTATCAGAAGGAGTATTGATAGCAGAAGAAAAGAGGTAATACTTCCCTTTACAAATCCCTTGTGAGACCTCACCAAGAGTACTGCACCCAGTTCTGGAATCCTCACCTCAGAAAGGATAAGGATAGAGATAGGCTGGAGACAGTGCAGCGCAGTAACAAAAATAATCCAGAGCCAGCAGGACAGATCCTATGAGGAGCACCTCAATTCACTAAATATGTACTCACTGGAGACCGGGAGGGAGAGGGGAGACATGACAGAGACCTTCAAGTTCCTTAAAGGAATGAACAAAATGAACTGCGTGGAACTATTTAGCCTGAATACCAATTCGCAGTCACATGGACGTGAATGAAAATTAACAGGAGGTGGGTTCAGGAGGGATGTGAGGAAGTACTACTTTATGGAAAGGGTGGTCGAACCTTGGAACAGCCTGTCAGCTGAGGTGGTGGGTGCAAAAATAGTCCAGGGATTCAAGCAGGGCTGGGACATAATAAAGGGAATAGTGGTTACCAGGGGCAACAGGACCAGGGAAGAGAATATAGAGATGATTGGGAGATTTCAGTACTTTGGAGGAATAGTAGGTTCCAGGGATTATAGGGAACTTGGGCAGACTGGATGGACATCTGGTCTTTTTCTGCCATCATTATCTATGTTTTTATATCTCTATATCTTTATCTCTATAGCTCTATCTCTATCTCTATACCTCTATATCTCTATATCAATATCTACATATCTATATCTCTATATCTCTATCTCTATATCAATATCTATATATCTCTCTCTCTATATATATATATATATATCTATCTCTATATCTCTATATCAATATCTATATCTCTATATCTCTCTGTCTCTATATCTCTCTCTGTCTGTCTCTCTGTCTCTCTGTCTCTGTCTCTCTGTCTCTCTGTCTCTGTCTCTGTCTCTATATCTGATAGGCCATGGAATATCAAATTACATGAGGGAATATATCAGTGATATTTTCATTAGGGCCATAGGCTTATCACAAATATATATATATATATATATATATATATATATATATATATATATATGTAGCAGTCAGACTACAGAAATAACTCAAGTATTTTACCAGCTAACTGACCCAAGTGAAAAATAAACAGGGTTTTGACCCATTCGGTCAATAACACAGTTTATTTTCACTTGTCTACATCATCATCTCTTTTAAAATGTCAATCGCTGTGACTGACATGCTAAAATAGCCAATCCCATGATGAAACTTCCACTCAATTGCAGCCAATAACTATCCTCCATTTCAATTCAAAAGCCCGCTCCCACTGCCATCTTGTTTCCCCTCTTCTCTGTGTTCTTAAAAATAATAGCAGGAGTTTTTTTTGGTTTCCATGCTATAGTCTCCCCCTGCCATATCATGATTTTCTTCCCTAGCTTTCTTTTTTTTTTTTTAAAAAACAGCTGGCCGTGGTTTGCGATCACTTGCTCGGGATCACAGAAGCCCCAACTCACAAAACGGCTAGCCGCGGTTTGTGCCGACTCGGTCCAGTCTCCAACTCCTGTGACCAACTGTTCCTGCTCTGACTGCAAGAATCCACATAAGGTGCAACAAGAGAAGTACAACACTGTTTAAATGTGTGTGTACTATTTTTGCAGGGGAAGGGGTGTCCAGCCTACATAGGATTTTTGGGGGGATAGAGTCTGTCGTCAGTGAGTGTTTCCATTGCTGGAAACTTTTGTTTTTTAAGATTTAAAACAGACCATTGTATACACAGCACATACAATGGTCTGTGTTAAAATATGGCATTTATTTCCATTCTTTTTTTTAATTCAATAAACTTTATTGAGATTTTTTTCCTTAATTAAGTACAGTCAAAACCATAGCTGTGGTACAATTGTGGTTTCAAATAAAAAGAAGAAACAAAAACCACAAACACAGAAGCTTACATAGTATACTAATGAAGTAAATGTGGGTGCACCGTCAATAGAAGAAAAAAAAAAGTAAATAAAAAGGTAATAATCTAACCTACAACCCTCCCTCCCCTCCATCCCCCCAAAGACCTTGTGCCAGTGTACAATGAATTCCAATACAGTAGGGAGATGGTTTTGGCCCTGTTACAAAACTAAGAGGCTGAGATTATGGCTTCTGTAGGGAAAGAAGAATATAAAGAGGTTCCCATGTTTTATGATAAGCCCGGGGCCTGTTGTTCATACGCGAGATATGCTTTTCTAATTGCAAGGCTAGTAATGTTTCCTGATACCATACTAAGACTGTGGGCAGGGAGGCGTATTTCCAATGCCTAAGCATTGACATCCAGCTCCCACCCCCCTCTAACCCCCACCATACAAAAACTTAACACAGTAAACAACAAGTGAACTCTAATCTTACAAAAAACTACCCCAGTTCTTAAGACTGATCACCGATCCACACCATCAGGTGATGTTTAATACACCTGATCAGAGAAAGTCAGACCTTCCCCACCACCAGCAAACATGAAACATGAACGAGTAAAGAGGTGCAAAACACTGGTAAATAGGTCCATCTGTAGAATGAAGTGTTAGATGATCTGAAGTTGGTGCACCTTAATTGCGTGAGAGTCCCGGAGAACCCAGCAAAACCAGTTGTATTTCATAACATACTTTGCTAGCCCAATGGGCAACACAAACAGTTTACTTTGCAGTGCATCCTGAAGATGGAGGAAACAGAAGGAAGCTAAAAGGGGTGAAAAGGCAAAAGCAAAGAACAGAGGCACAGCAAAGAAAGGTTGAGGAGAAGTGAAACCACGGCGGGATTTGAGCCACTTGGTAATCTAAACCGTAACTTTTCAAGCCACACAGCAAGGCTCAGTCACTGCGCGGGGAAGGGTGAAAAATAAGAGGAACCAAAAAAAAAAGATAGGGGAGATGTGAGTGAATGAAAGATTCTGTAGGTTTAGGTTGTCCAGCTTAGATGTCGCGATGCCCGTTACCATCAGTCTCAGGGCAAGGCCCTTTAAGTCTTCATATGCCAAGCTACATACTGGGGTTCGCAAGGATGGTATTGAACAATGGAGACCACTATTATCACGCATCAGGCTGGATCAGAGGAGCAGGAGGGAAAATTCTCACATCAGTCTGTTGGAGTTCTGGGAAACAGTGACTCACCTCTTCATTCAAGACATACATGGGTTGATCAGCAGGTTACAAGATCGGGTGTACCAGAGGTAAGATCAGCAAAACCAGCGCAAGCAACTTTTATATGTAAGCAGTTGATTTGTTGACCTGGAGGTCAGTGTCACTCGAATAGGTCTGGGAACAAGACTTTTAATTCCGCTGCAGCTGTCTCAGGGGATTCAAAAAAGAGCCACTTCTCTTCATGTTTAACTTGAAGTATTGCCGGGTAACGGACTCTGAACGGCTTGCTCTCAACGATGAGTTTGGAGACTGTTGGTTCGAGTTCTTGACGCTGGGCCTGGACCGACTGAGGGAGATCCTGCACTATTCTGATTTTGTGCCCCTCCCAAAGCAGATGCTGGATTTCTTTGGTTTTAGCCACTATATGTTGCTTATCTTGAAAATTTAGTAGTTTGAAGATTAGTTGCCGAGGGGGAGAGCCTGGTGGTGGAGAGGGGGCACAAGGAACAGTGGGCCCTCTCGACCATATATGTACTCCCGTTTGGAGATGGCCCAGCTACTTTAGGGCAAAATTTTTTGATGAATGCTATTGAGTTTGCTCCCTCTTCCAATTCCGGGAGGCCCATGATCAGTGGGTTATTACGCCTACTGCGCCCCTCCAGGTCCTCCAATTTATCTTCAGTCTTCTTTAGTTTGCATCTGAGGGCTATAACTTTTTGATCGGATTTGCCCTGCCACTTTTCGATAGATACCAGTTGGGCCTCAAAATCACCAACTCGTTTAGATAGGGTGGCCACCAATGAGCACATCTGCTGGAGATCCAAAAGAGATTGTGGATATCTTCTCCTGGAGAGGAGCCATAACTTCAAGGAACCTCTCTTTAGTAAGCGCTGTAGTGCCGGGAGCATTGCGGGAACTACCAGCTGCCTGCTGCTTGGGCGTTTTTGCGGCCTTATCTTTTTCTGGTGTCGGGGGAGGTGAGTGAAATGGTGATGCTTTCTTCACCTCCACCTCCAGCTCCATTTAGCAGCTTGAGTTTTGTCCCTGTGGTGTTCTGCAGGTTTAAGTCGGGTAGCAATTATGGTCAGAGTCACTAGATATGCAGGAAAAATAGGTTTTATTGTGGTATGAGGTGGGAGCAGTGGAGCCTTCCTGTTCTCTCTCAGCCAGCCATCACGTGACCCATTTATTTCCATTCTTGAGGGGGCAGGACTTTCATAACTCACTCGTGGCTTCACTACTCATGAGTTATGGTCCCCTCACTTATATATATATATATTCTTTGCAAAAACTGCGTTAATGCAACATTTAAGGTTAAGCCTAAACCAACAAAAGTAAGGAAATGTGGTTTTCGGGTTTCCAATCCTAAAACCCTGCCTCCACCCCTGAAGCAAATCAGGGTGAAGTCTTCCTTTGGGTTGCCAACCCTAAAGCTCATGCCATTCTGTACAGTTCTGAAACATACACACTTTCGTCCATCACATCTGAGCTTTCTTGCTACCCCAATGGGGTGAGCTTTAGGGTTGACAATTCCAAGGAAGAATCCACCCCTGGAACTGTTCTTCTTCCAATATGAACAGGTGAAATCAAAAGGAAAAATTATTTTGAACAGCCCAAGCTTCCCAAAGAGGGATAGCTTGTACAGTAGTTTTCATCCGATTTTTCTAATTCCCTCAATTTTTTAAAATGGCATGAAAATAAGCTCATGATTATTCATGAGCTATGAGGTGACTCTAGGTGTTCAAGCCATGTCCCTTTTATAGCTATTTTGAAGTGCTTACTGAGCATGCTCAGAACCCAAATTTTTAAGATTTAATAACTGTGGAACAGATTAATATTTTTTCACCAAACCAGCGAAAGGTACATTTCCAAACCATCTGGGTCCTACATGATGGCAAAAAAATCTGTAGCAGAAAATGGCAATTTTCTGTGTTTTTTCACTATTCATATCTCAGAATCTGCACATCTGACCAGAACGAGAGCATGCATGCAAAATTTATGCAAATCCATTGAACAGTTGCAAAGATATTGACATTCAGAATTTGAGGTTTAACATTAGAGTGCCTACTATATATATATATATATATATATATATATATATATATATATATAAATATATATTCATCAGGGCCATGGCATATTTGCTTTATTCAATGCCTTTTACAATACTATGGCAATAAAAAATCCTGCATTCTGATTGTTCAGTGGTCACCTATAACAGTGATGCTATACCAGTAAAACATCACTGAATGAGGTGAAGATCAAACCAGAAAAGCTCAGTCTTGATCTCCACTGCCATTGTAGGTGTACTGTGTAGATAAATGGCTAAACCCTCAATTGCCACTATGGGATAAATGGATCTAGAGTGAGGATAAATGTGATATCCTCACTTTAGGTCTGACCACTCTCAAAATATTGAAAATATTTGTCAAAATTTATCCTCACAAGCATTGCATAAATATATAAATAAATATCTGTAGCTAGCCATCTCTCTCTCTCTCTCTATATATATATATATATATATATATATATATATATATATATATATATATATATATATATATATATATATATACACACACACTGGTGCTGGCCAGGACACAACTACAATACTGCAGTAGAGTTACTGCAGTAAAAAAGGCAATTTCAATGGCAGTTAAAGCATGTTATTTTCACCAGGGTGTGATAAATGTAAGAAATGACATTTATCACACCCACGCAAAGTCATGCAAAACCCACACAAAGCTACACAAAGCTGCGCAAACCATGTAAAGCTGCACAAATGGTACATTTTGCAACAATGAGGCCCCCATTGTACATATCAGATACGTGATGTGCACTCATGTGATGTGGGAAAATATGTTCAGTCCTGTACAGTGACCTCTGAAACCTCACTCGTGGCTTCACCACTCGTGAGCATTCAGAGGTCACTCTAGAAGAGTGAAGATATTTTCCATATCACACTTGTGCCCATCATGTATCTCATATATATTATATATATACACAATCACACATATATAGTGGCGTCAGGATGAAATCTAACTCTGCAACATTTTGCAGAACTCTGCACATGCTGCAGCAGACCTACTGAATAAAGCAATGTAATTGCCAAAGGAGGCAGTATAGCACAGTGGTCTAAGGCTCTGAGCTGCAAATTTGGTGACATCCAGCAGACCAGACCTGGGTTTGAATCCCACAGCTTCCACTTGCATACTGTGTGACCCTGAGCAAATCACTTAATCTCCTTGTGCTCCCAGGTTGCTCCTGTAAAAAAGCTTTCAGCTTAGTGTGCTATACCTGGTTAAACAACTAAATAATAAAAAAAAAATTTTCAATGGCAGCGAGTCCTTTTTGTCGTTCAGCAAAATGTGACACTGCCCGGAAGAAGTGAACGCCACAGTTTCCTGCATGACAAAAGGGACTAATTGCCATTGAAATTACATTGCTTTATTCAGTAGGTCTGCTGCAACATACTGCAGAGTGCTTTAAAAGTGGGTTTCATCCTGGGGATGCCACTGTATATAATGGACTGGCACAGGTTTGCCAGTATAGTTAGGGTTCAACAGGCATTACTATGTTAAACCCAACATAACTTTGAAACCGTACAACCAATGTGCACAAAATTGTTCATGCATTGTCAGGTACTGTAAGTCTCTTGATGTAGCAAGTTTTGAGCCAGTCGGATGTGCAGCTGCAGAGATACATAGTGTCAAAAAATTTGAAAATAACCATTTAGGTGAAAATCTTTTGCCATGCCGCATCTTCAAAATGGATTGGTGTTGTGGTCTGAAATAGTTAGGGTATGTGGGATTTTGGTCACAGATGTGCCTTTTGAAGGTTTGGTGAAAAAATATTAATCAGTTCAAAAGTTATTAAAATTTTAAGTCTCCCATAATAGCCTATGGGAAAAATTATATGTTCCATGCAAAAGCAGGTTTTGCTGCTGCAAAGGCACTTTTTGCTGCCTCAAATGGTATCAGTAGTGTTGTGCTGCCGCCATCTTGTTTTCAGTTAGCGATGGGGGAAAAACGCTGTAATTCAAAAAATAGTGCCCCATGTTAAACACCAACAGTTGTGTTTACCTAATTGGGCCCAAGGAACACGACTCTGCCATTCCGTGTTTGAAAACAGTGGCTGTAAATATGTTTTTTTTACTCGCTCATTGATAGTGTTGCAAATTTGCAGCACTATTTTTGTGAAATTGCCACAAATTATGGTAGTTTTAATACAACTAATGGCATTGATGTGCACAAACTGCTGCAAATTGTGGCACTGTTTCACGAAAACTGCCGCAATTTGCGGCACTACTTTAATTTAAAAAAACATCGGCCTCTGTAAAAAAATAAAAAAATTCCTGGCCATTTTTTTGGCCAAAATAACTGTATAACCATACTCTTCTGCCCCCGTTTAGGTAAACAGCTGTTGGTGTTTACCTAATAAAAGGACATTTTATCCTTTTATTGCCTCCAAGGGGGCAGAAGCATGTTTTATATCTAAAAAATGTTTCTGCCAGCATTGGGGTGCCCAATCCCCATGCCAGCATTAGAAATCCACCCCCCACCAGTGTGGGACACTGGGGAGCCCACTCCCAGTGTCCCAAAAATATTTATTTTTTAAAAACTGTTTTTGCTGACATCGGGGTGCCCAAACCCTGTGTGTGCACTAGAACCTCCCCCCTGCCAGTATGGAACACTGGGGAGGCTATTCCCAGTGTCCAAAATTTTGTGCTACCCCCCCAGTACCATGGGACACTGGGGAGCCCACCCCCAGTGTCCTGAAATATTCCTTCAATAATATCTGTGAAAAAAGAAAACAGTCCCCCGACGTCTATTTTTTTTAAAACCCTGAATAAAAGAAAATATCTCATCATCTCCCATTCTGTCCCTCCCACTGAGCACCCACCACCCCACCCTTGCCCTATACTTACACCAGAGACCACTGGCTGCCATCTACTGTGGATTGGGACATGTCTGTACTCTTCAAAGCTGAACCATGAACTGAAGAATCAAGGTAAGTGCTGCATAATGGCTGTCAATGGCATTTTGAACTTATGTTGCTATTTTGGCCATTTTGTTTGTATTTTTGCACCAAGTTTTCAACATGGGCTTTTTGGGACTCCACCTCATGAACCACTGTCACTGCCATTTCGTTAATCGGACCCATAATGTGATTTTGAGATCGCTGCATGAAATCAACTGTTGGGACTGAGTAACGTAATGACAGTGCCAGTGTTCATGAAGTGGGGTCCCAAAAAGCCCATGTTGAAAATTTGGTGCAAAAATACCAAAAAAAAACCCAAGTTACGCACAGTCATTGAAATTTTTCTACGCACATGCATAACTTTGAAAATTTGTATATTTTCACTCAGAATTCTCAACATTGCCATTTTTTCACATCCCCTTATTAACAGTACAGCAGCCATTTTTCACATCCTGCCCAAAATGTGTATCACACCTGTGGCACTGAATGGTGCAGTTGTCTTTCGGGACAGAGTAACAAAATTATAGTGGCAGTGTTCATGAGGTGAGGTCCCAAAAAGGTCATGTTGAAAATTTGGTGCAAAAATACCTAAAATACCTAAAAATGCCTGAGTTATTCATGGTCGTTGAAATGTTTCCATGCACGTGCATAACTTTAGCAATTTGTCATATTTTCACTCAAAATTTTTAACATTGCCATTTTTCATACCACCTCATGAACAATACATCTGTCAGTTTTCACATCCTGCCCAAAACATGTTTTCACACCTGTGGCGCACAGTGGCGTTTTGCAATGGATTTAAAAATCATCACCTATGGGGTTTAAGAGGTGGTGTGACAAGAAGACTATGCTGAAGATTTGGGGTAAAAATATATAAAAATGGTAAAGTTACAACCATTCATTGCAATTTCAGTATGCCCACTCGTAATTAAGGACATTTTCATTATTTTGACCCCAGATTTTAAAACTAGCCTTCTTATTACCCCACCTCATGCATGTCACAACTGTAATTTCTCAAATCCTGGCCAAAATGTGTTTTCGCACCTGTGGCACCAAATAGCATCACTGTTGTGCAGAATTATGTTTTGGTAGGGATTTAAAAAATTTCTGTACCAGGTACACATCCTGGGGTAATCAGATGGCTATGGTGACAATTTGCTCATGCATCTATGGAGGGATGGGTTCGCAGGGTCCAAAGGACCTTGCGCTACCACAATAAAATAAGGAAAATCATGGCGCATGGGAGCGCAGGGCCCAACAGGGAGATGAAGGTGAATTACAATGTCTCTACACTTACGGACAGATGGGAGCGCAGGGCCTGAAAGTTATGGTGATACTTTGACAAACAGTAAGGAAATTCATTGCAAAAAACTCCATTAATGCATCAGTTAGTGTTCATATTACAGTGACAAAAGTATGGAAATGTGGTGTTAGGGTTCCCAACACTAACACCCCATCTCCCCCAACCCACACTACACCACCTCCACCCTTCACACATCAACAGGCATGGGGTGTGTCTTGGGAGTTGTCGACCCTAACATTCATCCCATTCTCCTATGCTGTACCATCTCAGCTTCCTTACACATGGAATGGGGTGAGCTTTAGGTCAACAACCCAAGACACAACCTACCCTGTTGGAGTGTGAAGGGTGGGGGTGGAGTGGTAGGGTTGGTTGGGAGAGATGGGGTGTTAAGGTTGGGAACCCTAACACCACATTTCATACTTTGTCGCTGTAATATGAATACTAATATACTGCAGTGACTAATATGCATTAATGGAGGTTTTTGTAGTATATTTTATTTATATATATATATATATATATATATATATATATATATATATATATATATATATATATATATATATATATATATATATATATATATATATATACATATATGCCAGTGGCTGGCAGTATAGCCTAGAGGTTAGAGGAATGAGGTGTGAATCAAGCTTGATACATCCAGCAGACCAGATCTGAGTTTGAATCTACAACCTCCACTTGCATACTGTGTGACTCTGAGCACCCAGTGCTCCCAAGTCACTCCTGAAAACAGGCACTTGTGCCTAATGGGTCTTACCCGGTTACCAAAGACTAAAATAAAAAAAAAAAATATATATGTATCGATAGATAACAGACAAATACATGCTGTATACAGTATGTGAACCGGGTCACTGTAGATAACAGGGCAATAAGGTTGATGGGCCTGGATTGGAAAGTCCTATGAGGATTCAGGGCCCAAAAGATGTCATTTTAGGTCCCATTGGATTGAACCAAAGCAGGTGTAGACCCCTCAGGTCTTATCAAAGAAAACAGTCTCTCAAGGTGCACACTGAGGCTTAGCTGTAGAGCAGCTTACCATTGCTGGCTGAAGCCCTCAGCTGCAGATTTCAATCTGTCTCCTCTTGTGCTAAGAGAACAGCTCCACTCTCATTCCAGAAGATGGGAAATCTGCTTCTCTCCGCACTCTGCAACAGGCTGAGAATGTGTTGAAAGATTCCTCAATCTCAGCACAAGCAGCCAGCTCCCTAATTGGTTAAGTCCTTATGTTAGTCTCTTATGAGGGTCTGTCAGGTTGCCACTTGACGGCTGATTAGCTGCCTTATTTCTGAGTGAATAATTAAGTCCTCCAATGTCCTTTGGAGCCCTCAGTGGCTATTTGGTAGGACTCTAAGCCTGAATGACTGTTGTGCTGCCTTCTCACCCATTTACCATGTTGAGAGGGTTAAGAGGGTGAGCAAGATCCTCCCCTTCCTCTTTGGCTTCTCACTTGCACCTCATAAAGGGAATTATACACATTCTTGAGCATATCTGATACTAGGCACCTGTATTTGATACCTATTTTAGCATGAAAATTAGTAGGTAGATGATATTTTTTTGCTCAATACAAAAGTTCAATTTATGGCTTTGAGGACTCTTTCGGGGTGCTTAATAGCAGGAACAGTACAACAGTGGGCTCATGTATTTAGCTATTAGCTGAGTAAATGAAGTCTAACAGCACAACCCAGGCATGAATCAGGAGACATGAAACTTGTCTTCCTGACAATATTATTTATTGAAAACATTCTTATCAGACTTTCCAAACATAGTGCAAAGTGAAAAACCATATCAGACTTTTCCAAATGGTCGTCCTGTTTAAACTGATATCCTTATTTGTGGCTTAACTACCTAATCCATCTGAGTAGAATCAATGAGATCTGGTAAAAACCATTCCAGCACAGACTAGCAGTGACATGGCGTGCATTACTGGGCTCGCACACGTTCCCTCCTGGATCCTACAGCCTGAATTTCAGAAGCATCTACGAATTTAGCCTATGCTAGACTGGTTTTTACCTGATCGTATTGATTTCTACTCAGATGGATTAGGCAATCGAGACATGAATATGGACATCAGTTTAAACATGACAACCATTGGTAAATGTTTGGTATGGTTTTTCACTTTGAACTATGTTTGGAAAGTCTGGTAAGAATGTTTTCAATAAATAACATTGTCAGGAAGACAAGTTTCATTTCTCCTGATTTATGCCTAGGTTGTGCCGATAGACTTCATTTACTCAGCTAATAGCTGAATGCATGAGCCGACTGTTGTACCTAGTTTATCATATTTCCACTGACTGAACAGTGTTTAGATATTTATTGCTGAATCATATGCTTATAACTGTGTTACTTTGCCTGTGAATTTACTATATCTCTTTATCAACTGCTACAACTTACTTTGAAATCTGTATTATGTACTATTGTGCTTTTGTTACTGGTTATTGTGATTTCTGTGCGTCTTCTCCCAGGTTGTGCCTGGCAGTAGGCATTGCATGTCAAGTTTACTTATCTGGTAGGTAAATAAATAAATACATACATAATTAAAAACATATATAAATACATAAAATAAAGATTGCTGGCAGTTTTGTAATTTTTTTTCCCCATAGGTACTTTTTGTGGCATTTACATTTTTCCTCCTCAGTCCCATCCTGCGTGTCCCCGAGCTAGTGCGCGCGTGTGGAGGCAGGTGCACGTCAAGCCCCATGGGATGCCTCACTCTACCAGTCACTCTATTACTGCCTATGCCTGCCACCAGACCTCCATCTGGTGATGGCGGGACTATGGACAGGCGATTACCCCTCCCAGGAGAGGAGAGCCAATGCTTAATCCTGCTCCCACACTCCCCCCCCCGAGCTGGCACCCTGGTGACCCAAGGTCATTCCCGAACCGGGGTCGCTGGCGTAGCATGAGGTAAGGCATCCAGTGCCTCAGCCCTCAGCACCTCTGGGCCAGCAGCTTTGTAGTTTTTTAAGGGCACACCTCCTGATGAAGAGGTCTTGATATCTTGAAGCACTTGGGCTCATTCATCTGTCCGTGAGCCCTCTGTAATCTACACATTGGAGTTTTAAATAGAAACACAGACTCTGTTAAGCCTACTGGAGATGTTGTCTTTTTATTGTTTTGCCATTCCTGATTTACAAGCACCCGGCCTCCTCCTGGAGTGCGCTGATTCTGGTGCCTGGGTTTAAGGGCATTGACCCCAACATATTTTTTTCAAACAACTCCTGCCTTTAACTAATTATTTGTGCTGCCTCTGTGTGCATTCCGATGTCTGAGTTAATGTCCAGTTGACTGAAACGGTCCGTCAGGGGAATCCCCAGTTTGACGGGCATGCGGATTACACTTCTCGTTGGTGGCAGGTGAGTGCCTTTGATCTCCTCCTGTCCTCCAGTCCTGTCTGCAGACTCCATGTCCTCTAAGTTGGAGGCAAGCAGCATGTGCAAGGCTGCTAACCGGGTGGATAGGTCTCTGTACAGCCTGTGGTACAGTGGTAAACCCCCACACGTAGTGTAGGGGATACAAATGGAATACTCCAAAATCTACCTAGAAATAAACTATTTACTTTGAAATGCTGCTCTCAGTTTTACTTAACAATGTGTGGCAGAGCGCAGTGGAGCCAGGAGTGCCAAGGTTGCACTGGTGGATGCATTTCAATGTGAACATACACCTTTTTTCCAAAATATGAAAAAGCTGAATTTTTATTTTTACAGTTTATTTACCCATAACAGCTGAGATGATGTGTAACATCTCACTTCCAATGTGGCCCTACTTCTACCACTTTCTGCAGGTGGGTGATCTGAAGCATTGGGAGGTTGAGTGAGTTGCTCAGGGTCACACAGTGAGTAGCTGGCTCTGATGGGTTTGAGCCCACCATCTCCTGTCTCCCAAGCTGGTGTTCTAAGCACTAGACCATATGGCTGTTTCATACAAATGTCCTCAGTAACAAAGAACCATATATAAAAAGCAAAATGATGTCTAAATACGTGCTTTACTAGAGGCGTTAGTAGCTGCTTGATGCTACTGTACTATGGAACAGTAATGAATGAATGCTACTGTTTTATCTTACAGGCACAGTTGCGGAAGGTTCGTCCCACACAGAGAATTACTTTAAGCATATAAAACATCAACAATGGCTGTGTTGGAAGACAGATCAGGCCAGCTGGAAAGGGTCAGGACAGCTCTGAACTGTTACAGTCTGTTTTCTGCATCTGCGTGAAGAATTTTCCATTTATACGTACGCACAACATACTGTTAGAATGAGAACAAGGGGTCAGGAAACCTTAAGGCTGAGGACCATTCTCATGTTTTGGACAGAAAAGAAATTCACTAGCAACTCTGTAGACCAATCCATGTCTAATTCTGATCTGCTTACTTTCACCTTTGTATGTGAAATATACAAACCAGCATGGCTCAGTTGGTAGTACATCCACCTCTGGGTCAGAAGGTTGTGGGTTCTAGGCCCACACTGGGATTGGGCTCATACTATAAACACTCAGGCACCAAACTATAGTAGTAAGGGGATATTGTATTATTGGGGTGTGCCATCCTTTGGGTGAGACATTAAACCAAGGTTCTGCTGGGTGTTAAAGATCTTATGGCACTTCTTGAAGAGAGAAAGGGAATTTCCCCAGTGCCCTGGCCAAATTTCCCCATTCACAAAATACCACCAACAGCTTAACCTGGATCAGTTTTAATTATTTTGCATCTGTGTATCCCATCCCTGGGAAAGTATTATTGTCTAATTCTCCTTTACTGGTTAACAAAAACAAAATAAATCAAACCGCACTTCAAGGATTGAATGAAACAGAATAATGATTATTATCCTTCTGCTGCTACAGCCTACCCCATAATGACCAACCCACCCAACCACATCACCTGCCTTAGCCCGGACATACTGTAACTCTCCTTGTTCTTACAGTGTCCCTGCTGGTAGGGACTCATAGAGGCTCAGCACTCCTCTAGGCTCCGAATCTTTGGAACATAAGTAGGGGCCAAGATCAGTGGTGTGTGGCCCATGGTGGGTTGCTTGATCGTTCTGCTGTGGCTAGCCTTCTGTTTTTCATCGCTTTCTCTCCTGAACAGTACACACAACATTCTGGGGGATCGTGCCTCAGATGTATGCAGTATATACTTTGCTGGGAGAGAAAGCTCCCTGGCCAACCAGCAGAGGCCAGTACAGTGCTGGTTTGTGCTGTCACTCCTCTCCTGACCAGGATGTGCTGCCAGCCTGGCTGTCATAGTGCCGTCACTTGCCATGACACCTTGTAAATATGACACAAAATGTGTTTTGGGGGTCAACCTACCAAAGCCAATTTCAGGACACATTTACAAGGTGCTACTTCCATGGTTGTGATGTGGGATGGCAACCTAGGCATCCAGTTTGGGCCCAAAATGGTCAAGTTATACACAAAAGAGAAATGGAAAAAAACACCTAATTGCAGACATATGTATGACTAACACATTTTGTCACTTAAATTTTTTCCAGTTATTTTTTACTTTACAGATGCTGACTGGCCCAGGTGGAGAAAGTGTTGCACCAGTAGTCTAATGCTGGATTTTACTGAAAAGGCGGCCGGGGGATGCTAAGAGATAGGGGGTTGGGGGTACTTTTTATTTGCATAAGAAAGGAGAAGCACCTCAGTGATAGTTGATGGGGAGGTTGTTTTTTGTATGATTGTCTGACAGCAGGACAGGGCACGCAGTGTTAGGAAAGTAAAATGGGAGGCTGCTTTGGGCTACTTGTGGTCTGGTGCACTGCGTATCATGAAGCATGCTTCAGGTTTGGGGCAGTGGGCGTCATGATAAAGATGCGTAAAGATATTTTTCAAAAAGTATTAAGTTAATTGCAAAAAACTATATTAATACATCTATTTCGGTTGAAATGCGAAGTAAACAAAAGTAAGGAAATTAAAAATGAGGGTACAGAGTATCAGGTCAAGAAAGGTTTCTTGCTACCCTGACATCTCTGGGCTCTCTGTTACCCCAGTTAGTCAACACATTTTGCTCTAAGTGCGCTTTATTTAACTGGCACCTTAGCTTATACTGGCCAAAAAGCATAGTCCTGGATCATAGGCACACATTACCTGGGTCCTTGTAACCTGTTGTGCAAAAGTCCAGTTACACATAGAGGAACAAACTGAACCCCTGGCCCTAATAAGAGACTTGTTGGTTAAAAAAATATATATTTTTTTCCTTGTATGTTTCTCCCTCTCCCAACCAGCCCCCTTCCACCGACCTCTCCAGCCCTGTCACCCCGGAGTCCACTGGACTCACCTCTAGAGCTCTACGAGGTACCAGCTAGCTGGGTGAGGTGCCTGCGAGGGGCCAGCATCATCTTGCTGGTTAGGACACTTTTCCTCACCTTTTCTCCCTGTCCCCCGAGTGTGGCATGGAGGCGTGCAATGATGCCAATGGCCGAGCTGTGCATTCTTCCGCACATGGCATGCCGGGCGTCTGCCCCACATCCACTCCCTTCATCTCGGTCTGTTGTGCCATCCCCTAGCCACTGCTAGGGGACAGGCAAGCAGCGGACTCCATCCTCACCCCTCCCCAGGAGAAGAGAGCTGTCCTCTGGATGCTCGATCCTCTCCCTGCCCGGCACAGATGCTTCAGCCATTCCCTTCACTGGGCCAGCACTAAAAAAACATTTTTAATCAATCCCCATTTACTATCCACTCCTGCTGCTGGCCCCACCCTGCCAGCTTCTCCCTAACTAGTTCCGACATTCTATCAAAATTTACTTTTCTGAACTTTATTTATATTTTTTAATTTTTATTATTTTTTTTATTTTAGTCTTTGGTAACCAGGTAAGGCCCACTAGGCACAAGTGCCTGTTTCAAGGGGCAACCTGGGAGCACTGGGGACGTAAAGTGACTTGCTTAGAGTCATACAGTATGCAAGTGGAGGTTATGAGACTCAAACCCTGGTCTGCTGGATGCACCAAGCCCATTCAGAGTTTGTTACTCTAGCCTGTAGGCAGTACTGCCAGCCCTGTGGTCTGTGGTGGGTCACTTGATCGTTCTGCCGTGGCTAGCCTTCTGTTTTTAAGGAAGTTTAAAACCTTACTTTGTGGGTACTTGCTTTCTGGCTCTAGTTCTATGTCAAACCACATGGTGAGGGGATCACTGGTTCCCAGGGGTTCCCTTACTGTTACCTCTCTAATGCTGTCCATACTTGTGAGAACCAAATCCAGATTATAAAACTGGTGGAAAGAATGCTGACTCCTGACTGTTTGAGAGCTACTTTCAGCCGGGCCATTATTCCAGCACAAAAGCCCAGCTGAAAGTAGCTCCAGGTAATCGGGACTTAGTACTGGCATTTTATCCTTGCACTATGATTTTAAAACAGATTTCCCAAAACAAAGATGGCTACTTTACACTCTGTTTTCTACATCGCACACATGAACCTACCTGATCTTGGCATCCACTACTCCAGATTTTATAAGTCCTCTAATTCAGTGTGCTCTGAATTCCTGTCACAACTGCAATTCATTTAAAAAAAGTCTCCAAACCATGATTAAAATCAGTGGCTTCTCCTGGTGGCTCCTGGTCCCATGTACACTGACTGCAAATTTGCAAACCAAAATTAAAAAGAAAAAAAAAAAGGCTCTAAAACCTTTGCCAATTCCAAGGGCCTCCTTAGCCAAAATCATTAAAAAAATAGCGGTGTCCCAACTGAAAAAAAAAATTGGCCTCCTCAAAAAAACGCTGCTAGTGAACACTGCCTGCTCTGCCCCGAATAATGTCATAGTACGCTATGGAGTGAAGCCACTGCCAGCACTCTCACTGCCCTTACTACATGCATTATATGCAGCATTGGTACCACCTACTGGCAAGCTAGCAACACTACAATGCAAAATGCAATGTCCAAATTGGACTTTTTTTTTTTTTAATTGTTGGACATTTTTATTTCTTTTCTTTTTTTGTTGCTACAGTTAGTAAAAAAAATCCTGTTTCCTAATGGGTACCCATTTCATAAGCATAATGAGGCACTCCAGGGTGTGTGTTATGGTGGGATAAGAGCCCTTCTTGGGTGGTGGAAGCACTTGGCTTCACCTCGTGCTTCAACCCACCTGAGGCATGGCTGTTATCCCACTGTAATGCACCCCCATCATGCCTTATTGCTTAATTGTCCCTTCCCTTGTGGATTCCTCCACCTTCTGTACCAGAAATGCATCTGTGGGGCCTCTATTAACTTTTAGTTTCTTGCACTTACTGCTATTGGGACACTCTAGTCCACATCTGTCATGTTGAAATCACCAATTATTAGTGCTTCACCTTACTTCACTGCACACTTTATTACTCTCCAAACTCTTTGTCCATGTCTTTCTTTTGAGATAGCAATCTATATGTCACTCCAACCCTGATTATTTTCCCCCCATCCGTGACTGCTAATACCCACAATTCTTTTGTATTGGTGCCCCTTTCTATTTCTTTGTCATCTGCAGCCCTGATGCCCTTTTCACATACATGGTCTCTCCTCCGCCTTTTTACAGCCTGCTATCATATATATATATGTATATATATATATATATATATATATATATATATATATATATATATATATATATATATATAGGGTTATCATCTCTGATGACCTCAAGGTAGGAAACAGTGTGACAAGGCAGCAGGTAAAGCAAATAGGATGCTGGGATGTATAGGCAGGGGCATTACCAGCAGGAAAAGGGAGGTCATAATTCCGCTATACAAGACACTAGTGAGGCCCCACCTAGAGTACAGTGTACAGTTCTGGAGATCATACCTACGTTAAGGACATAGACAGGGTAGAGAAGGTTCAGAGGAGGGCAACAAAGATGGTGCATGGATTGCATCACAAGTCCTATGAAGTCAGGTTGAAGGAAATAAACATGTACTCCCTGGAGGAGAAGAGGGAGAGGGATATGATGAGAGACATACAAGTATCTTACAGGAGGAACAGGGTGCAGGAAAACACTATTTTAGCGAAAAAGATGTTCCAGGACTAGAGGGCATGGGATGAAGTTGGAGGAGGGCGATTCAGAAAACATGAGAAAGAATTTCTTCACAGAACGGGTGGTGGACAAGTGGAACACCCTGCCAGAGGAAGTGGTGGAGGCTGAAACAATCACGGGATTTAAGAATGCATGGGATAGACATAAAGGAATTCTGGAGGTCAGGGGTAAGGTGCAACACACTTCTAGGAAAACAAACTGAACTTACAAGCTCAAATGAGCAGACTGGGTGGGCCATAGGCCCTTATCTGCCGACACTGTCTATGTATCTATGTATCTATGTATCCTGACTCAAAACTTTGTATCCTGACATGGGTACTTCCCAGTCATGGTGCTGTGTAGTTCATGTCTCTCTTACAGCCATCAAGTCTAACAGGGCCCCTCCCACCCGTGCAGGTCACAGACTGTATTCCCCAGGTTCCTGGAATTCATGCACACCATCCTCTAGAGTTCCTGCCTCCCCCTCCTTGTACTCTTTTTGGTTTTTGTTTTGATTGTTGCATTATTGCTGTTTTTACTCTCTGGTACAGGCTGTGGCTCTGGCCTGAGCCCCCAGCCGTGTCACTTAGCTCTTCAGGGGCTTACCTGCAATCCTGAGTATTTTCCTCCATGGCTTGCTTCCCATGGCCAGGGTCCCCCAAACTGACCAACACAATGGATCTGGTGTCATCTGGAAGAGTGCCCTGCCACTTTTGCGAGGCCTGTGAAAGCTGCCCAGAATTTTTCCTTCCCCGGATGGTATGCTGACTCAGTGGCATCACAAGCTCATGTATGCAAGTGTTCGGAGCATGATGCCATTGGATTTGCTGGCCCTGCTGCTATGCTGTCCTATATGCATTACCACCTGCGGTCACCCAGGTGACAGTATAGTGCTGGGATCAGCCATCTCCCCTCCCCGGAGGAAGAGGAGAGCATCTTCTGGGATACTTGATCCTCCCCCCGGCTGGCCCCCAATGACCCTAGCTTATTCCTGGCCCCGGGTCACTGTGTCGCAAGTGCCAGTGCTACTGCTGCACCTACAGGCCACTTCCACTCCTTATATTCTTGTTAGTTTTCCTCTTCTGCCTTGTTTTGATCTGCCTGTTGGTCATGTTCCTAATACTTTCCCTCTTTATTTTGCGACACCTCTCTATCCACCCCGAGTTGCAGTGTCCTCCTCGAGTTCCTACCTGTCCTACATAGTGTTCCAATTTTCTTAAAATGAAGTAATAAGTGAAAATTTAAATACTAAACAGAATTATTTGGGGAATTGGGTGGGCAGGTTTTCAAGCAGCTGTGTGAGGGGTGGATTTCTGGGAAATTTTAAAAACGATAACAGACGAGACACTTCTGCTTGTTGTTGCACCATAGTTCTGACATCACTACTATGACACAGCAACATGTGATTTCAGAGCTTTGTTACAACAGCATTTGTGGAGTAACTGGTTTTCGCACATAGCAAGTACTAACAATACAATTAATATCATTCATTTTAGGAATCATCACTAGAGGGCGCTAATTAAATAAGTGTGCATTCAGCATTCATCAGCAGAATAAGTCTGCCTTTCTGACTGATACTGTACTACTCAGGATGGTAGTAAACCGAGTTTTCCTCAGCAACATGAAACCACTGCATAGCACTAGTTGTTGCCATTGTGGAGAAGGAAAGGATGAACATATGGTAGTTTAATTTTCACCTTTTAAGAACTTAAAGGAAAGTTCTGAAGCAGTCTAAAGAAAGCAGGGGAAGATTAGCTTTCACGAAAAGTTAAGCCCTGTTTACACTGCCAACTTTTCAGCACATCAACCCATGCACACAGGTTGATGCACTGCAAAGTTGGCAGTTTAAACACTGCCCAGAGCGCCTTAAGTGCTCCTCGAATCATTTTTTTGATCCGACTCAGATGAGGGATCAGTAGCGGAGAGCACATTAAATGGCAGTGTGAATGCTTTGCTGTGCTCGCTCCACTACAAAAGCTGTTTAATTTCAGCCCACGGTGCATTCTCTCTGCCCCTCCTCGGAGGCGACTTGCAGTACTTGGGGGAGGGCGGCTGTGTAAACTCCAACAGCAGCCGGAATTGGGAAAGGAACGGCACACATTCCTCAGTGCTGCTGTCGTGTAAACATGGCTTTAGTCCCCTTGCAAACACTTTAATGATCACAACAAATGATGGAGAAGTCAGTTTGGAAAGATTCTGTGCCCACTGGAATAGTTCAAAACTCTCTAACAGAATCAGTTCATACAGAAAAATAATATATACACAGTACACATAGCCAACTGTTTGCACACATCTAGCATACAGTATACATATGGAACACACTGTACACATATGTATATAGCATGCAGTACACATATCTAGCATATGGTATACATTTCTAAAACAGTTCACATATCTAGCATGCAGTACATGTATCAAACATACAGTACACATACCTAGCATGTAGTGCACACATCTAGCATGCAGTGCACTTATCTAGCAGATGGTACACATACCTAACATACAGTGCACATATCTCAAATTATTTAACATATATAGTATACAGTACACTATCTAGTATGCACTATATACACCGCCTAGTATGCACTACACAAATCTAACATGCTGTACATATATCTAGCATGCAGCAGACATATTAAACATATAGTACACATATTCAGCACACAGTACACATACAGTATCTAGTATACCGTGCACATATGTAACACGCAGCACACATCTCAGATACTGCACACATATATCCAACATTTTGTATACATATACAGCATATAGTACCCATATGTAGCACACAGTACTCATATCTATAGGAAATACATAATGGATTGCAATGGAATAACACATTTATCTCCACTAGTGAGTGGTAAGACACCATAACTTATGAGTGGTGAAGCAATGAGTTAGTTATAAAGGTCTTACCACTCATGTGTGAAGATAAATGTGTTCTTCTACTGCAACGTATTATGTATTTGATATATACCACACCACTGGTGATGTTGTTACTGGTATTTTATCTGGTTTTAGCTTAAAACTGCCTTTCTTTCCATTGTAAGGTCTCTATTTGGACCATTGTTCTCTGTGTTCTATTTCCAGATTCGAAGTGGAAATAATACGTTCTAAGTTAAATAAATGGTGTTCAAAGTGAAAATAAATATCCCAAAATAACATGATTTATTTACCAATTTATTCACCACTGGTGTGGTATATATCACAAATATGGAACATGTAGTACACATATCCAACATACAATACACAGAACTAACATACTATTGCACACATCTAATATCTAACATATACAAGCGCACACAATCTTTAGTTAAAAAGGGGTTTCTATAAAACTGTGAGAAGAGGAAATTGGTTTAGCCAGAGGGTAGTGTCAACATCCAAAAGCCTGCCACCCAGCTTGGTAGCAAGCAGCACACCTCAAGCATTCAAGAATGGTCTGAATGCTTACTTGGGGAGTGCTGTTATCGCTGGTTACAACTGCTGGTAAGCAGTGATGTCCATTATTTCCTATGCTTCTAGGTTCCAGCGATCAAGTAGGGTCTTCAGTGACAGTATAGGCAGGGGAAAATGGGCAGATTGGGTGGGTCAAGGGGTCCTTGTCTGCTGTCAAATTCTATGTTTCTGTGTTCCTACATGCAAATAACAGTGCACACATCAAACATACAGTACACATATCTAACACACAGGACAGATATCGAACATACAGTACAGATAACTAATATACAATATATATATCTAACATGTAACATACAGTGCACATCTGTAACATACAGTACACTTATCTAACATGCAGTACACATATTTAAAGAGCAGCTGATGCCTTCAGAAGTACTTTTACAAAACACAATATTTATACACAATCCAACTTGTATTTTACATTAGTTCTGTATTCCTCCTTTTCATTATTTATTACTGAGGTAATTTTCATGAAAAGAGGATCTTTGCTTCTGAAGAGTTCATCTATTACCATTGCTTTTTCCCTACCTGAGGTCATAATGCACTGCTTGTGACATCACAGTTACTCCCATGGCAATAGACTGTGATGTCACAACAGAGGATTATGATGTGAAGTAGGGAGTAGGCTTCAGAGGAAGGGGAACTCTGATGGATAAAGATGATGTATTCATGCAAATTCCCTTGGTAATAAATAACAGCAAGTAGAAATCTGTAGAACATATATAGAATGGAAGCTGAATTGCACCTAATATGATGTTTTCTGAAGTTTTCTATGAGGTGCCAGCTGCTCTTTAATATACTGTAATCATATCTAGCATGCAGCACACTCCACAGGAAACTCATTCTGTGGTGGGGCCTGGGCAGTGGGATGGCATCCCACATATCCACATATCTAAGATGCAGTACATGTATGTACTATACAGTACCATATCCAGCATACAGTGCATATATCTAAGATGCGGTACACATATCTACTATACAGCACCATATCTAGTGTACAGTACACATATCTAAGATGCTGCACACATCTGTACTATGCAGTACCATAGCTAGCATACAGTACACATATCTAAAATGCTGTATACATCTCTACTATGCAGTACCAAATCTAGTGTATAGTACACATATCTAAGATCTGTACACATCTGTACTATGCAGTACCATAGCTAGCATACAGTAACATATCTAAGATGCTCTACACATATCTACTACATAGTACCATAGCTAGCGTACAGTACACATATCTAAGATGCTGTACACATCTGTACTCTGCAGTACCATAGCTAGCATACAGTACACATATCTAAGATGCTGTACACATATCTACTATGCGGTACCATAGCTAGCATACAGTACACATATCTAAGATGCTGTACACATCTCTACTATGCAGTACCATATCTAGTGTACAGTACACATATCTAAGATACTGCACACATCTGTACTATGCAGTACCATAACCAGCATACAGTACACATATCTAAGATGCTGTACACATATCTACTATGCAGTGCCATAGTTAGCGTACAGTACACATTTCTAAGATACTGTACACATATCTACTATACAGTACCATAGCTAGCGTACAGTACACATATCTAACATGCTGTACACATATCTACTGTACAGTACCTTATCTAACGTACAGTGCACACATCTAAGATGCAGTACACATATCTACTATACAGTGCCATATCTTACATACAGTGCACATATCTATGATGCAGTACACGTATGTACTATACAGTACCGTATCTAACATACAGTGCACATATCTAAGATGTGGTACACATATCTACTATACAGTACCATATCTAGTGCACAGTACACATATCTAAGATGCTGCGCACATCTGTACTATGCAGTACCATAGCTAGCGTACAGTACACATATCTAAGATGCTGTACACATCTCTACTATGCAGTACCATATCTAGTGTACAGTACACATATCTAAGATGCTGTACACATGTGTACTATGTAGTACCATAGCTAGCATACAGTACACATATCTAAGATGCTGTATACATATCTACTACGCAGTACCATAGCTAGCGTACAGTACACATATCTAAGATGCTGTAAACATCTGTACTATGCAGTATCATAGCTAGCATACAGTACACATATCTAAGATGCTGTACACATATCTACTACGTAGTACCATAGCTAGCGTACAGTACACATTTCTAAGATGCTGTACTGTACACATATCGAAAATACAGTACCATAGCTAGCATACTGTACACATATCTAACATGCTGTACACATATCTATTATACAATACCATATCTAGCATACAGTACACGTATCTAACTTTCACTACATATTCAACACAGCTGGAGGACACTAATTGGCTAAATGCACTGTACAGCATTAATGCCAAGCCTGCATTAGCTTTGCCATAATTCTCAGTGATGTTGTTAGTACTGGCAGCAGAACAGTATGCCCATGTACAGGATGGAACATGCCCCAAAAGGAAATGCTTGGTTGCTGGGGAGGAATAAACAGTTTATCAGCCCAGTGTGAATGCAAACTGGATAATGTCAGCAGGAAGTGGAGCAAACATTCCAAGTTTTTTTCTTATTTAAACACAGACAAAATGTAAACATGGATATGCCTTCTATTTGGTTCCCATGTGCTTTACCACTGGTGGCATGTTGGAATTTAATGCTGACAATTTTCTCTGCCTTTAGTATATACAGTAATATGTTTAACTGTCATCCTTTCTTGATAAACTGTAGCATCCAACACTGTCATACTGGCCCAGATCACCATGATCTACTACAGTGATCCTTCTTTATAAAGCTGTCTTTGTTAGACTGATGTAGCTTGGTTCCCACTTTCATGTCTGAATAGGCCAAAATGTCTGCTTCAACCTCAACCTATTTTTTTAATTCACACTTAAAGGACACCAGTTTCAATGCTCTGTTCAAGCTCCCACATGCTAGCCAACCTAAATTACTCAAAACAGTCCACTTTTTGAAATTTTTTAACGTTCACTAATTTCAGGGAAGGGATCAAAAAGTCACCTTCGCTGCCTGATCCCATCCCTTTCCTGGTGCTGACAGAAAGAAGCTCTGCCCTCATGCTTGGACACCTGCTCTATTGATTACAGTGGAAGTGGAGTTTAAACTTCTTTTTGCAATATTTTAAAGGGGCACTGGGATTAAATGTAAGTCACAGCTCAACTAACAAGAGCCTTGTTAGTGGAACTGTGGCTTTCATTTGACACAAGTGAAAAAATGTTTCACTCTTGCACAAACTTTAAAAGCTTAATAACTTTAAAATGAAATAAAATCTGTCTTAAAACCCCGAAGGCAGTTCCTGGGATTAAACTTTAACAAATCTCTAAATTTCGTAATTTAATTCTGCCTTGTCTTTTGCTAGCTGTGAGCAAAACATGTGAGAAAAATCTGGTGCTTTTCATAAATTTGCAAATTAATAGCTTTTGAACTGCCATACCAAATGTACCCAAACTTGCCAACAAATTAGCCCTAGAACTGAAACAGTATACAATGAATTGGGCAGTTCTAGGCAAGCAATAATGCCAGACAGGGTGGGTGGTATTGGGCAATACCGGACCAGCCAGGGCGTGTGAGTCCCGATGCAGGCAGAGGGCCTTATAGAGCTCCTTGGCCGGTCCGGTATTGCTATACCCCCACCCTGAGGCATTATTGCGCTTTAGAAAATGGGCTTTCATTTTTTTATTTATAAAAATGATTTTCTAAGGAACAAATAGGTAAAAAAGTAATTAACATATGAGAAAGAGGAGCTTCTGTTAAATAGTCCCTTTAGGATATGCCACTAGAGGGTGCTGCTGCCTATGAAAAGCCTTGTTTTATATGTTGCAGTGTCCCTTTAGTTTATGGATTCATTGCAGTAGCGACCCCCGTGGAGTACTGTTTTTTTATTTAAACAGCGTTTCAGCTCTCCCAGTTAGTGTGTCCCTTCTTACTGCACCTCATTGATGCGATTTCTTTTGATGTCCTGATGGTTTTGCTTGGCCTCTCTCTGCCTGCCGCGTGCAGAGACAGATTTGGTGAATGAGCCGAGGGAAGTCGGTAAGTTAGTATGTAGAAAAAAAACTACAGGGGACAGCGAGAGGCAGAAGCTTCGCGTAAGAAATGTTTAACACTTATTTTTAACCTGTACACTGGGACAGCAGGTGGGGGAAGGTGGCACATGAGCTGTTATGGACTGACGACATCTCGGTGATTTAGCGAGGGTGAAAAAATGGCTTCTGGTCACTTTGCCAGTTCGAGGTGCCCAAGAAGATTCTTAGGTAATGGGGCACCTCGAATTGGCACTTCTTTCTAACTGGGCATCTATCGTAAGTTAATGTACCCCCCTGTTTTAGCTCTCAGCCAATCAGAGAGCTGATAGTCTTTTGCCCATTTTCTAATGACTAGTAATTAGCTGCTTTTACTATGCGAGTGAGCCCGCAAATACTTCTATTCAACAGAAGGGGGCTGGATGTGCAGGAGGGCAAGTTGTGTTGGTCACCTTCTTCTTTTTGGTCTCTGATAAGAAACGCTGGGTGCTGGGAAGAGGCAGGGTGGGAGGAGGGTGTTGGCAGCATGGGGGGCATAATTATTTTAGCACAATTGAGCACTGAAAGATGGCAGCCTGCCATGAAGGTTGCTGGGCTGTGCTGGTCACTCATTATGGAAGTTTAAAAAAAATGCCTTTGTGGGTGCTGGGGATAGGAGGGTGGGATTTGGATTGCAACAGAGGGTGGGTGATGAGGTGGACATTGTTAATGATTTGGGCAGAGGAGTAGTGTGAGGGACTTTTTTTTCCTAAATCACCCGACTAACAAATGGGGTAACCATTATGAAGCAAGAGTCCCATTCAGACTTAAATTATGAAGTTACCATGTTATTACATAGTGACGTTGTGGATGCTAGCACAGTTCAGGCTTTCAAAGCAGGATCAGACAGATTCCTGGGGTTGAATGGCATTAAGGGTATGCAGCATGAGAAGCAGTTGCATTCTGGATGATAACCATGGAACTGTGGCCATACTCAGGCTGGGTCGTGTCGCTGCCGTGTGACAAGAGGGGCACACAAGATGGACCTTAGGTCCCTTTTTGCATCACAGTGCTCTGCTACTATTTAAATCCAAATGAAATTTCATACAATACCTTCCAAAAACTATACATTTTTGAATGTTCCTTTCATTTTGCCCAAGACATATTTCCCACTGAGTTCACAGAATAACCATGCCTCATTGCAAGCATTTTGCTTAATGATGTGAATGTAGTCTGTCTCTGTTTACCTTGTTATCAAAGAACAGTCATGTATGATGCTGTCCTCCAGTATAACTCCCTTCCTCTCATCCTCCTGGGCCAGCTCCCCGTCATGATACCACAGAATCCGTGTGCTATTATCCAGGTACATGGCTGTGCACTGAAAGGGTAGTCTGTCTCCTTGGAAAACCACCTGTCGTAATGATGGGATCAGCTGGTGGGTATGCAATTCCAATGGCAGATCTACAAAAACAAGCACCCCCCCCAAAAAAAAAAACATGATCAGAATACAGTTTATGGGTGAGTGTTGCGTATAAAAATCCATACACTCAAAAACATTGTCCTGTTGTCACTACTATGACACAACATTGTTTCAGTCTTGTGCCATTTCAAATTCAGCAGATGCTGTCAAGCTACCACTATCCACCAAACACTAATTTTCAATTTTTCTGCAATTTATTAAAACCAACACCCCACACTCAGCTTCTCAGGAACCACCGATCTGATGCCCCAAACCATACTCGGTAAAATAATGTTATTTCTAATAGTGCTTACTTATAAAATGTCCCCTGCCAGATGCTGACGTTTCATTGCATTTCTGTATATCTCCAATCTGGCTTAATCAAATGGAAGCAGGAAAAACTGTGTTCGTGGAGAGGGGAGATGCTCGTGGAAAGTTTTCTATTTATTTTCAGGAACCATGTTCTATAAACATAATGGATAGAAAGCCATGCACAGATAAGGTGTGTGCTTTCATCTTGGGGCTATGATGACACTGGAGACCTCTCAAGCTTTGCTCTTGAGGATTATTATGTCATCAGACCCCCTCGATGGAAACAAAAGCCTTGTTGTGCATAGCCAGGGCCCCTGGTGTTCTGCAGCAGAATTTTCTGATTTCTGCAGCAGGGCTCCTTGACTTCTTCGGCAGCATTTTCTGATTTCTGCGGCATGATTTATTCATTTCTCTGGCAGAATGCAGTCTTGTCATTGGCTAAATATGATGTGATGTCATCAATGACATCATATGCTGAGCATAGAGGAGGGGCTTCAGGATAAACGAGGTGGGAAAGAAAGCCTGACACTATGTAAAAACAGTATATTTATTTGAAAATTCACCAAAAACAATGAATTCTGCGGCACTATATATATTCTGCGGCATGATGCAAATTCTGCGGCAAATTCTGCAACCGCAGAACCGCAGAATTCAAGGGGCCTTGTGCATAACTGAACCTCCACTATTCTCATTCTCATTCTCATTCTCTCACTCACTTGCTGTCTCTCTCTCTCTCTCTCTCTCTCTCTCTATATATATATATATTTTTTTTTTTATTTAGTTAGTTTTTGTTTACCAGGCAAGTGCACTAGCCATGAAATGACTATTTTGAGGCATGACCCGGGAGAGTACAACAATCATAAAGAAATACATAGCATGAGTACAAGAAAATTACATATAGCACAGGTCAAATAGTCAGTAAAAATGGTACATTCAGCCAAATAACATAACATAACATGACATCAAAATTCACATAGGGTCAGGGTAAATAATGTGCAGAGTAAAGGAGAAATAACCCAACAAGGTAATAAGGAATATTGGTTAAAACTGGTCACAACAATGAATATATATATGTAGTTACTATTACTCCAACAAGATCAAATGCATGGCTAGATTTTGTAGAATGGGCATAACATTTAAGTATGGAGGGGTCCATCTGGGGATCTTGGCACATATAAATGGCCAGCTATGACAGAATTTATATGGTGAGTGTTCTTCCTAGTAAAGACAGAGGTGGTATGGGAACCCAGCCTGGCAGGGCAAGCAGCTGCAGTGTGTAATTCTAAAGGGCCATCATAAGCCCTCAACCCCCATGTTACCAATAGTTACAGGATCCTTGATAAGACAGGGATCGGCAAGGCACAGAGGGACTCAGCCACTCAACATTCAACAGTCGGGATCTGAACATTGGTCACCGAGAACCATTGTAAACAAGCCTTGATGCAATGTTTTTTCCATAAATAAATTAAAATGAATGTGTATCTGCCTTGTTAGGCATGACAGTGACTGGGGTAACTAGATTCAGGGGTCCAGTAGGTGCCCCAACTATTTGAAGAGTTCTGGAATTAGGGGTAGAGGGATAGGGAGTCAGGGGTGGGCAGCTCGGTTTTATGTGGTAAAAGCAGCCATAAATGAAAGGGTCCCTCTTTGCACCAAATTGCAGAACATAAAACAAATACTTCACATTTTGCTGGATTTAGTGTGAAAAGTCAGTGAAATCGCACCCTGAGAGATTTTCACAGCCCTAGTCTCTCTCCTTCAGGCTCTTCTTTGATGCGTGGTCTACTTAGTGGCAATGAGTGACAGTAAATAATAATATAGGATCAGTTTGGAGAAGCTCACAGCCTAGGGTCTAGTAAGTCATGTGGCCACAGGCCGAGTGTCTTCAGTCCCTGGAAGTGCGGTGAAGCCAGCACAACCAATGCCCTGAAGTGTCATATTGCACATAAAAAATAGGTCCACAGACAACTTTTAAAAAACAAACACTCTAAAGGTTTAAAAAAAACACAAAAATATGCAGAGGATATACAATGGGCTGACTAAAATATGCAATTTATCTTCAAGTGGGGGGGGGGGGCAGGACCATAACTCATGAGTGGGAGAGCCACGAATGAGTTATGAAAATCCTGCCCACTCACAAGTGATTATAAATTGCCTGTTCTGAGTCAGGCTATTGCATATTTGATATCTACAACAGTAGTTTACAAGTGATAGCTTTAAAATCTGTAGTTTGTTTGAAGATTTTGGTGTTTTTCTTTGATTTTAACAGCTGGCTTCAGTGCTGTACTAGACATTGTGATATCATCAGCATTGTGAAAGCTGCTCTCTGATTGGTTCAGTTTTCTACTGTGATGACAGAAACCTTAAAAATATCTATTGTGGCAACAACAACAATATATTTTTAATATGCTGCCATTGCTGATGTCACAAAGCCAATATATTTTTTTATCTCATCATGTTTACCCATACTCATATTGTATACAAACAGTATTTCTGAAAATTGTAAAATAGTCCCTTCATAGATGGTTTCCATCTGTCAGTCTTTGTACACATTCAGTACATGGTGCTTGTTTACCATGGAATTCAAAAATTCAAAGTTATTCAGTGTTCTACTAGTAAAATGCTCCCTTCCCTCCCCTTTACTTGGAATGTAAATATGGAATACAGTACATGAGTTCAAAATTATCCAGAATTCCACTGGCATACACACACAGACCTCACCTGGAGCCACAACCTCAATGTCATCTGTTGCAGGGTAAGCAGCAGGGAGTGCTCTAGAAAACTGGTAAAGATAGGAGGGAGATTTTTCATGGATATCAAAGAAACATCAGAAATGGAAATTCTGAATAGTACTTGATTTTATAAATGGGTTTATGTGTATAAAGAGGGGCTCATGAGTGGAATGAACATTCAATTATTTAGTTATTTTGTTTAATTTAAAGGAGTTTTCTTTTTAGGGCCTAGTTGAATGTTTTTAAATATAAGTAGAGGCGGTAGCCATGTTTGTGATGGCAATCAGAAATGAGCGAAGTGGCTAATGAATTCAGTAGGCGAGTTGCCCAAATTCCAAGTCACACTGCTGAACTTTTTGCAATCTATGCAGTTATAGAGAATTAAGATATGGGTCTCAGAACTTGTTTAGGTAATCAGGAAGCAGGAAATTTCCAACCCATTTTGTAACTTTCATGATGCTAGGCAGAACCCCCCCGCCCCCCACCAGTCATGCATTTCAGAGCCTCTCAGTGGCAGTACGGGAAAGGGGATTCTGACTAAGCAGCTGGCATCTGTTGTAAAATAAAATCAAAGTGCAAGACTCCTCAAACTGCTACTACAGTTCTCTCCACAATGGACTGGGATGGACTACCTTGCAAGGTAAAGAGACCTTTTAGATTTGCTACTAGTTCAGTCTGGGGAGCTTTATATTGCTCCCTGACCTGCTTGCCTAGCGCCCTACTTTCTGGTCTCTTAAATCTCATCTCTACCTGCCGGGTTACACTCTCATCGCCAGACACCACCTCTAGGCTCCCTGAATATCTATTGCTTCTAAGTGACCGGTATGTCTCTTCTGCAGCTTTTTTCTAATTAAGGCTGTTAAATGAGTACTACAGTCAGAATCTGCAAAAACATGTGCAGAGTTTTGATTTATGTATCTAGTCCTGGTGTATCCTTCTCTTTGTTTACTGTTAGGAGTTTTCCCTAAATTAGCTGCCTGATAGTTTCATAATAGTTTTATGGCCCCTGGGAATCTTCACTTTAGCATAGTTTATTGCTCTTCTTGTTCCTACAATGTGTCCTGTCCCCTGTGACAGTGATGTATCTGGGACTATGGATTCAGCAAACACTGGTTTAGAGTCAATTTTACAACAGCAGAGCTGTGATAATAAGTAACAAGTGGCTACATTTACAGTTTAGGAAATACTTGAGGGCTGTGTGTGTTATTCTGTAAGAAAACAGCTAGCATCTTTACTAATTATAGCATTGATGATCTGTGGTGATTTGTGTGCTTTTTATGGCTGTATGTAGTTTGATGAAATGAAAAGTTTTTAAAAGCAAAACATTTACTCCTGCTGACCAGACCCGATACACACACAGAAAACAAAAATATAAAAAATATTGAATTAGAGTTAGTTAGGGAACTGAATCTATAAGGGTTCTTTTTGGTAAAATGTAAGTCGTTCTTTAAGTTGTTGCTGACCAAAGTTAATGCTGCTGTATTATTGTATAGGTGTTTTATATGTTAGTAATCAGGAGGTGGATCTAACAGTATAATGTACACAACATTTACACCTTGCTTCCAGGTTTTTTCTCTTTTGGGGAGGAACTATTAACTTTTAGGGTTTGAACATTGTATTGCAGGTCTCTAGTGGACCATGCTATTCAACAAAGGGACATTGCTGAACAATCATAATTTTAGGAACTTGCCATGTTGCTTTTGGTCTCAATTCCACAGCTTGTATTTAGAACTGTATACTTTAGTAATATGTTGAAAACCCCCTCCAATGTGGTACCTCTTTGTAGTGGATGCACCTGTTCCTATTAATAAGGAGTTTCAGGCTTACTAGTTTCTGTAATTGTGGGCCCAGTTATTCAAAAGGGTTGCGCATGGCATAGCGATTATTCATATGCACAACCCACTGATGCACCAGTGCGATATTTGAAAAGGAAGAAGTCGCGCACAAATCCCGGTACACGGTGCATCAGGAATGTATGCAGGCACAGGTGGGGGGTGCCCATGCATAAACTGCACAGCCCGATATTCAGCCCGGGCCGTGCAGAGTTATGCAGGCGCAACCCCTATCTGCGCCTGCACAAAGTTACACCTAAAAACAAGGAACAAGTCGAGGGCCACCCACAGGCGAGCTGCCACATTGCAGGGTGCAACACAGCAGCTGCCACCTGTGGGTGGCCATCACCTGTTCCCGCCGCACCTGGCAGCGCCCCTCCATGCCCCGATCGCGGGCATAACTGTATCCCCGAAGTCCAATATCCCTGGTGGTCTAGTGGACTGCGTGCTGATCGCTGGCATAACTGTATCCGCCCGATTAGCCTAATCGAGGACATCAGTATCTCCCAAAAGTCCAATATCTGGTGGTCCAGTGGACTACATGGAGCCTAATCGCATGCATTCTTCACCCCAAGTCCGAAATCCCTGGTGATCTAGTGGACCCCGCCCCACCCGCCCATCAAGCCAATACCACCCCGCCCCCATCAGCCGGAAGGGTGGTAGCACTCTACCTGCCGCCTCATTGCTCGTCGACCGATTGGTGGCGGTTACACATTCAGCCGCTAGAGCATGAGCCAATGGACGTGCAGCTCATAATGCGATCTAGTCAGTCCAGATATGTGAACATCACATATCTGGATTGACTAGGTACGTATGGTTGGCGCCCATTGGCTCATGCTCTGAAACCAATGGGTGTGCAGCCATACCGAGCTGTCAGTCGGCGGGCGGCGGGCGGCAGGATGGCAGGGGTGAGGTACTGCTGCCCGCTGGCTGACGGGAGGGGAGCGGGTGGTGGGGCTCAGTGGGCAGGTGGGGTGGGGTCCACTAGATCACCAGGGATTTCGGACTTGGGGGGTGTGAGGAATGCCGCCCGCGATCGGGCTCCGTGCAGTCCAATGGACCACCAGGGATATTGGACTTTGGAGAGGGAAACAGTTATGCCCATGATCGGGCTAATCGTGGTCCACTGGACCACCAGGGATATTGGACTTTGGGGGGGATACAGTTATGTCTGCAATCGGGCTAATCGGGGGGATACAGTTATGCCCGTGATCGGGCTAATCGCGGTCCACTGGACCACCAGGGATAGGAGACGTTCTTTGTCCCTTATGGGACGTCCCATGATCGGGCTGCAGGGGGCGTCAGTCCCCGATGGCTGCTGCCTGGCAGGGTGCCAAGCACAAGTCGTCGGGGATCGGCGCACCTGCATGCTAATGGCATGCAAATGGGGCCGTAATCAGATGCAAATGGCCCCCCGTGTGCCTTGCATAAATTATGGCCTCATTTGCATGTCACCCTTTGAATATCACAGGTGCTGTGCATGACGCAATGGCACTTGCGTACCGCATCTCAATGCTCACTCTGACCACTTGCTCTGGCGCGGTTCCACGCGCCATGCCCAGTGGGGTGGTAAGAGCCGATATTCAAAGCAGTTGCGCCATAGTGCAACTCTGTTGAATATCGCCCTGGCCACACCCCTGCACAACAAATTTGAGTGGCACACAGGCTTGTGCCACAGAATGGCGCAGTTTGAATATCTGGGCCGTGGTCTATTCATTATATGTATATTCCAATGACTTTGTTTCTGGAAATTATATAAAAATAAAGTATATAAAAATTATTGAATTAGAGCTATTTAGTGGAGGTCAGAACATCAGGCTTCTCTCTCTAGTACTTGCTGAATCAGTGGTCCCGGACGTATCACTGTCACATGGGACAGGAGGCATTCTAGGAAAAAGAAGAGCAATAAATCTTACTAAGGTGGAGCTCCCCAGGAGCCATAAAACTACCAAATAATTAGCAGGCTAATTTAGGAAAAGCTCTTAATAGCAAACAAAGGGAAGGACACACCAGGACTACACATGCAGATCAAACTACTCAGCATAACGTATGTTTCTGCAAATGTTTCCTGTAGTATTCCTTTAATTGTGCTGAAGTATCTGGTAGTTTTGTGGTGCTGACCCCTATGCAGTAGGAAATGAGCTGGTTGAGATGGACACATTAATTTCACTTGTAATCCAAGTCGAGGCTCATGGGGTTCAAAGGACAACATTGCTAACCCATGCCACAAAATGTAAAATCCCAATGCTACCTGGAAAAAGACATCAAAGATTGCTCTGTTAGGCATAGTCTCAATTTCTCTGTGCAAGTTTGTTGGTAAGGTCCTGTCCTCTCCCAGCTTTAATTTGCATTCTGGTTGGCCAGGAGTGGCCAGGGGTTTCTAGGAGATTAAACTGAGACAGGGTGTCTCCGCAAACATCCAACAGTTGCAGAACTGTCTATGTCTTTATGCTGCACATGTATAGAAACTAACACTTTGTTTTTATGACAGCTGGACCCAGTAAATTAAATTTAGCAGAATAAGGTGGGGTTTGACCTTAGGATAAGTGACAGCTCCCATGTGATTTGCATTACAGTATAAACAAGCATTTGTCAATGCCGAATGTTTGCTTGCTGGCATTGGTATTGGTAGTGTAGGAGTTACAGAGCTGCATAATAGGAACGGCAGTGAAGTATTGAACTGAAGCCAACCCCATCACCACCCTGCAGATAGTGACAGGCGTTGGGGTGTGCCTTTGGGTCATCAGGCATAATAGCCACGCCATTTTACCTCACCCTATCCTACAGACATCGACAAGTGTCACGGTGTACCTTGGGGTCTTTGGCCCTTATGTGCACCCCATTCCATCAGGAAATACAGTGAGATGGGAGCAGTATAGGAGAATGTGGTGAACTTTGGGGCCGAAGAGTCCAAGGCACACCTCGATGCCTGTCACTGGCTGCAGGGTGTGGGTGGGGGTGGAATGGTATGAGCACTGCAGGTGACAGTCCCAAGTCATAGCCCAGATGCCTGTCTCATTCTCTGAGGTGGGGCGATATAGTCAGGCTGCTAACGCCTCAGGCATTTTGTTGGTATTTTCACTCCAAATTTTCAACATGTTTTTGACCCCCCACCTCATGAACAGTGGCAATATCAATTTGTTAGCCGAAGCTGCTTTTGCACAGCGACTTACGGCATTTGGCACCACAGGTGCAAAAAACACATTCTGAACAGGATGTGAAAATGACAGCTGTGCTGTTCATGGGGAGGTGTAAAAAATGGCAATGTTGAAAATCTGCAGTGAAAATATTTAAAAAAATGGTAAAGTCATGAGCGTGCATAGAAACTGTGGAATGCACACCCGTAATGTAATTAGTTTGTGGATTTTTTACAGCAGATTGTCAACACAGGCATTTTGGGACCTCCGATCTTGAACAGTGTCACTGTGATTTTCTTTATCTGTCCCGAACAATGATTTCCCACAGCGAGCACACATTTTTGCGCTGAAAGTGTAAAAACACATTTCAGCCATGTTGTAAAAAATGGCAGCTGTACTGTTCATAAGGAAGTGTGGAAAAATGCCACTGGTGAAAATCTGGACTGAAAATATTACAAATTCATGAACTTACGAGGAAACTGCGCAATGCTCACTCGTAACACAGTCATTTTATGGACTTTTGTCACCAAATTTTCAACATAGCCATTTTAAGACCTCTGTTCATGAACAGTGTCACTGTGATTTTCTTACTCTGTCCCAGACATTGCTTTCGCACACTGACTGCACCATTGTGCACTACATGTGCAGAAACACATTTTGGGTGAGATGTGAAAAATGGCAGTTGTACTACTCATAAGGAAGTGTGGTAAAATGGCAATGTTGAAAATCTGGTGTGCAAATATTAAAAATTTGCAAACTTGTGAGTGTGCATAGGAACTGCACAACGTGCGCTCCTAAATGTATTTTGTCTGCTTCATACTGAACAACTGTCTCTACAGCCCGAGTATAATTGTTTATTGAAACAATATTTTCTTTACACCTTAAGTTTGATTGTATGTTGATTTCCCTCCCAACTGTGTTACATATCTCATGTGCTGCATCACATGTATGCTCATTTTGAATTTCACTCTGTCTGTCTCCCGGGTCGTGCCTGAAAATAGGCATTCTTATGCCTAGTGTACCCACCCGGTTATCAAAAGCAAATAAATAAATAAAATAAATAAAACAGTCATTTTTGGGAATTTTTTCACCAAATTTTCAACATAGCCATTTTAAGACCTCTGCTCATGGACAGTGTCACTGTGATTTTTCTTAATGTGTCCCATACATTGATTTTGCACACCGACTGCGCCATTGTGCACTACATGTGCGGAAACACACGCGGATTGGGCACCTCCATCGGCCATAACAATTTTTGCCATGCTTGGGTGGCCTCCCAGCATGGCACCTGGAAAACTTTTTTGGGGGGGGAGCGCAGCAGAGCCCACAGGGGATTGGGCACCCCTGTCAGCCATATAGTGTGTGCATGGGGGGAGGAGGACAGCGCATGAGCATGCAATATGTGTGCATGCGTGTGTGTGTTGGGGGGAGCGCTGCTCACTGAAGTGGAGCTCTCCCTTTCAACTGTACAGTGCTGCATTTTCAACTGCTGTCATAGACAGCTGCAGCATTCATTGGAGAACTGCGGCCGTGCCTGCAAACACACTGACTGAATGGGAAGATAAGTGCCACACCTCCGAAAACTCAGATGATGGCACTATGTTTCTTGCACATGCATGCAAGCAAACATAAAAAAATTTATTTTATTTTTGATGGCTAGTCAACTCTACTACTAGCACAGAAGCTTATTAGCAAATGATAGTCTTATAAAAAAAATCCCAGAACATGTTAAAACAACTAAGAGTCTTAGTGAACGTTCTTTATCATCTTTCAATGCTTTTCAAGACATGAGAAGATTATGAGGTTAGTCAAAAGGGAGGTGAGGATTTAATGTAAGGCTATTAAACCACTTTGGAAATACTTTTATCATGCCCAAATTTATACCATTACTATTTATTTTTTCATGTTTATGAGCCAAAAATTAGAAAATGTTGAAAAAGTATTAATGAAATGCCGGTGGTTAAAAACCATTAGTTAGATGTTTACAGCAATGTGCTAGGTAAACTGCTGTTTAGTTTTTACACTGATGTACATTTAGAGGACAGTGGGCCCCCATATTCAGAGCTGGCCACGTACGCCGCACACCCATTAGCGCTGCACGTGAGACAGTGCATGGCTGCCTTAGGGGCAATTTTCAGACTGTAAGCACGCTCCAGCCAGAGCACACTATCTGAATATGGAGATATATCAGAGCAGTGCATAGTGACAATGGACTGCACTGACACAGCCCCCTACTGGAATATGGTTCACAAATGGGACAGCACCAATGCTCCTGTGGACCATATTTAGCACTGGGATGATTAAAAGCCCATAGGGCGTGCAAGATGCTAAGGGGCCTTTTCCCATGCCCATTATGGGCATACTAGCATGCAGCACAATGCCACTGCACATAAATGTGCAGCAGCATTGTGTGGAGCTGTGCCTAAATCACAATGTAGTTAAGCACAACGTAACCCTCAGTGACATCACAAAGTTCTAAAATGGTGGCAATGTAGTATCAATATAGGGCAGGCTTAGTCATCAATACCTCTGGACTTCTGTGAGCTATGGGTAAGCCCAAAACTTTATTTAAAGGTGCTTTTCATGGGCTTTCAAACTTTGATGGCCACTGTTCATAAATGTTCCCCTTTAATACTGATGAATATCATCCACCCACAAATGTGTACACTGCTTGCAGTAAATCTTTGCATTAGGAGATCCTCTGCTGTGACGTTTCCAAGATGATGACTGAGAGCAGCCAAGCATTCTGCTTAGCTCTGAACCCTATCAGCAAAAATGACTTCTTGCAGCATGAAGAAAGGTTTAAGCTCAAAAAGGACACCAAAAATGAAAAAAGAAAGCTTCCTCTTTGGAAAGCAACCATACTCTGCTGAAAAAAAGGGCTGTTAGGTAAATAATTAAGAAGCTTGCTGCCTACTAGCCTGGAGGCTTAAGCTGCAGCTTGGAGAGGAATGGCAACGGAGGGGGGGAGGGGGCAAGCTACTTTGTTGTTACAGGAGCCCTCCAGTACCCAACCCAAAGTCTGAAATAAAATCTACAGCGGGCAAGCGCCATTCTTGAGAAATGAGGGGCAAATCACGTAAAGGCAGCAGTCTGAGTGATTTGCAGAAGGACCCAGGGGAACTTAAATTGGCTGCGGCAGCTGCCTTGGCCGAAGAAGATAAACCCTCTAAGAAAGGCGAACTAAATGTCCACACAAAGAGAGTTAATTTAACTAGTATTCACCATTTCTATAAAGGACCTCAGTACCTGTTTTAGCCCCTTTCTCAGCCCTTGAAATTTTACCTGTTTTGGAGTTTCAGCCAAAAACTGAAATTAAGAACTTTAATGAAGTTACATTTACTTTTCAATTTTATTCCAAGTTTTGATCAAGATTGATAGGAAATCTGGCTCACTGCTTAACCACAGGGTAACTACTGAATGTGTCCTGAAACTATCAAACCTAGAAATTGACAAAATGAAGGTGGAACAGAAACAAACAAATGATAAAGTATCTGAGTTGCAAAGAAAGCTGCCGACAGTTGATGCAATTTCCTCTTCAAGCATGAGACTCAATTCAGACTGCAAGAAAAATTGAAACCTTGAGAATCTGTTAAAGTATAAGAACTTGAGAATAGTAAGCCTTCCTGCACAGCTAGAGGATTCATTTAGTTCACTCCCTGAGATGTTAAAATTTATATTTGCTGAAACACTGAATTTGCCATCTGAAAACCTACCTTTTGTTACAAAGGCCTCAAGAATCCTGCTTTGATTCAAAATCCAAGGAACAGGAAATACTAACAAATACAGTATACAGTCAAATTCTGATGCAGGAGAGCAAACTAAGACCTCGAAACAGCCACAACAATAACAACAAAAGGTCACTGTATTCTCTCTCCAACAATTATTTTTACTTCAGCTTTCGATACAGATCATGACATCATTATTCAAGCTGATAGGGGAAAGAGACTCTAAGTTTCAAGGGAACTAAATTCTGAATTCATACAGATATCTCTAAGACTACTCAGGAGAAGCACAAGAGGATTTAGCTTATTGAGATGAACTGAAAAGTTTTGGAGCCGTGGGTCAGGTCCCCTTCTCTGCTGTATGCCTTATTACATATCAAAGTTAAAAACTGCATACTTTATGACCCAGATCAGATAAACGAGTTCCTGTTGGCAAGAAAAAAGCAGGCAGCCAACAAGAAGGAGCAGAAGCAGCCGCTGTGCAGGATGAGGACATATCTGCAGATTCATAAACTAAAGTGAAAAAAGAATAACAGCAGCAAAATGGGGATTTACTGAAACTGATACATGAAAAGTACTAAACGTTTCTGTTAACCCCAAGTTATGTTCATAGATACTGAATGAAATTTACTGTTTGGGTAATGCATTATTATTTGAATTTGAGAATGAATCATCTGAATATATATATTTAAATAATGATAAGATTTGCATTTAACAAACTGTAATTTGAAAGTAACTGAATTGAAATTGGCTGAATCTCAAGATCAGAAATACTCTATACATTAATTATATTTTTATATCCATACTACTGGTAGTTGCTTGTAGCTGCTCAAATTTTTTTCTTTTTGAGAATTGAGAGTTGTTATATTCAACACTCTTAATAATATAATGTATTACATACGTTTGGATCCTTCAAATTCTGTGGACTTTTCCCTATATATATTTTTTTTAAAGGATGTACGAGTGAATTATATCACTCTCTGTTTAGTTTAGAACAAATGTTTTAAATTTATAAACACAGTTTGTATAGTAAAATGAATGAAAATAAAAATAGAGATTAAAAAAGGAAATCATCTGCTGAATTCTATGCCATAGTGAGCAGGTTTATTCTGAGGGGCACACATTTTCCCTGCATTTTGACATTATAATTATTTTGTACTCTGTTAGAACGAATGACAAAGTAAGCATGAAAAACTCAGTTCTGTTATAGTTTTGCTCACAGTTGAACACAGCATTGAGACATTTCAATTTGGTTGGGGGAGGGGGTAAGAACAAGGTCACGGTACACATGTTATCATCCTTCAGTAGCTATATACATGTATTTGGCAATACTGTATCAGACTATTGGGTTTCAGCAAATTATGGCGTGCCCACCAACAGAGAAGTGGTGTCATTCTTTTTTTTGTACTTTATTCTTTCCTCCGGGGTCCCCTGGTTGGCTTCCATCCTAGCCACCCGTCCAGCCCTGTACCCCGATATCAGGCTGCATCCCTTCTTCCCCCATGGCTTACCCTCCATGGCAGGACGGCGAGGAGCTCCCCCAAGCTACTACTCACCTCAAATAGGATCCAGTTCAGGGAGAGCCATTCAGGGTGGGGCCTGCATCGGGTGGCTTCTTATACAGCTGATCTGGGACCATTTTTTCCTCATTTCTTCTTCCCTGAGAGGGGGGCATGCAATGACATTGAGGGAAGGAGCATACATGTGTCCACATGCATTCCTTCCGGCACCTTCCCCACTCAGTACCTACTTGCAGTGTTGGTGCTCTGACCCCCAGCTGCCAGGGGTCAGGGACACACCACCCACTGGGAACTCCCCCTCCCCGGAGAGGGAGAGCAGCTCCTCGGATGCTCAATCCCTCTCCACCCCTGCAACCCCTGGTGGCCAGTGCTCATTTCTGAACATGGGTCACCGGTGTAGCATGAGGTAAGGTGACCAGCACCTCAGTCCTCATCACCACTGGGCCTGCGAAGTGGTATCATTCTTATGATCATACTAAATCTCTATAGGTATCCGGCACATGATCCTTGGTGTGTTAGGAAATAATCCAATTGTTTTGAAAAATATGTAGTTAAAATACCACAGGTTAGATGATTTTCCTTGAGGCTTTTGAAGGCCATTCCATTGAAATTGCTGGGATAGGCACACAATGTCTTCTCTGAGATCTGAACAGACTTGTTCTTCGACCAGATCTGGACCCATCGCATATTACAGTCACATGTTAAGTACTCGGTACCAAAATCACTGCAAAAGAGGATACAAATACAAAGTCAGAGAGAAAGTGACAGTTAGAGACATGTAATATGAATCCTACTCCCAGTGCAGACCTCCCCGCCCCCAAAATCATGCAACAGTTACTCTTTGTCCAGTCATTGAAAAAGCAAAATAGACATGCCGAACAGTAGAGTGTTCTCTATTTGGGATATATATATATGTATATATATATATATATATATATATAGATATATATTTTAGCAAATGTAATTTTTCCACACCTGAACATGGGGGGCAGAGCAGCAAGGTGGCCACTATGCTTCTTCGCTCTGTGTTTCAAGTCTGAGTTTTGTGCTGTGCTATTTTGAATTTCAATATAGTGTATAGTGGAGTGTTGTTCTGTATAGAATTCCATCCCTTTCAAAATGCTGTTGTACCACAGTTTAAAGGTCATGGAATGTGATTCTACCCTACTGTGGTAGAACAGCATTCTAGAACCTCTAGAGACTGCATGAGTCAGTTTCATTTTAAAAGCAAAAGAACTCACAAACACATGTTTCACACAGTACTGTACACTATAAAAAATACAGGATGAGCAACTTTATGTACAACCAGTGTGTTTTGCCACCTCGGGGTTCTGATTCCCAAGGACCTCTCGAGCATTGCTCTCGAGGTCAGAGGGATTCAGAACCCCTCTGTGGCAGAACACACTGGTTGTGCATAGTTGCCCATCCATTATTCTCTATGGTCTGTTATTTTTAACTGCTCTCCTGAGGCTTGGTGTTAGTTTGACTGGATTCAGCATTTACCGGCTGGTGATTTGGTCTCTTTCATAGCGAACAGAGATTCAAATTGCCTTGTGTGTTGGTGGCTTACCCTCTTCTGGAGTCTGGTGGGTTAGTTTGTCAACTTTTACTTGCTGCTTGGAGGGACAGTTCTGTGGTGTACTGGGAGGAATACTGAGTATGGGGTTCAGAATATACCAAGTTTGGAGACTGGTGTTGCGGTCCCACTCTGTTGCGGCTAGATGTTGGTTCAGCTGACTTGGGCTGGTGTGGATAGGAAGCCAGAGCTGAAGAAATCAGAGGAGCCCAGAATGATGCACTGTTAGTGCCTATAAGAGCTCTTAAGACCTTAATAAAGGCATGCAAACATTGCCTGGGGTTTGGGGATTCTGCTTTACCCTATTGAAATGGAAATGCTGTGCTCAATGGAGCAGTTTTCTTTTCTTTCAGCTGTCTAGCAAAAGAAAAGGGATAGAAACTTACTGGAAGAGGAGAATTATGGAAAGTGTGGGGTCAAGAAAATATTAATGGCAGAAACAAGTCACTAAGCAAACCTAAATCTGAGCACCCCTCCCCCCAGGAAATATGTGAGAGAAGGCCCCTGAACTGTAGCTAAATTATAACTACTGCTACTAGTATGTTTGTCTGAAAGGGGACTTTTGAGACCTTGCTTCAATAAGATATTTCTTTGCTTTTTAAAAATAAATAAATTAATTAAAAAAGATAGAGACTGGCAAATGTCAAAGGGACGTTTTATGGCCTGTCTGATGGTCTAAAAATGTGGCCTGTACACAAAAAAATGAAGGTAACTGTTTTTAACTATTGCCTTACGTTTTAGCACATTTGAGCTCAGTTTTTAAATGGTACATCTTCAAACTGAACAAGAAGACTGGATGGAATCTTAATCTATTACAGTGACACTCATCAGGATGAAACCCACTTTAACAGCATTCTGCAGTATGCTGCAAAAGAGTTACTGCAGTAAACAATGTAATTTCAATGGAAATTAATCCCTTTTGTCATGCATGAAAATGTGACCCTGCCAGGATGAAGTGAATGTCACAATTTCCTGCATGACGAAATAGACTATTTGCCATTGAAATTACGTGCAGTGCAGCAGAATTCTGCAGTAGAGTTACTGCAGTAAACAATGTAATTTCAATGGGAGTTAATCTCTTTTGTTATGCAGTAAACCTGTGACACTGCGCTTCATCCTGGAGGGCTCATCTCTACATTGCTTTCCACAGTAATTCTGCTGCAGCATGCTGCAGAGTGCTGCAAAATGCTGCAGAATTGGTTTTCATCCTGGTGAGCTTCAGTGTATCTATTATCTATTAAAATAACCTGATTATACAGGCCGCAGGTTAAACTGGAGCTTAATTTAAGTATTAGAGGGAGAAAGCCAGCTTTAGTTCTGCTTTTAGTGGTTCTCGCTGAAAACACCAGCAGCAGGTCAGTGTTTCACTAGCCCTCTATTGCAGCTTTTCATGGCTATATCAAAGAGCCTCAAGTCACTTTCTTAAGGACTGCATGTCCAGTGTATTGTACAAGCTGACTTGGTAATGCATTATAGCAAATGAACATTTTTTTAATTCAATGTGCTTTATTATGTTTCAAACGCAAAACAGGCAGCACATACTGAGGTAACTACAAGAAGTGGAGGCTGCATAACAATAATAACAAACAACACTTATACAGTAACTCTACCCCAAAACCCTCCCTCCAGCCACCAAGCTGCGCATGCCTAATATTTAAGTAGGATAAGGCAGAAGGGATCCTTACCTGATTTTAGGATCAAGGTAATCAGGGTGGTTTGGAAGTTGGGGTCTTGAATACCATGAACAAACCAAAATTTAAAAACTTCTGTGACTAAAGTGGCAAATTGTGGGAGACAAGTTTTATATAGATTATTTGGTAAGCCATCTAGCCCGGGAGCATTGTCTAAAGGCAACTGCTTAATGGCATGTTGAACCTCTGCAAGAGAGACTGTGGTACCAAGCCATTCTGTGAGGTGTTGGGGCAATCTGGGAAGAGGTACTGACTGAAGGTAGTCACCGATATCTCGAACAGACACAGGGGAAGAATCCTCCAATGAGTAAAGCTGTTTGTAATAATCCCCAAAAATAATGACAATGTCCCTAGGGTGGGAAACAATGGGGTCCCTGGGCGATGCTCGGAGACTCGATATAAATTCTGCAGAGTCAGCTTGCCTCAATCTGAGAGCGAGGAGCTTCCCTGATTTCTCTCCTGACTCCAGGTATCGCAGTTTTGTATGGTGTATGGCCAGCTCTGCCTCCTGCATCATCAAGTCAGAAAATTGTGACTGCAATCGGTGAAGCTCCGCCCAGTCTGCCTCAGAGGAGGAATGCTGGAGAGAAGATTCCCGGTGACGAATCTCATCCAGTAGGGTATTCAGGAGAAACCTGTTCTTCTGAGCTCTGGTACATGAAATGCGAATAAATTCGCCACGAAGGACACATTTAAGTGCAGCCCATATCGTGTCAACTCTATCTACCGACCCCTTGTTTATCTCTAAAAAGACGGAGATATGGTTCTGGATATGAGTCAGGATATCAGGAATCTGGAGCAATTGAGTGTTCAAGCACCACAGGGAGTCCCGCCGAATACCAGGACCTAATAAATAGAGGAAACTGACCGGGGCATGATCTGATAGTACTCTAGAGTGAATAGACACCACAGTGATACCTGGAAGGCAAATCGGGCTTATAAGCCAGTAGTCTATTCGAGAGAAGGTACCATGTGGCGGGGAGCAGTAAGAGTATTGTCTGTCTGAGGGATGCAGTGTCCGCCAGACATCAATAAGGTTCGCACCTGACATGAGGTCGCACAGTGCTCGTTGAGTGGGGGATAATCCCAAACGTTTCCTATCCGAACAATCTAAATCTGTTTGGGGACCAAGTTCCAGTCTCCCCCCCCCCAGAAAGGTCAGTATTGGGGGATCAAAGGAAACTAAGGAGAGTAACTGTGTAAAAAATTGGGGAGAATCAATGTTCGGGCCATAAATGGAGCCTATTAATACTGGAGAGGATTCTAAGGTACCCATAATTAAAATATACTGCCCCAGTGAATCCCACATTTCTTGGATCATGCGAAATGGGACAGACTTGGCAATCAGTATCACAGTACCTTCCCGCTTAGAGGAAACTCCAGAACCAAACACTTGCCCCACCCAATTTCTCTTAAAAAAGGATATATCTTCCCCTGCAAATGAATTTCTTGCAGACAGGCAATGCCTACCTTAAGATGAGTGAGGTGCCTTAGAATTATTGGTCGTTTCTTTCTGTCTCGGCCTCCTTTGATGTTCCAACTAACAAACCTATAGGATCCTCCCATAAGGGTTCAGGTTTTCAGACTCATTGTTAAACATCATAGTAATAAGGATTATATAGGGCCTAGTCTGGACCCTATGGAAAATGGACTCAAGGCATGGGTGTAGGCAGGCATACTCCAAGCACTCCATGGTGTGCAATTTTATTTAAGGGGGGGTAGCAAATAGGCTCTGAACTGCTTCTTTTTTCCATGAAAACTAACAAAGAAAATACTGAACCTTTCTGTAATTGTATTCATAGGAGTTGAAACTAGAAGGACTGGTCACTAATACTCTCTTTGCATCCCAAGGACAATACAACCATACAGGCTCTGGACTGGTATGTGGGTGTCTTAGGGAACAATGCATGGTATTTGTATTTACCCATGCATGGCAACAACCACTGTCATGAGATACAAAAGTTGTATTTATTGTGCCAACGAGACAACAAACACGGTCCTGGTATACATTTGTATATTGTCTGGCTACACCCGGGGGGTGGGGGGGGTAGTAGGGAGTCCACTTGGTGTGCAGATTTGAAATCTCTGGCTACACCCCTGACTCAAGGCAAAAGAAAAATCCTGCAAAGACTTGTCCACCCCATACATCTTTAACACATAACACACGTCTGGAAACAAAACACATTCCAGATTAAAACCCAACCCACCCAAAGCCCCAACAAACACCAAAACATTTAACCCCCACAATACTAACCCCCAGTTTCACGTGAACTGAACTACCTAGCACACTCTGTCAGGTGATGTTAATAAAACTGCCTAAGAAGATACTCTACAGCGCCCCCTCCCTCCTCCCCCAATACTCCCAATAATAATAACATTAGAAACCTACTGCCTACATAACATATACCAGTTATGGAACTAAGCTTATAATCAATAGTAAATCTGGCGTATAAGTATCTAGGGAAACAGTAACAGCCCACATAATGTGAGAAAAACTAAGACAGGGAGGGCCCCTCCAAATCCAGTTTGAGCATTAGTTAAACAGTCACCAGTTAAATATGAAGGAAAAAGGAAGGGGAGAGGGGGCCCAAATAACAAACACTCTGGAAGGGACCAAAGTAGGTTGGGATTGCATAGATGTCTGTTCTGCTCATAACCCTGTGCAAAGGCCTTACAAGACGAGCCTGCCTGGGAAAAAAAACTCTACTATCGCCTCTTGCGGTATTAACGTCAAGCATAAGTCAATTTCAGGCTCACAAGTAAAGAGTAAGGGGAGAGGCACAACTCTTGCATGCTCGCTCACTGAACAAAACACTGGAAAGGATGATTCATTAGGGGCTAAGCATACTGTTGTAACTCCACAACTATACGTAGCACAATCGGAGGCTTGAAGCAGTTCAAAATCCTTTGGCATTCACTGCACAACAGCCTGTATTAGTCATCTGGAAAGGGATCCACAAAAATGAGTTCAAGTCATTTAAACAGGTCAGGAAGCAAGGATTTTAACTCTGTGGTAGCTTGTTCTGGCGAGTCGTAAGAGATCCACTTATCTTTATGCTGGATTTTTAACACGGCTGGATACTGCATCCTGAAAGGTTTACCAGCCACTATCAATCTGGAAACAATCGGATGGAAGTCTCGTCTTTTCCCTCGGACTGATTGAGGCAGGTCCTGTGTAAGTCTGATTCTATGCCCTTCCCACTGCAGCTCACTGATCTCCTTGACCTTATTGAGAATATGTTGCTTGTCTTGGTAATTCAGCATTTTGAAGATCAAGGGTCTCGGGGAAGTACCTGGTGGTGAGGGGTGGTGTAAAGATCTATGAGCCCTCTCGATAATATAGGAAGCAGCATTAGGTGACAGCCCCGCCATTTTAACACAGAATTTTTGAACAAACACAATCAGGTTGTTGTCTTCTTCTGTTTCAGGCAAGTCAATAATAATGAGATTATTGCACCGACTGTGCCCCTCAAGGTCCTCAAGTTTTTCCTCCAATTTTTTCATCATGTGTCTAATACTGGTGTTGTCTTTTTCGACTTTCCCTTGCCAACTTTCCATGGAGGTAAGCCTAGTCTCAGTATCACTGATCCTCATCGATAGGGAATCCATTGCCGAGTGAATTTGTCGGAGATCCGCCGATATGGTGGAAATTGTCTCCTGAATCAGATTCATAATATCCAGAAATTGTTCCTCAGTCAATGCAGAGCTGCCCGCTGGGTTTTTACTGGAGCTGGAGGCTTGCTGTTTACACCGCTTCGCAGCCTTGTCTTTTTCAGGGGTAGGCACTGGAGAATGCAGCGGGGGGGGGCGCTTTTCTCATATAGATATCCATTTCCAGCTCTCCAATCTGCTTCCCACAATGTTCTGATTACAAATTCTATGGGTTACTGTTGAAAACGAGATGCCAGGAGGGCAGTAAACGAGTTTATATGTGGAAGAGGCGAGGAGTGAGGGAGAAGGCGCTGTTCACTCCTAGGCAGCCATCATGTGACCGCAAATGAACATTTGAACATGTATTCTTTTATTATCTGCCATGTGGCCAGGACTCCTTTACCTAAATCTTATAGGTGCTTCCTATAATAGCACTAACACTTTTCACCTTGTACGTGTTTGGATTCTATACACATATATACCATATTTCATTGATTACTAGCCATGGTTTCTATTCAGCTATTTAATTTTCAACCATGGCTAGTAATTGAGGGTGGCTACTAACCGAGGGCAGCTTCAATTACAGAACTGCTGCCTCAGTTGATGGCCACGTCTGGTATTTAAACCCCTGCTAGCTCAGCTGAATGTAGCAAGGCAGACAGGCAGTAATAAAAAGAATGGTCAGCTAGATAGGGATTAACAATAAATTGACTGAGATCAAGCATGCAGACAGCTCTGAGGAGCCTGACTTATTCCAGCACAGTGTGTCTGAGATGACCACTGATGAACTCTGAGGGTGTGCTGGACTCCACTGATGAGCTTGACTAGCTAGTAAGATAAAACATTTGTTAGCTACGATTCTATGGTACTTTCTGTTAATGAAAGAAAAAAAAAACTAACATACCAAATAAACTGAAATCCTAAAGTTCAGCCATTAGACCACATATGGTATCATTAGTATGCCAAAACCACATGGTCCTTAGTTTCGATAGGCACAATCAGTAGTTGCTGCTAATATATGAGGGTGGCTTGTATTCAGTAGTTTTAAAATCAATGCAGTTACTATTTGAAGGTGGCTTTTGAATGGGGACAGCTAGGAATCAATGAAATATGGTATGTTCTTATTTCGTTATGTGTTTATTAGAGGTGCATAATTGGAACAGCTTTTGACTATACAGGGATATTTGTGGTTTAATGAATTAAACAATGGATAAAGATTAGGGGGAAACACAAAAAGAACTTATTAATACCATCATACAGCAAGACTGGGTAGGGCTAGAGAGACAGCCTAGGAGTTTAACTGGAGTGCTTTCTGCCAAAACCCCGTAGGAAGCCTTCTATAGGCTCTAATGTAATTGGGGTCTGAATAGGTGGTCATAGTTGGGCCCAGTTAGTGGTCAATGGGTCTGAAAGTGGCAAAAAATGTGTTGAGATATGGGAGCAGGCATAGTTTGTAGGGGCCCACATATGGCTTCTAAAGTGTGGCTGGTATATAATTCCTACCACGACTGGCAATAATAAGGGTACGGAGCAACATGCGTTGTATGTTGCCTTTTGGAATTTCACCAAAGGTGGCAGGTATTACTGGCAACATAGGATGATGTAATCTGGGGTTAGTGACTGAGCTTTTTGCTGTCCTTGTCCATGGCATAGTAACCTTGCAAGCTGATCCTGGGCCTAGTATGGGACCTGAACATAGAGGCTCAATTTCATCCCCAGCTGAAGCGTTGGGATGGCTTATCATATGGGGATGTGTTTCTATATTGCAGCTAGTTGCATCTTAGCAGAGTTCATTTGGCCTTCTCAGAACTGTAGCATTTTTAGCTAAAGTGGGATTTTAGTTATGAACCCCATCATGTCTGTTATCAAATGTCATGTTCCTTCATCAGGAGGCAATTAAGGTATGCTTTATTAGCTGTGAAACAGTTATGCTATCAGAACAAGTTAGGATTGGCAATTTTCATTTGGAATTTTTAATAGCGCTGAACTGAATGTTTGTTAGCTGAACTCTGAAGTGTGGTGGCACAGTGGAAGATGGCCTGTCGGTCACAAAAATGATTGATTAGCTAGAGACCATGGGCCCAATTCTCAAACCAGCTGTAAGATCAGAAAAAGCTGTGCCAAACAGCAGCTTGCACTGATGGCCAGTGTGCCAGGGACCCTGCACCTGATTCCCATATGGGAGGGGTCCTGGCACTAAACACTCACAGGTTGCTGCAGCTGCTCCAGTGCATCACACAAGAGGCACATGGGAGGAGTTTAGCAGAGGGTGCAGAATGCAGGCATGAACCACCGACCCCTATGCATGGCATAGGGACAGTCTGGATTCCCAGGGAGCCACCGCAGGCTTCATTGCCAGAGGGGGGACAGGCAGCAGAGGGGGTTTACGATACCATGCCCAGGACACCTATGGAGATGCCAAAGGGCATGCCAGCTGCAGATCCAGTAGGCAGGTAGGGCACAAATCAGGGTACTGGGTGGCAACATCCCTGGTGTGGTTTGCACTCAGCTGCATGCCTGCAGTCACACCTGCCAGACATGTCCCATAGCTGCGCATTTGTTTGGGCACCAGACCAGCCTGTGCTCCCATCCAGCACTGTCTGCAGGGTGGAACAAGGGCTGCTAGACCACCTGTTGGGTCGTCTTGGTCCTTGCAGGTCCGTCTGGCTGTCAGAATCCCATTTAATGGAATGGTGCAGCTTGCAACTGCTGCAAGGCCCAAGAATCCTGGCACATACCTGGCTCATGGCCGGTCTGGTGCACGGGGTCCCCAGTTTACCACAGCAGGTTTTTCAGAACTGGGGACTCTGCAATTTTTGATGCAAGGTGCCCCTTACGTCAATTCTGTTTGACGTAGGCACCTTGCATCAAATTCTGGGTTTTGAGAATCAGGCCCCAAATCTCAACATCAAGAAATTGCAAGCTTTTCTTGTCTTTTTATGATTCTCAAACTAATGAACAGTATATTCAGTTAGCCTTTTCTGTCTTAAGCTTTGTAAACTATGACAAACTTAGTGTATTTGAGTTTTTTTAATTTTCTTTATTGTTGAGTTATAATGACCATTTTATGATTTTCTTTTTGTAGTGCCTTATATGTATTGTCTGTCTGTTGTAATAGCTTTTGCCGAACAATAACATCCACAATAACAATATATGATAGTGCCACGGTAGAGCCACTATGGTTAGGGTTGAGCAGCAGTTTCTATGTTGAACCCCAAACATTGCACTTTAATAACTTCACAGCCATTCAATGGCTTTGCACAACATTTTGCATGTATGGTCTCGAGGGGCAGATCTGTTGATATACAAAGATGCCTTCTGGTGTGATGTGCAGCTTCTGAGATCCAGATAGTGAAAAGTGAAAACAAATCTGTGTTTTTTCTGTTTTTTTGTCATCAACTAGTGTCCAGATGGTCTGGAATGTTGGTCTGAATTTTTTAGGGTAGAAAGGGCTTTGCCCACAAATGTGCCTTGTGCTAGTTTGGTGAAAAATATTAATCCATTCTAAAGTTATTAAGTTTTGAAATTTCAGTTTTGAACATGCTCGGTACAGTCTTTTGGATAGCTGCTTGGAACAAAAAAATAATTTGGTCCATATGAAAAAGGAACTTTTTCATATGGGTGTGATCCTTTTTCGTAAGGAAAACATCTTTTTTCATATGGCTGCCATCTTGTTTCCACCCCCCCAAAAAAATTTCAAAACCCATAAAATTGACATCCTACAAAGACACCAACACATGTATCTTACTTATTGGGATCCTGTTAGGTGGGTTCTGCACTTAGTTTGTGGAACAATTACTCAGAAATACTTTTTTTTACATTTAAAAATTCTTTTTTGTGAGCCAATTTTCTTTTTTCATGTGGGCATATGAAGAAAGGATTGGCCCATACGAAAAGGGATCCCTTCATATGAAAAAGAATTTGGATTTAGTTTTTTTTTTACTGATTCTTTTTTTGTATGAAGGGATCCTTTTTCATATGCTTTTTTAATTCATACAAAAAAGGATTCCCTCATATGGAAAAAGATTTTGGACTTAGTTTATTTTGCCACATTTAAACTTCAACAAGCCATAACTCCCTCAGTATTTGGACTTAAGGGACAATCTCTATATCAAAACAAAGGTCTTAATGAGTACTACAAAAATAAGTCATAATCCTCCTAAACAGATATAGTGCTTCAGTCCTCATAGTAATAAAACTGTGTAATAGAAAACCCCACCAAAACAGAAATGTTGCATTTTAGTTGGACTATCTTGGATGAATCAGCTGAACCAAAACATTCATTCATTCATTCATTCATTTGCTCTCTTTCTCTCTCTCCCTTGCAACCCCAAAGCCCCTGTGGTAATAGCTCCACTTCACCAAATTATTTAATTATTGCACCCAGCAATTTCATAGCCTCAGTTTGATCTCTCTTCTTGCAATCCTTCATCGTCTGATAGATTGCTTTTGTTCAAGACTGGCAGTATTGTTACTATGGTGACAATAGAATTTTTTTAGTATCTAGCTGTCTGTCTGTCTATCCATCCATCCATCACAATTATCCATCCATCCATCACTACACACACACACACACAGCAGAAGTGGGTGTAAAAATTACAAGATAAAAAGATAGCTAGTGACATCAGTAACAGTAACATATAAAAATGCTGTTATAGTTATCACAATGGATATTATTTAGGTTATGGTTATCAGAGTGGAATATTGATGATATCATGTCGCCTAGTACAGCACTGAAGTCGGCTGTTAAAATCAAAGAAAAACAGCACAATCTTCAAACGGATTTAAGAGCTATAACTTGCAACTTGCTGTTGTACACACACACACACACACATATATATATATATATATAGATAGATAGATAGATATACTGAATATACAATAGCCTGACTAAGAAATAGGGAATTTATCATCACTTATGAGTTGGCAGAACTTCCATAACTCACTCATGACTCTGCCACTCCTGAGTTATGGTTCTGCCCCCTCACACTTGAATTAGAAATTGTACATTCTGAGTCATCCCATTGCATATCCCCTGTGTGTGGATATAGATATAGATATATAGATGGAAGTATTGTTGATATTTTTTGCTCTTTTGCCGATTGACCTGATTACATTATAAACTGTCTTGGGGATATGCTTACCCCTGTGGTCCACTCCTGCCCTCTGAGATCTTCTGACTCATCACTGTTCTCAGTCCTGCACTGCTCAACAAAAATGGAGGAGCAAGCATTCTCTCACTTTGCCCTCAAATTCTGGAACTCCCTTCCTCCCAGTTTGAAGTGCTCCTTATCTCACTCCTCCTTCAAGATTGCACTTTTTTCCTATCTCTATGCACTTTATACTTATAACTGTAACTAACCTCACTTGACCCTCAATTCCTGCTCTTTCCTGCCTAGAAATATTGGTTTTCAGAACTTCAAATGTATCACCTGGCCCATCTTCACCTGTACTTTTCATCCCTGTGAGGATGGGTTTCTTCTGTATGTATAATTACCTGTCTTCATCTGTCCTTTTCACCCCCATAGGATAGTTCTATTGTATGTATAAAATATAGAATAAAGTATGGGTCGGTGTGTGTAACATGATTTTACACAGACCTGAGTTGTGGTATGCTACATAAACCTCAAGGGCGAAGCCCGAGGGGTTTGTGAAAAGCATCCCACAATGAGGGTGTGTGTAAAATCGAGTTTGACACCCCGACCCATTTTTTATTTTATATAATTGCTGGGTTTCCCTTTTTCCCCTCAGCAATTATATAAAATAAACAGGTCCCAGTGTATCCTACGGCCGATTCTTTTAGTCCGGTGCCAATATTTTCATATTTTAAATTTTTTTTCCTTTTTTGCAGGTCTTTCTGTGTTTCCAGGGTATATGGGGGCAGAAAAGAAAAGGACTTACTGCCGAGTTCTTGTGGCAGTTCTGTTTTAGGTGACATGGAAGCGGTGAGCGGTCTCGACTGGTCATGCTGCTGTGCGAGCATGTGCACAGCAAGGGAGATCGTACGTGTAAACGCTCCTTTATAACGGCAAATTACGCCATGGTTTCCCTATGGGAAAAAGGGAGACCCATTTATTATTACCTGACTATCCCTGCATGGATATTTGTTGCATGTATTCAAGGACTGTATGTATCCTACCTGAGTTTTGTTTGTATGATTGTATCTTGTACTCTCCCAGGTCATGTTTGAAAATAGGTAGGGATATTGCCTAATGCACTTACCTGGTCACCAAAGCAATAAATAAATAAATAAATGAAATGGTAAAACCATGAGTGATGTCATCAGGTCAATTGACATGAGGACAAAACATATAAACAATATTTCCAGTATGGGGATAGCATATTCCATTTATGCCATACCTCCAAAAAAGTGAAGGAAAAAATTCAATTTCTGCCATTTTTTGCTGATTATAAAAAAAATCTAAAAGGCACCTATAAATGGAACACCACTCATTTTGTACATATTTGTTGTGGTGAGCAACTTTTGTGCTCAAAATACCATGCTATCATTTTTCCTTTTTAAAGTTATTTGCATTTGTTTGTTGCAAAAAGTGAAACAAATTAAATGTTTTGCTGTTTTTTGCTAATTATAAAAAACTAAAATGTATCTATGAATGAAACACCACTCGTTTTGTAGATATGTTTGTGCTGAACAAGTTTTGTGATGACAGTATCATGCTATCATTTTTTTTTGTTTTAAAATTATTGGCATTTGTTTGTCGAAAACTTGCATTTGAATATGGTTAGTACTGCTACTGAGGCTGAACATTCTAAATGAGGCAGTACCAGCCAATGACAACCTACTATAGGTATATTTGGACCTAGAGTGAGAATATTTTAAAATTCTCATTCTAGGTCCCTAGGAAGCAAAGTATATTTGACAGGTGCCCAGAAGTATACTCACATATATGGCATAAACAGATATATGCCACACCAGTGGTGAATAAATTCGGTAAATAAGTCATGTTACTTTGGGATAAATATTTATTTTCATTCAGAACACCATTTATTTCATTTAGAATGCAATTTATTTAAATTATAGCATGTTATTTCCACTTAGAATCTGGAAATAGAACACAGAGAATAATGGGCCAGATACAGAACTTACAATGGAAGGAAAGGCAGTTTTAAGCTAAAACCAGGTAAAACACCAATAAAAACACTACAAATGGTGTGGTGTAAATCAAATACATAATGGGTTGAAGTAGAATAACACATTTATCTCCACATGAGTTGTAAGACCTTCATAACCAACGTGTGGCTTCACCACTTGTGAGTTATGGGTCTTACCACTCACTGGTGGAGATAAATGTGTTATTCCACTGCAATCCATTATGTATTCTTTATATATATAGATACACACATTTTTATATATATGTATATGTGTAGATATATTATAGTGGTGCGGTAGCACCATTATAGCTAGGGTTGAGCAAATTTTGCACTTTTATATCTTTGCAACCGTTCAACAGATTTGCACAAACGTTTGCATGCATAGTCTCGTGGGGGTAGATCTCTTGATGTGCCAAATTCCATTTCAGTTAGCTGTGCAGATTCCAAGAGGCTTGTAGCAAAACAATGTAAAACCAAAAACGCAGGTTTTGACTGTTTTTTTTCTATCATCACCTTGCGCCCAGACGGTTTGGAATTTTGGCCTGACGTTTTCAGGGTAGAAAGGGATTGGCCACAGAAGTGCCTTTCACTGGTTTGGTGAAAAAAAATATTAATCCATTCTAAAGTTATTACATTTTTAAAATTCAGGTTCTGAGCATACTCAGTCAGCACTTCAAAATAGCTGTATGAAGTTTTCGTATGGAACCCTTTTTCATGTGGTTTTTCATTTACTTTTTTGTATGGCCTCCATATTCTTTTCCCCTTTTCCCTAAAAATTCAAATTTGGAAAATCAGAAAAATTACATTATGGAGAGTGATCAACACATGTAGCCTGCTCATCTGGACCCCTTTAGCTGTATTCTGCACTTAACTACTGGAGAAATACCCTTGACGTGTGATTTTTTTAAGATCATAAATCTTTTTTCGTGGCTCATGATATGAAAAAAGATTCTGTTTTTGTATCACGAGTCACAAAAATAGATACTTTTTCATGAGGGAAACATCATTTTTCCTTTGCTGGTAACTGTTCCCTGGTGTCTAGTGGCACCCCCACACTCTGATCGGTGCCCTGTAATACCACTATATTTCCCTGCTGCTTGGTGCTGGGGAAGTGCAGGGTAATTTCAACTCCACTGATTTCTTGACTGATAATCCCAGTTTGTTTTTTTATCTTCTGTTCTAATCTCAGGTTATATATAAAAACTATGCATAATATAGCCCTTGATGAAAGAGTTCCCAAAGTCCATGATACTTTTTTCTTAACAATTGGGTTCATGTAGCTGTAGAGATGGTAATCGGTTCAGATATCTATACTTGGAACTATTAGCTGTTGGATGCATGATGCCTATTAATATTAAGGATCATTCTGAAATATTGTGATCACCAGCATTGACACACATTATCCTTTTTGCCTGCATAAGCTTCAAACAGGGGTAACACACACAGATATATGTTTGGCTCTATTATCTGAACCTGGTCTGCTCATGTAATGGCTATTAAAACATGACACAAGGACTGTTTCCTTCCTTAACTTACATGTTGGAATGCAGAATACTGAGCGGACATAACTCATTAATTTGCATGAACATGTAAACGCATTCAGGATTGGTCACAGACAATTTAGACAACTCGCTCTGTATTAATATTCATTAGCTAATTTGAATGCTGTGATCTTTGGCTGATAGTGTAATATCTTTCTGGCTGTCCTGATAGAGTTTTAAGACCACAGCCTGATTATCAGGAGAGGTTACTATTTATTGTTATCACTATGACCCTTTTACTTATAAGGAAGGCATTAATTTCAGGGACTTGAACACAGGATCTGAATTCATACATCAATGCTGCTAAGTAATATTCCTTTTAATATTATGATCATATGGGCACTGAATGAAGTACTGGAAAATCTAGGATTCCATCTATATTATACTGAGTATAAACATGTTTTAGAGCATAAACACATCGTTGATATACTGGTACTATCGAACAAGTGGCTTCTAGACCATGATAAGGTGCTCCACAGAAAATACAATGACTAAGTTGGATTTCCGTTGATAAATATTTATTTAAACATGCTTGAAACAAGTTATTTATTTATTTACATTTATAAATGTTTATCAATGGAAAACTGACTTAGTTATTGCATATCCTGTGGAGCACTTTAGTACTGTCTGGAAACTACTTGTTTGCTACACGAAGAAGACAACTGGAGCTTGGACTTCGCTGGCCTAGGAGCCACCTCCATTGCTTTTTATTTCACACTGCTACTAGGTTTGCAGATCAGGAAAAAGTGGATTAGGTGACTGTTAAATAATGTACTTGTCTATGTAGGTGTTTATTAAAAGATTGAAAAGGTGCCAAAATGTACACTGTGGATCCTATATGAGTATCATAGCCTAGGTAGGTATACTGATCTGACATTAACACTACGATCCACAGACTTGGGAAAATGATATAGTGTAACCAAGTCCTTGTAGGGTCCTAGTATGTAGGGCAGATGTTTTTATCCACAAGAACCTTTGAAACTTACTATTAGAATTGAATGTGTCTTATTTATGTTTATCTAATATTGTATGATGGTTGCTATAATGTATTGATATTTTTAGCAAATTATTCTGGAATAGTGTGAGAGTTACCCTCTTATATTGGCTATACTTCATTTGACTCGAGCTTTCTTGCATGTATGTTGTTAATTTTAACAGAAACTGCTCTGTACTTACTCATGACTGACTACATCTGTATCAATATTTAATATTTAAACTTTATTATCATGTTGATGTCTTGGTTACGCTGATTCTAATTATATTTAGTATCATAAGGTAGTTATTTGGAGTTAATTGAACTTATATTGGGCTTTATGGGGAGACTGAGCAAGTTTCCTTCCTACACTAACCCTGGAAGTATTGAAGACAGAGAAGAGAAGAGAAGTACTGAAGAAGAGAAGAGGATGCTCCCACAGACAAACAGAAATACAATTACACTGATACAGTTATGGAGCGCTCCCACAGGAAATAAGGATAATATTATACTATCTCAAAAAGTAAGGAAATTCATTGCAAAAAACTTCATTAATACACTAAGTTAGGGCTGAAGCAACAAAAGTAGGGAAGTGTAGCATTAGGGTTTCCAACCCTAACATTTCACCCCCCACCCTATAGGCAGCAACAGACGTAGGGTATGCAGTGCAGTTGTCAACCCTAATGCTCACCCCATTCTCATATACTGTACCCATCTCAGCTTTCTTACACATGGAATGGGGTGAGCGTTAGCGCCAATGACCCGACAGCACACCCCACACCTGTTACTGCCTGCAGGGTGGGGTGTTAGGGTTGGAAACCCTAAAGCCACATTGCCTTACTTTTGTTGCTTCAACCCTAATTAGTGCATTAACTAAGTTTTTTGAAATTATATATCTATGTAATACATACTGTATATATACTGTATACTTTCAAATCCATCGCTCACCCACCTCCCTTCTTCCTCATCCCCTTCATAGAAACACAGAACACAAAAACATAGAATCTGTCTGCAGATAAGGACCATACAGCCCACCTAGTCTGCCAATTTTCCTACTTGGTTTGGCAACCCCTACTCTTATCTGGACTGCCTTTGCCCCGCTCTGCTGTATAAAGCTTCCCTTCCTCCAGCCTCATGTTATGTCCCCTTGTCCTTGTGCACTTTCGTCTCTGAAATATGCTCCCCTCCTGTCCCTGATTACTCCTCTAAGATATTTGAAAGTCGCTGCCATATCCCCTCTCTTCCTTCTCTCTCTCTTCCAGTGAATAGATGTTTAGTTCTTTGAGTCTTTCCTCATAAGGCCTGTGGCGCAGTCCATGTATCATTTTTGTTGGGGTTCACTGGACTGCTCCCATTCTGTCTATGTCCTTCCTGAGATGTGGTCTCCAGAAATTGGACACAGTATTCCAGATGAGGCCTCACCAGTGATCTACACAGTGGCATCACCACTTCACTCCTCCTACTGGTTATGCCCCTTCCTATGCACCCCAGCATTCTGTTTGCATTCCCTACTGCTTTGTTGCATTGTTTGGATGACTTCAGGTCATCAGATATGATAACCCCCAGGTCTCTCTCCTAACTTGTGGTGACTAGAACCTGCCCCCTCATCCTGTATTCCTCTTTTGGGTTTCTGTGTTTCTGTATCCCAGGTGCATTATCTTGTACTTCTTAGCATTGAAACCGAACTACCAAACCCTTGGCCATTCCCCAAGTAGTCTTAGGTCATTTCTTATTTTATCTAGCCCCTCCTGTGTGTTGACTCTGTTACAGATCTTGGTGTCAACTGCGAACAGGCATACTTTCCCCTCTATTCCCTCTGTAATGTCACTTATGAAGACATTGAATAGAACTGGACCCAGCACTGATCCCTGTGGAACCCCACTGGTCACCTTCCCTCTTCTGATTTTATGCCATTTACTACCACCCTCTGAGTCCTGCCTTTTAGCCAGTTACCAACCCATTTTACCACTTTAGAGCCCACACCCAGATTCCCCAATTTGTTAAGCAACCTTCTATGAGGAACGGTGTTGAAGGTCTTACTGAAATCCAGGTAGGCCGCATCCACCGCCCCTCCCTGATCCACCACCCTGATCACCCAGTCAAATAAATCGATAAGATTAGTCTGACAGGACCTACCCTCAGTGAATCCATGCTGCCTTGGGTCTTTTGCGCTGCTTGACTCCAGGAACTTCACTACCCACTCCTTAAGCAGGGACTCCCTCAGCTTCCCCACCACTGAGGTCAGGCTTACAGGTCTGTAATTGTCTGCCTCCTCCCTATTTCCAGTCTTGTGTAGGGGGACCACCTATGCCCTCCTCCAGTCCCCAGGTACCTCCCCCATCTCTAGTTACTGGTTGAAGAGGGTTGTCAGCAGACCTGCTAGGACTTCTCTGAGTTCCTTCAACACTCTAGGGTAAATCCCGTCTGGCCCCATTGCCTTGTCTGTCTTCACTTTTCCTAGCTCCTCCAAGACTCTATCCACTATAAATGGGCTGGTGTCCACCTTTCTCCCCTGTGCAACTTTCCTTGTGAGTCTTGACCCCTCCCCTGCCTCTTCCTTGGTAAATACTGAGCAAAAATATTTGTTCAGTACCTCAGCTTTTTCAAGGTCATCCTTCACCAACCCACCCTCTCCCTTCTTTAGCCTAACAATACCATTTGAGGTCTTCTTCCTCTCACTAATATAATGGAGGAAGGTCTTGTCCCCTTCTTAATAGCATGTGCTATTCCTTCCTCCGTTCTTGCCTTAGCCCCTTTGACAGCTTTCCCAGCTTCTATCTGCTTCTCCAGATATTTCAGTCTGTCTTCTTCTTTCTGTGTCTCTTTGTATTTTCTGAATGCCTTACTTTTTTTTTCGCACTTTCTCGGCTACTGATTAAGAGAAACACAGTGGCCGCTTCTTTCTTTTGCTTTTGCTAAGCAATCTGACACATTGACTTGTCACTCCTGCTATGATCTCTTGAGCCTAAGCCACTGTTCTTCTACCCCACCTCCCGTATCTTCTTCTGCCAGGGCAATTTTGAGTTGTTCCCCATCTCCATGAAGTTGGCCTTTGGGAAATCTAGGATCTTAATCTTTGAATGGCTTTCTTCTGCCAATGTGTTGACTCTAAACCACACAGTTCTGTGGTCACTGGTACCAAGGGGACTGCACACCTCAACATCCATGATTCTGTCCATGTTTGTCAGCACTTAATCCAGTACAGCCCCCCTCCCTGGTGAGCTCAACTACCACCTGCCTGAGGTTTGCCCCATACATGGCAGACACGAGGTCCCTGCTCCTTGATGTACTTGCAGTCTGGGTATTCTAATCTGCATCTGGCATGTTGAAGTCACCCATTAGTAGTACTTCCCCTTTGGCTGCCATATTATGGATGGCTTCCACTAATACTAGATCTATATCCTCCCCCTATGTGGGAGGTCTGTAAACTACTCCAGCACAGATGGTTGTTTTGTTCCCTGATTCCAGAGTGACCCACAGTGCCTCTGCTTCTTCCCTGGATCCCTGAGCCTCCGTAGCTTTAATCCCTTCCTTTACATACATAGCAACCCCTCCTTCCCTGTTCCCCTCCTTATCCTTTCTAAAAAGTGTATACCATGGTATGACTGCATCCCAGTCATGGTTCCCTGTGTACCATGTCTCTATAATAGCCACAATGTCCAGGTTTGTGTCTGCCATCAGTGCCGTTAGGTCTGGGATTTTGTTTCCCAGACTGCAGTTTTATTATTCTATGACTTGGATAATTGATGTGTTTTAAAATTTGTTAGGCGCCTTGACATTTTGAAAGGCGCCTTAAAAATAAACTTATTATTATTATTATTATTTGTGCATGACCTTCCACTCTGTGTACTCCCTTAATGTTCCTTGTTTATTGGTCTTTGACCTTCATCCTCTCCTGTTGCCCTGCCTCTCTGTTCTCCTCTACCACCCTGCTTCATTTCTCTCCTCTCCCTTTCTACCTGGTCCTAACCCCCTTGCAGGGTTCTCAGCAACCTGAATGGGTGTAGATCTTGGCTGTTCCTCTCTCTCCCTCTTCCATCCCCCACCCTCTACCCCTTGCCCATCCACTTCCCCACTTGTTTTATAACTGCCTTCCCTTGGGTATTCAATAGCACTTCAAATCTTGTGCTCAACCTACTACTTCAAGCACTTCAAATGTGTTATCCATCCTCTAACTTTTACCCTACTAGATCATCTGCTCTTGGGTTGTTGCAATGTATGCTATATCTGAATATGGTTTTGTTTACTTTGGCTGGTTGGTCTGGGTTATTTCTGCTCTGTAATTGTACTACACTGTATTGTTTTAGTAATTGTACTTGTATTGCTATGTGTTTGCTTGTTCTCTCAACTCTTGTTCCCCCAGGACGGTTCTGGAAATGTTGCCTTTCCTGGTGAAACATTTTCCAAATATATATATATATATATATATATATTCATTGCAAAAAACTTAATGTATCAGTTAGGGTTGCTGTCACAGCAACAAAAGTTTAGAAATTCTATGTTAGGGTTACCACCCCTACCACCCCACCCCACCCTACAGGCACCAACAGACATTGGGGCATGCCATGGGGTCATCAGGCCCAACCCCCACCCCATTCCATGTGTAAACAAGCTGACACTCTACAGTATAGCAGAATGGGGTAAGAGTTAGGTCTGACGACCTCATGACATGCCCCAGTGCCTGTTGGTGCCTATAGGGTGGGGTGGTAGGGGTGGTAACCCTAACATGGAATTTTCAAACTTTTGTCACTGTGACATCAACTCTAACTGATGCATTAACAAAGTTTTTTGCAATGAATTTCCTAACTTTTTGAAAAAGTGTAATGTAAGCAGTAAATGGTATCTGTTGGTGGGAGCGTGGTGCCCAAACAAACTGCCCATTTGTGCATAATGATATGCGTCTGTGGCAGTGTGAGTCCTCTGGACCCTGCGCTCCCTCTTACACACAACAACGGAATCATACAGTAGCCCTATAAGCCTGAAAAGGAACCCTTGTAACATTAATTTGCCAATAACTCAGTAACCATACAACCTATGAAAAAAATTCCACTGCAGTTGTAGTCATGACTTACAAACCTCCACATGTGCTTAGTCCACCTAGGGTAGCGAAAAATCCGTATCTCGAATTGTTTTCAAGATATGGGCACAGAAAGGCGCAGCAATGTTATTCTATGGGAAATTTCTCAACTTTGTGATGCTGTGCCATGGTGTTGTCAGGCCCAGCTCTCACCCCATTCCATGTGTAAACAAGCTGACATGCTATAGTATAGGAGAATGGGGTGAGAGTTAAGTCTGATGACCCCATGCTCCCCAACGCCTTTCGGTGCCTGTAGGGGTGGGGGTGGGGTGGTAACCTGAAACATCGAATTTCCAAACTTTTGTTGCTGTGACATCTAGCCTAACTGATGCATTAACAGAGTTTTTTTTTACAATGAATTTCTCTTCTTTTTGAGAAAGCGTAATGTGAGACGTTAGTGATATGTGTTTGTGGGAGCGCGGGCCCTCCGGGTCCTACGCTCCCTTCACATTGTCCATTTTTTGCTTAATGGAATGCGTATGTGGGAGTGTGGACCCTCCAGGCCCTGCGCTCCCACTTACACTTATATATGGAGCCATACAGCAGCCCCATAGTACTGTAAAGTAACCCTTGTAACACTCATTTGGCATTATGTCTGTAACCATAGCAGCTATGAAAAAAATTCCATTGCAGGTGTGATTTATGACTTTAAAACTGTCTCATAAGCTGAATGCACTGAGCTACAGGTAGTAAAATATCTGTATCTCACTGCGTTTTGGAAAGATATGGGCGCGGAAAGGCGCCATGTGCACTGCAATGTTATCTTATGGGAACTTTCTCAAATTTGGGATGCTGTAACTATAGGCCCGTTGAATGTTGTGGGACCAAACCACCAAAAGGCACATCTATGGGACCAGGGCTTGCCACCCTGCACATTTTAGCCCAAAAGCACAATCCACCTTGGCACAATGAAGTGATAAAGAAAACAACACATGGGACAATGTTGTGGAGTATTGTTTTTGCGACAACACAAATGCTTTTGCAACAACAAAAATGTTTTCGTGATTCCCTATACCTCATAATGGAATGTTTTCATGCACAAAAAAATGTTGTCATGCACAAAAAAAATTTTCGTGAAAATTTTCGCATTGCACATATAAATTTTCCCATGGGCTATAATGGGACAAGAAAAACTGGAATAACTTTTGAACGGATTAATATTTTTTCACCAAATCTTCAAAAGGCACCAGTTCAACCCAGGCCACATATAGATATGCAAATCTGAATCCACTCAGATGCATTCTTCAGTCCATTATGGCCAACCATAAAATGCATGTGTGTTGGTAATTTTGCACTTTTTGGATGCTCTATGGTTCCACAACCATACACCCGACTGGAACAAAACTTTCAAGATCCGGACATCTTTGGTCAGAGGCTGCACATGCAAATTTTCAGGCAAATCAGACAAACAATTGCAAAGTTATTAAAGTGCAAACTTTTGGGATTAATATAGATGTGACCGTGCAACCCTAACTATACCTTATTATATGATGCTTATTTTGTAAGTCTTCAACTTCTTGTATGATTGAATGATTTTAATCCTATCCTGTGATAGTAGAAAAAAGGATTTCATGTCCAAATGAATATTTAATTCTGACACTGGGCAACAAAGATGTTTCACATCCTTTCTGATCATCCTTTATTTCTTTAGCTTTTACAAGTATAACCCAGTTGTCAACATCAGAAGATAATTTCTTCAAGAGGGAGAGCAAAGAAAGAATGCATTGTCCAGTTGGTATAGTACAAGGGTTTCCGTTTGAAGTCTTGCTTAAAGAGCACTTGATCACAGGATGAGTTTACTACCACGCACATGCTACTATGCTTCTGTCATGACAAAACTGCTATGGGTCTGTTGCAAACTCATCTCAGTTGCTCTAATTCCTGTTCATCGTAATATCTTACCACCCATTTCAAGCTCAAAATTTTAGTACTAGGATTCTTTTTCTAGTATCATTTCAGAGGCATGATTCAGTTACTGGTACACACCTATGAGGCATTGATTCTCCTTACATTTGAGAGCATTGTAATATATTACAATCATTCCTGCAGAGAAAGCAAAGGTGGAAATTTGAAGGGAGCTGCACTAAAATCCCATTAAGATCTTTCTTCTTCTTTTAACGTTCACTTGAGCGCATGCGCAAGGAACGTTTTGGGAGAGTAGCACACTTTGGAGGTGTGCCTCTCCCTTGCAATCCACTGCTTAGTTGAGCAGGTGTGGCGATCCTGCACCAAAGGGTGCGGGAGCTGTGTATGACAGCAATGATCTTCGCTTCAAAGAAAACGACCGCTGTCATACAGAGCACCGCGTCACGCCGCCCCCCCGTAATGCCGCCCCACCGCGTCACGCCCCCCCAAAGCTTTGGTGCCATGCTGGGAGCCCACCCCAGAGTGGCAGACGTCCTGCGTTGTTTGCCGATGGGGGTGCCCAATCCCCAGTCGGCTCCTTGACCCCCCCAGCCATCCTTGTGCCACGCTGGGAGCCCACCCCAGCGTGACAAATGTCCCACGTAGTCTTTTTTTTTTCTTTTACCTGAAAAGCAAAAATGGTCCCACGGCGCTTCTCCCAGTCCCCCCTCCCACAACCCGCACCCACCCACTGTGCACCCACCCTCCCCACACCTCCCCTCACCCCATACTTACCTCCGGAGCTCGGCGCGACGATCTTCGGTGGACTGGGAACATGTCTGCACTCTTCAAAGCCGACCGCAAACTGAGGAAATGCCGGTAAGCTTCATAATGGGCTAGATAGTGGGGTTTCAACTTTATTGTATATTCAGGGTCAGTTTTGATTTCTTCATGATTGACAACAGGTTGCGGCGTTGTACAGGCCGGTAAGGCGATTTAGTCACCGCGTGAAATCACCCTTGGGCCAGAATAACGCCATGACAGTGACATCATTCATGAGAAGGGGTCCCAAAACCCCATGTTAAAAATTCCAGCAAAATCCAAAAATGACTGTTTTACGGGCGCATGCTGTGCAGTTCCTACCAGGCTTGTAAGTTCGCTAACTTCATATATTATTCAGATTTCAATACTGCTATTTACCACACCTTCTTATGAGCAGTATAGCTGTCATTTTCACATCCTGCCCAAAATGTGTTTCCGCCCATGTAGTGCACAATGGCACAGTCGATTGTCGCGAAATCAATTTATGGATGCATTAAAGAAAATCATGGTGACACTGTTCATTAGCAGAGGTCTTAAAATGGCAATGTTGAAAATTTGTTGAAAAAATTCCTAAAATGACTGTTTTACGAGTGGCAGGTTTGCAGTTCCTACATGCTCGTAGGGTTTGCGAATGTTCAATATTTCCTCCAGATTTTCAACATTGCCATTTTACCACACCTTCTTATGAGCAGTACAGTGTCATTTTTCACATCTCACCCAAAACGTTTCCGCCCATGTAGCACACAATGGCGCAGTCGGTGTGCGAAATCAATGTATGGGACACATTAAGAAAATCACAGTGACACTGTTCATGAGCAGAGGTCTTAAAATGGCTATGTTGGAAATTTGGTAAAAAATTCCTAAAATGACTCTTTTACGATGCGTGCATTGTGTGCAGTTCTCACTGCGCGCTCGTGCGTTCAACAATTTTCAATATTTTCTCCAGATTTTCAACATTGCCATTTTACCACACCTCCCTCTGAGCAGTACAGCTGTCATTTTTCACATCCTGCCCAAAACATGTTTTCGCCCATGTAGCGCACAATGGCGCAGTCGGTGTGCGAACTCAATGTATGGGACACATTAAGAAAATCACAGTGACACTGTTCATGAGCAGAGGTCTTAAAATGGCTGTGTTGAAAATTTGGTGAAAAAATTCCTAACAAGCATTTGTCAATGCCGAACGTTCGCTTGCAGGTATTTGCAGTGGTGTTTGGCATGCATGGTGCTTTACCCTAATGCCCTGTGCGATTGCTGGGATTTGCATAATAAATTGTCAGCATGACCTTTTTGTTACCCCCATTGTGCACTACATAGGCAGAAACACGTTTTGGGCAGGATGTGAAAAATGACAGCTGTACTGCTCACAAGGAAGTGTGGTAAAGTGGCAATGTTGAAAATCTGGAGTGGAAATATTGAAAATTTGCAAAGCTAGGAGCGTGCGTGGGAACTGTACAATGCACGCTCGTAAAACAGTCATTGTTAGGAATTTTTTCACCAAATTGTCAACACTGGCATTTTAAAACCTCTGCTAATGAATAGTGTCACTGTGATTGTCTTACTGTGTGCAATGCATTGATTTTGCACACCGACTGCGCCATTGTGCACTACATGGGCGGAAACACATTTTGGGCAGGATGTGAAAAATGACAGCTCTACTGCTCACAAGGAGGTGTGGTAAAATGGCAATGTTGAAAATCTGGAGTGAAAATATTGAAAATTCGCAAACTTACGAACGTGCGTAGGAACTGCACAATGCACGCTCGTAAAACAGTTATTTTTAGGAATCTGTTCACCAAATTTTCAACATAGCCATTTTAAGACCTCTGCTCATGAACAATGTCACTGTGATTTTCTTAATGTGTCCCATACATTGAGTTCGCACACGGACTGCGCCATTGTGTGCTACATGGGTGAAAACACGTTTTGGGCAGGATGTGAAAAATGACAGCTGTACTGCTCATGAGGGGGTGTGGTAAAATAGTAATGTTGAAAATCTGGAGTGAAAATATTGAAAATTCGCAAACTTACGAGCGTGCGTAGGAACTGCGCAAGACACACTCATAAAACAGTCATTTTTAGGAATTTTTTCACCAAATTTTCAACACAGCCATTTTAAGACCTCTGCTCATGATCAGTGTCACTGTGATTTTCTTAATGTGTCCCATACATTGATTTCGCACACCGACTGTGCCATTGTGCGCTACATGGGCGGAAACACATTTTGGGCAGGATGTGAAAAATGTGAGGAGGTGTGGTAAAATGGCAATGTTGAAAATCTGGAGTGGAAATATTGAAAATTCACAAACCTATGAGTGCGCGTGGGAACTATGCAACGCACGCTCGTAAAACAGTCATTTTTAGGAATTTTTTCACCAAATTTTCAACATTGCCATTTTAAAACCTCCGCTAATGAACAGTGTCACTGTGATTTTCTTACTGTGTCCCATACATTGATTTCGCACACCGACTGCGCCATTGTGCACTACATGGGCAGAAACACGTTTTGGGCAGGATGTGAAAAATGACAGCTGTACTGCTCATAAGGAGGTGTGGTAAAATGGCAATGTTGAAAATCTGGAGTGAAAATATTGAAATTTGCAAACTTACGAGCGTGCGTAGGAACTGCACAACGCACGCTCGTAAAACAGTTATTTGTAGGAATTTTTTCACCAAATTTTCAACATAGCCATTTTAAGATCTCTGCTCATGAACAGTGACACTGTGATTTTCCTAATGTGTCCCATACACTGAGTGCGCACACCGACTGTGCCATTGTGCGCTACATGGGTGGAAACATGTTTTGGGCAAGATGTGAAAAATGACAGCTGCACTGCTCATAAGTAGGTGTGGTAAAATGGCAATGTTGAAAATCTGGAGTGAAAATATTGAAAAGTCGCAAACTTACAAGCGTGCGTAGGAACTGCGCAACGCAGACTCGTAAAACAGTCATTGTTAGGAATTTTTTCACTGAATTTTCAGCACAGCCATTTTAAGACCTCTGCTCATGATCAGTATCACTGTGATTTTCTTAATGTGTCCCATACATTGAGTTCGCACACCGACTGCGCCATTGTGCGCTACATGGGCAGAAACACATTTTGGGCAGGATGTGAAAAATGACAGCTGTACTGCTCATGGGGAGGTGTGGTAAAATGGCAATGTCGAAAATCTGGACCGCAGATATTGAAAATTCACAAGCGTCTGGCAGCGCTATAGGAACTCGCGCAGCGCGCCGTAAAAAGAGTCATTTTAGGAATTTTTTCACCAAATTTTCAACATAGCCATTTTAAGACCTCTGCTCATGAACAGTGTCACTTTGATTTTCTTAATGTGTCCCATACATTGATTTCACACACCGACTGCGCCATTGTGTGCTACATGGGCGGAAACACATTTTGGGTGAGATGTGAAAAATGACAGCTATACTACTCATAAGAAGGCATGATAAAATGGCAATGTTGAAAATCTGGAGTACAAATATTGAAAATTCGCAAACCTACGAGCGTGCGTAGGAACTGCGCAACGTACGCTCGTAAAACAGTCATTTTTTGGAATTTTTGCACAAAATTTTCAACATGGTGTTTTTGGGACCCCTTCTCATGAATTATGTCACTGTCATGGTGCTATTCAGGCCTGAAGGTGATTTCATGCAGTGACTGCACAGTGACGCGCAATCACCCTTCGTGTCTGAATCAACGCCATGACAGTGACATCATTCATGAGAAGGGGTCCCAAAACCCATGTTGAAAATTTGGTGCAAAATTCCAAAATGCCTGAGATATGCATAAAGTTGAAACCCCCTATCTAGCCCATTATACAGCTTACTGGCATTTCCATGTTCGCATCGGCTTTGAAGAGTGCAGACGTGTTCCCGTCCACCCAAGATCGTCACACCGAGTCCGGAGGTAAGTATGGGGTGAGGGGGTGTGGGAGGCTGGTGTGCAGTGGGTGGTGCGGGTTGTGGGAGGGGGGCTGGGAGACGCGCCGTGGGACCGTTTTTATTTTACAGGTTTAAATGAAAAAGATGACGTGGGACATTTGCCAGACTGGGTGGGCTCCCAGCATGGCAGAAGATGGCTGGGGGCCAAGGAGCCGACGGGGATTGGGCACTTCCGCTGGCAAAAACACTAACTTTGCCACGCTGGGGTGGGCTCTAGCGCCACAGGATGGCTTGGGGCCGTGAGCTGACGGGGATTGGGCACCCTGTCGGCAACATGTTTCCACATGCTGGGGTGGCCTCCCGCGCATGGCACCAAAGCTTTGGGGGGCGCGTGATGCGCCCGGGGAGCACGTATGACGTGAGGGGGGAGGCGGCGGTGCTCAGTATGGCAGCGTGTTTTGCTTTGAAGCAGAGGAACACTGCTGTCATATAGAGCTCCTGCACCCATTGGTGCAGGATCGCCATGCCTGCTCAAGGAGCAGTGCATTGATGGGAGAGGCACACCTCCAAAGTGTGCTACTCTCCCAAAACATTCCTTGTGCATGCGTGCAAGTGAACATAAAAATGACTGTTTTACGAGTGTTCATTGCGCAGCTCCTATGCACGCTCGTAAGTTTGTGAATTTTCAATATTTTCACTCCACATTTTCAACATTGCCATTTTACCACACCTCCTTATGAGCAGTGCAGCTGTCATTTTTCACATCTTGCCCAAAATGTGTTTCCGCCCATGTAGCGCAGAATAGCACAGTCGCTGTGCGAACTCAGTGTATGGGATACATTAAGAAAATCAGTGTCACTGTTCATGAGCAGAGATCTTAAAATGGCTATGTTGAAAATTTGGTGAAAAAATTCCTACAAATAACTGTTTTTCGAGCGTCGTTGTGCGATTCCATACGCGTCTAAATAGGTTTGCGCAATTTTCAATATTTTCACTCCAGATTTTCAACATTGCCATTTTACCACACCTCCTTATGAGCAGTACAGCTGTCATTTTTCATATCCTGCCCAAAACGTGTTTCCGCCCATGTAGTGCACAATGGCGCAGTCGGTGTGTGAAATCAATGTATGGGACACAGTAAGAAAATCACAGTGACACTGTTCATTAGCAGAGGTTTTAAAATGGCAATGTTGAAAATTTGTTGAAAAAAGTCCTAAAAATGACTGTTTTACGAGTGTTCATTGCGCAGTTCCTATGCATGCTCGTAAGTTCGCGAATTTTCAATATTTCCACTCCAGATTTTGAACATTGGCATTTTACCACACCTCCTTATGAGCAGTGCAGCTGTCATTTTTCACATCTTGCCCAAAATGTGTTTCCGTCCATGTAGCGCACAATGGCACAGTCGCTGTGCGAACTCAGTGTATGGGACACATTAAGAAAATCACAGTGACACTGTTCATGAGCAAAGATCTTAAAATGGCTATGTTAAAATTTGGTGAACAAATTCCTAAAAATAACTTATTTTCTGGCGTCGTTGTGCAGTTCTCATGCCTTTCGTAAGTTCTTAATTTTAATATTTTCACTCCAGATTTTCAACATTGCCATTTTACCTCACCTCCTTATGAGCAGTACAGCTGTCATTTTCACATCCTGCCCAAAACGTGTTTCCACCCATGTAGTGCACAATGGCGCAGTCGGTGCAAAATCAATGTATGGGACACAGTAAGAAAATCACAGTGACACTGTTCATTAGCAGAGGTTTTAAAATGCCAATGTTGAAAATTTAGTGAAAAAATTCCTAACAATGACTGTTTTATGAGCGTGCGTTGCACAGTTCCCACGCACTCTCGTAGGTGTGCGAATTTTCAATATTTCCACTCCAGATTTTCAACATTGCCATTTTACCACACCTCCTTATGAGCAGTGCAGCTGTCATTTTTCACATCTTGCCCAAAATGTGTTTCCGCCCATGTAGCGCAGAATAGCACAGTCGCTGTGCGAACTCAGTGTATGGGACACATTAAGAAAATCACAGTGTCACTGTTCATGAGCAGAGATCTTAAAATGGCTATGTTGAAAATTTGGTGAAAAAATTCCTACAAAATAACTGTTTTACGAGCGTGCGTTGTGCAGTTCCTATGCACTGTAAGCTTCATGGAATTTTCATTTCACTCCAGATTTTCAACATTGCTATTTTACCACACACCTCCTTATGAGCAGTACAGCTGTCATTTTCATATCCTGCCCAAAACATGTTTCCGCCCATGTAGTGCACAATGGCGCAGTCGGTGTGCGAAATCAATGTTTGGGACACAGTAAGAAAATCACAGTGACACTGTTCATTAGCAGAGGTTTTAAAATGGCAATGTTGAAAATTTGTTGAAAAAAGTCCTAAAAATGACTGTTTTACGAGTGTTCATTGCGCAGTTCCTATGCATGCTCGTAAGTTCGCGAATTTTCAATATTTCCACTCCAGATTTTTGACATTGGCATTTTACGACACCTCCTTATGAGCAGTGCAGCTGTCATTTTTCACATCTTGCCCAAAATGTGTTTCCGCCCATGTAGCGCACAATGGCACAGTCGCTGTCGCGAACTCAGTGTATGGGACACATTAAGAAAATCACAGTGACACTGTTCATGAGCAAGATCTTAAATGGCTATGTTGAAAATTTGGTGAACAAATTCCTAAAATAACTATTTTACGAAAGCGCAGGCAGTAGTTCCCACGCACGCCGTAGTTTGCGAATTTTCAATATTTTCACTCCAGATTTTCAACATTGCCATTTTACCACACCTCCTTATGAGCAGTACAGCTGTCATTTTTCACATCCTGCCCAAAACGTGTTTCCACCCATGTAGTGCACAATGGCGCAGTCGGTGTGCAAAATCAATGTATGGGACACAGTAAGAAAATCACAGTGACACTGTTCATTAGCAGAGGTTTTAAAATGCCAATGTTGAAAATTTGGTGAAAAAATTCCTAACAATGACTGTTTTATGAGCGCATGCTGTACAGTTCCCACGCACGCAGAGGTGTGAATTTTCAATATTTCCACTCCAGATTTTCAACATTGCCATTTTACCACACTTCCTTATGAGCTGTACAGCTGTCATTTTTCACATCCTGCCCAAAGCGTGTTTCCACCTATGTAGTGCACAATGGGGGTAACAAAAAGGTCATGCTGAAAATTTATTGTGCAAATACCAGCAATCGCACAGGGCATTAGGGTAAAGCACCATACGTGCCAAACACCACTGCAAATACCTGCAAGCGAACATTCAACATTGACAAATGCTTGTTTAATCTTTGGTAACTGGGTAAGGCAGGCACAAATACCTGTTTTCAGGGGCAACCTGGGAGCACTGGGGTGGTTAAGTGACTTGCTCAGTGTCACACAGTACGCCAGTGGAGGGTGTGGGAATCAAACCCAGTTCTTCTGGATGTACCAAGCTCATTCACAGCTCATTACTCTAACCTCTAGGGTACTCTGTCAGCCCTTGAGTAAATAAAGGCTTTCTGATAACTAAGACATACTTGAAACTGATAATGTTTCAGAGCCTGGAGCCTACTTCAGGAGCAGATATTCATTAAGTGCCATAAATGGGACTGGTTGAAGGCTAACAAAAGACATTTAAAAAAAAAATTCTATTTCAATTTGTTTCTATACTGATTGTGGTTTGTGAACATGCTACTTAACAGTAGTAATTTAGAAATGATTGAATTGCTAGCCAACAATAGTATCTCAGCAACTTGGGTCTCCCCTTCAGTGTCACAATGAAGGAAATATTGAATAAAACTGTCTTATCAAACTGCTAGATTTTAGCCGTATTGCTTGTCTGGGTAATCATACCCATGAAAGGAAGTGTCATGGAATAAGACAAACCATTACACAGCCCTGATGTCTCTTTGGACGGTTTAAAAAAACAACATAATCTTTCAACACTTTACAGCTCATTTTTAATAAAAACAAAACTGACATCAACATAAAAAATGATCACAGTCACCTAAACTTCTTCTGCTCTGGCTGCTTGTCTACACCAGAGATCACAGTCCAATTTATGACATCATTATAATTTCCACAGCAATAGATTGTGATGCCATAAGCAGACAAGTATGTCACAAGCGGACAAGCAAGCAGCACAGATGAAGTCTCAGCAACAGTGATCTTGTTTCCTTGTTAATATGCATCATTATAAAAGGGGAAGCAACATTCTGAAGGTAAATAAAATATAAGCTCGAATGTATCTAAAAATTCTGGAGTTTTAGTTTCCCCAAGATGTCAGGTGCTCTTTTTGGGATATGGACTTGCAAATTTAAAAACTCTGCATGCAGAATGCCAGCAGAATCACAAATTTGCATTGTTTAATTTACATGTAATTGTCTGTATATATTTCTTGGAATTCTACCATATTGAAGATTTTCACAGTCAGCCACTAGGGGGCTATTGTATCTCTAAATCCAGCCTGGTGTGAGGCTGAGCATGGAGCTAGACAGGGAAATAGAATGGATAGACCTCTGAATCTTTTCTGCTGTCACAATCTATGTTTCTGTAAATAAACCACCTTAGAGCTATGTCAGGGCAAGATGACCCTGGTAGGCTTCTGCTTATTCATGTTTTAATGTATCAAGAGTTATTATCTTCCAAACCTTTTACAGGCCTATCCAGCAAAATGAAAAATATGTGGATAACAACAAGCAATGAAGATTTTTAAAGTTTTTACAATATAATAAAACCACTTTGTAAGCACAAGTTCATGCCAAAAACAACACCACTCTGATTTAGTTTCCCTGTGTTTGTACCAATAACCAGAACATGTTTAAACATTTTTTTTCAATTTTTTTTTTTACAAACGTCAGTAACAAATGTATGGGGCACACAGAAAATGCAGCACATTCACTCAGAAAATACAAGGATCTGCAGTTTAATTCAATGCAATATAAATAAAATAACTGATAGCAATCCATCTGTTTTGGTGCTGTAAATCCGTTTATGGGATTCTTGTGACTTCATAAACCTCGAGAGCAAAGCCCACATTACAGCCATAAGAAACAGATGCTGCTGTCTGCCTAAATAACATGCCTTCCCTCAACAGCCATAGTTTTGTGCACAGAGAAAATTACATTTTTTTTAATATAACTGATCTACCCATGTCCACATGACCACCTGTCCTCAGGCAACTGTCTGAAGCACTAATCATGGAAGCTGTCTGCCAGCAGGAGAAGGGTTCGAAACTGTAATACCATCATTCTGACACCAGAATGATAGTATTATGGATTCCTGATGTCAAAATGATAGTACAGTATTAAGAATCACAGCTACTGCTAATTTTCAGTGGAGTGAAACTGAAACCATATATTCCGACAGCATATTTTAGTAAATTTTACATTGACATTTAAGACACTTTAGTGGCATCATTGATGTTTTGTTACATATCAACACATTTTGATCACGCTGATATTGCTGTAAAGTGTATTAAAATGTCGAAGTAATTAAAAACCTCTACAATATCTATGAAACTTTGGAAGACAAGATCTCCTCAACCATAAATGCTAAAAGTTGTTGCCATACCCCCAAAGGAAAGGGAAGTGTCTGAGCATGATTGAGTCCACATTTGGCGTGGTCCAAAAGGGTGCTGTATGTCTGCATCTATAGACGCCGCAGCCAGATAGATGTATTCATGCAGGTCCTAAAGGAATTTGCGTGAATGAGGATACAATTCTATTATTTCAAAAAGAAAGGAAATTATTTGCAAAAACTGTGTTAATGCATTAGCTTGGGTTCAACTTAATGCCACAAAAGTAGAGAAATATGGTGTTAGGGTTTCTAACCCTAACTCCCCACCCCCACCCTGCAAGCAGCAAAAGGAAAAACATAAAGCTTTTGGGTCTCCTGAGTCTTGATTAATCAGTGGTGAGGTCTTCCTTGGGGTTGTCAACCCTAATGCTCCCACTCCCCCCCAGCCTGTAGCCTCCTGTCTGAAGCACAAGGTACAGCTCCAACCCATTGCCTCATATTGATACACTCTTCAAAGGTACAGAAGTATGTCTTGCCACATGTTGCAAACATGCAGGACCCTGTGGACCCTGTCTGAACAAAATGGATCGCATCTAACCATCTTTGCTCGGTGGGGGGGGAGCATTAGGTTTGACAACCCCAAGGAAGACCCCACCTCTGATTTGCCAAGACTCAAAAGACCCAAAAGTCTAATGTTTTTTCCTTTTGCTGCTTGGGGGGGGGTAGGATTAGAAACCCTAATGCCACATTTCCCTACTGTTGTTGCTTTAAGCTGAACCCTAACTGGTACATTAATGCATTTTTTTTGTAATGGATATATGTTATAGTGATGCAGTAGCACCCCTATAGTTGGGATTGAGTAGGGTGTTTAATGTTAAACCCCTAACTTTGCACCTTTATAGCATTGCCCATGTTCAATAAAAGTGCATGACATTTTGCATACACAGTCTGAGGAGTACGGTCTCTTGATTTGTCAAGCTTTGTGACTATTGGATTTCTGGATTCTGAGATCCAGATAGTGCAAAGAGTGGAACTATTAGTTTTTTTTGTTGTTGTTTTTGTGCTGTAACCTACAACCTACAGATGGTTTGGAATTTTGTTTTGAAATTTTCAGGGTAGAAGGGGTTTGCCCTAGAAACATTTTTTTTTTGTTTGGTGAAAAAATATTAATCCGTTTCAGAGTTATAAGGATTTGAAATTTCGGGTTCTGAGCATGCTAAGTAGGATCTTTCATTTAGATGCCTGCTATGGAAGAAGAATTTCTAGCTCACGAAAGAAGAATCTTCTTTCATGAACTGAAATTTTTCTTTCATGAGAAACAAGTCTTCTTTTGTATGGCATACATCTTTTTTTATGTTTTTTCAGAAAAAAAACCCACAATTGAAAGCCCATAAAAAATGATGCAGTGGAGAAAACCAAGCACATGAATCTAAGTAAACATGGCCAATTTAGCTAGATTCTGCTGTTTGCTTTTTGGAAAAAAAATCCTGAAATATTGTTTTTGGACATCCCTAAAATCCTAGGTGAAAGGCTTAGCAAGGGCTCCTGATTCTTCTTTCATGAGTCTCAAGAAAAAAGAACCTTGGCTCATGAAAGAAGATTTTTGAAATAAATGTTTTTCTCACAGTTCTTTAATGAGATTGTATGCAAGAACCATTCTTCTTTTGTGAGATCTTTGTCTCATGAAAGAAGAATTTTGTCTCTCAAAAGAAGAGTTTGGACTTCATTTTTTTATAGTTCTTTCATGACATCATACAAAAGAACCATTGTTCTTTCATGAGATCTCATGAAAGGACTGTGAGAAAAAAGTAAGACAAACTCTTCTTTCATGAGCTGATGTTCTTCTTCCATGAGAATCATGAAAAAGAATTTCAACTAACAAAATAAGAATCAGGAGCCCTCACAGAGCCTTCCACCTAGGATTTCTTTTGTGAGTGGGACTTTTTGAATTGTGAAGCTGCAGCTAGAATCGTACTACAGGCTTCAGTTGGAGCAGTGAGGTGGTGGGTTTAGTGAGGGCTCATATGCAAGAACAATATGAAATAACTTTATCTTTCATATTGATCTTTTGGGAGATGAGTTTTCCAGGACATATTCCTTCCCAACAACACAGACTGCAAAAATAGGTATTCTGAGACAATATGCTGTACACCAAACATCCAGTGATTTCTTGCACAGTTTTGAGGATCTTGCACCACCTTGCTTGTTTTTGTAATACTTTGTTGTGGTACTTTCTGTCCATATCTGGAGAAACCTAGAAACTGTTGCTGAAAAATAAAATTTGGCCCAAAAGATCTGCCCATTCCTACCTAACTAATGTTGAATGAGAGACCTCCAGAGGCTGGATCTATGACGCCGGTGTGACATCCCCAACAGTGACGTCCTCAACAGCATCAGAAACCTGGCGATGCCCCTGACACCAGCATATCCCTGCAATGACTGGCAACACTACAATGCCCAATGTGGTAGGGCTGTACCCCCCCGCACCCCCCCACTTTAGAAATCTAACTCCACATGGGGAGGCAGTATAGCGCAATGGTTTAAGGCTCTGAGCTGCAAATCTGGTGACATCCAGCAGACCAGACCTGGGTTTGAATCCCACAGCTTCCACTTGCATACTATGTGACCCTGAGCAAGTCACTTAACTTTCCTGTGCTCCCAGGTTGCACCTGTAAAAAAGCCTTCAGCTTAGTGTGTCTCACCTGGTTAAACAACTAAAAAAAAAATCACACAGACAGTAGAGTTAGGCATATACCCCCTGTCGCAGCAAAGTCCACCGAAGTGAAATCTATGTCACTGCCAATATAGGCAAGGTTGGGATTTTTCTGTGCTGGTGTCACCTTAGAGACAGCATACCCTAGGGGCTCATCACTCTCCCTGTCTATTTCTGGTGTGGTCTTTACCCAACCTTTGTATCTGTCCAACCCTTGTCTGAATCCCCCACTGATTTTGTACTGATCGCCTCCTCCATCAGCCTATTTGTCCCTTCCACCACTATCTCTGTGAAAAGGTACTTTCTGGTACCTCTTTTAAACTTACTCCCCCCCACCAGTTTCATGGAGTTTCTTCTGGTGATTGTCTTCCCACTCAGTCTGAACAATTCCCTGTTATCCGCTGGATGTACCACGTGGAGGTATTTGAATGTCTCAGTCATGTCCCCACTCTTGTGTCTTGCCTCAAGCACGTATATGTTCAGATATGCCAACCCCTCAACATACATCCTTTCCTGCTGTCCCGAAAGCATCTTGATCTTGAGAGTGTGATCCTTGACCAAAGCTGTGAAGGACTTTAGGGAAAGAAACACTATTCTAAGCTCCAACAAACTGATATGTTCCTTTCCTGCTGCTGGATGCCACACTTCCTTTACTGTCTGGTGCATGCTATGCCTTCCTCATACAAGAAGTGAGACATTTGTCATCAGGATTTAGCTCTGCAGGTCTAGTAGAAAAGGGATTCCCTTTTATTATCAGTTGTATCTGTTGCTACCACTAGAGGTAGCTTAAGAGTCTTTCTGTACTGGTATCAGGGCAGTTATGGGATCCCTGAGTTGAAACCAGTATTCTTTTACTCCTCTCATGTGCTGCCTTGCCCATGGTACCATAGAGGCTGCAACTGACATGAGATCCAGCAGCCTGAGAAATACTGTGCAATCCCCCACGTCCGCACATGAAGGGATGCTGCATACTGTACCAGTATCTGGACCCTTTCCTGTAGGAGAAAGGCCCTTGCTTGAACTGTTCCCAGTTGTGCTTCAGTGAAGTGCAGGTTTTCTGTAGGCTCCAAGTTTGATTTTTTTAAATTCAGGATGAACCCAAACTTTTCCATCAGGGTTCTGTTTACTTAACTGATGATGGGGCTTCTTCCCTGGTTCCTCCTCACACCCACTGGTCATCTAAGTATGGATAGGCTGCCACTCCATTCCTTTGAAGTGCTGCTGCTACTACAGCCATGCCATTTGTGAGCACTTGTGAGGCAGAGGCCAGACTTAAAGGCATTGAGTAGTATTGGTCCTGACTCATACCTACTGTGACGCATGGGTATTTTCTGTAGTATTGGTTCTGACTCATACCCACTATGAAGCATGGGCATTATCTGTTGTATTGGTCCTGACTCATACCCACTGCGAAGCATGGGTATTTTCTGTTGTATTGGTCCTGACTCATACCTACAGTGAAACATGGGTATTTTCTGTAGTATTGGTCCTGACACATACCTACTGTGAAGCATGGGTATTTTCTATTTTACTGGTCCTGACTCATATCCTCTGTGAAGCATGGGTATTTTCTGTAGTACTGGTCCTGACTCATACCCACTGTGAAGCATGGGTATTTTCTGAAGTACTGGTCCTGACTCATACCTAGAGTGAAGCATGGGTATTTTTGTGAAGCATGGGTATTTTCTGTAGTATTGGTCCTGACTCATACCTACTGTGAAGCATGGGTATTTTCTGTAGTATTGGTCCTGACTCATACCCACTGTGAAGCATGGGTATTTTCTGTAGTATTGGTCCTGACTCATACCCACTGTGAAGCATGGGTATTTTCTGTAGTATTGATCCTGACTGATACCCACTGTGAAGCATGGTTATTTTCTGTAGTATTGGTCCTGACTCATACCCACTGTGAGGCATGGGTGTTTTCTGTAGTATTGGTCCTGACTCATACCTACTGTGAAGCATGGGTATTTTCTATTTTACTGGTCCTGACTCATACCCTCTGTGAAGCATGGGTATTTTCTGTAGTACTGGTCCTGACTCATACCCACTGTGAAGCATGGGTATTTTGTGTTGTATTGGTCCTGACTCATACCCTCTGTGAAGCATGAGTATTTTCTGTAGTATTGGTTCTGACTCATACCCACTGTGAAGCATGGGTATTTTCTGTAGTATTGGTCCTGACTCATACCCACTGTGAAGCATAGGTATTTTCTGTAGTATTGGTCCTGACTCATACCCACTGTGAAGCATGGGTATTTTCTGTAGTATTGGTCCTGACTCATACCTACTGTGAAGCATGGGTATTTTCTGTAGTATTGGTCCTGACTCATTCCCACTGTGAAGCATGGGTATTTTCTGTAGTACTGGTTCTGTCTCATACCTACTGTGAAGCATGGGTATTTTCATGAAGCATGGGCATTTTCTGTAGTATTGGTCCTGACTCATACCTTCTGTGAAACATGGGTATTTTCTGTAGTATTGGTCCTGACTCATACCCACTGTGAAGCATGGGTATTTTCTGTAGCATTGGTCCTGACTCATTCCCACTGTGAAGCATGGGTATTTTCTGTAGTGTTGGTCCTGACTCATTCCCACTGTGAAGCATGGGTATTTTCTGTAGTACTGGTCCTGACTCATACCCTCTGTGAAGCATGGGTATTTTCTGTAGTACTGGTCCTGACTCATACCCACTGTGAAACATGGATATTTTCTGTAGTACTGGTTCTGACTCATACCTACTGTGAAGAATGGGTATTTTTGTAGTACTGGTCCTGACTCATACCTACTGTGAAGCATGGGTATTTTCTGTAGTACTGGTCCTGACTCCTACCTACTGTGAAGCATGGGTATTTTCTGTAGTATTGGTCCTGGCTCATACCTACTGTGAAGCATGGGTATTTTCTGCGGCCTGCTCTTGTTGGTATGTGGAAATAAGCATGCATCCCATCCAGTGAACAAAGCCAGTCCCCTTGCTGAAACAATGAAATAAGGTGCATTATATGGTTAATGGTGGTACTGCCTATGGTAGTGCTCCCTTCCCATGCCTCCCCTGCCATAAGGTCTGTAGTATACTCTCATTGTTACTTTTTCCTACAAGGTTTTTAAAAGTAGTTTTGTTTTTATTAGCCTTATTGATTTCTTAAGTTACATAATGTAGTTTAAATTATAAAGTCTTTGGCTTGGTTCTTTTATTGCAAATGTAACTGTTTCAGTTTGATTTCACTGCTCTGTTTTGAGTGCAACAGGTGCCATTGTGATGTCATCAGACATTGCTCAAACGGCTTGCAGGCACATAGGACATCACTGATGCTGTTGCATTTGCACATACAGCATGGAGACACCCATGATGGCTTCATCAGTGCTGTCTCTAGAGTTTGGTGGGGGTAACCAAGAAAAAACACTCAGGCCCTGAATCCCTTCTCCACTGCTTCACACCCGGCTGCAGGACTCAGGGGGGGCTCCCCTCTCCCCTGAGGTTATTTTTGATTGCTCAGCTTGCTTTTGCAAAGGTACCGAGGCAAGAAGTGTGGTGGGTGAGGATGAAGGGGCTGGGTGGTTATCAGAAGTGCACAAATATTTAATCTGTGCCTATGCTCAGGAGTCGTTCCTAATACCTGGAAGATTTCCAAGATTGTCCCAGTTTTTATGAAAGGTGACCCAAAATCAATCTCTAACTTTCGCCCTATAGCCACCCTTTCTGTCCTGAGCAAACTCCTAGAAAAAGTTGTCTCCACCAAACCATTAACTATCTTCATGATCGCAACCTCCTCTCTGATGCCCATCATGGTTTCAGGAAAGGCCATAGTACCACCACTGCTTTCCTTAAATTCACTAACGATACTAACGTCGCTATGGAGAATGGGCTACTAATAGGTGCAGTTTTCAGAGACCATACAAAGGCCTTTGATCTAGTAGACCATTCTTTTCTCAAATCTAAAATGCTATCCCTTGGCATCTCCCCTGACATGATTACCTGATATGACAGCTACCTTACAGACAGGCAACGATTCGTTAACTACAACTCTGCTGTATCTGACCTATCCACCATTAACATTGATGTTTGTCAAGGGTCTATCCTTGGCCCCCTCCTCTTTACTATTTTTATAAATGACTCATCCCTAAATGCCACATCTTGTTTCTCTCTGCTCTGTGCAGACAACCTAGTGCTCTACTCCAGCTCAAGTGCCTCACTGACATTAACACTGCCCTTACTACTGATTTCCGCAATATCCAATCATGGCTGTCTCATAACAATCTATTGCTTAACTCCAGCAAAACCTACTCTGTGCTCTTTAGTTCTGGCCCAGATTAAGAAAGTGTACTGGGCTACTATCTATCTCCAGCTGTGATGGCTCTATCCTTGAAAATGTAACTATTTTTAAATACCTTGGAATTACACTTGACCCCCTCTCTGGACTTTTCCTTACACATCTCAGACATCTGTAGAACTGTAAACTCCAAGCTTGGCTTGGCCTTTAAAACCAGTTATGCCCTCACACCCTCTGCCAGGATTGCCATTGCACAGGGTGTCCTTCTTCCCACCTTCACCTATGGCTCTGTCATCTTTGTAAGTGCTGCCAAAGTTAATCTCCACAAATGGGACCCCTCCTATAACAATATTTGTCATTTTGTTCTTGCCTCTCATCACCTTACCCACTGCTGTCAACTTTACAGTGGTCTAAACTGGACATCCCCTGAGGCTAGCCACTTCTATGCACTTGGCACCTTAACTAATGAAATTATTATAACTGGGGTGCACTCCTCTCTAGCCTTATTGTTGACTCTCCAAGCCTTCACTACTCCTTTCACTCTGGAGATCCACCCCTACTAACTGTTCTCAGGTGCAGGATGTCCATGGGGTCCTAGACTTTCTCCTACCTTGCCCCGTATTTTTGGAACTCCCTGCCCGTAGCCATCCAACTTTCCCTTTCCCATTCCCAAAATGACCTTCACCACCACCTCCTCCTAGACTCTGAACCCTGTAACTGCTTCCTTCCTCCGTGATCACCCTGCCTAAACTACTTGACTTCTGTTTGTCCTTGCTGCCCAACCTGGTGCCCTTGCCCTTATGTATGATGCCCTCTGTCTGTTTTCAGCCACTTTATTTTGGATTCACCTCTGTGTTTGCTGTTTTGTAATTGATTTTTCTCCCTGTCACACTGTATGTAGTTTCATATAATTTCATAGCTGTATTTACTTCACCCCTTACTTTGCACGTTTTATTATATTGCACTATGTTTCAATATCATGTTTGATTTCTCCTTGTAACCTTGCATTTACTCATTCAACTACCTTTGTATTCTGTCACTAGTTTACCTTTCACATTGTTTACTCAGATTGCTTCTCTGTTCCATATATCATGTATTGTTCGTCTGACTTGCACTATCATGTATTGTTCTTATGACTTGTAGTCTCGTATGAACATATGAAATGCCACCAGAAACAGGCCTCACCGTCTATCGAGTCTGCTCGATTGCGCAGCTAGCATCCCAACTTGCAGCTGCCCCACCCTCTCCTCCCCTACTAACCACTCCCACTCTGTCCCACCCTCTCTTAAATGCTCCTACCGTTCTACACAATACCACCTCCTTGGGCAGGGTGTTCCACTTATCTACCACCCTTTCTGTGAAAAAAGTGTCTCCTGATTTCTCTCCTATATCTCCCCCCCTCCAATCTCAGCTGATGCCCTCTCATGTCCCTGTCCCTTCCTAACTGAAGAATCCCTTGTGTATTAATTCTGTTAATACCCTTTAGGTGTGTAAAGGTTTTGATCATATCCCCCATCCCTCCTCTCTTCCAGAGAATACATTTGCAGCTCTTCCAGCCTCTTCTTATAAGATTTTCCCTCAAGTCCTTTTATCATCTTCATTGCCCTACACTGCACCCCTTCAACAATCTGATGTCCCTCTTCAGGAATGGATGCTAGTACTGCACACAATATTCCAGGTGCGGCTTGATCAGTGACCTGTACAGGGGTAGGATCACTTTTCTGTACCTGGAGGAGATTCCCCTCGCTATGCACCCCAGCACCTTGTTTGCCTTAGCAGCCGCATTCCTGCACTGAGCTGAGTGGTTCATACTCCCCGTTATTAGTACCCCTAGAGCCTTTTCCGGGTTGTGCCTGAAAATAGGCATATTTAATGTCTATCGCACTTACCTGGTTATCAAAAAACAAATAAATAAATAAATGGTGGCAACAGGACAGAAACATATAGTAAAAAAAAAAGGCAAGACTCTTCTTATAACAAGACCGCATTTTGCAGTTTTCTACCACTAAACAAACAGAAAAGCTGAAGGATATTTTCATTGGGCTTTAGTTTTCAGCTCACTGACATCTAGACTATCTTATTACGAGGTTTCTCAGAGACCTAAATTACAGCCCATTCTTGCTTAGAAAAGGAGCTCTTAATTCACTGGGTACAACGTCAGAAGAAATTCAAGCAGTGGTGCAGTCCTCCGCTTGCTCCGATGATTCACTTTTCTTCTGCAGCCTTCCCCTTCAAAATCTCCCAATGAAGAATGTTATGTATTTACCCTTCAAGAACTGTAAAGAATGTGGAATTCTGCCAGTGGAATTCATGCAGAATACTAATTCTGCTTCCGAAATGCTTTTCACAATTTCATTTTTAATTTCACAGAATTTCAAAATGCATTTCTGTGAAGTCCATGACTATGTACGCTATGTAAGCATTGATTCATAACGTTTTCCCTACCTCCTGCTCTTTTCTTGCCCTTAACCTCCTCATTCTCCTTCCAGTATCTGTCCTTTTACTCTTCTATGCCCTTAACTTTAACAGTCTGGTATTTATTTGGGGATGTTTTTATTCTTTTTGTACATTTTATTTTAGTTTTTGGGGCCGATCCCTATCCCTCCTTTATTTAATAATTTTTTTTTTTAGTTAATCTATAACTGATCATGTATATCATACCAGTTAATGTACTGTACTTATTTTCATAATTTGTGTATTTCATGTACTCCTGCATTGTATTTTGCTACTTTCACTGTTACTGTGAACACCTTTGTTCCCTCTCCCCTGGGTCACACTCGAAAATAAGCCTTGACTCAGTGTGTCTTTCCTGGTTATCAAATTTAAAATAAAAAATAAATGTAAACCATGGAATATTCTGCAGTTAGAAGAAAATAAATCTGTAGTTTACATAAACTGTAAAATGTATTTATTTATTTTATTTATTGAAATGTTTCACCAGGAAGGCACACTGAGCAACAGATTGTGCATCTCTCAGTGCGACCTGGGGGAATAGGTAAATTAGGGATAAGACATTTTACATTCAAGTTACAAAGATCAACATAGCATACAATTAATTAAGGCAGTTGTTACAAATAGTGTTGCATACATATGTAATTTTTGTGAGAACAATTAATAAGTGCAATGGTAATAAGTGAACAAGTGCTATAGTGAAATAAAGGGTGAAGGGGAGAGAGGATGAGATGACAGATAGTGCAGAGTCATGTCCCGAAGAGACCCCTTCAGGATGTGGGGAACCCTGCAAGGGAACAGGGGACTGGAGTAGGGATTAGAGAAGGAGAGAGAGAGAGAGAGAGAGAGGGAGTAAGTGTGATTAACACCTAGGAGGGGACATAAGGCCTGACCCAAAAAGAGAGCCCTTCAAGATGCGATGAATCCTGCAAGGGGGCAAGGAAGTTCAGGCGATAGTAAACCCTCCTGCGGTTAGGCGTTGTAATTACAGAGGGATAGTGAGAGGGGAAGGAAGGAGAAATAGCACCTGGGAGGGGATGAGGCCTGATCCAAGGAACCCACCAGGCTGCTGGGGACCCTGCAAGGGGCGCCTGGAAGGCCATGGATAGGTAGACGGGGAAAGAAAAGGTGGCAAGTCTAGGCACTATAGGACCCCTTCAGGATGCTGAGAACCCTGCAAGGGGAGTGTGAAGGCTAGGGAAAAAGGGGGAAGAGAGTAGGGGAAGGGAGAAAGGTATGAGAACTAGCACCTAGGAGGGGCTAGAGTCAGTAGAGGCAGTAGAGTTGACAGAGGCATTGGGTAAATTCTGAAGGGGCAAAATGTAAGGAGCAAGACAAAGGAAATTAAGGCTGGTCATAATAGGAACAGTTAAGTACAAGATAGTTGGAGAGGGGAGTGTTGATGGAATAGAGAGAGGAGGAGTGTCATATTTGGGGAGGTATTGTATGACAATACCATTCTGTAGTTAACATTCCACTTTTAAAATCATGAAATTCTGCTTCTGTCCGAATTCTGCAGTATTAAGTGGAATTTCCAAATTTCCACAGAATTCTGGCAGAAGCAGAATTTGAAAATTCTGCAAAGTTCTACTCCTCCCCTCCTACTATGAATAACTTCTGCTTTTAACATTAAATGTCATCATGCAGGACCTTAAGCTGTTCCACAATAGTTATATTGGCCATATGATTATTACATAGTGCTTTTATTATATACTCACTTAATACAGATGGATGGCCGTGATAAATTTCTGAATCTACTATATAATTCTGTATGCTGTTATTCAAATTTTTCATAACTTTCTCACCAGAGAAATTAGCTCCCACCTCTGGCCTTTCTAATCTGCTTGAGTAGAGCCAGGCACTCTCTTGTGAGGGGAACTCCAGTGTAACACTTAAATCAGCAGGGATTAAACTCTATTAAAAATGAGGTAAAATATTTAATAGTAGGGGTGTTTGTAAATGACACCATCTCCTTCAAATCTTGTATCGCAGTTCTGAGAGTTTCCAAAATACTAATTATTCCTTCCTTCATCTCAGGGTGCCCTTTCTTCTACACAACTTCCTGCTTATAGTTTACTTGGGGCCAGGACTATGGTTCTTGTTTCAGTATAAATCCTTTTATTAAAGTCTGTTTCTTGTTTTGATTTGCTGATTCACTCATGATTTTTTTCTTTTCCTGTGAGGGACTTTTTTATTTCCTCCTCCATTTTTCTGCTGTCTACCTCCTTTGGTTAATCTTTCTCTCTAAACTCTTTATAGAGTTTTTTTTTTTTTACTATTTCACTTTCCTTTTTGCCTCTCAGATTTATTTTGAGGCTTTCTTTCACCCCTTTCCAGCTACTTCCTGACTGCATACTTTGGGCTGGTTGAATAATCACAGCCAAGATTGTTCCCTGTGAACTAAAGATGCTTCCCTCAGAACAGTTAGTAAAACCTTTATGATATTATTATTTTTACATTAAGGGTCCCAATCCCCTTATTTATGTTTAAGAACAGAGGACACATTTTAATCTGGCTGTTTTTACTGCATGTCGCCTCACCAACCAATGTCCCACTTCTTGTCTCCATGCTTTCAGTCTTGATTAAAAGCAAAAATAGTAAATATTATTGAATGGTTCTTAATTATTACTGCAAGGGTATGAGGTAAAAGCAAAAGTTAGTAGAGAACTAGAAAACGATGCAGGAGGATAATTAAAAATATGTAAAAGAATTTCAAAATGTTTGTCAATGTAGTAAATGTTAATAAGTTATCAATACAATTATAAATTTAAAAACTAAGCAAAGCACTAATTGTAAGAGATATTACTTTGCATAAAAAGAATCACCTTCAGGTATATTTTAGAGAAAAACATGATTTTAGAAGAAAACTGTTTCTAAAACACTTTTATAATAAATATTGATAAAATGTTATAGTGGCAAAAAATTCAGAGAAATAAATATCTACATGTAAACAATAAGTTAATGACGAACATGTTTACTGAATGTCTATATTCATGGGAAGGCTTGTGAATGCTATCGAAGATCCAACTTGGCTAATGTTATTATTTTAGCCTACAGTTAACCGAAGTGAAAAAATTGTCTAGTTAAAGGCACTCCTTAATGGTTCCACATTGTTTATTATGTATTTTCCTATTCCTGACACCTTTCCTCGGTTCCCTGTTGGTTCCGGGAACCCTGGTTTGAAGACTTTTTATGGTCAGTTCAAGAAAACTATGACTGAATTGTGGTAAACTGCATAAATAATTAAGAAGCCTGCAAAGAATAGTGGCAGGAGGAGCACTGACTGTGGAAACAGCCCTGACTGATACCTGAGCCAACAAGTTTAGGCAGGCAGGTTGATGCCCATTGGGGTAGGGGTAGACATATAGGCAGGTGGGAGTTTGCTGGAGATAGGCGACTTAGGGTGGAGGGGTGGAGTTTAGGCACATAAATTAACCAGGTAAAGGAGAGATTTCTCTCTCTCTTGGTCCATGCCCTCCAGCCAGAAAGAATCTCTGTTCCCAGCAAAGATCACAAAGCATTGCACACACAGAAGATTCCAAAAGATTCCAGAGGATTCTTAGGTAAATTTAGGCATTGTCTTTCATTTGCTGGACCAGCGATTTAGGTAAAGACTTACAAGTGCTGCAAATCTCTAAAACTTGTACTTTGCACAAGGTGGGTTTATGTGCAGTTTCAGCTTTCTTCAGCTGTTTTCAGCTTGATTCAATACAGGGTTTAAAGTTATAGAAGGGAGTTTAGGTGCCTTGGGGTTGAAGTGCAATTGCTCAAAATGGGTGCAGGTAGAGACCAATGTATTAAAACAGCTCAAAATGCGGCTCATTGAAGGTGCATGTTAAAATTTTGGAAGCAAGCACCATGGGCTTGTAGTTATGTGTATTTACTTATTTGTTTAATTTTTAATTTCAAAGATTTGTATGTGGGCTTCATAGCCCATTACTGTAGGGCAGTGGTAGCTCTTTTCTATACTTCCACAAGTAGTTTTCAGGAAGGAAGGGATCATAAAAAGAACTGAAGCCATGGCTAGCCAATCCCTTCCACTTCCCTGTCCACCAATTCTGCCCCATGTGCTCAGACATTTTGTGATGTCTAAGCAGGGAGAGCATGGGGACGTGCCCCATACACGTCTATGAGGTCATTTTCGAAGCTTATTTTTTTTATATTTATGCAACCTTGGAGAATAATGAAAGCCACTGCTTAACTAATAGGGTCCCCGTTTGTTGAGTGGTGACTTTCATTGTTCTCCAAGGTTGCATAAACATGAAAAATAAGCTTTGAAAAATTACCCCGTAGACTTTTGTGGGGCACACCCCGGCACACTCCCTGCTTAAATGTCACAAAATATCTGATTGCGGGGGTGCAACTGGAAGACAGGGAACTGGAAGGGATTGGCTTGCCATGGTTTCAGTTCTATTTACAATCCCTTCCTTCCTGAAAACTGCTTGCATAAAAATTAAACTTTGTACAGAAAAGAGCTACTGTTGCCCTAAGGTAATGGGCTAGGAAGCCCAAATACTTAACATCAAATGTTTGAAATTTACTTTAAATTCTAGTGACCCCCCATTCGCCTGCTTCAAGTGTGAGCCAGCAGTATTCGGCTGCTGAGAGTTCTTCTTCTGTTTTTTAAGTTGTGGTTTTGTGTGACCTTGGTGGTCAGGGCCATGGCACTGTGGTGTTTAGCCAAACTCATAATCAATCCCTCCAAGTAGGCATGTACATCCTGAAAACAGGAGTTTGGGAGGTCACCGGGAGTATTGGTGCTAGGCAGGTCAAAGGTTTTTTGTGGCATCTTCAAAGGACAGCAAGACTAGGTCTCAAAATCTGCTGAGTCAGCCACATGACAGATGCTGCCAGGCCCTGAGAGTTGAAGTGGGTGAGATGCGTGGATTGGGCATTCAGCTTTGGTAAGATCAGAGCATTTTAGTTCTGCAAATGTGCTGAAAGGAAGATTTATCAGTCTTTCCTGTGACATGCATTTTTGTAAGGAAAAAGGGGCAGTTTCAGATCACCAGAAAGACTAGAAAGATACGAGCCAGTAAAAAAAAAATAAATAAAATAAGAACAAAATGGGATACAGTGGTTGGAATATTGACTCACAAGTCCTGCTCTGAGATTCAGTTTTATTATTTCTTCCCTTTTACTCTCACAGCCGAACAGAACCTATATCAACCTGAATGATGGATCTTTTAGTGAGTTGGGTCTTTAATGAGCCAAAAAGTCAAAACTGTCTTTTAATGCAACCAAAGGTGGGAGCTTGATCGGCCAGCAGGATTTTTGGGTCACCATGCAAGCCGATGGTTGCACACTGAGTCAGCCATGTAGTAGATGCTGCCGGGCCTGGCACCCAGGGCAGCTGAGCCATGGGGTTCAACATTTTAGTCATGATTCGAGTGACTAGTTACCCATATACCAGATCAATTCACTGTAAGAAAATGCCTCTCCTTTTGAGCTGTTATTGTAGTCAGTTGCTCACTTTTTGCTGGGTACAGTAGGTTATGGTATTTGTTATACGCTGAAGCAAAAAATAAATTTTGTCTGATCTGGGGAGGATATATGAAAAAGGGAGGGTTTAGTAAGGGTTATACACATTTACCCGAGTTTTACTTGGAGCCTTTCAGCAGTATGATCAGACTAAGGTACATTAAAGAAAGGTAGTTAAGAAGGGAATTCCTAGAACAGTGCCTTATTTGCTCTGGTTTGCGTTACAGGTTCTTACAGAGAGTTAACCCCACTATCACACTGGGAGAAAGGGTTCCCAGGGTAGATCGTAATCATAATTTCACAGACTCCCAACAACATAACCACAATTAATGACAGTGTTCTTAATTTCATGGCACAGGTTTTATTTTCTTTACTGTTGATTTGTGGGAAAAATGCAATGGACATAGGTGGCACCATCGGAGGATGCAGAGAATCGCATTGCGGGCTGGGGTGGTTGCCTAACAATGGCAGCCTGCATTTGTTGCCCAGTATGTGGCCTGGGAGTTCAGAAAGAGGAGCACAATAAGGTAACAGGTCACAGGGGGAAGCTATGTGGTCACACATGTAAAAACTGTTTTTGAGAAGGCAACACATTTGAGAAAACATACACAGCTCAAGAACACTAAATCTGCAGCTTGTTGCTACAGGTAGAGCTGGCTGTACAAAGGACATTGGTTAATGGATCCGACACAGACAAATCTGCATTAACTCCCATTTTGTTCTCTGCAGTTCCCAGGTCATGCAAGGGTTACTGAAAGGATGTTAAGAGGGGCTTTGATATAAAGGAAGTATTGGTCTTTTCAGGGGACTCATTTACAGAATGAGAGCCCTAAGCGGCATTGCAGCAGTAGGATACTTGCTGTTCATAGGGATGTGTTTACACCATAGGTTAGAAATTTTGCTTGATTAAGTGGTTATAACCCTTAGACTGCCAACAGAATTAGAAGGTATTGGAGTTCTGGATGTAAATATCAGTCCATAGCCCAACATTCTCATTTACTATTATTTGAGAAGCAGCAGTGTTGAGATGGGAGTGTTTTAAATGTCTTGGACAAGCTCCCAATTGTGAGAACTGTAAATTCTGACACAGAACAAATTTAACTTCTTGTGGATCTTGACCCTTCCCCAATGCTTGCTCCCAGCCTGACATCCCACACTGATAAAGGGGCAGTGTTGGATTTGGTGTGGAGGGGCAGATATGTAAGGTGTATCTCACTTGCTGTAGCTGCTGAAGAGTGCATTGCATGTATAGGGGGGCACTCAGCAGCTGCCATCAGCCCTCTGCACCTGCATAAGGATATTTTTATTGATCGACCCTTGTATTGTACAAACTAAAGTGTAATTACTAGACACATTGCCACTACAGCTCTTAGTTTTCCACCAGCTCTCCATGTTTTTTAAACCCCTTAGGAAAGGGACTTACCTGGTGTCAAGTCCTAGCTCCCTCCTACTTTTTACTTACTGAGCAACCTACAGAGTAACCCTAGTCTTTAACTGTTAACCCTAGTCACAGCATGCATGAAATTCCCCTTTTGTGGAAAACCACTGCTGGTCCAAATTATAAAAGCGTTTTAGTGCCAGCTAACCTTCCTGTGTGTTTATATTAAGATGTCTCTCACGCTCAATTTGCAAAAAAAATCATTGTTTGCAGGCTAAAGCAACAAGGCCTAGTCCTAGTCATTACTGTCAGGACTAATATAATCCAGTGGGTTGTGCCAATGGGAGGGGCTGCTTTGGTTGGAAGTGCTTGGAGTTTCACTCTAATACTATGCATTCATAACTTTCCGAGACCATTTACTATGCTTGCCACAGAAGCAGATGGTCTGCAGATTTGCAAAAAAAAAAACATTTTTTACAGAGGTTTACAATGTGTGGTATGCAGAAACCCCAGCCATTATGACTTGTATGCAAGATTTGCTTTATGGGAATCTGCATATAGGAAAGTTAGTTGGGGAGGGGGGATTAATAAAAAAATACATTTTCTCTTCTGAATATGGGGTAAACTGGATCTGTGAAAACCTTAATGTCCGACTTCACAAACTGTTCACATCAAATCCGGCAGTATTTAAACTGCTCAGTTTGTTGTAAGTTCATTTGTAAATTTGATATGAGAAGTAGACCACTTTTGCTCATGGGTGCTTTCCTCTTGCTCTTCCCATGCCTCTCCTCCTGCACCACAGTCCTTAATACACCCCAGCAATCCTGCTGCCTGCTGGACCCACCTCTCACCTTCTGAGCTTCCACTCCCAGGATTTCTGTTTTTTCCAGCACCGCTTATTATCCAGATTTTCCATGCTGGTGACTCCCACCATACTCCCACTAGTGAGGAAGCACCTTGGGACAATGATTGGGAGGCAAGGCCGGCATACTGAGGATTGTTCAGTGTTTGGGGAACCCAACAGCCATCATCTTGGTGTCAGACTGGATGTAGTTTCTGCTTTTCTGTCCCTCCCACACTGCATGCATGTTATGGTGTCCAAGAGAGGGTGTGTGCAGCAGTGTGTGGTGTCCCACCCTGCCAAGTGCACATCTCCTGGGCAACCAGCATGATACAGTCTAGGACTTGTGCACTTCATGCCCTCCACTATTCGAGGTATGAACCTGGGTCAACATTCTTCCCTGCCATGGTTCCAATTACTAACAAATACCTCATCCCCCACCCACTGAATACCTCATTTCCCCCTCCCCCATTGTCCCACTAAGAAAGATATAAAACCATTTCCCCAACCCACTTAGCACCCCAACTCCACTCTCCTCTCTCCTCTTCCATAGTCCCTATGATAAAGAAATACCACCCTTATCCCCAACCCACTGAGTATTCTTTCTCCATACTCCTCCCCCCAGGATCCCTATAGAAAGAAAAACTCTTTCCCTCAATCCTCTTAGCACCCTATCTCCCCCCCTCCTCCCCATGGTCCCCGTCATAAAGAAAAAACACCATTACCCACAACCCACTGAGTACCCTATCTCCTCCCTCCTCCATCCAGGGTTCCGATAAAGAAAACTCTCCTTCCCCCAACCTACCATATAGTTTCAATACTAAAAAATACCACCCTTAACCCCAACCCAGTAGGTACCACATCTACACCCTCCTCTGCTTCTCCCAACCCACTTAGCATCTCAACTCTCCCTCTCCTCTCCCATGGTCACAGTAATAAAGCAATACCACCCTTACCCCCAACCCATTTAAGTATCCACTCTACTTCCTTCTTTCACAGGTCCTGATAAAGAACATCTTTCTACTCCCAGCCATTTTGGCAACCCAACTCCCCCTCTCCTTCCCCGGAGTTCACTGACACAGAATAAAAGGATACTGCAGGAGGAGCTGCCATGATTGTGACTATAGCAATCGTCCTCTCGTGACCTTAGCTATCCACCAGCTAAATGAAAAGAGAGTGCAGGCGTACTCAAATATATTAATACAACAAGTACAAGGGTAAAAATGACAAGATAAAAGTGATATCTTAGCTTATGACAACACTGACAGTAAGATACAGTACCAAATTTGCTCTGTTGTCATAATTTATATCTCAATGGTTAGTATCATCACAATGGAATATGGAACCAGTTAGACAGCAGCATTCAAAAGCCTGCTGATGACATCACAATTGCCTAGTGTAGCACTGAAGCCATCAGCTGAAATCAAAAAGAAACAGTTAAATCTATAAGAAAACAGCACATTCAAAAGTTATAAGTAGTAAACTAATGTAAAACAAAATGTAAAAATAAACATGGCTACAGTTTCATCAAGAGATTATGGTGACATCATAAACTACAAGAGCAAAACTTGAATTGTGTTTGATGTCATCGGAATCCTGAGATGGTATGATAGGCCATGTTACTAATGGTTTCCTGTCCGTTATTTTTGTAATACATGGAACTTTCTGAACATTTCATCTCATGTTATTGATCTGATGTCAGAATAATGGTATTAGAACTTTCTGATATCAGAATAATGATATTATGACTTTTTGATGTCGCAAGGATGGTAATATGGCTTCTGATGCAGGAACAATGGTACTGGCAGTATTATGAGTTTTTGATGCCAATGATTCCCTAGTGGGGGAAATGCCCACCCATATATTAAACATTGAATATGCAGTAGTCTGACTCAAGATACACAGTTTATCAGTTGTAAGGGGGCAGGGCTTTCATACCTCACTTGTGGCCTTGTCACTCCTGAGTTATGCTCCTGTTCCCTCACACTTGAAGATGAAGTTTTCTAATATATATATATATATAGCACATTGCTTTTATATTCAGCTTGCTTTTACTGTTTATTGTTGTGATGGTTAAGTGTCATACAGCCATTCTGTTACCACTTAGATCCAGACTAATGGTCTTGCATTGCTCTACAGTTACAATGGCATTACATGAAAACCCTCTTTATTTTCACAGGAAGTGCTGTGAGCGTATGATAAGTACAATGCTTACAATTTAAGTATTTTTCTTTATGAAGTGTAATGATGTGAAATAATCAATAACAAAATTTCAGTCTGAGAAGCCACCCAGTGGCCCAGCGGGTAGTGCAATGTGCTCCTGTGCCACTGTCCTGGGCACGGCAGCAAACTCAGGAGATGGGACGGGCAGCTGGGGGCTGGGGTGGCACTGCTTGCTGTCCAGCAGCACTGCCAGCCAGGGAGGGTTGGTGCTGTGATTCCATAGCGCCAAGCATCTCTGCGGTGGTCTGGGGAGGTTCGTTCCTCTGCAGGGACATAGCTGCATTCCTGCAAGGCCTGAAGGGTCCCCAGTCAGCACTGGAGGGGTCAGAGGGCTTAGGAAAATTGGAGAAATCCCAAAAACAAAACTATGCCTGCCGGGCCACTTGTACGACAGTCGCTGGTGTTCTCTGGACCCACACTGTGTGGATCCCCACTGGCTTTAAATGTCTGGAGAGTGGCACATAGGGCTGGAAGGTCATCAAACATAACAGCCATATGGCAAGCGAAGGTGGCAGTACATAGGGTTGCCACCTGTCAGGTTTTTTACCTGGTGATCAGGTTTTCAGGGTCCCTATCAGGTAATCCGGTTTTGCTCTGTGCTGGTCAGGTTTTTGAGCCATTTTGAGTGCTCACATACTTTTGAAACACATTTTGTCATATCACTCTTTGTTTCAGCTACATGTCCAGGTTACAAACAAGTCAGTGTAGCCTTTAGTTTGTGAATGCAGTCACCCTGGGAGGTGTAAAATATGGCCATTAACCCCATTAGCACTTACTTAACCTAATCTTTTGCACTGCATCTTCAAGTGGCATAGCAGCACAGCTGCCCCCACCTTTTGTAACAGTAACAGAGCCAGTTGTCCTCCACTTTCATTTGCTGGTAAACATTTTCATCTCTAACAGAATTTAGGCATCTTTAAATGTTTTAAATTATTTTTTTTTTCTCAAGAAAAAAGTATGGTCACTTCTTTGGCTTTGAAATAGTACTGCGGACAAGAACAGGAAATGGAGGCAGGAAAAGATATAAAGTATTTATACTGTTGTATGCTATTTACAGTATTTCCCTTGTCTCCCCCCAGATCATATCTTTAAATGAGATTTCTTTTATCTCTGTATGTTTATATGGTTAACCAATGTCAATAAAACAATAAATACATAAGTAAATAAATAACCTAGGAAAGTAACTTTAACAGGCACAGTATAGTATCTTAACATTTTTATTTAACTGCTGCGTTAAGTGTTGTCTTTTATTGGAGGAACAGTGCATGATGAGTCATGACAAGGGTTGGGGCTAGGGGTGGAGCTTAGGATCCAGTTTTTGCTTCATCCAAAGGTGGCAGCCCTAACCTAGCAGTACAGTAGCAAACAGCTTGATAAAAAAACAAGTCTGAATAAAAAGCACGTCAGCAGGGGAATGTGGAGGTTGAGTTTTCCCGTGTGAAGTTCACAAAATGCATTTGGAAGATTAACATAGAAATATAGAACTTGAAAGCACATAAGGACCACTTGGCCCATCCAGTCTGCTCATTTCTCCCTACCTACACTATTATCACAGACCATGCCTAATTTACAGCTCTTTCTCTCTCCACCCTTTCCTTTCCACCTTGAAATAGAGCAGTTGTGCTCAGAAAAGTTTGGTGGTGTGGGGTGTTGTTTGGCTCTGTTTTTATCTTTGTAATAAAGTGCATTCTTGGAATAAGACACCTTAACTCACAAGTTTTTTTGTCTCCGGTGTAGCTCGAGCTCTTCTCTGTGGACTTGTTGATGATCCCCATGTGCTTATCCGATGCATTTTTGAACCCTACCACTGTTTTCGCCCCCACCACCTCCACTGGAAGACTGTTTCTAGAATCCACCACTCTTTCTGTGAAGAAGTACTTCCTCGCACCCCTCCTGAATCTACCCCCCTCTAGCTTCATAGTATCTCCCATTGTTCTTCAGCACCTTTTCGTCCGAAAAAGACTTCCCTCTTATACCTTATTTACTATTAGCAAGTGTGAGTCAAACAAGAGACATGTTTCGAACTGATACTTTCCGTGCCTTTGATACTTAGTTTGAGACATCTAACAAGGCAATGTTTACATAAAATGTGTGGCCGATACAATTGTGTAAACCTCAACACTTGTCCGTGTTCCATTATAATTTGAGAGGAAAGGGGAAAGTTAAAAACAAACCTTCTAAAATAAGCAAATCAATAAAACATCTGCAGAGAGTTCAGGGCAATGAATTCCATCCCTTTGCTAAGTAAACTGCAGTCAAAATGATTACAGGACTGCCTCATGTGCTTACGTAGGAAAATTCTTCCAACATCCTTTGAAATAACACAAGAAAAAGTCATGCTTGTGGCAGTGTCTAATCAGGAATAAAGATTTCCGTATTTTAATTAGCAACTTTATTAAAAGTTAAGTAAATCATTAAAAAAAGTAAGCACTAACACACAACAGGGTGTGCGGTAATACTAAATTACCACATGCCCCAGGTGGGTTGTGAGGCATGAGGCACAGTTGAGTGCCTTCAACCACCTGGGAAGTGCAGTAATTTATGGCATTACCAAACACCCTGAAGTATGTTACTGTATTTAAAAATGGTTTTAAATATTAAAACAAACAAGGCAAAGTAAGAAAAATCTGAATTGTATGGTAATGTGAAATTAAAATAGATCATATGCCCAGTTTTGACCAATCAAATTACTTAGTTGATCTAAACCATTTTATAAGACTTGCAGTTATGTAGTATTAGACTGGCGCTACCTTGTACCTTAATAGCGTTGGCAACATGTGATAAAATTAGCAGAAATTTTGCAAGCACTTTCTAGCAGGCAAGGTCTAAATATGTGGAAGGTTTTGTGATGGCAGCTTGTATGGTTTCTGACATCCACATATGTCATCTTCCTGCAGATATCTAATGTTTTCCAATGCTTAACGTGTTTATTTTTTTGTCATGTACAGCCTACATTGAATAGAATTTTTTGCCTAAAACTTTCAGTGTAGAAGTGGACTGTGCCAAGGTTCTACCTTTGGAAGGTGTTGTGAAAAAATATTAAACGGTTCCAACTTTGTAAGGATTTGAAGGAGAACTGCGCTTAATCTGTAAGTATTTTTTTCCCCAGTAGAAGCTGTTTTTTTTTAAAATAATGGTTCAAATTCTGTTATTGCTCTAGCTATCCAGGCTTTTTAGCTATCCTAGTGAGGGGTTCTGATTTATTTATTTAGTTTTTGTTAATGGGTAGGTGCACTAGCCATGAAATTACTATTTTCAGGCACGACCCGGGAGAGTACAGCAATCAAAGACAGGTACATAGCATGAGTACAATGAAATTGCAATAGCATAGGTCAAAACAGTTAGTAGTAGTGAATACATGCAGCCAGGACAATAACAATCAATGAAATTCACATAGAAGTTTTAGGCATAGAAAACCTACACAGTCTAGGAAGAGATACCTCAACATAGCAGCGAAAAAATATTGTTCAAATTAGTCACAACAATGAAGATTCAAATAAGCAGCAAAACAAGGCAAGGGCAAATTCCTGACTGGGCAGGATGCATTATCACGGCCTCTGAAACAAGACTTGTATGTGTGTGTGTGGGGAGGTTGGGGTAGATTAGCTGTCAAGTAGATAGTAAGGGTAAGAAGTGCTATGAGGTAGGGAGGTTGAAGTTAGGCCAGGCAGCATCTGGCAGGTGAGTGGATTAGGGAGGATTAAAACAAGTGCAGAGATCAGCAAGGGATAGATGTAAGCGCAGCTCCTTTTTGAAGCTGTCATGGGATACAGATATTCAAAGTGCTTGGGGGAGAGAGTTCCAAAGCTTAGGAGCAGAGTGATTGAAGGCAACAGAGCCTTTTGATGTTTTACATCTAGGTACATTTAGCAGGGATTTATCTACTGATCACAGTCTATAGGAGGAGGTTTGAGGTACCAGCAATGTTGCAAGTGCTGAAGGGGTCTGGTTTCTGAGTATATAGTCAATCAGGGAGCCAAGAGAGTATTGATGGCGAGCTGAGGGTGATAACCAGCCCAGGTCCCTGTACAGTTGGCAGTGGTGCTTAAGCCGTGGTGACAAAGAGGCACATTGACAGATATCATAGGTGACATTCCACTTATGAAGGATGGTTTTGTGTGTGGCAGCAAAGGTCAGCATGCCACAGGTGAGGGCAGGGCGTAATATGCCTCTGGCAATAGCAAGTTTAGCAGAGGGAGTCAGCATGAAACTGGACTTATAAGCAACCCCCAGTTTAACATTCACTGCCTTGCAGGCAGATTGCATATGCAGGCTGAAGTCCAGGGATCGGTCCTGAAGAATTCCCAGGTACTTAAAAGATGTAACGCATTCTATTTGTGTGCCACTGCGGTCTTGCACCAATAGGGGAGTTTGATATGTCTTAAGTTTAGGGGCAGATCCAAGTAACATTGCTTGGGTTTTTTTAGCATTAAGTACAAGCTTATGTGCAGAAAGTCAGTTTTGGACATTTGTGAAATCTGAAGAAAGGGATGCATTTATGCTGGTGACCTTATCAGAGCTTGAATATAGTACAAGATCATCTGCATACAGAATAGATGAGCATGAAAGAAAAACCTCATCTGTTATTTACAGCCACTTGTAAGAGCCATTTTAGAACTGTATGATGTAGTTTATGTCCCTGTTCTACTATTCTGTTGTTGGCACAATGCATTCATGTTCTGTTACAGAATTCTGTGGCTGAGAGGGACATAAACTATATCACACAGTTCTAAAATGACACTTTTCATATTGTGACAGTACAATCCTAGTTCCCCAAACTGAAAAACATAGAAAATACATAAAAGTTGTGTCATCTAAAAAAATAAACACCCGAAACTAGCTAAACAGGACCCATTTAACTAGATTCTGTTTTTTTTTTAAATGGCCAGAAATACCTTTACTGGGCACCCCAAAATCCAGGGGGCCCAGCTTAGTGAGAGGAGCCATTCACTTGCGCTTTCTGTATGAGAACAGTGGAACTTTCCTAAGTGCTGAAGCTGCAGCTGGAGTTGTGTTGCCAATTTCAGTTGAAGCAGTGAGCCAGCGATCTCCTGTTATCATTGCCCCTCTCTCTCTGTCTCTATCTCTGTCTGTCTATCTATCTATCTAAAATTAAAATTTATCTTAAGCAGACCAGGGTGCCCACCCCAGGTACCTCTTCTTTCTCCCCTTCCCCTCCAGGTTACCTGCCCACCTGTTCCCAATATGTACATGGCCGTACTGGGATGTCCACCCTGGTGCTGCTGAACAGAAATAAAACTGTCCCTCATTGATTTTTTTTTTGTTTATAACTTGTAAAAAGGAAAACGGTCCCTCGACAATCTGACCCCCCCAACACATGCCCCCACCCAATCCACCCTGCCCTCCCACTCAGCACCCCCCTCCCTATTACATAGATCCATTCTCCGATTAAAAACACATCTTGCTGCTGGAACCTGTGTCTGCAATGTGAGAAAGTAAGGTAAGTGTGGGTTAATGTATTTCAAGAGGGTTTGTACTTTGATTCATAACTTTGTCATTTTACATACTTTTACACCATATTTTCAACATGGTCTTTTTGGGACCCCACCTGATGAGCAAGGCTAATGGAATTATGCAAATCTTCCCAAAAGGAGATTTTATAGTTGCTTTGCATATCACCTTTTGGGCAGAATTTGAACATTTTCACTGCCCTTATTCATGAGGTGGGGTCATAAGAAGGTTATCTTGAAAATTTGGGATAAAAATATACAAAAATGACAAAGTGTGTACATTGAAATTTTGCTGTGTTCGCTCATAACTTCGGTAATTTTAAATATTTTGAGCCCACATTTTTAACACCAGCATTTTTTTCACACCTCCTCATGAATGTGATAGCTGTCATTTTTCAAATCTTGGCCAAGATATGTTTTCGAACTTGTGGCATGGAATGACATTTTGGCAGGCAGTTGAAAATTTTCACCTACCGGGTTCGTGAGGTAGGGTAATAAGAAGTCTATGTTGAAAAGTTGGTGTACAAATATGGTAAAATGCCTAGGTTATGAGTGAACACTGCAATATTTCAATGTTCACTCATAACTTTGCTAAGTTTCAATAGTTTAACTCCAAACTTTCAACATAGCCATTTTTCCTACACCACCTCATAAATGTGACAGGCATAATTTTTAAAATCCTAGATGAGACATGTTTTTGGACTTGTGGTACACAATTACATTTTGGACAATATCGTATAAATGCCACATGTCATGTTTATAAGAAGAGTCATAAAATGACAATCTTGAAAATTTGGGGTCAAAATAAAGCAAATATATAATTATTAAGAAACTGTGTGTAGTGTCAGCCTTTATCCCAGCAGATATGCTTTGTGATCCCATGCCAGTGAGCTCAGTGACCCAGCTACATGGGGTGAGGGTGGTGGTACATCACTGTTATGAAACACCCCACCAGCCAGGGAATTAAAGCTGCAGGGTTGTCTACATGGGCCTGGGTACCATATAGTGAAGACTGCTCTTCTCTCAGCATAGGGCCCTGCACTTTTGCACCTGTGGGTGGCAGAGGACCCTGTTCATTGGCTGTCAGATGGACTCTTCCCTGTGTGCCTCTATCTGTGGCCACATGGAAGCAGATGGACCAGAGGGCCCTGCACTTCCACAGTCAACCAGACAGCCCCATGAATTAATGACATCTGTCACTGCATAGAAATGCAGGTTCCCTAAGGGCCATGCACTTCTGTAGGCAGATGGAGTCTTCCCTTGGTGCAGGACTGAAAGGGCCCTGCACATCTACATCTGTTCATACAGGTCTTGAGCTCTTTAGGTCTATGACATCATCAACCCCCTTGATGGAAACACAGCCTTGTTGTGCAGAGTCCCTATGCATTATTCTGTATATAATAACTGGTCAGCAATTTTTCCTGTAGACTAGACCAGTTGATATTTCCCATAACAATCGGCTGATTTTTATGATATTCATGCGCCATGCCACTCAACTGATACCGCTGCTGCACTGGCTCAAGGAATGGATGTGGGTGGGCTGAACAGTCTTTGAAAGATGGCACTCCCTCTGTTGTTTCACGAGAACCTGCCAAAAAAGAACATGATCATCCCTTCTTTATTTTTTAAAATGTATCTGGTTGATCCAACCTTGTACCCCGCTAAATATCTGGTTGTTCCTGCTGTCTGACCATTTTGCCACTGGAGCGTGCCCAGGGAGCGTCGTCCTAGACGCAATCTTGGGGTGACAAACTGTAAGTAAATTTAAAAAAAAAAAGCATCAGGTGCCAAATAAAAAAAAAAAAAAGAGAAAAGAAAAGGGAGACGGCAGCAGAAAGAGGGAGTCACAGCCAGCATGTGTGTGTGAACACTAAAAACAGGTAGGAGTGTGTGTGTGTGTGTGTGTGTGTGTGTGTGTGTGTGTGTGTGTGAAAAATTGCTGCTCAGTGTATTATAAAAATTAAAAAATGGGGAAGTGTATGGCATACTCAAATTTAATACACACCCTTGGTGTGGGATGCTTTATAAACCCTTCGGGCTTCGCCCTCGGGGTTTATGTAGCATCCCACACCTCGGTTGTGCATTAATTTCTCATAACACACACTTCCCCATCATTTATTCTCTATATCATGTACAGTTGGGCATAGTTCATCCCTTATATAATTTCACTGAGAGGTTCTGATGACATCATGGTTATGAGAGCAAAGCTTGAGTAGTGCCCTGATGTCACCAGAACCTTGAGATGGAATTATAGCTGAATAAATTTATGTCTTCCCATATAGTATATATAGTATAGCCTAGAGACTAGAGCACAGAGCTGTGAATCTGGAGATCCAGCTGATTTGGGTTTGATTCCACAATATCGACTTGCATATTGTGTGACCCTAAGCAAGTCACTTAACCTTCCTATGCTCACAGGATGCAGCTGAAAATTAGCTTAAGCTCAGTGTGCCTTTCCCGACCAAAATCTAAAAATGCTAAACAAAACAAAAAAAACTCTCTCTCTCTCTCTCTCTCTCTCTCTCGCTCTCTCTCTCTCTCTCTATATATATATAGTGTGCAAAGAATACATTATCCTGAATATTTTGGTCGAATATTCTATTTGGGGCCCAAATATTTCGGCGTTTGGTATTTAGGTATTCGGGTTGGGGGGTGGTGTAATTGAAAAAATTAAAAATAAACAGTCTCTTACCCTCCTCCTCAGTCCAAATCCTTAAATCCAAGCCCCCATTCTTTGTTAGAAACCCTCCAGCCCCACAGCACTCACAATGTGATATTTTAATTTGGAAAAAACTACCACGATGTATGACCGGCACAACCCACCCCATTCCATGGCTGGTAGCCATTGGAGCACTCATTTGCACTTAAAGAAAACTGTCCCCCCCTTCCTCTAGCAGTACCAACTAAAAAACACCCTCTTCCACCCTAGCACCCAGAACCTATTTCTTGTGTGCATATTACTGTCAGAACAAGAAGGTGACTGGCACAAACCCACTCTTCTTCATCGCTGGCCACCTGCTACAGAATGAAAGCACTCCTGTGCTTGCTTGCTCTGTATAGGGAAATGATTGAGTGATCGTTTCACTATACAGAGCCAACAAACACAGTAGCATTTTCATTTTATAGAAGGTGGCTGACTGTGGAGGAGGGAGGGTTGTGCCAGTCATCTAACATAAATGGGTTAGCAGGCAGAAGAAGAAGGTCATTTGATCTATGTAGTTTGCTCGTATTGTAGTGTACACAGCTTGAGCTATTGTACCTGCCCTCCCTCCCCACACCTCACATCCTCCCTACCCATGATCCTTACTTTACCCCATGCCTATCCCAGCCTCTCTTAAAGCTGCCCACTGTCTTCAATGAGGTCACCTCTTCCAATAGCGCATTCCAAATTTCCACCACCCTCTCTGTGAAGAAGTGCTTCCTGACCTCTATCATAAACCTCCCACTCTCTGGCTGAAGACTGTTCCCTCTTGTGTTATGGTTGCCACTCAGTTTAAAGACTCTTCTTATCCACCTTATTTATCTCTTTCAAGTACCTGAAGGTCCCAATCATGTCCCCCTCCTCTCTCTCTCTCTCTCTCTCCTGTCTTCCAGGGAGTACATGTTCAGTGCCCTCAGCCTCTCCTCATATGCCGTACCCTGCTGACCCACTATCATCTTTGTAGCCCTCCTCTGGACTTTCTCCAGCAGGTTAATGTCCTTTTTGAGGTGTGGGCACCAGTACTGAACCCCATACTGTAGATGAAGCCTTACCAGGGACCTGTACAAGGGCAGTATAACCTTCTCTCTCTCTCCTACTACTGATCCCCCTAGATATGCATCCCAGCATCTTGTTTGCCTTTGCTGCTGCTTTCTTATGCTGTGCGGAGTGCTTCAGGTCACTACTGATCATCACTCCTAGGTTCTTCTCCTCCTCTGATGCAGATATTCAGACTCCAACCAGGTAGTAATCTATCCTGGGATTCTTGGCTCCAATATGCATAACTCTGTATTTCTTGGCATTGAAGCCAAGCTGCCAGATCCTGGACCACCTCCCCAGCTTTTCCAGATCATCCTGTAGGTCCTGTATCCCTTCAGCTGTGTCCACTCTCCCACAGAGCTTGGTGTCTTTTGTGAATAGGTACATTTTGCCCTTAATGCCGTCCCCAATGTTATTGATGAAGACACCGAACAACACCGGCCCCAGCACTGAGCCCTGTGGGACCCCACTGGTTACCTCTCTGGTGCCAGATAACTCTCCCCCCACAACCACCCTCTGGGTTCTGTCCATCAGCCAGTTTTCCACCCATCTGGCCATCTTTTCCCAAACCCCAAGATCCACCAACTTCCTGATCAACCTTTTATGAGGCACAGAGTCAAAGGCCTTGCTGAAATCAAGATAGGAGGATGTCTACCGCTTGGCCCCTGTCTCCTGTCTTAGTGACACAGTCAAAGAAGTTAATCAGATTAGTTTGACATGATCTCCCCCCCATGAACCCATGCTGCCTCACATCCTGGAGACCATGTTCCTCTAGAAGGTTCACCAACCTTTCCTTTAGTATGGTCTCCATGAGCTTGCCCACAATGGAGGTCAGACTGACTGGTTTGTAATTCCCTAGGTCATCCTTGGGACCGCTTTTGTAGAGGGGTACTACATGTGCTCTTCTCCAATCCTGTGATACCACCTGACTCTAGTGAACTATTAAATAGGTCTGCCAGTGGCCCTTCCAGCTCCTCAGCCAGTTCCTTTAGTACCCTTGGATGTACTCTGTCTGGGCCTGGTGATTTTTCCACCTTCAATACCAGCAGCCCCTCCCTCACTCTATCCTCCTACTCTGTCACTACATCTGTGTTCCTCTCTCCCCCGCTCCTCTTGTTATGACAGTAAGATGCATACAAAAATTGGGTGCTGAATGCTGGAGGGGGCGAGGGTGGTTGGTGGGTGCTGCCGGCAGGGTAAGGGTAAATTTTCTTTATGCACAAGTGAGCACTTAGGTAGCGGCCAGCTGTGGAGGCAGGCAGATTGTGCTGGTCGCCCATCGCTGGAGTTTTTTCAACTTAAAATATCAAATGTGGTTTTGGGGGGGAAGAGGGTGGGATTAGGTTACTAATAGAGGGTGGGGTGGGGAGATTGCATTTAAGGATTTGGGCTGGGGAGGAGGGTGAGGTCTGTTTCTTTTTCTTTTTTTAGTAGTATTTCCTTAATACACAGGGAATGAATAGTGCCACTATTTGTTATTCAGATCAGAATAATGAACAGTGCATTATACGTGGTATTCAGGAAATACAATTCACTACTCGTACAACCGCGATATCTGTCTGTCTGTCTCTATCTATCTATCTATCTATCTATCTATCTCTCTAGCTATACAATAACTGGTGATCCCTATAAAGACTGGATATGCACTCCTGACAAAATGCCATAATAACCCACTGAATCCATAATAACCCAATAGCAGGTTATTGCAACGTTTTCCTCCGAACGCTCTCACTTCAATGAAGCATGAAAGAAAGCACAGTGGCTCAAGACTGGTTTTTCATTCTCTGTCCCCACAACAAAGCCATACTACCACACTTACATTTCTGCCTTCGGTGAAACCATCTCTGTCAGTCACAGCAGCAGTTACCTGAAACACATTTCTTAATAAAAGGAAAAATGTGAAGCAAAAGCCAATCACTATGGTGGGTGCTCAGGGCCATGCTCGCTCCCAACACAAATACACATTACAGTTTTTGTCTCCATTGAAACCTTGTTCCAGTTATTATAAAAAATAATACTTGTGCAAGTTTTGTGTTATGAGAATTTTTCACACACCCTTGGTGTATAATAATCTCATAAACCTCTTGAGCTGCGTACTAGGGGTTTGTGGGTTATCGCACACCTCTGGTGTGTGAAAAATCCTCATAACACATACCTGTAAAGGCATTATTCTTTCTCTCTCTCTCTCTCTCTCTCTCTCTCTATATATATATATATATATATGTATGTGTATGTGTGCATATATATTTTTTGCAAAAAACTCTGTTAATGCATCATTTAGAGTTGAAGCGAGAAAAGTAGGAAAATGTAGTGTTAAGGTTCCCAACTCTAACACCCCACCCCCACCCTGCAGGCAGCAAGCCAAGTGTGGGGTGTGCCTTGGGGTTCTCCAGCCTAACGCTCCCCCCATTCTCACACAAAGTATACATCTCAGCTTCTTTACTAATGGAAGGTGGTGACTGTTAGGCTGGAGAACCCCAAGGCACACCCCACGCCTGGCTTGCTGCCTGAAGGGTGGGGGTGGGGTGTCAGGGTTGGGAACTCTAACACCACATTTTCCTACTTTTGTCACTGTAACCCTAACTGATGCATTAATGGAGTTTTTTTGCAAAGAATTTCCTTACTTTTGGAGATAGTATAATCGTATCCTCGTTTGCCTGAGGGAGCGTAGCGCCTGCTAAGTCCTGTGCTCCCATACCTCCATAGATGTGTACATGTATGTTGGTGTGGAAGCATTTCAGCCAAAACAGCAACCAAACTGTCAACATAGCCTTGTTATTACCCCATCTCATGAACGCTGTGCTAAGAATGTTCAAATCCCTGCTGAAACGTCATTCTGCGACCTCATTCCACACCACAGGTGAGAAAACACATTTTGGACAGGACTTTAGAAATGTCAGCTGTCTCATTCATGAGGTGATGTAAAAAATGGCTATATTGAAAAGTTTGGGGTAAAAAGTTTTAAAATTCCCAAAGTTATGAGCGAGTGTAGTTAAATGTATATGCATGTGCATAACTTTGTCATTTTTACACCGAATTTGCAACATAGCCTTCTTATGACCCCACCACTTTAACAAAGGCAGAGAACATTTTCAAATCACATCCAAAAGGTGATTTTGCCAAGTGACTATAAAATCACCTTTCGGGATGGTTTTGTGAAATACCAGTGACATTGTCCATGAGGTGAGGTCCCCAAAAGGCCATGTTGAAAAATTGGTGTCAAAATATGCAAAAATGGGCAAGTCATGCATCAAAGTTGAAAATCCCATTGAATCACATTAAACCGCATTTACCGTAGTTTCTCATATTGCAGTCACCGGTTCCAGCAGCAAGATGTGTCTTCTATCAGAGAGTGTATCTATAACCTAGGACCTGTTCAGGTGAGTGAGTGTGTGTGTGTGTGTGTGGGGGGGGGGGTGTACACCAGGGAATAAGATTCAGTAAAGGGATAAGAATTTTTCCATCATGAAAAAGGATCTTTTTTCGTGACTCGTGATACAAAAAAAAATTCTTTTTCATATCACGCGGTCATGAAAAACGGTGTGAAATGTAACTAGAAATACATTTGCGGATCCTTTTTACAACATTGAAGTGCAGCATCCACCTAATGGAGTCCTGATGATTCAGATGTGTTGGGCTCTCTCCGGGATGTAATTTTTTAGGCTTTTGGAAATAAAAAAAAAATAACAGAAACAAAATGGTGGCAAACAAAAAAGGAATATTCCAATACAAAACAAGATTCCTTTTTAATTTCATACAGCTATCTTGAAGTCCTTACTGAGCATGTTCAGTAGCCACGTGATCAAAATTAGAATTGTAAATAACTTTGGAAAGGATTATTATTTTTTCACCAAAGTAGCAAAATGCACATCTTTGGGCTAGTCCCTTTGAGCCCTGAAAATTACAGAGCACAGTTCCAAACCATCTGGGCTATAGGCAAGTTCAAAGAAAAACCCAGCAAAGTCAATGAATGAAAAGCATGTTTTTCACCTATCTTGAACTTGAAAACTGCACATCCAACTGGAACATAACCTGCCACATCTAGAGATCTACCTTGGGGGATGATGCATGCAAATTGTCATGCAAATCCATTGAATGATTGCGAAGTTATTAAAGGAAAACAGTCAACAATACAGGCTCCTGCCCCCGCAAGGCTTACCCTCCGGTTAAGTATTTTAAGTATGTTGTGGCATTTTTTCTCGCACCGCAACATACTTTATTTTAATAACGAAAAGTCCATGACCCAGAAATCTGGAAGATGGTGGGGGCTCCATTATTTTCTTTATTACAATAAAGTATGTTGTGGCACGTGAAAACGTGATCGCTTAAAAGGCTTAACCGGAGGTTGAAAATATGTGTGAGCATGTATTGTTGACTGCTTTCCTTTAAAGTGCAAAATTTGGGATTTAATAGTGAAGTGCCTATTCAACCCTAATTACAGGGTTGTGACTGTGCCCCTATAATATATAGATAAGTAAGGGATATGCCATGGCCCCAGGGGAAATATTGGGGATATTTTTCATGAGTGCTGTTTGACCTTATGAGGGGGGCAAAGCCTTGAGTGAAGCCAAATGTCAAACAACACGAGTGAGAAATATCACTGATATTTCTCCTGAGGCCATGGCATGTTCCATTTATCCTCTGCTTGTGGTGTTGCATATTCCATTTATAGCATACCTAGAAAAAAAGTAAAAAAAAAAATGATTTTTGAAAGAATTGTCCCCTCATGAAAAATTTTCTGAGACAAAAATACTTCTTCTTTCCATTCCTTTATCCTGGAAAGTGAAATTCCCATTGAAAATAATGGGACCTTAAAAATGCAATAACTTTGGAACGGATTAATATTTTTTCACCAAAGAAGTGCAAGCGTGTGCTGTGACCCAAGCAGCTCTTTATACCATACAAATTTCACACTAACATTCCACACCATCTCATGCAGGGCGATGAGAAATAAGTGCAAAAAAGGGCAAATGTTCAGGATTTTGCACTACCCAGATTTCAGAATCTGCACATTCATCCAGAACAAAGCATTGCATGTTAAGAGATCTAGCCCATGAGACAGCACATGCCAACTTTTATGCAAATCTGCTGAATGGTTGCAAAGTTATTAAAGTTAAAAATTTGAGGTTTAACATTAAAGTGCCTATTCAACCCTAACTATAAGGGTGCTACCATGCCCCTATGTTTTATATATATATATATATGTAATAGATATACCACTCTGAGGTGTACGGTCGCGCTCTAATATACGCACGCCTTGGTATCGTTGAGCATACGGAGCGCAAGGCCGATGCGTCAACGCCAAGGCGTGCTTCATATCATAGCATGACCACACCCTCAGAGTGGTATATACTATCTATAAATGTCAAATTGTTTTGGAGGTGGGGTAAAAGTAGTGTGCGGTCGCTACTTGATATAATGCACGGTCATGTGATGGTGTTTGTCCAATGCTATGGATCGCATTGACTCCTTTTTTCTTACCCATTTTATAAATATATATATATATTTATAAAATGGAGATGATAATATCCTCCAAATACCAACTTCTGATTGTATAAAACACATCACATGACTGTGCGTATATCAGAATGCGACCGCACACCACCACTTTTAACCCCCTCCAAAACAATTTTGACATTTTATAAGATAGATAAACCACTCTGAGGTGTGTGGTAGTGCTCTGGTATATGCACCATGCCTTGGGTGGTTGACACACTCGGCCTGCATACACATGCCAAGGTGTGCATATATCAGAGCGCGACTGCACACCTCAGAGTGGCTTATCTATTATATATATATATATATATATATATATATATATATATATATATGCACACATATACATATATATGGCTCTAAACTGTTTACACACAAAAAAATGTGCATCTGTATTTTTGCAGTAAACACAAGTTGGAGTTTTAGTGTAACAGCCAGGTACTATAAAAGTCGACTTGTGCTTTCATGTGTTTATAAAGAATGTTCTGTCTTGTAATACCATCCACGTAACATCAGACTGATGGTATTGTCAGAGTCTGACATCACACATAATGTTGGTATTATGGGGTCTGAACAAAACTGATTCCCTATGGGAAAAGGTGACCATCTGTGTATTATACAAGGTGATCATCTGTACATTGCACATTAATTTGGACCCCCATTTCAAAGACAAATAGATGTTTTCAGCAATGTCCACATTTCAGTCACTTTTGGCCAACTTCTTCAATGTGGGCATCAAGTGGCTTACATGACATTGTCAAAAAGCAAATTCCCTTTAAAATGAATTGCTTTTCCCCCATGGCTCGTTATGTCAGTCATTAAAAAATATATTTTTATCCACAGGAAGGAAAAACAGCTGTGATGACAAGAATCACTATACTGCTGACCTTCTGTCTCTTATCCACAGCATGTTTGTTTTCTTATCATTATGGCTTACAGAAAATAAAGCTATAAGCTCTGGTTTTAAAGCACCCCTGTGTCTTCATATAGAACTGAGCACTTCCTGCTTCCTGTGACATGTCATGAAAGGGGCTATCAAGCACTGTAAAGCATTGCCAGCTACTGACACTATATGCCAAGAGCTGGCACTGTGATTATAAGCATTTATAAAATGGGTAGAAATACAGTAATCTGCAACTGTGACTGGCTAAAACACATCACATGACCGTGCACTGATTTTGTTCAATGCACAATCATCCTGATACTTAGCTTCTTCATATAAGCAATAAGACACGATGGGGAGTGCAGTTATCACAGTTCTATGCACTCCCCAGAATGTCTTATTGTGCTTATATAATGGGTATCTAGGCACATTTTAAGAAAAACTCAGGAAATAAAAAGGAAAAAATACAACACAATTATGAAAATAAACTGGAAAAAAGCTCAGGTAGTTCCTCTGCCAATGGACACCAACAGGTCTAGTCAGGTCAATAGGTGGTGGTATCTGCTTGACCCGTTGGTACTCTCCTGTCCATCACTTTTGGGTTCATTTTTCATGCTGCTTTGCTTGATCTTTACTGCTGAATTTTAAGCAGTGAGGAGAAAATGGCATGTGATCACTGCAGTGAATGACACAATGGCGATTTTGTTTTGCAGCTAGCTTCATGAAACAAGACTACCTGCCTAGTGAGTTTTACACTTCATGAGATTGGGCGGGTGGGCAGGTGAATGGACAGGCGTTTCAAAAATGGGTGGCCTTTTAAATAATGGACCCTAACAGTGCTATCGATCATAGTTGGAGAGTCTTGGATTCCACAGTGCACTGCCCACTATCACACTTCCATCCATGGTAGAATGCTTCAAGAAACTGTTGGTGTTGTGTGTGCATGGGGGTAGGTTTGCAGTGTCTACAAGTGAGCAAAGCAGAGCAGTTGTCAAAGTTAAACAGTACAGTATATGTATTTTTTGTAAAATCAAGGTCATACATGCCATTTTTTTCACAGAAACATATAAAGTTTTACCAGCTGTAAACAGGTGGGAGGGAGAAGAGGGAGAAGACAACAGCATTTTCAGAGGCGAGCTACTGATGGAGCTGATGGAGCCGACTTCATACTAAGGTCAGGTCAGTAACAATGTTTAAAGCAAAGAACCATTGTTTTAACTGCAGCTGAATTTCTGTTCTGGGCAAGTACATTACGTTAAACAGATTGACGAGTATATTTTGTTGGTGCGGTTTGGTTGAAAAGAAAATGATGGCTGTTTCAGTTTAAAAAATTATGAAGGCTGGCACATTAATTTTTAGAACCATATGTGTCTTGGTTGGCAGATCTTAATATTATTTTTTTACTCACATTTTTTAAAGCCCGCTGCACGTCTCTGGCCCCTGCTCCTCTCAGGGTTCCCCAGGGTACATGCTGACTTATCTCACGATGTCGTTCTCTGCCTGCCCCTCCATGGAGCACTGGTTTACCCTCCCTTGGTGCAGAAGCTGGAGGCAGCGGGATGTACCCCTGCATATTCATATGTTTGTCAGGTGGCCTGCATGACAAATCTCGTGATAGCCTAGATGCACCAGGGTCCTGTCACCTCGGGGTTCAGGGACAGTCTTTTTCCTGGTTACATCCCAGTGGATGCTGTCATGTGAGAGCTCAGACGTAGTCATGTATGCACAAATGCATACAGTACGCAAGCTGGCCAGCATACATGCTCTGACCTGCATACCTCTGCTGTGCTGCCACCCATGGTTACCTAGGTGGCTGCAGTGCAGCGGAGGCAGTGACCCTCCCTCCCCAAAGGAAGACAGCATTCCCTGGGCACTTGATTCTCCTCCTGCTGGCCAACCCCCAATAACCCGGATTTCTCTTCTGAACCTGGGTTGCCAGTGTCATGATCGGTAGCGCTACTGCTGTGATGATGGGCCAGCTGCAGAACTTATTTTTTACTCTGTGTTGTATTCCTGTAATAGAAACATAGACTTTGACAGCAGATAAGGACTGCTTGGCCCATCTAGTCTGCCCATTTCCCTACCTACAGGATAGGCCGCAGATCCTAGTTAACCAGCAGCCTATTTCTTCCTACCCCCCACAAGAATTGCCTTATGTCTGCCCCATGTATTCTTGAATTCTCCCACAGTTTTAGACCCCACAACCTCCTCAGGAAGGCTGTTCCATGCATCCACTACCCTCTCTGTGAAATAAACTTCCTCACATTGCCCATGAACCCCTTCTATCTTTTAAATTGTGTCCCTTGTTCTTGCATGTCTCTTTTTCTGAAAGATGCTACCCTCTTGGACTTTGTTGATTCCACTGAGGTACCTAAAAGTTTCTATCATGTCCCCCCCCTTCTTTCCTCAAGGGTATACATATTAAGCTCCTTTAGTCTCTCCTCATATGGCTTCTCTTGCAGACCCTGCACCATTTTAGTTGCCCTCCTCTGGACTGCCTCTATGCTGTCTATGTCCTTGCAGAGATGGGGTCTCCAGAACTGGACGTAATACTCCAGATGGGGTCTCACCAACTGTCTGTACAAAGGGATAACAACTTCCTGTTTTCTGCTGGTGATGCCTATACCTATGCATCCCAGTATACCCCCAGCCCTCCCTAATGCATTGTTTGTAGCCAATGTAGACATAGGATTCTCCCTACCCAGTTTATAAAACTCATTACAGCACAACAGAATTTCAAAAAGCAATCTGGCAGCCATTCTCTTGTTTCGCTAAACACTGAGCACAGATTCCTCTCTAGACCTACCTAGTTCTGAAAAACTTCCAGTCCCAAATTCCTCTTTTCTCTCACCTCTTTTTGAAGACACACTGACACACTGCCTGAAAGTGTCTCTCTTTCTTGCAGCATCACTAACTGTCTCTTTCACTTTGCCCACACACCATTTCTCAAACCTATCTAATTCACTAAATTATTTAAATAATTTTTTTGTAATTACTATTTATCCCACCTGCCATCCCCACTGAAGCTGCACCATTGGGAGTCGCTAATGAAGCCAGTCTCTGCCGATGCCTTACCTGTTGGTCTCGGTCCCTCCATCCTGCCTAGGAACCCCCCCCCGGGTGGGGTTAGGGTAGGGGCGAATCCCTGAATTTTGCATGCGTCAGGGTCCGAGGTCACAGGCAGGCACCAGCACATCGAGACCTCGGCTCAGTGGTCCGTCTTCCCAGATCCAGTGGGGGTGTTTCTGTGTTTCTGTGGGATGCTGCGGGCCCTTACATTGAGGCATGAGCACCGACGTCGGCAACCTAGTCCTCCCCTAGTCACTGTGGCTGATTGGTTGCTGACCTATGCCCTCAACCAATTGCACCCGCGGGACCCCAGCTTGCTGTCACGCCTCCAGCCTCCACCAGGGGTTGCCGCTTGCTGGGTTGTGAAACTGTCCCTCCCTTGGAGAAGGTGCACTGTCGTCGGATGCTCCAGCCTGTCTTCCCCCGGCCAAGCCCTGGCAGCTTGAGATCATTCCTGAACCCAGGTCGCCAGCATGGTGCGAGGTGTGGCATCCAGTGCCTCAACTCTCAGCACCACCAGGCTGGCTTATTTAAATAATTTTAAATAAAATGTTATTGGTACCAGAATGCAGCAGGTGTGTGTGTGTGGTGGTGGTGGGTTAGGAGTAATGCTCACTCCTTGTGTAACCCCTGGGTGGCACTATACTACCCCTGCCTGCATGACTAGTTGCATGTTAAGGGGGCTGGGTACTGAAAACAGGTGCCTCCACCCGGAGGACAGGGTTGGTGGTAGCGTAGCTGACCTAGGTACAGCCCTCTAAGACACTGTGACACCCCTCTTTCTCCTCTAGTGGCCTAAACAATGAACAGAATACACAGGTACAATAGCCCCCAAACCACAAATATATCCCCACTTTGATTGCACTTATCACCAGGGCTGGTTCCACCTGTCTGACCCTGGAGAACCCCTGTAAAATAAGATTAGACACAGCCAGCAACAACAATACAGTGCTATTAGTACAGATATGCACCACAAACAGTTTCAGTGCAAAATGAGTCAGATCTGATTTATTCAGCGGGATTGAACAAGGGAGGGGTGTAATCAGGTTGATTGATCTAGCAACTGATTCAATCAGGCTACAAGGCATGCACTTTAGAGTCCCTCAACACAGTCAGACACGCTCTCTGGGTACCAAGTTGTTGACGCAGGCTAGTCTGGAGCATTGCCCAGGGTAGGCCAGCATTGCAGCTGGTCGGCGCCCTAATGATGGGAAGAAAGAGTCATGCACAGTAACCTACAATTTGTAATCCAGAGCTAGATGGCTCAGCTTGTGATAATCAAACTAAACAATCAAACCAAATTACACACTTTGATTTAACCGATATTGCAGGGAGCTACCCTGGTGTTTACTCATGCTACCCAGTACAGGATGCAGGATGGACGAAATGTAGACTGCAGAATGACTTGCTGGTTTGCCGGGAGAAGCAGGGCCCACACTATTCACAGAGATGTTGTTCCTGTTCATGACACTGAGCAGGGAGATGATCCCCAGGCTGGTCTCTCATTGATAGTCTTCTCTGCAGTATGAATAGCTGGCTGGGCCAAGGTGGCAGAGCCCAGACCAGGAGAACAACTTGGATGGCAGTCCGGTAGCGCTGGATTCAGCTTCCAGCAAGTGTGACACAATTGGAAAGTGGGGAACCAAACTGTGACCCACTGAGAACATTCAGCACACTTATAGTAAGTAAATAAAAAGCAGTACCACAGTTCAGATGACAGTCCGGTCGCAATCACAGAGTCTCTGCCCAAACTGTACGCTGTGTGGTGGTTTAGACTTCCTGACAGGCCGATCGGGTGAAGCAAATCTTCAGTCTTCTTCAGGTAACAGGGCAGTCGCAATTCGGTATTTCTGGTCACAAGCCAGTTTGGATTCAGTTCAATTAATTTCACTAGCAGATCTCTCAGAAGGGAAGATGAAGCAGGCAGGCCAGACACAGCCTTCACATCAGTTTCCTGCTCTACTATGCAGGAGCAGCTGCTTGAATGTCTTGAGCAGTTCACTCTCTCAACTCCAAACTCAGACTGAGTCTCTGCTGCAAGCAGCACCGGGACTTCCTTCTGATCCAAAAAGGGTATGGTTGGTTGATTCATCTGTCTGTCAAAGCAAGGGCTCCCCATCCAGGTCCATTTAGGTGTCAAAATGAAAAAACTACAATTCCTACAGAAATTCACTCCTACAAGACCCCTGGGGACAGGCTCCATTTTAAGGTCCCCAAAAGGTATTGATTGGTGCAGTACAGAAATGTCCATGCTGTAAAGAAAGGCAAGTTAGACAAACTATAATACCATTATTAGAGCAGCTAATCAGCAAACAATTACCGGTTCTAACAGAGCTCCCTCTGCACCATTAGCAATGGCAGAACAAAGCAATATTATTGCAGCTCGGGCAGGACTTGAGCCTGGAAACACTTGGCCCCTACCCAGATTAATTATATACTACAATAATAATGTCTCTTAAAGAGACAGGCACAAGGGCTAACAGGGCGCTCGCATGCAAGCACTTTTACACCTGTAAAGACACAGAATGCCCACCTGGCAGTGGCCATTTAAGCACACCCAAGGAAAACTTTTGGGAACCTCCATTTATAGGGGGTTACACCCTTCCCTGCCTGGAAAGAACTTGGTGTCCATATCAAGTCCATGCTCACAGCAACGTTATTTGAAGACATTATAGTTATACAAACTATATGCTTCATTACCATTACTATATGTATCCAAAATAACTAATATATATGATATATGATTATATATATATATTATGGCAACAGTTATGCAGTTTTCATACATTCAATAATGATTTCACTATGATTCACACAATAGTATTACTGTACTCATTCATGTTATAGTTTCTTGCATTCTAAACAACATAGATGGGGTACCATCCCTATCAGCTAACGTGGGGCTAGACGAGGCAGGGACACCATGTTCTGAAGGAAGGACAATCAACTTGGAAGTAGCAGAAAGGCTCAGTTTGGGCAGTGAGGTCTTTGAAACATAGATATCCTTGTGGACAACATTTAAAGGAAGATCTACTGGGCTTTCAGGTGAGTTGTAACTTAGACGTATTTATGGGTTTAACCGCTCTCCCAGACTTCCTTGGGGAAATAGGTACTGTCTCTGGAGTACCAGCATTTGCATCAGTCTGTTCTTCAGTAGAAAGGGGTACCTCTGCACTGGGCAAAGTCTCCAGTAGAGGAACATTAACGGTTCCTTGCATGGCAGATTCTGCTTCCACAATACTTTGCTCATTATTCTCTCCTGAAGAGGGGCCCAGGTTGCTCATCCTGAAGGAACTCTTGAATCATTGAATTTTGTGGCACGGAAGGGGTGCTGTCAACACTGTCATATTGCTCTGCAGGTTCTGGTGTGTCACCAGGGAGATTTTCCACAGCAGATTCCTCCTCAGGTAATTCAAACAGTTTAACCAGGCACAAGGAATCTGCTATTTCAGACGTAATACTCTGCACCTCACTTTCAGGGGGCATTGGTTCCAGGGAAGAAGCTGGGGGGGTTAGGTAACTCTGAAGGCCCAGCTTCATCCCCATGATTCTGCAGAGGATTGCCTCAAAACACCTGGCTCAGTTCATAAGAAGGATAGTAGGCATTGTCACATTCACGTTCATCAGAAATGGACTGACAGTCATCATCATTCAGGGCCTGCTTGGGGGAAGGCCTTAGGTCTGGAACAACAGGGGCAGGTTGACTCAGTCCCTTTTTGGCAGCAGCATGAGTCACCAGCCTGGAGGAAGTGTCAGGTGTTGGTTCATCATCAATGATTACTTGACCGATGGACAGTAGGTGATTGCGGTGCATGGTCTTGACAGTTCTAGCCAATATTCTCAGGGTGCACTTTGTACACCAGCAGGTCATCCAGTTTACTAACTACTATGTGGGGAAGATGGTGCCACCTATCAGCAATTTTGTGCTTCCCATGCAGTCCCAAATTGCACAGTGGTACCCTATTTCCAGGTAACAATTCTTAGGGTTTTACTCATCGATCATATCTTTTTTTGTTAGCAAGATTTCATTTGGCAGCCATAGTTTGTGCCAGTTGATATGCATGATTCAATTGATCTTTCAGTTTTTGCACGTACAGCAAATAATTCTCAGCTTGGACTCCATCCAGAGAGACCCCAAGGCAAACATCAATGGGCAACCGAGCCTTCCTCCTGAACGTGAGACGATAGGGAGAGAATCCAGTAGCATCACTTTTGGTGCAGCTGTAAGCGTGTACCAAGGTGCTAATCTGCTAACTCCACTTGGGCTTGTCTTTAGGATGGAGAGTGCCCAGCATGTCCAGAAGGGTTCGGTTAAAGTGTTCTGGTTGATGGTCCCCCTGCGGGTGATAGGGAGTGGTTCTGGACTTCCACATCCCCCACAGGGAGAGCATTTCTTTGATTAGTCTACTTTCAAAGTCTCTGCCTCGGTCAGAATGGACACATTGGGGGGCACAATAATGGACAAAGAACTTTTCCACTAGCACCTTGGCCACTGTAGAGGCCTTTTGGTCATTGGTTGGAAAAGCTTGTGTGTATTGAATAAAATGATCAGCTACCACCAGCACATTGCCAATGTTCTTTTGGTCAGGCTCCAAGCACAAGAAGTCTATGAAAACTAGCTCCATAGGGGCAGTGGTAGTGATATTGACAAGCGGAGCAGCCTTCTGTGGCAGGGCTTTTCTCTGTAGGCACTGACTGCAGGTCTTTACATGATGCTTGTCATCTGCCTCCATCTTTGGCCAGTAGAATCGGGATCATACTAGGTCGAGAGTTTGGTCTATACTGAGGTGTCCCATGTGGTTGTGGAGGGACCTCAATACCAGCTGTTTAAAGGCTGTGGGTAGGACCAGCTGTTGCTTGTCCACTTGACCTTGGTGATCCACTGTCACTATGTATAACCATTGATCATGCAACTTTAACCTGGGGCCTTCCTTGAATAGTAAAGCAGTTCGCAAATCAGTGGAATGCAACTTGGGACACATTTTTCTCCACACGCATGGTGTCAAGCGCAGGTTGAATCACAGGGTCCTGGGATTGAGCCCACTAAATACTGTCATTATCAAACTGAGGCAGTGCACTAATATCTAATGCAGAAAAATGGCAACAGGCAGCTGGTATGCAGGTATTGGGGGTCAACAAGCACTCCACCAGGCAGTCCACTGTGTCTGCAGACGGTTGCTCATCTTTATCAAACATTTGGCATAATGCTTTAATGGAGGGTTCAGACAACCTCACCCAATTGTCCTTAGAATTTGGCCTCCATGACAGGGTGTCAGCATCAATGTGATTCAGTCCAGGCCTGTATTCAACAGCATAATCATAAGTCGACAAGTCAGAAAGCCACCTGTGCCCAGTGGTGTCCAACTTAGCTGAGGTCTGCACATATGTCAGAGGGTTGTTATCAGTCTTCACCATTATCTTTGCCCCATGAAGGTACTCATGAAACTCATCAACTATGGCCCACTTTAGAGCAAGGAATTCCAACTTGTGGACCATATAGTTCCACTCGGACAGGGTCAGACTGCGACTGGTGAAAGCCACAGGTCTCAGGCCATCCTCGTATTCTTGGTAGAGCACAGCCCCAAGCCTCTTCAAGCTAGCATCTGTATGCAAAACGTATGGCTTGGTGGCATCAGCATAGGCAAGGATGGAGGCATGGGTGAGCTGATAGATGACTCCGAAGAAGCCTGCCTCACACTCGGGAGTCCACCGAGGTTCAAAGGATTCACTTTTCCAGAAGTACACCTTTTCTTCTTCTTCCTTGATGGCCCCCTTTTTGTATCTACAGTTCAGTAGAAGGATAGCCTTGGGTAAGATTAAAGAATGGCTGTATCACCCTTGAATGGTCTTTGATGAATCAGTGGTAGAAGCTCCAGAACCCCAGGAAATGCTGTAGCTCTTTTAGGTTGGTGGGCTGGGGCCAGGTGGTCAAGGTTCTACTTTACTTGGATCTGTTTATATCCCCTCAGCAGACACTATATGCCCCATTTATTTCACAGATGCTTGAAATAACTGGCACTTGTCTATGGATAACTTGAGGCCAAATTCCTCCAATTGGTCAAGGACTTTGAAGAGTCTGGTCTCATGCTCCTCCAACGTGCGCCCAAATACGATGACATCATCCACGTATACCAGGCACTGCAGCAGGTTCATATCCCCTATCACATGCTCTATCAATCTCTGAAAGGTGGCAGGGGCACCCTAGATCCCCTGTGGCATCCTCAGAAATTCGTAGAATGCCAGCGGACAGATGAAGGCTGTTTTCTCATGGTCCTCTGGGGCCATTGGAATTTGATAGTATCTACTGTGAAGATTAAGTACTGAGAACCACTGACTCCTGTTCAGGAAGTCCAGGACATCCTGTATGCATGGCATGGTGTATTGATCAGGGACAGTCCATTGGTTGAGGGTCTGATAATCCACACCCATCCTTACGTATCTGTTCTTTTTACACACAACTACAATGGGGGATGCATAGGGGCTTCTTGATTCTTGAATAATGCCAGCAGCAAGTATTTCCTGTAGGTGCCTCCTAACATCGTCTATGTCACCTGGAGCAAGGCGTCTGATATCTCTTGGAATGGTCAGTCAACATGCAGGCATATGTTATGCTCGGCGCCATGGACACATCCCATGTCCCATTCTTTTAGTGAGAACACTTGGTCTCTCTGGGCAAGTTTCCTGCTAATTCGGATTTTCCACTTGGCAGACAAGGGAGAATCACCAAAATCAAATAGGTCTGGGGTCACTTTCTCCTTTTCACCACAGTGCTTGTCACTGGGTAATACTGCAGTGTCTGCACAGTGTACTGTAGCCAGCATACATCCCCTGTTCACATGGACTTCCCAATCTGACACATTTTGAATCTGGACCATCACTCAGCATGCATAGGTATGGGCATGGGCAGGTAGGATACTGGGCTTGACCATTAGCCCCTCCGGCAACTTTCCTTCACCTGGTGCATCCAGCATTAATATTTTGTTTTTCTCATCTCTCCTAAGACGGACTTCTCCATGCACAGTATAATGAGTAGTGGGTGGCAATACCAAGGAATCAGGGTCCTTCTTCCAGACAATTCCAACAGGCTCATCCTGGTCTTCTGCCACAGACTGCCTCTGCAGGTCATAAGCTTTCTTGATCAGAGCTGGAATTCTTATTGCCTTGCCAGTCTGCCGGTGTTGTGTCTCTTGGCACAACTGCGCTAACCTCCCAAACATGTGGGCATTGGTTCCAATGAGTAGGGGGACCCCATCATACATCCCTGTAGGGGGAACACCAGGGCTAGTGTCTCGACTTGTTCATCTACACCAGTCACGGCTGCAGGGAAAGACAGCCAAAGCCAAGCATACCCTAATGTAGGGATAAGACTTGTCACTCAGACCTCGCACATGTAGGCCTTCCAGAGATTATAATGGTACAACAGATAAGTGTTTGTCATACCAGTCCTGGAATACAATGGTCACTTGCAACCCGCTCTCAAGCACAGCCCATGCATGGATACCACTGACAGTGACAGTAGTCTCTATCGAAGGGCCCACCAATTTGGACCAGTCTGGAGGGACGGTAGCAGGGATCTGGACAGATGATTTAGCCACAAAGAAGTTTGAGTTAGTATTTCTTGAGCCCTCACTGTGGTCATTTCAGGCACCCCTTGGCCATTGATTTGCTTTTCGGAGCTCCCCTTGGAGTCTGTTTACTACTTTTTCTAAGTCTTTCTGAGACCAGCATTCTCTCTTCATATTGCCATCCTTTCCACAGTTGTGACAAATTATAGACTCCTGGGCCATCCTTGGAGAGAACATTGCATGAGGGACTGAAGCATTCACAAGGGATAGGGGTCCAAGATCTGCTGGCAGCGGCAAGGGTGGTACAATGTGTCTTAACAGTTCTTTTAGGGTGGCAGTCAATTCTTTGATCTCAGCCTGGGAGCCACCCTTGGTAGAGAATGCCTGAGGGTGCACCCCCACCCCAATGCCAGTCACATCCTGAGAGAGCACCAGGGTCTTTGTCTGCAGTGGAGGCCACAGTAAAGGCACCCGTTTGTACTTTTCTGGCTTCCTTCAGCAGCTCATCTCCCCACTGCTCAGCCCATGATGGCACATCCTTAGTGGTCTCTGTTTCAGAGAAGTCTTCCTGTGCCGTGGTCACTCGGGCTGCGTCCACCCCTTAATCACAAACTCTTTCTTCACCTTCAACCTCCCTGAGTTCTTTTATCAGGTCGCAATAGTCAAGTGGGTTATCTCACCTATCCTGGAGCCTTAGCAGGATAATTTGCAATTTAGAGTGCTTGGCGTGTTGTAGTATGTGCCCCAGTCTCACATGGTTCAAGTCACTGGCAGCTACCCCACCCTTTCAATAAGCTTTCTGCGGGGCCCTCTCTAGATGAGTAACATAGACAGACAAACCTTCCCCTCTCCATTGTTTGGTACCTTTGAATGGCCACATCAAAGTCTCCCCTGACTCAGTGCTTCCGAAATTGCCTTTGAGTGCAGACAGGTACTTTTGAGCCGTTGCCTCAGGATTCGTGGACCTCAGAAATCTAATGGCTTCCAGGGCCAGACCACTCAGATTTTCCATGATCCTTTTTCACTTCTCGGACTCTGCACACTGCCACTCGGGTACCAAGGAGGCAACATAGTCGATCCAGGTTTCCCAGTCATCCTCCCCTATGGGGTGGGGAGGGTACCTGAGAACATCCTCAACTTGAAGAACGTGTCATGACTAACTGTAGGCACCGATGTGAGTGCCAGCACAGGTGCAGGCACTGGAGCCAGTACTGGAGTGAGCGGGGGTGTGGGGGACGGTACATCCCCAGTTGGCAAGAATAATTGCTTAAAGTCCTCTATGGTCTTCCCTTCCTCCAGCAACAACTTGGCAAATTTCTCCTCAAAAGTCTCAGATAATGGTGGTGGCTCATCCTCCCTGGGGTCTTTACTGTCTTTTGTTATCACTCTCCAGGTGGCTGGGATCCCTTCTGTGGCAATAGTCTGTGGCACTTTAGAGCTGTCCATGAGGTCACTACACTCTACCAAGGTAATGAAAGTTTGGGCGATCGAATCAGCCTGTCGACCCAACACCACAGCATTTTTAAACATTTAACTTTGGAGAGTGCTCTCTCTACAGTGTCCTTACTGGTACCCAGGGGGATATCTACTATAAGCAGAGCATGTTGGGGGTTGATCTCCTGCCCCGTACACCACTGCACCAACTGATGTACAGCCATTTCTACTGAGGTAGCCATTAATCTTTAACAATAATTCTTGATTTTGGCCACTGGGGGGGCGCTAATCCCAGCACTAGCCTCCAAGATGTAACCCCTGGATGGAGCTATCCCAAGGGCGTCTATCCCTGCCTGCATGACAAGTTGCAGGTTAAGGGGCCTGGGTACTGAAAACGGGTGCCTCCACTGGGAGGACAGGGTTGGTGGTAACGTAGCTGACCTGGGTACAGCCCTCCAGGACACTGTGACCCCCTCTCTTTTCCTGCTAGTGGCCTAAACAATGAACAGAATACACAGGTACAATAGCCCCCAAACCACAAATATATCCCCACTCTGACTGCACTTACCACCAGGGCTGGTTCCACCTGTCTGACCCTGGAGAACCCCTGTAAAATAAGATTAAATTCAGCCAGCAACAACAATACAGTGCTATTAGTACAGAGATGCACCACAAACAGTTTAAGTGCAAAAAGAGTCAGATCTGATTTATTCAGCGGGATTGAACAAGGGAGGGGCGTAATCAGGTTGATTGGTCTAGCAGCTGACTCAATCAGGCTACAAGGCATGCACTTTAGAGTCTCTCAACACAGTCAGACACTCTGTGGGTATCCAGTTGTTGATGCAGGCTAGCCTGAAGCATTGCCCAGGGTAGGCCGGCGTCGCAGCTGGCCGGGACCCTAATGATGGGAAGAAAGAGTCATGCACAGTAACCCACAATTTGTAATCCACAGCCAAATGGCTCAGTTTGTGATAATCAAACAAAACAATCAAATCAGATGACACACTTTGATTTAGCTGCTGTTGCAAGGAGCTACCCTGGTGTTCACTCATGCTACCCAGTGCAGGACGCAGGATGGATGAAATGTAGACTGCAGAATGACTTGCTGGTTTGCCAGGAAAGGCAGAGCCCACACGGTTCAATGTGGTGTCATTCCTGTTCATGACTCTGAGCAGGGAGATGATCCCCAGGCTGGTCTCTCATTGATAGTCTTCTCTGTGACATGAGTAGCTGGCTGGGCCAAGGTGGGAGAGCCCAGGTCAGGAGAACAACTCAGATAGCAGTCAGGTAGCACTGGATTCAGTTTCCAGAAAGTGTGACACAATTGGAAAGTGGGAACCAAATCGCAACCCACTGAGAACATTCAGCACACTTACAGTAAATAAAAAGCAGCACCATAGTTCAGATGACAGTCCTGTCACAATTACAGTGTCTCTGCACAAACCGTATGCTCTGTGGTGGTTTCAGACTTCCTGACAGGCCACTCGTGTGAAGCAAATCTTTCGTCTTCTTCAGGCAACAGGGCAGTCACAATTCTGTATTTCTGATCACAAGCCAGTTCGGATTTAGTCCGATTAATTTCACTAGCAGATCCCTCAGAAGGGAAGATGAAGCAGGCAGGCCAGACACAGCCTTCCCAACAGCTTCCTGCACTACTACGCAGGAGCAGCTGCTCGAATGTCTTGAGCAGTTCACTATCTCATCTCCAACCTAAGACTGACTCTCTGCTACAGGCAGCACCTGGACTTCCTTCTGATCCAAAAAGGGTTTGGTTGGTTGATTCATCTGTCTGTCAAAGCAAGGGTCCCCCTCCAGGTCCATTTAGGTGCCAAAATGAAAAAACTACAATTCCTACAGAAATTCACTCCTACAAGACCCCTGGGGACAGACACCATTTTAAGGTCCCCAAAATGTACTGATTGGTGCAATACAGAAATGTCCATGCTGCAAAGAAAGGCAGGTTAGACAAACTATAATACCATTATAATTAGAACAGCTAATCAGCAAACAATTACCAGTTCTAACAGAGCTCCCCTCTGCACAATTAGCGATGGCAGAACAGAACAATATTATCGCAGCTCGGGTGGGACTCAAGCCTGGAAACAGTCAGTCCCCACCCAGATTAATTATACACTACAAAAAATAATGTCTCTTAAAGAAACAGGCACAGAGGCTAACAGGGCACTCGCATCCAAGCACTTTTACACCTGTAAAGACATAGAATGCCTGCCTTGCAGTGGGCATTTAAGCACACCCAAGGTAGACTTTTGGGCTCCCCCATTTATGGGGGGGGGGGGTTACACCGGCACATTATTGCAGTGCTCCTGGCTGTCTCTTCTGCATCAACGAGCACTATGCTTTCCAGTCAGCTCTGTCATTTGCTGAATTACAGTATATGAAAAAAAAAAAGTAATGGTGACTACTACACAATGTCAGTGCATGGGGTATGTGTGGGTATGGGACAGTAACAATTAAAAACAAACTACCCAAACTACAAGTGTGGCCACTATTAGGACACTTAACCAAAGGCAAAACGAAAACAACGTCAAGTGCCAGCAGGTGGAATAAGGCAAAATTTTAGGTAAAATTAATCCAAAGAGTTATATCTTTTAATATTTAAATCTTTATTTCAAATTTTGCTTAAGGGCAAAATAGAAAAGCATTTAAAGTGTCAAAGAGATGGTCAAACAGTGCAAATGTAAGTCTACTTTCAGAACAGGGCTTTCTTCCCTTGGGGCTCCTCCTTTAGTGCTTGTTTGAAATGTTCAGGCCTGGGTGCATTTCAAAATGTACATGGGAGATTATTTCACATAAAAGAGGCAGAGTACTATAAAGCTCTTTTTGAGGATTTTTCAAGTCTTTGTTTATCGATAACAGAGGGATAGGAAATACTTTCTATCTTCAGCCTCATTCAATAGCAGGGGAAGCAGAGATAAACTGACTGATACTGTTGATACTGTGCCAGACTGAGCTGTTGGGGGTTTTAGTGAATGGGGAAAATTTGGGCAGGACACCAGTGAAATCCCCCCCCCTACCCCCAACACCGTTTTAGAGAAGTGCCATGGGATCTTTTATCCCACCTGAACAACTACAAATACAGTCAGACAGGACTTTAGTTTAATTTCTCAGCCAATAGACAGCATGTTCTACAGCACAGTTTCCCCGAAACACTGTGCCAGGGGATTGGTATGGTTACTTTTAACCAGGAGGAATGGGCCCCTTGCAGAGCTACCAACACCGCTTCCTGCAGCACATGGTGTTCACTGGAGGTCTCCTATCCTGCTACTGGCAAGGCCTGCTCTTTCTCAGCCTCTGAAATCTGATGGGATCATGCTACAGGGTGGCAAGGTTGTTGGTCAAAGTAAATATTGGTGATGATAGCACAGGAATAGTATTCCGGGGACCTGGGTTCAATTCTCAGCAAGCCACATTATTTCTTTCTCACTGCAGTTTGTGATTTAATTGCTAAGCAGTGGCTAATACTGCACCAAAAACATCTATCATCTCGTATTTTGTTAGTTGCAGGATATGCAATACCAGAGAAAGTGAGTGTGTCTAGGAACACCAGCTAAAACCACTTGAGCCTGTAGCTCAGTGGTTAGAGCACATGGATCATATTCTGGGGGCCTGGGTTTAATTCCCAATAAGGGATACTATTTTATTTCTTTCACTAGAATTTGTGATTTAATTGCTAAGCAGTGGCTAATACTGCACCAAAAGCATCGAATTGTCATTTCTTTGGTGATGATAGTAATTTTTTACTAAAAGAACAAAGAACATGAACACACAACAACGTAAAAACGTGATGGGGAGCTTTTTTCAAAAGAAGTTAAAAAGTGTAACTAACCGATGATACACATGTTTGGCTTTGATGGAAAGAATGCCTAAGTTTGAAAACAGTACAGTGGTGTTCCCCTTGGGGCATTAAGTGCAAATCTCCATGTACTGCTGTAGAATATAGTTACCTTGTGCCTTTCTGAAATAAGTGACTCAGTAACCTAGACCAAGGCTGGTAATATTGCCTAGGGGTTGGCGTAATGAGCAGTGAATGAGTTTGGCACATCTAGCAGATTTGGGTTTGATTCCTGTAACCTCCACTTGCATAATGTGTGACCCTGAGCAGATCACTTCGCCTTCCCAGTGCCCCCGTGTCAACCCTGAAAACAGGTCTTGGGCCTAGTGGGCCTCACCTGGTTATCAAAAGAATTGAAAAAAAAGGTAAGCTATTGCAATTTGTGCAGAGCAGTACAGCAAGCAAGCATAGGTTAAGGATGGGGCCAAGCCTGTGCCCCCCCCCATAATTGCAACTACTTTTCCTGCAGGAGTCCCACAACCAGAGCAGAGAGAAGCATCCTCCCAGTCATCAGGAATGCACTGAACATGAAGGCATGGGGAAGAGGAAAAGAGTGCCCTCTCTATTTTTGTAGCACACAGTGAAATACTTACACAGCTTTAAGAGACAGCAGTTCATCAAAGAGTCCTGGCTGGAGATGGGAGAAAATATTCCCTGACATGTTCCTGTCAAAGAGCAGAAAAAAACACACATGATAAGAATACGAAAACAGCAGCATGCTGTCAGATTACTCTGGTGGTATACACTGCAGTCACTTAAACCTTACCCTGCAGGTAAAACATCTGAAGAGCAAACATTCATTTTAAACTCTTCACTTAGAGACATAATTCATTTTAAACTACAGCATACCAAAGCAAAGAAACCAGTATGCTAGAATACATTGTTTACTGAAACAATTAACCAACTGGCTCATAATGTACATTTACAGTACCCATTTCCACACATTATAGCTGCGGCGTTAATGGAGACAAAGAGGCTCAAACTTTAAATATTGTAAACACATTGGCTATTAGTCTAAAAATTGAAGCAGTAACTAAACTAGTATTATTGACCCTGGCAGGCAGTAAAGGATAGACAAACAGTACTTAAAATGAGGCAGTCACTCACTAGTCAGATAAGGAAAAAACACACACAACCAAGTTTGATACCCCTTGCACTAATCCGAATTTTTCACGCCAGTCAGGTGCTTTCTCAAGTGCTTTTGAGAAAGCAGCTGGTGTGAAACATTAGTGGCCGGGTAGGGGTATCAACATTTGCAGCAAATTTTGGTGCCTTTCTGCTTTACCTGAAGCAAAGACAACAGGCTCCCTTTAGAAATTTTGTTTGGTGCGTTTGTTTTCATTGGACTGGTGAGTGAGTGAGTGTCTGGTGTTAGTACTGTTTGATGATTAGTTAGGGTTGGGCACCACGGCGCTTGCAGCAGCCTTTCTGTGGTTTTAGTAAAAGACAGACCCCCCCTCCCAAGTACAAGGCAAATGACAATTGATAAAATTGTTATTTTGGTGGGGGGAAGCGTTAGAAATTGTTTTTGGGCTCTATGTTTGTAATGTAGGGACAGAGAAAATTCCAGGCACACAATCCCAATTTGGAAATGGATTTTGGTGGCACCAGAATTCAAAGCTGCCATGTATTATGTGCTGAGATCTCTTTCCTATTGTAGCTCCATGTTATCAGTTGGTTACAACCCCTGTTTTCACCACACTGAAAGAAAGGCGATCCGACTGCAACAGAAATTTGGCCCGTTATGTTTTTACTTCATCCCAGGATCTGCATGTAAAATAGGCACTGAGCTTTATGTGGTTCTACGTTTAGGGCAAATTAAAAAAGAAATAAAATAAATATAATAGTATAGTGTGGAATAATCAAATTCCGACAGAACAAAATTATGCAGAATTTGGGGAAATGTCACCTAATTCCATGGAATTTCATCAATAGTGGAATTTTTAGAACACTTGACTCAATAGACTATGGTTCACATACAGCACGGATTCCTTTTGCTGCAGTGCATGAAACATTATTCTGTTAGTTTCAATACCAGTGGACAGTTATTCTGTGGTTCAAATTGAAATGCTTTTCAGAATTCAAAAAGAAATTCTGAAAAGCATTTTGGGCTCTAGGTAACAGGCACTTTTTGAGATGTCTTATGTGGAATACGAGTGTTGTCTGGTGCAGTTTGGGCTACTGCAAAGTGTAGTTGAGCAGTTTAGTCTGCCCAAATGGTGTGAATTGACACTTGTACCGTAACTGGCATCTCATGGAGCACCTGTTAAATTAGTATAAATCACTTGAGTTAGCTAGAGCAATTTATATTAAAGGGAAATGTTCAACTAAAAGCAGGCCCCACTTTAGTATGATACCAGTGGGGAGGGACACAGGATCAGCCAGAAAAATTCGAAATATATCAAGGCACTGTGAGTAAAAAAATACATTTTTTTGTGAAAATGTTAATCGGGCCCTGCCTCACACTGAGGTGGGGCCCAATTTTAGGTGGGCATTTCCCTTTAAGTTTTTAGCTTCTATTTTATTATTTATAAAAATGAAGGTAATGCTCCTCCTCACCCCCTGCACCACTAAAGTGGATCGCTTCTCTTCAGCATCGCTGCAAGATACAGAAAGGCACACAGGATAAGATGTCCTGTGATTCTGGATGCTGACTGCCTGGAAACATGTGTTGTATAATATTTCCTGAAAATATTTTTTTGTTCTTATGTGACCTCACCTGGGACCACTAAGCCTGGGCTCAGACAATTGACTTTTGTAGCTATGTTGCTTTAAAGGCTTCTGGAAACATGCTGCACCCATCACATGTCACAGTCTGTGCAAAAATATGCAATGAAAACAATTTAAACCAGTGGCAGGTACAAACTCCCTTGGTAGTCAGTACCTCCTCTGGTGTGCCTTTAGAAGGAGTGGGCACCTCCATATATCTGGGCATGACTTGTGAAGAGCACCTATCCCTTGAATCACATGCAACTAATGTCATTAAGGCAACCAGTCAAAAACTTGGCCTCCTATCCCATGCTTCCCCCAACCTCACACCCCATGCTCGGAAGACTATTGCCTCGACTACTCTTCTCCCAGGGCTTTTCTATGGGGCCCCAATAACTCACTCGGTCAAGACTTCTATCCTGGCCAAGCTTAAGCAGGCCTGTCACAGAGTTGTATGCTTTGTGGCCAAAACGCCAGCCCGGGCACATCACTGTGACGTGCTGAACACCCTGAGCTGGCTGTCCTTTGAGGTCAAAATGGATTTCCCTGTACTATGCACCATTTTCAAACTCATCCACCTTTCCTCCCATCCTCTCCAATTTACTCTTGTTGAAACCTTTCACTAGGACACTTAGATCCTCCCACCTCCATATACTAAGCATACCCAAAGCCCGTTTACCCATAAGCAAGATATCCTTCACTGTTGCAGCACCTCATAAATGGAATAACCTTCCACATAGTTTACTTTCATGTATGTCTCATCCCCATTTCAAGAGACTGTACAAATAAATTTTCTTTCCTCCTCCTATTTGTAACTGTAAGTGCTCCTAATCCCCCCCACTGCCTACATGTGCTTCCTCACCCTCCTTTTCCTTCTCTTTTCTTGCCTCTCCTCTCCCTGATTCACTATTCCTCCCCTCACCTCCTCCCTCTCCTGACTTAGCCTTTTCTCCTCCACGCTGCATGTATGTCCATACATATTGTATTATAGTCATAACTTGTTATCCCTTTACCAGTTTTAGAATTATGTAACTTAATTCACTGCCTGTGTGATGGTTGTGCTTTCTTTGCTGTTGCAAATTATGTTAGTCTCTGTAAAAGTGTCTGCATACACTTATCATGTATTACCATTTATTGTATTCACTGTTTTCCTCACTCTGTAACTCTTTCTCCCCGGGTCGCCCCTGATAAAGGGACATTCATCTCAGTGGGCCTACCTGGTTACCAAAATTCAAATAAATAAATAAATAAATGACTAAATAAACTGTGTGAAATGTGTGCCCTAGTTATGTCTTACACCAATTGAGGCATTTGAAGTTATTTTTCCTGTAGGCTTATTTGGGCACTATCGTGACTACTGTATTTTTTCGAAAGCAAATGAGTGTTGCAGTGTGGACTACACCATAAAGGATATACTATGCGATTCTTAAACTCAGTATGCTGACACTCAGCATACCGAATCAACCTGCCCGAAATGCACAGCCCTGAATGGACTGTATGCCCGACAGCAATATTTCGGACATTATGACTGAAAGTAAGTGTAAAATGTCGGGGAATTGGCACCCTGCACCCCCATAACTAAAATAACCAACTCCGAGGGGGAGCGGACCTCAGAGTAAAAAAATAAGTATTACGGGGGGGAGGGGGTTCCCCAAAAGGATATGTCCAGTCAAGAACCCGGGTCTGAGGGAGATCGCTGGCAGAGCTGCAGGTGGTGTAGCCCTGTACACCACCGAAGCAGCTCAGCCAACCCCTGGAATCAACTGTCCCTTGACGTGCATGAACAGGGGTAAGGTAGCAACCCATCACATCCACTACCTGTAAAAACTGTAAAAATCCATCAGAGAATCCATCACCAGGATACTGAAGTTCTTACTAAAGTTATTTAAGACAGTCAAGAAGGCGAATAGCCCATGAAGTCTGTCCCCTCAATTCAGTGGAGGTAACATGAGTCACCAACTGCTAAATATTTGTCAAGCCTAACTCTGAAGATAGAAAAAGTGTCTGCCTGCACTATGTGCACTGCAATCAAGTCCAAGATTCAGTTGCCCTACTTATAAAGCCATACTTTCTTGTGTTTGTGTTACACCTTTCTCCCACTATCTGTTGGTCATGCTTCCTCAAGTTATAAATTTCTTCTCTAAATTTTAGCCCCAGTTCCTCTCTTAATGTCTCTTGTTTCAATAATTTGTAAAAGAACAGCAAACCTCCCCTATTACGTCTACATGCTAATGACCATAATTCCATAGCTTTTAGTCTGGCTTCATCAGGTTGTTTCACTATTGGGACACTACACCTATCGGGCGATAGTATGTGTCTGGATAGGGAGCCACGGGACTTCATAAGGGTACTACCATGGATATTGGAAAGCTTTACCCACGTATACCTCCTGTATATTGTTACTTACGTGTCCCCTTGCCCCCTGCCACATCTGTACATGAGACTTCTTGTGTATCTCTGTGTGCTTACCTACAGAAACAATTTCAATAAATAAATTCTAACATTTATGATCTTGAAACCCAAAAGGGTTTTCAGGTTTTGAATTCTCCTTCACCACCACCAATCAGGTCAGATGACTAGTGCTGTCCTTCTACCTTTTTTAACTTTTTATGTGCTGAAGAAATATATCATTTTTTTATCATGTCAAAATGGGCACCACATGATGCTGATCTAACCTTTTCACTGTGCAGCACTTTAGAATGGTCTAAGCACACAGTTATGGCAGCAAAGGGCAATAGTAGGTATGTCTGAAAATTACATCTGTTAAAAAAGTAGTAGAAGGGCAGAACTGGCTGTAATAATGAAAAAAGGACAATATTGTAATGTGTCATGGACCTAGAACAGATTATCAGGGTGGGCAATATCAGCGAACAATGGCACTACTATTAAACATAGTCTCAACTCTGGGAGCTGGTGATGAATCAAACTAGGGACCTTGTAGGTTTACACCAGACTCCTAAATTTGAACATTTGTTCTTAGGTAGAGTGCCACCTCCAATTAAATCGAAATGAAAGAAGATGCTCTTTAGAATATTGGCAACTGCAGCATGCAAAGCCATCACTAATGGTTAACACCTCGCACCCCCACCAGAGAGGACTATGTCCTGATAATTAAACGCATACTGTACACATAATGGAAGCCCTGACTGTAGAACTGCAGCTGACTAACGAAGAGCTCGTGGCCTACTGGCTTCCATTTATGAACTGGTTGGAAGAGTTTGAGGGCCACTCAGTAATTTCACAATTAGCGGGTTCATCATCATTTTTAGGATGGCCGAGGAGAGGATGGAATCTAGAACAGACACTGTATGTATATGAAATGTCACGAGGAAATGTTTTTTTCTTTTTATGTATTTTGTTTCTTTTTATTTTATTTTTTGACTTTACATGTTACTAGATGTATTGTATTGTAGGTTGATGGTGTAACAAGTTATCACTTTCTATAAAGGTGCCACAGATCAGACCATAGAATAGTGATCACCATTCCATTTTGACTATATGCAGTTCTAACTGGATGGTAATGCACTTTGCTACTTGATATGTTATGATTTTACTGAACATGTTCAACCTCGGTTGGAATGTTGTAACTGGATCTATGGTGATCTTGAATAAAAAAGTTTAAAAAATAAACCATAGACTTGAAAAATTTTTGAAAGAAAAAAGGGTGGCGCTACTGCTTACCATGCCAGAGAGCAGGAGTTCAGTTAATTTATTTTCAGTGGACATCTAAAACTTCCAGGAGTTGAAATCTGGAAGTCATTCCAATTTCTTGGAAGTAAAAATGCTTCCAAAATCCCACCTTTGGAATTCAATATTCTAGGAAGGACACACTTATGGATGCTAATATAATCTGTTAGTGGTAGAATACATCTTTTTTTCAGAAAAATCCATCATTTCGGACTTTCATCCAGCAATTTTGGAAGTCATCTAATTTTGGGTTTTACATCTGGAAGTCCATGACTTCTTCCCTCTTTATTTTGGAAGTTTCTGCCTTATTTTTGAAGTTAAATACTCCCAAAATGGAGTTAACTGAAGCCCTGCCGGAGAGCTGAGTTCAGGTGCAAGCTTGAGTCACTGGAGGTTGGTGTGGGCATGGGAGGATTGAGTGTCTAAGGGACCACTCTTCTCCCATGAGTGGGGAAGGGACGTGTCTCCTGCGGTAGGCCTGACACCAAGTGGAGGCTGGATATCATGGCAGTTAGGAGGCCCAGCAAGTGGCGGGATGCTGACAGGTGCATGCTGCCTCACTGCATATCAAACATCCCAGGGGGAGTAACTGGAGGAAAATCACAGGCCGGGCAGGATGATGGATGATGGATGGTCCCCTGGAGGCCTGGCATCACCAAGTGGTCACTCCACAAACTGATCCTACTTCAGGGGAAGGGGGTGCTTGGATTGCCCTTTTTATAGAAAATGCAGGCATCGATATTTAGAAATAGTTTGGCTGCTGTTTCTTTTGGCTGGCCCTTGGGTGACTTTGCAAATGACCCATTTATAATTTTCTTTAAAACATAAGCAAGTTAGAACACTTTGTAGCGTTTCCTGTTTATTTAAGATGGGTGTATGCCAATGTTTGAAACTGGGGGGGATTGAAGGGTGTGAACATAATGAATCACTGCAACAGATTCGGACATGTGGCTGTATTAATGCTGTGATAATCCTATCTGTGGTAATGGAAAAATACTCTTATGTGTGACTGACATGAAAAATAGGTGAAAAAAAAACTTTTCTATTATGGATTTTATGTCAGTGATGGTCTGATGATGTCCAGGTGCATTTTGCCCTTGAGTGTCCCCTTCACTCCACTGAGGGGAATATGTTGTCAGTGCCCAAATCCCAGATCAAGTCCTCAGGCTGAGGGACATGTTAGGTGGCACAGCCAGTGATCAGTAACATGCAGCCACCTCACATTCACACCTGTACTTTAGTGGTACTTTTCAAGGCACAACATGCTGTCACCTCACATTCACACCTGTACTTTAGTGGTACTTTTCAAGGTACAACATGCTGTCACCTCACATTCACACCTGTGCTTTGGTGGGACATTCCAAGACAGACCATGCTGTCACCTCACATTCACACCTATGCTTTAGTGGGACATATAAAGGCAGAACATGTTGCCATCTCACATTCACACCTGTACTTTAGTGGTACTTTTCAAGGCACAACATGCTGTCACCTCACATTCACACCTGTACTTTAGTGGTACTTTTCAAGGCACAACATGCTGTCACCTCACATTCACACCTGTACTTTAGTGGTACTTTTCAAGGCACAACATGCTGTCACCTCACATTCACACCTGTACTTAGTGGTACTTTTCAAGGCACAACATGCTGTCACCTCACATTCACACCTGTACTTTAGTGGTACTTTTCAAGGCACAACATGCTGTCGCCTCACATTCACACCTGTACTTTAGTGGTACTTTTCAAGGCACAACATGCTGTCACCTCACATTCACACCTGTACTTTAGTGGTACTTTTCAAGGCACAACATGCTGTCACCTCACATTCACATCTGTACTTTAGTGGTACTTTTCAAGGCACAACATGCTGTCACCTCACATTCACATCTGTACTTTAGTGGTACTTTTCAAGGCACAGCATGCTGTCACCTCACATTCACACCTGTGCTTCGGTGGGACATTTCAAGACAGAACATGCTGTCACCTCACATTCACACCTATGCTTCAGTGGGACATATAAAGGCAGAACATGTTGCCATCTCACATTTATGCCTGCACTTCAGTAATGCATTTCAAGGAAGAACATGCTATCACTTCGCATTCACACCTGTGCTTTGATGGTATATTTTAAAGCAGAACATGCCTGTCACCAAACATTCACACCTGTAATTCGGTGGTACAGTACATTTCAAGGCAGGACATGCTGTCACCTCATGTTCACACCTGTACTGCAGTGATACATTTCAAGGCAGAACATGCAGTCACCTCACATTCACAGCTGCAGTTCAGTGGTGCATTTCAATGCAGAACATACTGTCACCTCATATTTGCATCTGTCCTTAAGTGGTACAGGGCAGAATATGCTGTCACCTCAAATTCACGCCTGTACTTCAGTGATACATTTCAAGGCAGAATATGTCATGATTATTTTTATTTATGCTAGAATTCAATTTTTTTTAATGGATGTATTTATTATTTTGGTTTTATGACTGACTGTAAGATTCCCATGTACACCTCTCCAAGCTTCAGGGATGGGGGGTGCTTATTAAATAAAGCTGTCCTGCTGTCAGTTCTGTACATGGATACCCAAATAGTGGTCAAACCTAACTACATTTCTATTTGGCCATCTTAAATTTCAATAAGTAGATAGCTTCTCTTTCTGGAAATCAAGCAGTGAGTTTTTTTAAAGCATTTTTTGAAAATAAAATGAAGATTTTTGGCTATCAATAATCAGTTTTTTGCTAGTTAGATTTTTGATTGGCAGTCAATGTGGCTACCTGAAAAAAAGATATGTAGAGCACTACTTGCTGAGCCATGTAATGAGGGAAGGGCACTGAGCAGTCTGGCCAAACAGCTGCGTCCTTCGGTGAGCTACTGGTGTGGAGAACCCCATGTACTTGAACAATACTTGTATTCTGGCATGTGTACTCATCTCTTGTCCCTCTGTTATACCACCCCACCACATACCCTCCTGCTCAAAAGGAAAACCACTTTAACCCCCACCCCAGGCCCTAGATTGGAACTTTTAGGGACACAGAAAAGGCAGGGCCTGCACTTGCTGGGTCACAAGTCTGAAAGGGAAAAATGGAAACCAAAAACTGCTGCCCAGACAAACTAAGGTGTAAAACATTCTAGTGCAACACTGGATTTGATTGAAAAGAACTCTTCCAGCTGGTTCATGAGCTATAGGTGAGAGAGAGCTATAACATGCACACTGCTTTGGTTTCACTGTATAAGTACTTTGAGAAACATTTGTGTGTTATGATGTATGTGTAAAGATGTCTGTACAGCACAAAATACAATAGCGTTTTAAGTTAAAAAAAAAACTTTCCCAAAGCAGTGATCAGCAGCTGGCAGCGCTGCCCAGTCCCTTACAAGGTCTTTATTTTGTTTCCATAAGCAGATAGATTATTGATATCCGCAGTATATGAGAGAGGAACATTCCCTAGATAGGAAGGTGTTTTCCATCATGTGAAGAAAATCTAAACATTAGCTGAAGTGAAGCGGTTGCTAAGCCAGCTACACTGAGTGTGCTATGTCTGCCAACAAGTGATCAATGTCAGCTTGCCTGTTTTAAACAGAGGGAAAACTTAATCCTCTCAGAAATTAAACACAGAGAGAAAGTCCTAGGCTTTGCGAGGATCTGAATCTCTTTGTTAAAAAAAGGCTTTTTTAAGTGTGTGCAATGAAGAAAAAATTACATTTGCCTATAAACATTCCCTGCAGTGGTTCAGGATTTTAAAAGGTATTGTCAAGTGCTTCAACAACAAGAGAGGCACTGTGGTTGAGGGGTTTGGGCACAGAACAGTACAACACGAGAACACAGGTTTGAATCCCACCGCAGTCCCGAACTCACTATGTGACCTTGAGTAACTCACTTGACTTGATAGTGTTTCAGATCTTCCAGCTATAAAAATGGTGAAGAAGCAGACCCTCACTGAAAATGAGATGCAGTATCTCAGTGTGGCTGTCTGGAGTGAATAGTCAAAAACAAGTTGGCATGTTGCCATACCTATAGTTTTTGTAACTTACAAAAAGTAGAGATAGAAATGCAGAAAACTAACTGGTGGACTCCATTGTAGCTGCAGTCACTACTTTTGTTCTCATACTTTTTCTCCTGCTTTTTAAATTTTCCCCATCACTTGCTTCAACCACCAGGGCTACTGGTGCTCCACCCTTCCTACCAATGAGAAAACAGGTGAGCAGCTGCGGTCACAGCCAATGACAGTGCTGCTCCATGATTGGCTGGCATGGGATGCGTGAATGCTAGGCAGCCTGTAGGTGGTGCACAAATACCCTCAGGTAAATATTTGCAGAGTATTCATATTCAAGACCCCATAATAGCATTGCTAAAGAACAGACTAGCTGCAGGCTTGACAGTTTGATGATGATGAGGCCTAGACAATACATGAAGGCTTTTGAAGATGGTGGCAGCTATGAGCCAGCCAGAACACTAGCCTGTAGTTTTTATTAGTTTTATTGTGTTTTTCATGTTTTTAGTTGTTTTTGTCTTTGTTTTTGATTTAATTTAGTTAGGGAGGAAGAAGGGAGATAGACTAGTGGTTTTTGCAATTTCTCTGGGTCAATTTTACAATCATTTGACCATGGTGTGCTGGCGCTAAGTTTTGTTGTTTGCTCTGACCATTGTGATTGTGGTAGGATCAGAGCAAGTGACCGACTTGTTGAGTCCTTTTGTAGAGTCCTTATTAGGATGATCCCCTACATTTTTCAGTGCTCTCTCTGTTTTATCAAGGAAACACTAACATTGTCTGAAAGCACTCCCTTGAAGACATTTTAAACTCAGAGTGTTTTTACTGAGGCAGCTGGTTTAGAGCCCATTGCAAGAACGGGTGTTCATCTTTTGCTTGACCCCATTTGATTCCTCAAAGGAAAGGAACTTACTGAGAGGAGGAGTACCATCAAGACTGAGAGGAGCTGGAACTAATGAGATTCTCCAGGTTGTGAGTCACCACTGGTTTAAGATCTCTTATCGCTTGGACATTGTGGACATTGGGGCCTATAGTCGCTTGATTACTGGGGGTTCTCTGAAGTGGGGGCGGTTTTTGGTCTTGGGGACTAGAGGAAATAGTCAGTGGTGTTGCCTGCTGGTGAGTGTGGGCAATAGCAATTGGTGAGGCGTTGGGCCATTGGGCTGTTGAAGGACAGCCATAGGGATCACGCCCTAGCTCCTGGTCATCTGGGGCTGATTTCTGCTTCTTGCCCACAGCTGGAGTACCGCCTGGTGGGCAGGCTGCCCCAGAAGAGCGCTGGTACTGTGGTTACATCTTGGACTGGTGAGTTAAGATTGAGTGGTGCAGCCCATGGGATTCGACTGGTGGCTGCTGTAGGGATTGAGTGGCCTCTGGGAGGGGGGCCAGAGATCTTCGGCCTGAGGGGAGTAGGCCCCTTGGTTGCCCCGGGACTTTGGAGTGGGGGCTGGAGGGTCCCTGCTGATGAACCCCTGTATCCCGTGAGGTCGCCTATCCTGTATGGTAGTTACCAGGAGGGGTCTATGCGCGAGCTGAAGATCAAGTGGAGGTTATATCTGTGAACTGGGTGATCTACTAAGACAAACTGTTCCTTTGTCTCGGCTTAGTGCTAGAAATCTCCTACCTTATAACTTGGATTGAAGGAGGTGAGAGGCCCTCCAAAACCTTTTTATGTTTTTTACATATGTAATTGGACTGCTGAAGTGAGAGCTCTATAGCTGAGAATCAAAAATCTGATTTGCTGGAGTGAGAGTCCATCTTGTGGACTATAAAAACTGGTTTGGTTGGGGGTGAGAGCCTCAGCTAAGCACTAGCATATATTGTTTCTGTAATGCCCCAAAGTCAGGGCACTGCAGAAAATGAAAGGCAACAATAAAAGAATATGGGATTCAGGTGCCCAGGGTGCCCTGTTGATGTGTGGGCTGCAGGGTACATTCAAAAAGGGGCTCCTGTGAGTAAATTCCCCTCCCTGTAGTGGGGAAACAATAGTAAAAAAAATAGAGAAATGTGCCCAGTGCACTAAATGACTGTCAAAAAGCAGAATTTATTATGCAGCACGTGAAACAATGGCTTGGATGGAATGCTGTGCTGAGCTGCTCACGCACAGCATTCCAATCCAAGCACTCTAGAACCAGAAGTTAAGTTTTAAATTTTAAATTGTTCAGTTGGTGGAGATCTGGCTAGCTGTGGAGAGGAGGATGAAGGAACAAGCTAAGAGGAACCTGGAAAGGGTTTACCTGGTGGGTCAAAGCCATTCCCTGAGGGTTTGTTGGCATGCCTGCTCTGGCTCCAGCTAGTGAAGGTCCGCGGTGCTATCGGGCACCAAAAAGTAAAGAGAAACTGTCCCGTTGTGTCCGTGAAGGGCTAAGTACCCCATTTCTTTCTTTTTTTATATTTAATTAGTTTCTCCAGTCCCCATCGGTGGCGTGAAAAGAACCACATCGCCATTGCTGTCGGCCTTCCTGAGGCCCCCTGTTGTCCTCCGAGCTGCCTGCAGATGCCCTCCCACTACCAGTGAGCCTCACACCTCCCGATCCAGCCTCCTTGCATCCCGCTCTGGTGTGGTGAGTTGGTGGCAACACATGGCAAAGTGCTGTCCACCCTGAACAAGGAAAGCAAAGTTAAATTATTTTAAACAAAGTTGTGTGCTGGGTGCAAAGTAAAACAGCCGAGTGCCATGGGGAGAAACAGGTCAGAAGGACCCTTTGTTTAATATTTAATTACTGGAGGGAATAGCGATGCCCGCAGCGAGGGGCAAGGACTAAGAGGCCCAGTGAGGAAGTTCCTAAATATTAAGGGATGGAGAGAAGGCGGAGAGGCCCAGGGTGCGTGACAAGACCCTGATCAGGTCCATTTCTTAAAGGGGCAACCCCAGCTAAGGCTCTATAAAATTCAAAGGGGCACGTCAGGCCCAGTAGACAGAGGGCAGCCAGGCCCAGTAGACAGAGAGCAGCCAGACCCAGTAAACAGAGGGCAGCCAGGCCCAGTAGACAGGGGGCATCCAGGCCCAGTGCAGTTAGGGCATCCAGGCCCAGTAGTGATTAGGGCAGCCAGGCCCTGAGTAAAGAAGGCAGCTAGGCCCAGCAGTAATTAGGGCAGCCAGGCCCAGTGTAATTAGAGGTATCTACACTGAAGTGCTCAGGGATAGTCAGATCCTAATAAAGACAGATCCCAAGAGAAAAAGAGGTCCAATCACAGGGTGCTAGCACACAACTTACTATAAAGTGACTGACAGCTAATGTACTGTTTCTACAAATTGTTTATTCTTTAAGCATCTAAAGTGTTGTGTTCATTGCAAAAAGCACCAAGACTGTATTGAGATACATTAAGATTGTGGTAATTTACCCCTGCAAGTGAACAATTGCCCCGGATTGTTGCAATTTGCCCCTGCTCCAGGCAAATTACCCCTGCAGGTGAACAATTGCCCCGAACTGTTGCAATTTGCTCCTGCTCCAGGCAAAATGCCCCTGCAAGTGAACAATTGCCCCTGCAAGTGAAATTCCACTGTACAGTGCTAATAGAAGTGCCAGTGTTCAGTGCAAAGTCTGTGACTCAATATTCAGCCTCAATCAACTTTTCACCTCAGCAGTCTTCTGCCAGCAGAGAACTTCAGCATCTTCTTGCCATATCGTTTGCTGTAAGTCGAAATCGACGTCCCTTGAAGAGTCACGAATGCCAGTTCCTGGTTAGCTTGGAAGTGAGATGACTGGAAGAAGCCTCATCTGTCACTCCCAGATGCCCGCCAAAAGTCAAATCTGTCGTGTCTCAGGTGTGTTCGCGGCTGCCGGTTTCTTATTTTGTTCTAAACCTTGTGGAATCCAGATCTTCATCTTCTAACTTTTCTTCCTGTTTGGTCCATCCTGCATAACCAGTGCAATCTTCTGGGATCCAGCTCCAGTTTGGTGGTCCTTCAAGTGGATCTGTCACCGAAGCAGCTCAGCAATTGGTGTCTTCATCCTTGGCAATCTTCTAGTGGATTCTTCACCAAGTCCTGTGATTCATCTTTGGCAGCCCTGGTGAAGGGTTGGTGCCAGAAAACTCACAGCAGTTTGTCTTCTTCGTCCTAGGCAGCCCTGGTCGAGGGTTGGTGCTGGGGAGACAGCAGCAGATTTTTCTCTTGTGGCAATCCTGCAAGTGGATTCCTTGCCACATTCTGTGTTCTTCATCCTTGGCAGCCCAGGTTAAGGGTTTGTGCCAGGGAAGAGCCTAACCCAGTTTAGTCAGTTCATGTTCTGATATTCTGGCAACTCTGGAGAGTGGGTTGGCTGATGACTAATGTCTGTTTACAAATCTCTCCATTTCCCTTGCAACCTCTCATAGGTTCCACTGGTAAGTTTGGCACCAAGCAGGAGTTTCCTTTTCCCTTTGCTCCTACTTCTCAGCTGTGCACGAAGACGACAGAACATCTGAATCTTATAGACTTTGAGAGTGTTATATTTCCTGGTGGTTATTGTACACTGAGTGCTCGTTGCATCTTGCGATAAAGTGGTATAAGTTTATATCCCTTGGTGCGTAGGCCTTATAGCAAGATATCATAGAGTTGTAGAATATTATAGAGTGGCCTTAAGCCGAGGTGCACCTATAGAGTAGTAAGAAAAGTAGAGTAAGTAGAGTGTTATTTACTGCTTCTAAGGTTTGGTCCCCTTTCTTCCCTTGTGGTGACCGTGTCTACCTTCCCTGTATATGAATAAAGCCCGATGGGCATCAAACTCCAGATGGTCTCATGCCTTTCCTTAAAGGGTGTTTCCTTTCACCCAACCTTATTTGAACCACAGCGTTGTCTTGCCAGTCCACCTGCTTGAGGCAACACTGGGTGTGCAGCTGGGACAGGCGATCTTTGTGGTCAGCACCCAGTTGATAAGATCACCACATTTCAGTCGCGAACTTAAAAACTGAACTGCTGGAGTGAGAGTTCTGTTTGTGGACTATAAAAATTGGTTTGGTTGGGGATGAGAGCCTCAGCTAAGCACCAGCATATATTGTTTTAGCTGCTTTCATTCTCAGATCTCCACCCAGAATCACTTTATTTTATAGGGGTCATTGGGGTTTTTAAGTTAGGTGGATGGTTGGGTTATTTAATTTAATTGCTGTACTGATCTTGTAAGATTGTGTGTTTAGTAATTAGTTGTGTTTGGGTTATTGTTTGTTTCTGTGGGTTTAAATTTATTCTGGGTGGGATTTTTTGGGTTTTATATATAGCTGGGTAGGTAATAGCCGATTTTGGGAATAGTGGGCTGGAATTTAAGCTCTTTTTAGCATATGTTGTCAGGTTGCTCTCCCTTTAGGTGCTACTCCCCTTCTGAGCTCTGGGACCTCTGCCCTTTTAGCTGCTCCCCCATTGTCTGCAGCAGTTTATGGCCACTGCAAGGCATTGGGGATAGTGGGTAGAAGGCAGAGCGGTGGGGGCCCTGTACCGGGGAAGGGGGAGAGTGGGTTGGATGGATTAAGGTAGTGAGAACCAGGAGACACCCTGAGGTGAAATGGAATTCTGAACGAGGTCCACCTTGTCTGGTGCCCATACCCAAAGGCTCCATGTCAAGTGGGCCGGTAGCTCGGCCCGCTCCAGTATCTCATCCAACTCACACGGTGTTGTGCAATGCCACATCTATTAAAAACAAGACAGCTAATATAGCCGATCTTGTTGGGTCAGCAGATCTGGCTTGCATCACCGAGACCTGGCTGGATGAGAATGCTGGCCCCATTTTGGCGGGGAGCGATTCTGGACGGTTTCTCGGTGATACACCGTGCAAGATTGGAGATCAGGGGCAATGATGTAGCAATCTGTTTTAAATCAGAATTGAACCTTGTGGATGTGCAAGTTGAGGGAGTCAGATCCTTTGAGTGTGTTGTGGTCGCAGGTGTGGGTTGCAGGATCATTCTCATTTACCGTCCACCCCGAGCTGAGAAGTTGTTCCTGCAGGAAGTCGCAGATTTCATTGTTGACATGGTATTGGAGTCCCCCTAGATTGATGGTGCTGTGTTACTTCAATGCCTAGGTCGACAATGAACTCTCGCTATTTGGTCAGGACTTTCTCCTACTTGTGTTTTCATTGGGCTTCACACAGGCAGTTGCCTCTGACTCACACTAAAGGCCACTCATTGGATCTGATTTTCCTCCTGGGGATGCAAACCTCCGATTTGGTGGTGGAACCGGTCAGATGGTCTTATCACCACATGATAAGGTTCAATTTCTTTGCTCACCCTTATAGACCTGCCCCTGTGGAGATGGTTCAATACTGCCCTTTGTGGGGTGTGACCCCAGAAGGTCTCTTGGTGGAATTGGACCTATCGGGATTACCAGGTGCAAGTGAGGGTCCCAAGAACCTTTTACAAGCCTATAATTTGGCTATGGCAGGGGCTCTGGATGCCTTGGCTCCTGTCCATGTTCACCTTCTCACCCTCCACCCTCGGTCCCTTTGGTTTGATGGGGCCCTGAGGGAGCTGAGGCGAGAGGGCCAAAGGTTAGAATGTAGTTGGCAGAGAACCGTTCTGGATGCCAACAGACTTAGACTGATGGAACATATTAGAGATTATCAGTAGGCAATCTCCTGTAAAAAGGCAGAATTCCTATCCAGGGAGATTGCTACAGCTCAGAATTGACCATCTCAGCTCTTTCGAACTGTGGACAGACTGTGCAATCCTGCCTGTCTGCAAGTTCGGAGAGCATTTTCTCATGAAAAGTGTGAGCAGTTTGCTCACTTCTTTGCTGATAAGGTTGCCAACATCAGGTCTGAGATCCATTCAGCTCACTGTATGGGAGGGGGGGGGATTGTGGTCAGTGGAATATTGCTACACCTCGGTTTTGCTGGATGGAGTTTAAACGACTGGGGATCAAGAATGTCATGTGGATTCTCAGGGATATGCACCCAACCTATTGTAGTTTGGATCCGGGCACTACTCGCCTTTTATTAGGCTGTATTGATGTCATCGGCCCGGTCCTTGCGGAATTAGTCTGGTGTTCACTGGAGACGGGTGAGTTTCCTTGCTTCCTGAAGAAAGCAGTGGTGACTCCCCTTCTCAAGAAATCTTCACTTGACCCAGATTGCCCTGCTAACTACCGACCAATCTCTAATCTTCCCTTTGCAGGGAAGGTTATTGAGAAGGTCGTGGTGCTACAGTTGGTGAACCATCTTACCATCCATGACATCTATGATCCTCTCCAGTCCAGTTTTCATAAAAGGCATAGCACTGAGACCACTCTGGTTCGGGTGATCAATGATCTCCTGATTGTGAGAGACCAGAAATCCTGTACCATCTTGGTATTTCTAGATCCCTCCTCAGCCTTTGACACCGTGGACCATGGGGTGCTGCTGGAATGCCTGCATGTCATCTGTGGCCTGTTTGGTACAGTCCTCAGATGTTCCATTCTTTCCTCACTGGCAGATCACAGAGAGTGGTCTCAGGGATTGATTCCTCTGAGGCATTCTCTCTGTCTTGTGGGGTGCCGCAGGGCTCCGTGCTGTCCTCCATGTTGTTTGTGGTGTATATGCTGCCATTAGGGGACATTGTGAGGTGGTATGGGCTGAGGTTTTCACTGTTATGCAGATGATACACAGCTCTACCTGTCCTTTGCATCTGACGGGTGTTGGTGGTGGATCTTGGTCGCCGGATAGAGGGGTCAGGGACAGGTTGTCCCTCAGGGCTTTGGCTTGGGGGGGTCCCAGTTAATGACCTCTGAACGGGTGCAAAATATGGGGGTAATACTTGACAACAGTCTGACACTTCATTCTCAGGTGTCAGCCGTGGTTAAGTCCTCCTTTTTCCATCTGAGGAATACCGCCCAGATTAAACACCTGGTTCCGTCTGGTGACCTTCCAATTTTGATCCACGCTTTTGTGACTTCATGTCTGGACTACTGTAACTCCCTTTGCCTAGGGCTTTCAGGGGTTGATATCCGCCACTTACAGCTGGTGCAGAACACTGTGGCCAGGCTGCTGTCTGGATCATCTTGATCTAGTCATATTACGCCAGTACTGTGCAAACTGCACTGGCTGCCAGTTCAGTGGCAGATCACCTTCAAGGTCAGCTTGCCGACCTACAAAGCCCTACAAAGACAGGGACCAAGCTATCTGCAAGATCTTGTGCATCCTTATTGCCCCCTCCGACCACTCCACTCGACCGAAGAGGGATTGCTGGAGATTCCAAGGGTATGATTAAAAACATCTGGATCGCTGGCTTTTTCATTTATAGTCCCAACCCTGTAGAATTCTCTGCCTCATCAGATATGGGAGTGCCTAACAGTGGAGAGCTTTAAGATTGTATTAAAAACCTATTTATTTGAACTTGCTTTTGGTGCTGTCCTGTAATGGATTTTTCATTATTAAGTTGTGTTATATATTGAATAATATATTTTAGCATTTTACATTTTTGTTGTTGCTATTGTACAGTGCTCTGATACTCTGTGAAGAGCACTAAATAAATAAAGGCTATTATTATTATTATGTTACCCAAACTGTGTTTTGATGCGACTCTGCATCAAAATATACTTTGCAAGTAGTGCTGCTTGGAAAGTATTGAACAGAAATGTATACTGTTGTAATTTTCTCTGATACTGGATAGTATTGATACTGTTGGTATCCAACTATTGGATCCTAACACCTAGGATCCAATAGGATATCAACTACCTGGTGTGATTATTAAGGATATGAGATATCAGAGGTACAGTAGACATCTGACATCGGATCCCACTATCCAACCTTGGATCTGAAATCTGAATGGGATCAGATAACATCTCAGATCTAGAGTCAAATAACATCTTGGATCTGTGATCAGATAGCATCTCAGATCCAGAGACAGACAGATGGGCTATCAGTCGGATCCAATAAGGATAGTCAAAACACTATCTGGGCATTACTATTTATACCCTTCCCCTGAGAGACCAGTAAGGGGGGTGGGAGGGCAGGTGGGCAAGATGACAGATATAGTATTATAGAGAGGACCAGGAGGTGGAAGACTAGATGACTGAGGGGTAGCCATGTTACAGTCCATGGCCACTTGAGAGAGGGGAAGTCTTCTTCCGTCTTTTTAAACATTTTGTATGAGGGCAGTCTGAATCCAAATGCCGCTGAATTGTGCTGATATGTATTATTTGAATTCTGAGTGCCAAACAGGATATGTGCCACTTATTATTCCTTACTTGCACAGCCCTAATAGCCTATGCTCTCACTCCCTTCCCTGGATCCAAGCCCCTCACCAAAAAGCACACTCAGCCATGCTCACGTGAGCCAGTGCCACAAAAAAAATACTGAGCAGAAAAACAACATAATGGGATTACACACCAGAGGAGTGTTCATTGAGGTGACAGGAAATGCCCCCGCATTTTGCATCTGTTTCATGGCACGTCATCAAGGGGCCCCCTGACAAAGCATTGTCATGTGATTGCCACAGAAAGCACCAGGGCATTTGCTGCCATCTCAATAAACAATTCTCTGGTGTTTAATCACATTTGTGCCCCATGTTTTGTGCTGTTTTCAAAAGCACCTTACTTGTGCAATGTGCACAGCTGGCTCCAGATGGAGATTCAGAGACTCGCATGCAAACTGCAGGCTTCATCCCAGGTGACAACAGCAAGCATTGCCTCCACTTCAGGGGACCCACTCTCAGTTACTTCTTGGAGTGGAGTAGAGAGAGCAAATGTGTATAGGATGCCTTGTTATTTTGAAAAAGGATTATAGTATATGGCTCGTTGTATGTGAAAATGTATACACTGCCAAATGCTGTAGTACCACAGTAGTGACATCAGAATGCTGTTGTAACACAGTAGCTTCTTCACTTCTGCAGCGCAACAGCATAGAATCTTGTGTCTATTAAGATTCCTCACGCTTACCTACACTGCAGAATCTGCACAACGAAGATATCAGCAGGACAGAAAACACCCCAAGTGAACTCTTTGTTAAAAGAAAAGCTACTAGAAATGTTGCCAGCACATGTAGCTATTACTTAAATCACATTAAATGTTTTTAATCTTATTCTGTTATTTGCCATTTTCTGTTTCTTTGACCACAGTTCAAGGCAGAGTTAGAAAGAAGGTAAATTAATTAAAGCAAACATATACTGTACTATACAAAATAATGTATGGGCACCCATACACAACAAGGCTGATGTTTCTGTCCTGCAGAGAGATGACATCATAAAGACTTCTTAAGCTTCACTTTCAGAGTCTATGATGTCATCTCACCCCTCGATGAAAACACAGCCTTGTTGTGTATGGTTGCCTGTACATTATTCTCTATATCTTAAAAAAAAATTATGAAGCAACAATACACAAAAACATTAGTTAAAGTGATTTTCTGATTTCCAGCAGGAGCTACACAGACAACATCTGAAGAACTCAGCTACACAAAATACCCCAAATACCCCCCACACAATTTGAATTGTAGGACCTTACATTTTTTATTACTGAAGACATTTTTAAAACAGGACCTTTTTTTCCTTAGACTTCATCTCCTTGTTCTGTTGTTTCTTCCCTTGCCCTTTGCTTAATCCTGCTGTGTAGTCATAATCCTTTGCACAGGACATCATCACAACCTTCTTGGACAGGCTAGCTGCTATACAGCAGAGCACAAACCTTACCCTCACAGGTAGTGAGATGAGTGCAACCCAAACAAAGGATACACGGGAGAACACAAAAAGGGTACGCTGAAATATAGTCACGTCAAACTGAAGGCACAAAAGCTAAGGCTTTCAATAAACTGAAACAGTTTATTTGAGAGTGGAGCAGTAATCTCAGTGCTTTGAGACTCTGTGTGGCTCTTCTTCTAAGGGACAAAGAGCGACGCAGAGGCTTGAAAAGCTGGGGTTAATGTTGCGCTGTCAAATAAACTGTTTCTGTTTATTGCAAGTCTCAGCTTTTGTGCCTTCAGTTCGATGCCAGTACTTTGCAGTGCACCTTTTTTGTGTTCTCTCCTCTACTGGTTAGACACCCTGGAAATAAAAAAAAAACATGTGTTCCTCAGTGAATTGTAATAGCAGAAATATTATGTTTATGAAAGTGCATACTGAGGTTCAGAGCTGCTGTTTAATAAATGAAAGAAAAAGAAGGAAACATTGTCAGCTTTCACATTTGAAGAAAAGTGTGGCACTGGGGCCACTATTCACAACACTTTACTCTCATATTTCATTAGTTAAGCAATAAGGTGTAACATGGAGTTTGTTATTGTGGAATAACAGCATGCCTCAGGGTGTGAGGCTTGAGGCAAAACTGAGTGTCTTACACACTGGAGAAGTGCAGTTATCCCACAATTACACAAGCCATGGAGTGCCTTATTGAAATTATAAAATGGCTTCCCTGATTTTTAATCTTAGAACCATGCAATGAAGTTCAGAAAGTTAAGCATATCTGACCTGTGCTGTTGTGGTGCAATAATGCATGGTCATGTGATCAGATTCGAACAATCACAGCACAGGATTTTACCACCCATTTTATAATTAAATATTAAAGAGTCTGTCCTATAACAAACAAGCAATATGTTGGTGGCTCAAGCCAACAAGGACAGTAGAGTACTGCAGCCTGGTGGTTAGGGCCAAGAGGTCCCAGATTCATTCCCACCACAACTACTGCCTCACTAACACTGGGTGGTCTTGAGAAAGTCTCCTGTGATCCATGCCCATCCAGCTGCAAAACTGGGTGAAAGCAGGACCTCACTGTAAACAAGATGTTAAGTCTCAGTTGGCAGCCCTAGGGAAAGAAATTGTAACATCAAAAACCCTGTAGAGGAATTCTGCTCATGTGAGTAAAGTGTGCACTTCTGGTACTTACAGTTTGGAGAGGCTGCTGAGGCCCTGAAACACCACACTCGTCAAGCAGCCAATTCGGTTGTTGGAGAGATCTCTAAAAAAACAAAACAAAGAATAAAACAGTAGCAAATGTCTGCACTGCCACATGTAGCATCTTATAGAGCTTTAACGTTATAATCCCAAGATGGGGCACTTTAAATCAAGGCCCCATGGATTTTCAATTCAATGTAAATGGAGTTAGCATTTCAAATGCAAGGTGCACATCTGACTTCAGAGGGAAAAATTGCTAACTCTTGTCTGTCTTATGGTGCTGCCCACCACAAAGTGTGCTCCAGAGAATGTAGGATGATTATTTGGTTGCCTGGCTGGCAGACTGCCATACTCGTGTAGAAAAAAAAACTGAGGCAGCACTCCTTTTGTTCTTGATTTTTGGTGGTTTTGCTCATCCCAGTGGGGGGATGCTCCTGCCCTTCATCCATGCTGCAGATTAAAGCGCAGACAAAACTGTCTATGGAAGTTACTATGCATGTAATGAAACCTGAAAGGGTGTGGGGTATTGTGAATACCCACATGCTCAGGGATGTGATGAGATCTGATGCTGCAGACAGAGGGCCTTAAAGCCCCTTGAAAAGTAAGTATCCACCAATACCCCATGCCCTGAGGGGTCTCATTGCACCTAGAAAATGGGTTGGTCAAATTTAAAAAAGAAACTTGAAAAGATAAAAGACAGAAAAATACAATAAAATATTGCTTAGAAAAGGTAAATAGTCCCTCCACAGATAGTTTCTACTTGTCAGTCATGTGTCTTTCTACACATGCAGTAAGAGGTTTGTTTGTTTACCATGGAACATAAGAATTCAGTATTCTGCCGTATTCCTCTAACAGAATGCTCAATCTCTTTCAAAAGCATGGCATGCATATATTCAAAATTCTGCAAAATCCCACTGGCCTACACTCACATAGATAAACACATACCTCCTCTAGAGAGAGAGGCTCAGTTTTATCTGGGGCAGAGTTAACAGCAGATATTGTTCTGTCAAGCTGGTTAGGCAATGAGAAGGATTTTTTGTGGTCATCAAAGAAACACCAGAAATAAAAAAATCAGAATAGTGCTTGATTTTGTTTTTATTTTTTATAAGAAAGGGGTCATAAGTAGAAACGACATTCAGTTGTTTATATATTTTTTGTAATTAAGGAAGTTTTATTTTTAGGGTCCAGTTGAAGGTTTTTATAGAAAACTAAAAGTGGCAGCCATGTTTGTGATGGAAATCAAGAATGAGTGAAGTGGCTCATGAACTGTATGTGATTTGCCCAAATTTCAGATTACACCTTGAACCTTTTTCTTTATAGGGGGTATTGGCACATGAACATATTCCAATGGCAACAACCAATCAAACATACAGTATTTATTTTGCCCATTTTCTAAAAGATGTTAGGCCCTGGCATAAAGTGCCTGTGTGGTTATTTACCCCTAAAATGAAGATACTTAATTAATCCTGTCCCAACCCCACCTGCCGTTACAACTGCCACTTCAGGTGAACCACTGATGGACTACTGGGTGGTACATGGATGTAATAAGAGTTAGTAAGACTTTGTACAGCCCATCTTGTGCTCTGTGAAAATAAAATTCCGCTGACAAAAATACTGAGAAAGTTAGTATTTTGGTTCCGCAACAGAATGAACATTGGCAACATTCACATAATTCTGACTTAGAACTACAAAATGAATTTACAGTATGTATTGTAGAGCAGTGTATTAAATTATGGATTGGAATTCCACATAACTGGCCACGCTGTTAACTATAGAACTGCAGCATGACTGCATGTATTGTGGATTAATGTCTTACATTGCGGATTGGAATTCCGGACAACTGACATTCCTCAGTTCATGTGTATCATGATTCTGTAATTTAGCCAAAAAAACTGCACAACAAGGTGAAAATTCGCTAAACACATCCTTCAGATTCAAATTTCACCAAAGTCATAATTTTGGAAAATTTTTGGAAACTTAGGAAATTTTGTCAAATGTTTGCAAAATCGGAATTTGCCATTTCTGCCCAGTGCCCACCTGGTTCACTTCCCTGTTATCCTAACAGCAACATCCTGAAATGCCTTTTCTCTTCAGGTATCTGCTGAGCCTTGTTTTGTAACTCCATACACCATCTGCACATATCACCTCCTCTGGAACTCTGATCCACAATCCTATTAGTCATATACTATGTCTTATTCACTATGCATTCTTCATTTCAAAATGCTGGTTCTCATCTCCCCCTCCCTTTCTACTTCTTATTCACTTCACTTCAGGGACCCCCCCCCATAACTTCTCCATTCCTTACTCCAAATTGGCTGCTGAGCAGTCTGCTTTCCCCTCCCGTCTTCCAGCTTAGACCACAGGCAGTCATGCAACCCCACCCTGAGGCCAATTACATCCACAAAAGCAGCTCTGCTCAACCTCTTACTGGCCTATGGGGATGTCCCACTGCCAGGGCACACACCCAGATCTTGCTGTTGTACTATTAGTCCAAAACTATTAGGAGTACTGCTTGAAATTCTGCCTGAGCCTTTAGTAAATGGCCAGTCTTGAAAAGCAAAAGCAGTGTTTCATTTTTTTGGGAGAATGTATGTCTCAGGATGAATTGTGGGATGGCATCAGGGCTGTAAAAAAACAAAAATAAAAACAACAGCTGCAAGCCAGCCTGTCAATGCAGTGGCAGCATCACCACTCACGGTGTTGGCAACCTAGTTTCCTGAATGAGTCTTGAGTGTCAGAGTACCAGCAAGGGGAGGATGATAGCACATCCAGGGAGTGTAGGCTCTAGGGCCTCACTACACTGCCACCATGCGAATTACCCAGGTGACAGTGCGACTGGGGGCCTTGAGAGGGAGAGACGGAGGATGTGGACATGGTATGCACTGACATGCATTGCATATATGTGCCCTTTGTTGCCTATCTTGTCAGCCTATGTTGCTTTGGGAGGTAATATGCTGGGGAAGAAATGCAGACCTAGGCTGGTAAGGTGAAGTGCCCAACACTGTCAGGGCCACACTCCAACTCCATTACCTGCACAGTAGTGCTGGGTGGAATTTTCAAATTCTGATGGAACTGGATCCCGTCTAATTTCACAAAATTCCTCTGGTAGCAAAATTTTGAAAGCTGAATGTTTATCATGGATTAGTCATCCATGGTATCCATGGTTTACATAAAGCATGGATTCCTTTTCCGAAATTTGTGGAAAATTATTCCACAGTTTACGCAAACCACTGAAACGTATTCCATGGCTTATAAAGAAATACTTTTTAGTATTCCACAGAATTCAAAATTCCAGAGAGCATTTAAGAAGTAAAATTGTCATTCTGTACAAATTTGAATAACAGAATTTTGCATTCCCTGGTGAAATTCCTCATTTTGTACAACTCTACTCCAAAGTCCTCTCTAGACAAGACTACCTGTGGGAAAGCTAACACCATGGGCCACCACAGGAACAAAGAATGGAGACCCAGGCTATAGGTATCATCATAGTATCCTCTGTCCTCTAACCAACCCCATATATCTATCCCATGCTCTCTTGAATCCCTACACCATTTTGACACCTACCACCTCCTCAGGTAATTTGTTCCAGGGTTCAACCACCCTCTCAGTGAAATAACATCCCCTTATATTACCTTTAAATCTGCCTCCTTCCAATCTTAAAGTGTGACCTCTTGTTTTAACTCTGACTTTCCTTTTAAATAGACTTTCTTCCCTCACTTTATTTATCCCCTTCGTGTACTTGAATGTCTGTATCATGTCTCCTCTCTCTCTTTCTCTTCTAAATTCCATGTAAGGTGGTGTTAGGGCTGAAAGGTTGCTATGAGGACATAAAGGGGGCACAGGCTGAGAGATGGGACAAAAACAATAGACCATATCAAAAAAGAAAAGACCGCAGCTTTTTAGGCAGAGTCTGGTGGTAAACAAGCCAAGCAGAGGTTTAGTAGGGTCTGCCATAATGGAGACATCTGGTGCCGAGGGTCCTGGACATCTGTAAAGTGTCTTGGGGCAAACAAAGCTAGAAACAGAGAGAATTTACAGAGTAGGGTTACCACCTTTTAAGAAGCCCAAAGTGGGACATTTCTTACCGAAACATGATTTTTCGCAGGACAGTAAGTAACTTCGACCGATGCAACAGACTTGTTTTCTCTATATAATCAGAATTAAGGCTAAGTATTGTAGTTTCTTAGTTGCTTCTATTGTTTCTTAGCATTTTAAGGTGTTTTATTTAAGGTATTGCAGTTTTCTGCAACATTTAGTGGAAAGTCAGAAAATATTTTTTCTACTATAAAATCAAGACATTTAGTAATTTTCATGTTTTTTGCAGGACACAGTTGCCCAAATCAGGACTGTCCTGCAAAAAATTAGGACAGGTGGTAACACTATTACAGAGGCTAGTTCTGCTTGCAACATCCTGTCTCAAAAGAGGCTGATAAGAAAGGTTTCTTATTCCCATCAGGGTAAGTAAATAATTTAATTTGATTGGTTACAGTGATTCAAAAGGAAATATGTAATTTGGTCATAACTATAGACTGGTGAGCCTAACTTCAATACTATACAAAATGGCAGAAAGCTTCTTGAAAACAAAATTAGAAGAAAATCTAGATATGATTAACTATGAAGATCAGAAGCAACACGGCTTCAAAAAAAATTGAGCGTGCATTACAAATCAATTATGATTTTATGAACAAGTGAACAAAAACTTATATGACAATATACCAATTGGCGAAATCTTCCTAGATTTTCAAAAAGCATTTGATAAAGTATCACACAATAGTCTGCTAAATAAAATAGAAAAAATAGGAATTGATGATAGGTTGATTAAATGGATAGAAAATTGGCTGAAAGATAGGAGACAGCAAGTAAGAGTGCTGGATACTTATTCCAACACTGCAATGGTATCTAGTGGCGTGCCTCAAGGCTCAGTTTTAGGATCGGCTTTACTTGCTCTAGTCATAAGTGGCCTCCATCAGGACATAACGAACATGATGGTGACATTTGCTCATGACATCAAATTGGGTGGACAAGTAGGCACTATAAAAAGATGCTACAAGTCTTAAAAATACCCTTTGAAAGACAGAACATTGGTCAGAAGAAAATAAAATGCCCTTTGGCACAGAAAAAAGTACGGTAATGCACTTAGGAAAAAATAATGTAAATCAGAAATATGATCTCAATGGAATACGGCTAAGAACAACAGTGAATGAAAGGGACTGCTGCATGACAATAGATAAGGAACTTAACTTTAAACATCACAGAACTCTGATGATTCAAAAAGCAAACTACATGATTAGAAACATAAAAAGGAGTTTTGCAAACAAATCAAAAGGATGTATGTAACTGTTATACACAACATATGTGAGGCTGCTTATGGACTATGGCTCTCTGTTATGGTGTCCATACGCTAGAGCGGAGATAGAAAAAGTAGAAAGAGTACAGCATAAGTACATAAAAACGATTGTATCCCTAAAGAAACATAACTATTAGGATAGGTTAAAATAATTAGGATTATTCTCATTGGCGCAGAGGAGAGTAAGAGGGGATTTATTAACACTTTTCAAAATAATGGGAGATCCAGAGTTAATGGAAGAAATGGGTATAAAAATTCAGAACAAACTGAAGAAGCTAAGGGCACATAATTTACAGATAAAAATGGATACCGTTAAAAAAAAAAACAATAGGTATTTCTCATTTATAAACAGCACTGGAAGAATCTGGAATTATTTACCAAGCAATGTCGTCCACAGTAAGACTGTAAGCTGTTTTAAACAAGAACTAGATAACTTCAAGCAATTACGATGGACCCGCTAAATGTGGGGAATTGTATCAATGGGCAAATAAGCCTTCTTCAATTCCAAAACCCAGTTTATAAGCATAAAAACTAGAAAAACAGTTCTTACAAATTTGTGACCAGCCAGACTGCCAGCACAGTGTTAGGGTTGCCGCATGCAATGTTGGAGACCTGGATTCATAATCTGGCCCAGAACGCCAGAGGGCAGGTGGTGGAAAGAAGGACTTAATGTCTTAGAGGTCACATTCCTTCTTAAGGGAGGGAGGGTTGCTACCTCTGCTGCAAGCCTTCCTCCTGGGTGATCATGGGTGACAGGGTACCAGAGGTACCCTGGGAGGGAGCACACCAGCCAGGCTCTGCGCTGGCATGCTCAGTGTGTGTACTTTTGGAGTGTGTATCATGCCAGTGTCCTGTGGGACTGAGGATGAAACACAAGAAAATCTCCAGTGCACAGCAGGAGAATGCAGAGTGCTCTGGGGTCCTGATCCAGTGACTGATCACCCACCATAACGTCTCTCTCTGTGATGAGGGACAACACCCTAAGCTCTCCATGCCCCAGCATGAATAGCCCTGCCATGGGGTGCAAGCCATGAAGATAAAAGGTTACACGTCAGAGAAGTTTTTTTTGGGGGGGGGGGACTGGGAGATAATCCAGTTAAATGGGGCAGTGTCAATGCACAAGGGAAAAACATGCAAATTAAAAAATAAAAATCTTTACCCCCATTTCAGTAGTAATATTAAAGCACTCCAGGGGTTGGTTTTGTACGAATTAATCATCCCCTATGTTACAAATTGCATGGATTTGCCTTGTACCTCATTGCCCCCTTAGGGGAAGCAACTCATGTTAACTATCCCCTGGCCATCATGCCTGGTGTTGTGCTGTTCCGAAATGTGTGCTAGCACCCTCCTGATACAGTAGATACACAGTATGAATCCAGCATGTGAAGTCAAATTGTAACCTAGAGGGAAGGGGTTTTTAAACATTGCTAGTGGTGGGCATCTTTAATTACTTGAGTTATTAACGTTAAAATTAGTAATGAAAGTTGTTTCAGAACATTAGAGATAAATAAAAATATACTGATCATGAATCTAATTAAATCAGAAATATAGGATTGCTAAAAAAAAAAATGTATGAATTTTTTTTTGTCAACTAACAAATACTGCTGCTTTAAGAAGCCGGGTAGTTTATCTTGACAAAGGTTATTTTAATCTCCAGCACCCCCCACCCCCACCCATTTCTGGTGTGCTGCTTACATGCATCACATATTACAGCCATGTGGTTGCCTTTCTTTCTGAGTTAGGCAGAGTATGATCAAGATAATGCCTGCTTTTTAATGAGGAACAGGGTTGATGATAATTAAATAGGGACATTTTTATAAATGTTTTCATTCTTTCTGGTTTGATGTGGCCATCATCTGGACATGAAAGTTCTTTAATGTTCTGTAATTAGGGTACAAATGGGTTTCATTGCATGGGTGTGACAACAATGGTAGGAGCTTGTTTTTGTTTTTTGGCTATCGGATTGTTTTAAGTAGTATAAGACTGCTAACAAGCAAAACTGCAGGCACACAGAGGGATTTACTGTAAGAGCAAAGAAAATCAAGGGCCGAAAGACTGACTGAGCTTGGTGGTACCACATACCAAAACCTGCTGCACGCTCTAGCAATAATTAAGTTTAAAAGAATGAGACAATTCCTTCAATGTACTGTGCAGTTAACCCATTCTGCTGTTTTTGGGACCAAAGCATTCTGCATGCTATAGAGGTATTAGGAAATTGTTGTATATGTGAACAGTAGTACCATCTACATGTAAGAGAAATAAATGACAGTTACACAGCCCTGAGAAAGAGTAACAGCACAGTGACCTCTGGTAGTGCTTGTTGAGATTGCAGTGTATGATGTTAAAAGTCTCAGTCTGAGCCAGCCTGGTGGCACAGATGACTGAGACACTGGCGCCTTACCTTCTGCCATGCTGGTGACCCAGGTTCAGGGACTGATGAGGGTTGCTCCGGGGCTGGCCTGGTGAGGGAGGACTCAGCATCCTACGATGGCTCTCCTCCCTCAGGGAGGGGGATTCTGAACCCTGCCACTTGTAGGAGGCCAGCTGAGTGCATTGTTTGTGCCAGCAGACATGGGGTGGGCGTGTGCTGATTTAGCACGCATGTGCAAGTGTGTGTGTCACATGCAAATGCCCCGGGAAAAAACGGAGGATACAGCCCTGGCTCACTCGGCATCAATATTCCCATTCAAGTAGATGTATGTGAAGCACTCAAGGAATTAGAAGGGCAAGTAGTATATCGGCGAGACTCTGCATGCACATGCATGTCAGAAATTCATTGGCTCCACCATACTTAACATGGGAGAGATGGCTGCATTAACAAACCTTACCCATGAAAGCAACCATGGAGAGTACAGGTCACCCCCAAACAGCAGGATGTCATGGGAACTCTTCTCAGCATCCCTCGCACGCACCACACAACCCTACATGGCAGGCCACTGGCCAAAATCCTGGCTCTGTGTAAGTGGTGGTTAACCTGTAAGTTCACCAAATGGGTTGGTGATTGGGGTTGGGGGGATGCAGCCAGGACCGGGGCCAGCAGTCTGCAAAAGAAAAAGAAGATTCAGTCTAACCTCCCAGCAAGTAGCAATTTCTGTTTACCTCAATGATTAAAGTTTCTGACTTCAGGAACTGGGTTCCCAAAGGCTGGAGGTGCACCTACCCAACTAGAGGGGTCAAACCTAACAGGAATCATGTGGAACACATTGAAACTGGAAGTCAAAGTGGAATTAGACGGTCTCCCAGCAATACAGAAACATAAAAAATAAAGGCATCTTAAGGCTTAGAGACCCATCTAGTATATCTGAGCATGTCTCATTTTGGGACTGTACCCCTGTCAGTTCTCCCTACCCCCAGTCTGCCCCCTGACATACTATTTCCATGTGCCTGTCCCATCCCCTTTTGAAATCTCCCACAGTTTCAGGCCAGTTGACTGCCTCCTGCAGCTTTTCCACTCTGTTACCACTCTTTCTGTAAAAAGCAGTTCATGACATCCTTCCTGAACCTCTCCTCCCCCCCACCACCAGTTTCAGGGAGTTACCACTGACACCCATGTTACCACTCACTGTGAGCAAATCACTGCTGCCCACCTTGTTTTTCCATGGAGGTACCTGAATGTCTCAGTCATGTCACAGTCCAAACAGCAATAGCTGCTCAAACAACAGACATGCCAGCCAATACTTAATTAAACCACAACATGACAAAAATCAGCACCATCTGTTCATACGTAGTGCAAAAGTGCAGCTTATTCAAATACTATACACACAGACAGCTAAAAAGTGTAATTTTCACGTCAGCATGCTCGCACAAAAGAAAACGCTGAAGTACTGACTAAACATCCCTGTTTAGTTGGGACCATGGTGTTCTTGTGTGTGGGCATAACTTTTTTTTTCAACTTTCTTTATCCACCGTGGCTGCTGTCCTGTGCCACCCTTACCTGACTCAGGGTCTTTTGGGATCTTCCATGTGCTACGTGCGCCCAGCGGTACTGCTGAGCTGGTGTTGAGGCTTCATCATGAGGCAACCCCCGATTTTTCCCACCTGTTTTCTCCTTTTCAGATTTTACCCAGGACCCCAGATGTAGCGTCGCATGTGCATGGAGGTGCACATATGTGTCACAGCTCCAGATCAGCCCCATCTGCCCTACCCGTGGTCTAGCACCGAGCTTCTCAGAGGTGGCACTGCCACCCGGCCTCCATTGGATGGTTGCCAACCACCGAGAGGCCCTTTTACACCCTCCCAAGGAGGAGAGCTGCCTGTCGGCAGCTCACACAACATCCTCCCCTCTCCCCGATGACCCAGGCTAGATCCCGAACCCGGGTCGTCGGAGTGGTGCAAGGTGTGGCTTCCAGCGCCTCTACCCTCTGCGCCACCAGGCCAGCCTTGTGTGGCATGATGACATGAAAACTGTACATGTTTTACATTTACCTGTATAGTGTTTGAATAAACTGCACTTTTACACAGTGTATGAGCAGATGGTGCCACTACCATTTCAATTACATCACTCCTTTTCTCCTGTCTGTCAGCATGTACAAGTGCTTCTCATAAGACCTACTTTACTCTGTTACCCCTGTATCATTTAGGGCAGCACCAGCCCTAGCTGTCCCAGGACCCTGTGTGAACCTCCTTGCTGGGGCCCCATGTCAGATGTTGGGGAGTCTCCAAGGAACATCCTTATCCCTATCATGGCCTCTCTGTATCTTCAATTTCAGCTAGGTTTGTGCCACTTTTACGCTTTCCTTGAATTTGAATACAGTCTCTAAGCAATGAGGAGATGAACACATCAGCGATCAGTTCTGGAGAAATTCAGACAGAGACAAAGGGGACAAGGAAGAAAGGTGGCCAACTGGACAGCTGAGGATTTTCGGGGACCCCTCTGCTCTTGAGGCAATGTGTGAATCCACAGTTCACACTATAATGAGGCCTGATTCAGGGGATTGTCCCTGCACCACCTCCAACCTGTTGCTGCCCTTCCTCAAGTGTGGACTCCAGAACTACACAAAATACTCCAAGTTAGGGTGAACCACAGATCTATACAGGGACTGTATTACCTTTCTCCTTCTGCTTGTGATCCCTCTCCTATGCATCCCAGCATCCAATTTGCCTTGCCCCCAGCCCTTGTACACTGTGCTGATTCCTTCATGTTCTCCATTAGTAACACCCCAGGTCCCTTTCCTCTGATGTGTCCCCACTACCACCCCATTCATCCTGTGCTCCAATGAACAATATATTGTTCTTCAGGGATTTTAAAAATCTCTATTGGTCCCAGGAGTAAAATGAAAGCTCCGCCAGGCTGAACTACAGTCTAATGTAAAAGCTGTGCATCAGTTATTTGATTTCAGTCACAAGAAATTTTTCTTGGATAGAACATGTGCAAAGGCTCCCTTTGATTTCCCCACAAATGCTCCGTTTTGAGCCAGCTGCTGCTTGCTTTGTAGCGAGATGGCAGGAAAGGGAAGGCAAGGTAGAATATCAGATGACTGAAATACTTACAGTCGCTTCAGCCCCGACAGACCCCTGAACGCTCCCGGCCAGACTGTGCTGATCAAGTTGTTTTTCAGGTCCCTGGGGAGACAGAAAAGAAGACAAAATGGAAACAAGTTATGGCAGTGCTTGGGGGTGCACGTAGACTATTTCCTGAACTGTATCTACAGTAACAACTGTGTCAAGTGTTCAGGTTACTCACAAATCCATGCTCTCTTGAAAATGTTAATATCTGATCAGTTTCAAATAGTTCTTTCATAGCTTGTTACTAAACACAGACTTATCTGCAGTTATGTATCTCAAGTTTAATAACATTTTGATTTCAGTACTTAGGCATTCTGGCTTGCCAATAAAGACGCACAGACATATGCACGCAGAGAGCCAATTGTTCCAATGAAAAGTGAGTTTCCTTCTGTGCAACACACTGTTCCTCAGAGCATGTCTTACTGAAGTAAATGTTATAGGAATGCTGACATATATAGGATACACTTTATATAATGTTTCTGCTACCACATTACTTAAACTACAATTACACAGAAAATTTGGTTACACTTTAAAGAGAAACGTCCACGTATAATTGGGCCATGCCTCAGTGTAAGGCATTGCCTAATTAGCTTTTCCACAAAGTGTTTTAATTTTTCACACTTAGAGCTGCTAAAATATATAGATTGTATCTGGTTGATTCTGCCTCCCTCCCGTCAGCATGTTGAGCTGCTTGGTGCACCCACAACCTCCTTCGGCTGTCCCAGGATGATGTATGAGACAGGGAGCAGCCATGGAGCATCTCTAGATGTCCTGTGTGAATGGAGCTATTACTAGCTCTGGTTTCCAATGCACATGTCCCGGTGCTATACCAAGACCAAGTATAGACTGGCTGGGTGCTGGCCAGTCTATATCTAGTCTTGGTATGGCACAGGGACTTGTCCATTATAAACCAGAGCCGTTAACAGTTCCATTCACACGGGATGTCTATGGACACTCTGTGGCTGCTCCCCGTCTCAAACTTCATCCTGGGACAGCTGCAGGAGGATGTGAGTGCGCTGGGAAGTTCAACATGCTGGCAGGAGGAAGGCAGGATCAATCAGATGCAATGTATACATTTCAGCAACCATAAGTTTACAAAATTAAGACACTTTGCGAAAAAAGCTAACTGGGCCATGCCTTACACTGAGGCATGGCCCGATTGCATGTGGACATTTCTGTTACATGTCTTTTTCAATGCAACCAATCATTAACTGCATGCAGCAGGGTAATTTATCTGTAGTTACATGCTTGTTGTTTGCAACTACATTGCAATTGCAATGCAGTTACGGTGTGATTACACTATAACTTGAATCTACATTAACACTACAGAGCAGTTACATATTTGGTCCATGTATGGTATGTACACAGGAGTTACCCTGCTGTTAGAGTTTAACTACTGTGTAATTACACTGTAGTTTTAGACACTTAAACAGGGTACTTCAAACTCTGTAATACAGGAGTGTGTATTACGTAAGAATAAAAAAAAAAAAAGTAAAAAGGTAATATTAAACAGCAGCTTCCTAGTAGCTGCTCCCCCCAGTGTAGTAGATAACTAACTTGTCCAGGAAAGGTTTTTTTTTTATTTTAGTCTTTGGTAACTGGGCGAGGCCCACTAGGCACAAGTGACTGTTTTCAGGGGTGACCTGGGAGCACTGGGCGGTTAAGTGACTTGCTCAGAGTCACACAGTATGCGAGTGGAGGTTGTGAGAATCAAACCCGGGTTGTGTGTTGAAGAAATGTGGCAGTGAAATTCCTCAATTAGAAAAAGTTATATCCCTCACAAACTTTATTTTGGCATAAATAAAGCAGGACGACTTCCCGACCGGAAAAGCCGCTTCACGCCCACACAGCTTCTTGTTTTGTGATGTCACAAAATGAAGGCTACATAGCACGCCCCATTGAGTTCTATGGGGATGATATTTTACACACTTACCATTTGGGACTGGAATAAATCAAGCGAGCCGATCGATTAACAGGGACCCTATTAGTCGATCAGTTGCTTTGATTTATTCCAGTCACAACTGTAAGTGGTATAAAAATGTATGAAAATATCACCCCCATAGAACTCAATGGGGTGCGCACATGCAGCCTTTATTCTGTGACACCACAAAGCAGGGCTGCGTGGGCCAGCATGAGGGCGTGGTTTTCTGATCAGGAAGTCGTTCCATTTTTATCGCCTACGCCGAAAATTAAGTTTACGAGGGATATAACTTTTTCTAATTGAGGAATTTCACTGCCGCATTTCTTCAACATACTCCTGGACAGGACAGTTATCGACCACACTGGGGGGGAGCAGTTGTGCAGCTACTAGGAAGCTGCTCTTTAAATGTACATGGAAAATGGAATCAACATTTCAACCATAGGTCTTCTTCAGGAATTATCTAAGGTCACACTTTAAGTATCAGTTTCAATGTAACTTTGGAGTAGGTAATCATTAATTGCATGCAATGGGGTAATTATACTGTAGTTACACATTTGTTGCACGTAAATGCATTGCAATTGCAATGCAGTTACATTGTAACTACAAACAGAAAACAGTCAAAGTTAGTGGACAGGTAAAGGAAAATGAGGATATATATGTGAAGAAGGAAAATGGGTGGGTGGTGGATCCAGGCGAAAAGGTGATAATAGGTAAGTCAAGAAAAGAAGCTGATAAACAAAAAGGTGTTGATGGGGAGGGAGAGACATATTAGGAGTGAATGAACTGAAGAGTTATCAAGTATAGTCTAATCAACTGGGCATATTAAGAAGGCTGAAAGGTAATACATGCAGGGAAAAGAGACAGGGAACCTTGGAATGTGTGTATTATGACCACTGTATTATGGAGTTAGTCACAGCTGTCTCCTGTACTGCACTAGATTAACCACAGCGCCATTATGGAACTCAGTTTCACTTTCTCAACATACTAAACTGAACAGCACAGCTTTGGTTTCAAAATCAATAATTATAAAATATAAATCATAGGCTGTATAATTTCTTGCTTTTATTTTTACACACCCACAGTTTGTGTGTTTTTATTCTTTTTTTTAAATTTAAAAAAATACACGCAAACTTCTCTTTTGTAGTTTATGAGTAATGCACACCTTGGGTGTGTAAAAAACCTCATAATTTTCCATATTACACAGCAAAGGAGAATGTTCATTAAAACTTTACACAACTGGTACATGTATGTGCATAGTGGTTACTCTGCAGTTATTGTGTGACTAAACTGTAATTAGTTTAGTTTCTGCACACCCATTGTTTAACTTTTTTCTTTTGAGTGTAATGAACTAACATGCAGCAAAGAGTGCTCCCTGACCTCACGGTACAACAGGTGTGTAGTAATAGCTGAGAATACTGGGTTCAAGCCATATTAAAAGGAATACTTATTTTATTATTTCAAATGTAAAAAAAAGTGCTATAGCAGATGACAAATGGGTATTTTATAAGACAGGAGGTAAGGGGCACTCTAAAATGGAATAAAAAGGCAAATGTCAAAATGTTCACCATAACATGCATTGCTCTTTTAATTTTAAAATCAAAATATTACACTTTGCAGAAAATTAGCGAAACCCCTGTGAGTGGAAATGGACTATGTCGACTGAAATTTGAACTTCAGAATTTTAGAACTATTAGCATGAGATGCCCTGTTATGTTTGTAAGAGTGCTTGGAATGTTTAGAAACAAACAAACCCGACTAATAGAAAACAATGTCATGATCTGTACTATACATTAGTGTACGTGTGAACACATTAGTATGTTTGTGTGCATGTTTGTGTGTATTAATGTATGTGCACGTAATTTAGAGCTAACATGTGTTGGTGTGTATGTGTGTGTGTATACAGTACAACACCATACATTTCTGCTTAAAGTTGAACCAGCATAACATTTTGTGGTGATTTGCATATACAGTCCATGATGCTTTGCATTATTGGGGTATGTGTGATTTTGTATTTCTTTGAAACTTGGCTTCCTGGCCAATGCCCTTTGGGGTAACCCTTGCCTCAGTGCTTGCACACTAAGGTTCTTTGTCTTTTAGCTTGTTTTTTGTTTTTATTGGGCTCACCACAACCTAGTCCAGATAGACCAACTTAAGGTAGCTGGTTCATTCCACTGGGATGCCATACAGACAAGGCACACTGATGAGTCTTAGTAGGATGAAATACATGTTTTGTGTCTTCTGTTGGCACTCTTTGCAGATTGTGTGAGAGGCCTTATGGCACCATACATTTCTGCTTAAAGTTGAACCAGCATAACATTTTGTGGTGATCTGCATATACAGCCTATGATGCTTTGCATTATGGGGGTATATGTGATTTTGTATTTCTGTGTATACAGTGTATATATATATATATATATATATATATATATAAAACTGCATTTGTGTATATATTGCTATGTGTGTGTGTGTATGCATGTCCCTGTGTCTGTGTGCATGTTGCTTTGTGTCCACCCCAGCCCACTGCCACAAATGATCTCACACATATGCACTTATATTGTAAGGCCAGCTATTGATGGCACCAGTCAGCTCTCGTTTTCTTTAAAATTAAACTTGGAGGCTGAAATAGGAGGAAGAGGGGAGACATGTCTGCGACATCCAAGTACCTCCATGGGATAAACAGGGCGAACAGCAAGGAGTTGTTCACAATGAGTGGTAAGAGGAGCTCCAAGGGAAACTCCATGAAACTGGCAGGGGGAGAGTTAAAAAGAATGTCAGAAAGTACTTTTTCTATGGAACGAGTGGTGGCAGACTGTAACAAACTTCTGGAAGAGGTCATCAGTGCTGAAGCAAGAGGGGGGTTCTAAAAGGGATGGGATCAGTACATGGAAAAAGTGTATATGGGGGTAGCTGGAGAGAGAGGGAGGAGAAGAAATGAGGATGGGCAGATGCAGCCTTTTTCTGCCAACATTTTCTAGGTTTCTAGGTTTAAGTAGGAAGTGTCATCACATCCTCTTATTTTGTTGTTTAACAGTGCACTCACACAAGACAGCCCGATGGAGATACAACATCTCCGTCTCAGTAGGGTCATGCATCTGCCCAAGGTTACAGATGGCACAGATGGCAACCCAGGAGGCAAAAGTGACTTCCTCTGGGTCACACAGTATGTGAGTCAGATGGCAGAATTTTCAAAGAGATCCATCCGGATCCACCAGTCTGCAGTTTCAGAGCAGACTTGCATCTGGATCTACTGGAATGTAACAGTTCCCTCCGTCTGTTTGATTTTCATCTCAATTTGTGTAAAAAAATGAAGCAAATTGAATTTGTGTCAGATTTTGTGCAAATTGCTGCAAAGTGCCACTTTTTGTTGCAAAAGAACACAACTTTTGAAAATATGGTGGGCGTACACAGATGTAGATGTATCACAGAATTACATCCACTTCTGTCTTTTTTTGAAAAATACAGCTCTGTTTCTCTGATAGGATTCTATGTGGAAATGGTCACTGCGACCACCAACACAGTTTTTGTAGTTTTTTTCACTGCGTGTGGAAGGGGAAGCAGTGGTAAGGGGGTTGCTTAATAACAAATGTTTTTTCCTAGCAGGGAAAATGGTCTAATCAGCACATGTTCTGTTTAAAATGTATTAATCCTTTATTCAGTCTGTGGAGAAGCACCACTATGACATGCATTTTCTCTCTAAGTGGGTCCTAGGAAGACAGTAGGTAGCAGTGTAATGTTACAGGGATTAATTTGAAGGATGCTTACAGATGCAATGTAGTTAGAACACCAGCAGGGGGGTGTAACAGTGCACCAGAAGCAGGGAGCTGCGCAAGATGAAAGGCCGGAGAGAATGGAAGAAACTACAACATTACTTTTACAAAAAGAAGCATGATTAGCAGAAACTACTGCTGTACCTTCTCCATGAACCTTAGCTAACTGTGAGTTGAATCACTGAAGCATACAAAGGGGGCCAGGGGAAAGGGAGAGGGGTGGCATGGAGAAAGGAGGGTAGGACATTTTTAAACACAATGAAAGGAAGATTGTGTAATTTAGTGGTTAGAGAGCAGACCTAAGACCAAGAGATCTCAGATTCGCATCTCATCACAGTCATTGATAAATTGTGTGACCTTCCATGAGCCACTTAACCTTCCTGTGCTTACACAGAAACATAGCAGTATGATGCTGGAAGGGACTTGGGGTCTATCTAGTTTGCCTCTCCTGCTGCACAGCAGTGACTGCACCTAATCTGAGTATGGACACACATCCAAGCTGAACAGACAGAATGTTATCCTTGCTTATGCTGTGTAACGGTCAATGAATTCTCCCTCAGGAATCTGTCTAGTTCAGCTTTGAAAGCCTGAATAATGTTAGCTTGCACAACTTCACCAGGTAGGTTGTTCCATATGTTAACCACACACTGTATAATGCTTTCTTTTTTTTTCTCTTTTTTTTTAATTTATAATTTCTCCACCTTCCACAGAGCTGGCAGGCAGCTCCATCACCTCTCTGGCCTGGCATCCTGCACTGATCCTTCCCTGGTAGATCCCTCACGGGTACCACCCCCCTCCATGACAAGGCTGAGGAGAGGAGCATTGACTTTCCCCCCTCCCCAGAAGCCAGTGTCCAGATTCCAGGGGGATGGTGCGGGGGTAGCTGGGCCATCATTGAGCCTGGCAGTTCCATTGTCCTCCTGGTTTTCTCCCCCAGACCCACGAACGTGCAATGGGTGAACGGCTGGGCTCCGCCACCACCTCCGCAGAGGTAGCCTCACGTCCAGAACGTGGGTCCCACACTCTTCTGGCTGCGTTCCTGTGCTGACACCCAGCCACCACTGGGTTTCTGTCTACAGTGCACAGTACTGTCCCCCTTCCCCGAGGAAGGAAAGCTGTCTATGAATGCTCAACCCTTCCTCACCCCTGCCAACCCCCAAGCAACCCAAATCCATTCGCGAACCCGAGTCACCAGAGTGGCGTGAGGTGTGGCGTGCAGCACCTCAACCCTCAGCGCCACCAGGCCAGCCCCATTGAATAATACTTTCTAACATTACCGCTTATCCCCTCCACTTCTGTTTGAGGGTATGCCACCTAGTTCTTCTTGCACTCACCAACACAGATATCTATCATCCTGCCTACCCTCTTTAGTATTCAGAATACCACTTGATCTTGCTAATGTCCTGACTGCACTGCAGCAACCCGAACTGAATGCAGTACTCAGGGTGTACTGAATGCAGTACTCAGGGTGTACTGAATGCATACTCAGGGCGTACTGAATGCAGTACTCAGGGTTTACTGAATGCATACTCAGGGTGTGCTGAATGCAGTACTCAGGGTGTACTGAATGCATGCTCAAGGTGTACTGAATGCATACTCAGGGTGTACTGAATGCAGTACTGAGGGTGTACTGAATGCATACTCAGGGTGTACTGAATGCACACTTGGGGTGTACTGAATGCAGTACTCAGGGTGTACTGAATGCATACTCAGGGTGTACTGAATGCAGTACTCAGGGTGTACTGAATGCATACTCAGGGCGTACTGAATGCAGTACTCAGGGTGTACTGAATGCATACTCAGGGCGTACTGAATGCAGTACTCAGGGTGTACTGAATGCATGTTCAGGGTGTACTGAATGCAGTACTCAGGGTGTACTGAATGCATATTCAGGGTGTACTGAATGCAGTACTCAGGGTGTACTGAATGCATACTCAGGGTGTACTGAATGCAGTACTCAGGGTGTACTGAATGCATACACAAGGTGTACTGAATGCAGTGCTCAGGGTGTACTTAATCTAGTACTCAGGGTGTACTGAATGCACACTCGGGGTATACTGAATGCAGTACTCAGGGTGTACTGAATGCATACTCAAGGTGTACTGAATGCAGTACTCAGGGTGTGGACTATCAAGGCCTTGTACTGAGGCAGGGTCACCTCCCATGATCACAGTGCTCCCAGCTATAAAACTGGTTCTAAGCAGAACACTACTGAAATTAAGCTGTTGCATCTCAGTCTATCCTCAGTAAACAAAATAGGAATGGTGTCATTATTCAGACCACACTAGTTATATCACTGAGGCGTTCAAGTGATTTTTTTTTTTAGCAACTGGCAAAATCATGGAAAATAGTTAGGAATCAGTGTCATGTTTAAAGAGCAAGTGGCCTCCCAGTAAAAAATTATAGTAGGCAGTGCTTTTATGATAGTAGCTTCGTCATGTAGTTTTTAAGATAGGTACCTAAACCTTGAAAAATGTATGGCTACTTAACATATTTTTGATTGCCCACTTGCAATTTTTGAGTGGCACATTATTCATGTGGCTACTTGATTTTTACACCCTGTAACCAAAACAAACAGAACCCAAGGTGCTCTATCTGAATTCCAACAATTCTACTAATAATAGGGGTCAGAATGTATCCTAAAGGTGGCAGTATAGTATAGTGGCTGTTGGCACTGAGCTGCAGACTTGGAGACCTGGGTTTGAATCCCATCAGCCCCCACTTGCATTCTGTGTAACCGTGAGCAAGTCACTTAACTTCCTTGTGCTCCCAGGTAGCACATGGAAACAAGGTCCAGCTCAGTGTGCCTTTCCTTGTTAAACAATTTCCCCTTTTCCTTCCTTAAAGAGCTGGGTCACCTGATTCTCATTCCTCTGCCCCACGAGCTAGAATTCTGACATTCAGTTCAAACACCAAGGGCTGGTCAAATTTACATATTTACATGATGCTGGCCTCAAGTAAGTTTCAGGAACACAGTCATCTTTAAAAGTTGTATTTATTGATTTAGTAGGTAAAATATGTAGGCATGATATTTGTAAGGCACTCTTCTGAAGCTCAGAGCACCAAATTTCAAATGAACATAACACAGGATAAGAGATGTTGTGTACAGCCGACAGATACAGCTCTAGCCACTTGCATGTTGTTTTTCTGCTGTGGCACAGTTTGGCAGATCAATTACATAACAAAAGGAAAATACAAGACCATTTTCTTCTGTTAATTGTGCCATTGTGATTTCTGCAATGATCTGCCATGACAGGGTGCCTGACAAAAGCACAGTATATTGCTGGCCTCCACTATACAAAACATACACCCATCCAATCAATAGTCAGGAATCATTCAGCAAATAATACAAAATGCTAAATATTCAATTCGTAACAGAAGATCTGAATAAATAAATATTAAGGCAAAAGCTTTTTAACTGTTTAAAACTACAGACATTGAGAGACAGGCAGAGACATATAGGTAGTACATTCCACAGGCCGGAAGCTGTGACTGCAAATGATCAGTGGCCAGCGGGTTTTAAATAAGACGGTGGAATACTAAAGTCCCAGGCCTGTCAAACAAGTAGTTCTAACAGGCAAATGGGGTTCAGGAGTTTCCAGAGATACAGAGGATTCAGTCCATTTAGGGCTTTGTACAGTATATCAGTATGAGGACCTTGTAGTCGATCTGCTGCATAATAGGCATCCTGTGCAGACCCCACAGCAAGAGAGGGATGTGATCAGACTTTGACACAGATGTCAGAAACCTGGCATTCTGTACTAACTGCAGAGGACAGATTGCATGGCACCAAGAGGTAAGCCCTTATAAAACACACCATGGAAGATCAAACATCACTACATAGTTTGACACCTTGCACTGGACCAACATGTTTTCTTTTTTCTCTTTCTGTTTTTGCTCCTCTCTCTCTCTAGAACCAGGTTCCCTTCCTTCAGTGTCCCCAGTCCCATCACCCTGCCATCCCTGGGACTTACCCAGCTCTGTCCTATGCCCTGTGGTGTTCCTCCCCCCCCATGGTGAGGCCACTGAAATGGAGGTTGAACCCAATGGTGACTGTATCCACAAATCTGGATTGGCGCCCAGTCTGTGGGTGCAGATCCTGCTATGGGACACTGAGTTCATCCTGCAGTCAGCCCTGCTGTTTCCTATTTCTATCTCCCCGAGGATGTCTCACACCACAATGTCATGACAGGGCTTCCCACGCAACATTGGAGACTTCACTTTCCCATCTGTACTAGTCTCCACTGCACCTCCCCCTGTGATCACCCAGGGGATGGTATGGTAGCAGGGAGCCAGAACCCTCACCCTAGAGGAAGGGAGCATCTGCTCAGATGCTCAACCTTCCTCCACCAGCTGATCCTCCGACACCCAAAGTTTGCTCTCAAACTTGGGTCGTCAGCGCTGCAAGGGGTAGTGCTACTGCCGCGCTGGTGGGCTAGCAGCAACACATGTTTTATACAAAGATGGTATTGTACACAAAATTTCACTGTCACACAGGTCCCTTCCTGAAAAGATCCCAAACTAGAAGAGATGAACGCTTTCACCAGTGTTTCCAGGTCTGCAGGTTCCACAAAAGGAGCAGTCTGCCATTATTCCTTTTATGCAAGAAGAAGCCCCTGAGTACTGTCGACACTTGAGATTAAGTGTCAGCCCCCTCATCAAGGACTAGCCCCAGACTGTGTACCATTCTTTCACCTTTCGACTAAACCCCATCTAGGACAGGGATCTTAAAGAAGAACTGCATTAAACCTGCAAGACATTTTTATGTTCATGTTAACATCTGCACAAAGTAAACAGATTGCTGTGATAGTGGATTTGAGAGGTGTGTCACTGTTGGTCCAATGCAGGGCAGTCTGCAATGGGATTGAAAGTATTAGACCAATCCTCAGTCAGGCTGATTATGACACTCTTCCGGGCTTGTTGAGTAGAAACTTCATGAAGTTCAAAGAAAAGAGCCATCCAAATCACAGGGCACCTCTTTGCTTTGATCTGCATGACACCACCCAGCAAACGGCTGATCACATCATGATCAGCCTGTACTTCATCCCCCCAAGGCAGCCTCCCACTGCCAAGTATCCCTCCCCTTAACTTTCGGTGCCATGGTCCATAAAAACAACTCCCCCCCAACCGCCAAGTATACCTCCCATCTCCCAATTTCTCCCATACTCTGATCTGTGAAAACAACTTCTTCCCACTGTGAGTTACCCTACCACCTCCCCGTCGCTTCCTGTGCCAGTCCATGAAATTGACTCCCTCCCACTACTGAGTATCTCTCCCACACCCCCGTCACTTTCCTTGCCCCATAAATGTTAAACTGATACTGGGGTGCCCAATCCCCAGTCTCGGTACTCGAAATAAAGAAGATCATCCCTCACAGTCTTTTTTATTTTTATTTTGCACATACACCCTGCAAAAAAGAAAACAGTCCATCGATGTCTACTACTGCTGCTGCTGCTCCCTACTGCCATTACCCACTCCCCACCTGATCCCCCTTTCAACATCCACCACCCCACAACCTCCTACTCCTTACTTACCTACCAAGGGTCCAATGCTGTAGTCCTCTCCAGACTGAAGACACGTCTCCAGTCTTCAACACCAGACTGGGAACTAAGGAAATCAGGTAAGCATGTCAATGTATTTCAGTGTGTTTTGAACTTGTACTCATAACTTGGTAATTTTTTAATATTTTTGCCCAAGATCTTCTACATGGCCTTTTTGGGACCCTGCCTCAGGTAGGTGAAAATTTTCAATTGCAGCCCAAAAGGTGATTTTGCAGTCACTCCACAAAAATCACTTTTTTGAGTGGTATTTTAACATTTTCAACTACAGGGTTCATGAGGTGGGGTCATAAGAAGACTATGTTGAAAATTTGGGGTCAAAATATTAAAAACAACAAACATGTTATGGTATGTTGACATGTTTGAATGCTTGTTCAATAATTTGGGTATTTTTCAATATTTTGACACCCAATTTTCAACATAACCATTTGTACACACCACCTCATGAATGTGACAGGTGTTTTTCAAATCCTGGCCAAAATGTGATTCCAACTTGTAATGCGAAATTATGTTTTGGCCAGTATTTTATAAATGACACCTGTCATGTTCAGAAAATTTGAGGTCAAAATGAAAAAAAAAAAAAAAAAAACAACAAACAACAAAGTTATTAAGAAACATTGAATTGTTCCAATATTTGTTCATAACCTTATTTTTGCAGATTTTGATCCTCCTAATGTTCAACATATCCCTTGTGTTACCCCACCTCATGAACATGACGTATGAACATGACGGGTGTCATTTTTCAAATCCCCTCCGAAATATATTTTGACAGTTGCACTATGAAATTACCATTTGGATGGGATTTAAAAAATTCCACCAGTCTTGATCATAACAGCAGGTCATAAAAAGACTATGTTGGAAATTTCTGATCAAAATGTGGGAGCCCCCTGAAAATTAGATATTGCCTCTCAGCTGGCCTCCCCTGGGTAAATACAGTCTAAAAATGTGTAATAGCCAGACATCACTGAAAATGAGATATTGTATCTCGTCTGGTCTATCTTGGGTAAATATATAGTAAAAATGTGTACAGGCAGAACGTGGTACAACAGCAATGCAAGCGATGAACATTTGGCACTGACAAATACTTGTTTCCTGTAGAAGCTCCAGTAAATACTGATTCCAGTTCTGTTGCTGTTCAACCTTTACCAACCTTGTAACAAATTTGTGTGTTTCTGATTTACCCACTGCTGGTAAGTACCATTTTAGATATGGAAAATGAAGATTGTGCCCCTTTCCACCACAGAGTTCCATCATAGAACATGAGTGCATTGTGACATTGATGTAAGAGTTTAACAAAGACATTGGAGTTCTAAAATCCATACTACCAGTGTGCAGATCAAAAACTACCAATGAATTTACAGAAACAACAGTTAGGATGGAACAATAATAGAAAGCAAACCACTATTTGTAAAACGATTTCTATAATGCAGGCTAAATACAATTCTCTTTTAAATTTACACATTAATGAGGAGACCTGTTAATCTGACCAAATCACCAGCAGCTCTGTTTTTCCTGGATTTAGTGCCAGCCAGCTGAAGGTCATCCAGTCGCTGATCTCTGACAGACAATATTTAGGCATCTGCACAGATGGAGTCAGGTTAGGTGGGGAGGAAAAACTATAGCTTAGTGACATCAGCAGAGTAAAGAAACACAACACTGTACCATCTCATAGTCTCCCTTAGTGGAAGCATATACACAGAGAACAACAACAGGGACAAGACAGACCCCTGAGGAACACCAAGGTCCAGGGCAATCGAGCACCACCAGAAAATTTCCATTATGACTGACTGCTGCTTTCTGAGAGAAATATCCCAAACCATATGATAAGTTCTAACAGTTAACAAGTTTTGGTTTTCCCACAACTGCTTCAGTACTTCGACCAAAGCTGCTGTTTCTCAAAGTTTTAAGGGAAAAGTCATCCATCCAGCCATTTGCTGGCAATGAATATAACATTTCCAGTATCACTTTGAAGCTACATTTTCACACAACATCCTCACTTCCTGCTTAAGTTAAAGATGATATGCAATTGCCATGGAAACCCTGGAACATACATATGTTCAACTACTTTAGTGGTGGTGTGCCAGCAGACACCTGTCACGCTGGTCTGTATATCCCCGGCTATACACTACACTACATTTTATTAATATAATGTGAAAAACAGATGTGGCAGGATACTAGAGAGCTGGTGTTACTTTGCAGAGAACCTGTTGGGGTCTTGCCCTCAAGCTTTGAGGGCACCCAGCTGAAGATGTTGACTTATTAGCATCAACAAAGGCTTTAATTCAGCATGACGGTACATCAGATGAGGACTGGCCAATTGAGGGCCATAAACGCCCTTAGCCCCACTGTGTTTAAAAACAGTTGCCGCATTGATCTTCCTTATTACAGTTTGCTCCTAGAGTATACAACTTACAGTTTTCCTTTACAGCTCAACAGTTCTTCCTTCCCATCCTAATGTTTTCTCATTTTGTTTCATGTTTTCTAAGCAGAGCAGGAGGTTCCTTACCCCGAAGTCTCTCTCTGACCACCACTTTGATGGCTACAGCACTGCCATCAGCAGCAGCATGCTAAAACAAGATCCTCAGTGGCTTTCTACACCACAGACCTAATTCGCTGTCACTGCTTTAAAGAAACCATCAAAAGACAACACATGCTCACATTCTGTAATTCTCATAAAGTTATTTTTGTTTAATATACTACAACAGGGGGAACATTTTATAAACAAAATCCTCAGTCACATATGCAAAACAGATCCCACTAACAACCTAGAACTCCACATTAAGGCTACGTCGATGCCGAGTTTGCATATGGTGAACGTGCCAAATTCTGGTTTATAGACAATGATGAAGCAAGTCCGAAGGAACTTGGTTTCTGATTGGCACTTCAACATCATGGCACAACACTTTGTATAGGAAGCACACACTGAACATGTTCACATTTTTAGCAAGCCACACGACCAGCAGCAGCAAATCAGTGGTGCTTGACACAGAGAACTCCTCACGCTGCACACATCTCTGAGCCATTTCCTGCTCTTTCTCACAGGGGAAGGATCTGGCTATGTAAAGAGCTCCATTTATGTGACTGAATAGTGACTTGTAATCAGAAAACATTTGAAGCTGGCCCGGTGGTGCTGAGGGTTAAGGCGCTGGATGCCACACTTCATGCCACGCCGGTGACCTGTGTTCAGGAATGAGCACGGGTTGCCATGGGTCAGCAGGGAGATGAACTGAGTGTCTGATGGACTGCTCTCCAACTCTGGGGAGGGGGGAAATTCAGTGGCCGTGCTCACTTGACCCCTAGTGAAGGCTGGGGCTTGACAGCATTGAGCCGCACAACAGGGGGTGGGGACACGGCAGTCGCCTGATGGGGGGTGCACACGAGAGAGTGCGTGATCCCAGTCACTGCAGCATTGCACACTGCACTCCTGCATGGGGAGAAAAAGTGGAAATGGGTGCCCTAGTTGCCGCGGCTTGATGGCCGTCTATGAGCACCTGTGCCAGCTCCTGAGGGGATCACCATGTGGATCCGACTTGGTAGAGGAGTTGATAGCCCCTGCCACCCCACTATGGGGGGTAAGTCGTGGGGAAGTACGGTGATCGCTCAGCAGGAAGCCGGTGTTGGTCAGATGGCGGCTGGAGGACAGGATGTGAGGACATGAGAGAGCCGACTGGGGGCCCCAGGAATAAATAATCATACAAAAAAAAAAGAAAACATTTGAAATGATCACAGAAAGTAAAGTTATGTAAGAACTTACCGTAACAGTAGATCTTCGAGAGAGGCTCTTGCAGTAGGTATTTACATTTAGGACTGACCTGCCAGGTGTCAGGACCCCACGGAAAAATTTCTAGCTAGCAGTCTGTGGCGGGGGACCACCCCCACGTCAGGAGACCGGTGTCATACGACGTCAGTATAAAAGGGCAGTCCCCCATGACCGCCTTCCAGTTCTTTCCCACCAAAGGCCAAAAGAGGCAAGACGAGAGAGATGAGGATATTTTTTCCCCAAGGAAATGTAGCCAAAAAAGCTTAGGGGGATGGAGGTCAGGAAGGCAATACCTACTGCAAGAGCCTCTCTTGAAGATCTACTGTTATGGTAAGTTCTTGCGTAACTGTACAATCTTACTTCGAGAGGGCTCTTGCAGTTGGTATTCACATATAGGACTGAGTCCCGAGCAGTCTGGAAAAAGGAAAAGTACTTGGGAGGAAGATTGTCTTCCATAGCATGGAACCTCAGGCTGAAACTGGTCTCATGAAAGGAGACCTTGTAGCAAAGCCAACCTGAAGCCTGCTCTATGGCGAGAGGCAATGTCCAAACTGTAGTGTTTCATAAAGGTATGGACAGAAGTCCAAGTTGCGGCTGCACAGATGTCTGCAGCTGACACATTCTTGAAACAAGCCACAGAGGCAGCTACTCCTCTGGTGGAGTGATTTCTGACTTGACCCAGTAGGGTCTTGTTGTACTTGTCATAACAGAAAGTGATACAATGAGCCAACCATTTTGATAGGCATTGCCTTGAAACAGCATTGCCTTCTCTTTTGCAAGCGAAAGAGACAAAAATCTGATCAATTTTCCTGAGATCCTTAGTCCGAGTGGTATAATGTCTCAGTAGTCTGTAAACATCCAAAGTATGCAAGAGATATTCCCCGTGATTGGAGTGTTGCGTAAAGAAAGCTGATAACTCAATGGATTGATTCAGCGTTGATTCAGCCACCACCTTAGGGAGAGACTTAGGGTTGGTGCATAGAGCCACAGGTTCCTTGTGAGAAATCAAGTGTGGAGTTTTGCACATCAAGGCCTGAAGCTTGGAAATGCACCGAGCAGAAGTAATGGCCACTAGGAAGAGTGTCTTCCAAGAAAGGAACTTTAAATCAGCTGTAGCTTCTGACTCAAAGGGAGGCAGGGTAAGCTTCTCCAGAATGAAATTCAAGTCCCAAGGAGGGGCAGGAATGCAGATGGGGGGTCTCAAATGGAGAACCCCTCTGAGGAAGGTCTTGGAGACTTCCAACTGAGCAAAAGTCCTGTCCCCGAAGGGAATATGGTAGGCTGAAATAGCGGCCATATGGACCTTTAACGAGGAATGGCTGAGACCCAGATTGAAGAGGTGATGCATGTGGTCCAGAACTTTATTGACTGGGCATGAGAAAGGTTCAAAGTCTTTTGAGCTAGCCCAAATAAAAAATCATTTCCACTTCATGGCATAGGTGGACCTGGTGGAAGGCTTTCTGGCCTCTACCAAGATGTCCGCTATGAGCGGAGAAACTCCAAAGTGGGCTTTTGCTACTTCTGCAGGAGCCACACATGTAAATGAAGGGATCTGAGACCTGGGTCAACAATTGTTGTGACAGAGGAAGAGGAAGTGGAGATCCTCTGAAAACTGTTGCAGAAGAGAGAACCAAAATTGCCTGGGCCAGAACGGAGCGATGAGAATCATTCAAGCTCGCTCCAATCTGAGTTTGTTCAGGACCCTCAGGATTAAGGGAATGGAAGGGAAGGCATAAATGAATCTGTCCCTCCAAGTGAGAGACAGAGCGTCCCACCAAAAAATGTCTCATCCTGGAGCGAGCAAGCAGAAGGCGGGAAGCTTTGCATTTTGGGGAGAAGCGAAGAGGTCTATCTGAGGTGTTCCCCATTGCTGAAAGATGTCGTTTATGACTTCTTGATCCAACTCCCATTTGTGGGATCTGACTGAGGACCAACTGAGTTGGTCCGCCAGTGTGTTTTCCACTCCCGGAATGTGAACAACAGTCAAGTGTAGGTGATGCTGGGTTGCCCAATGCCAGACTTTCATTGCTTCCCGGCACAGGGGGTAGGAGCGTGTTCCTCCCTGCTTGTTGAGATACCAGACTACACACATGTTGTCTGATTGTATGAGGAGATGACCGGGGAGGATGAGGGAGTGTAGGGCCTGAAGAGCATAAAGGACTGCTCTCAGTTCGAGCACATTTATGTGCAGATTTTGTTCAAACTTGGACCAGCTGTCCTGAGCCCTGTGAGACCCTACATGGGCACCCCAGCCTTCTCCTGACGCATCTGTCATCAATGTCTGGGAGGGGGGTTCAGTTTTGAAGTGAACTCCCAGGCAAATATTCTCCTGAACCATCCACCAATGCAAGTCCCTCATCATGGGATCGGAAACTAGTACCTCTTGGTCTACATTTTCCAAGGTGTGGTCCCATTCCAACCGAAGCATCCATTGATAGATCCTCATATGGAGCCAAGTGAGTGGGACTGTTGGAATGGCAGCTGCCATTAGCCTGAGGAGGCAGAGGACTAACCTAGCTCCGACCCTCCAGCGACCGGACAGAAGACGGATCTGAGTCTGAAGGGTGTCTACCTGTCTGGAGGCAAAAAGGCTTTGCTGGTGGTCATGTCCAGAATTGCCCCTATACATTGGAGACATTGGCAAGGGACCAAATGGGACTTGGCTTGGTTGATGGTGATACCCAGGCTGGTGAAAACCTGCAAGGTAAGGGAAAGGGAGTGCTGGAGTTCCTCCCTGGATGGGGCCACCAGGAGCCAGTTGTCCAGGTACGGGAATACCTGAACTCCCTGTGTACACAGGTGGGTGCTACCACAGACAGACATTTGTAAACACTCGGGGGGCCGAGGAAAGACCAAATAGGAGGGCCTTGAGTTGGTAGTGGTCCCCCTGAAAGCAAAAATGAAGGAATTTGTGGTGGGAAGGGCATATGGGGATATGCAGGTAGACATCCTGCATATCAAGAGCGCATAGCTACTGTTGCTGCCAAAGAAAAGGTAGAAGGCTCTGCAAGGAGAGCATTCTGAAGCATTTGTACTCCATGAACATATTCAGGGAGCCGAGGTCCAAGACAGGTCTCAGATCTCCCGTTTTCTTTGAACTAGGAAGAAATGGGAATAGTAACCTGTTCCCCAGAGATGAGTGGGAACTGGTTCTATCGCCGCCTTTGAAAGAAAGGAGATGATTTCCTCTAGGACCAGAGGAAGATGTTGCAGGGAGTAAGATGACTGGGGGGTGGTCTTTGGGGTGGTTTCTGCAGAAACTCTAATGAGTGTCCTGCTGTAATGAACTGGAGCACCCAAGCGTCTGATGTTATCCTCTCCCAACCTGGCAGATGGGAGGAGAATCTTCCCCCTACTGGTTCCTTTGGGACCTCCAGAGGCAGTGGAAGAGGCAGGGAGTCAGGAGGTGTGGGGCAGTGCAGCGCAGCACAGCGCAGCAGCAGCCGAGGCTCCCATGTTTTTTTTGCTGGGGGAGTCTTGGTTACTGGAGGGGCCCGACGTTTGTTGGCCCATTTGCTCTGTGTTTTTTTTCTCATTGTTGGTTTTGTCTACAAAAAGGATACAGTTGCCTTTGAGGGGGTCTGTACATAGAGATGATAGACTTTAGTGCAGTGCCCTTCTCCTGCAGTTCGGTAATGATGTCCTTGACATCACTCCCGAACAGTACCGAACCCCTGAAGGGAGCATCCTGGATAGCGGATTGCACTTCAGGGACCAAAACTGACACGTGGAGCCAGGCATAACACTGTAGGCCTACAGTGAATGCTGAGCTCCTTCCAGCTGTGTCCACTGCATCGTAAGTGGCATGAAGCATGTGCCAACTGGCCGAATGAGCATAACGGACAAGATCCGTCACTTCCTGCTTAGTCTGCAACTCAGGAAGGGAGTCCAGTTTAGATTCCACCTGACTAAGGATGGTCTTCTGAAAATCCCCCATATGTGCCACATAGTTCAGGGCTCTAATACTAAGGGTAGAAGAGAAATAGATATTCTTCCCATATTGGTCCAGAAGCCTAGATTCCTTATCAGGCAGAGACAAGCTGAGGTGCCTGGGATTTACGGAGCGGCCGTGAGCAGCACTGATGACGACCGCATCCACCTTGGGGTGGAGGCTAAGGAAGTCTACACCCTCAGAAGCCTGGTATAGCCTGTCCTCCTTCCTTGGAAGGGGGGCTAGCACAGATGGTTGTTTCCAAATAATGGAAACAAGATCCGCATGGGGCTCTATCCAGGGTGGAATCAGTGTAGGAGTGGTCTCGGGCTGATCCAGATGAGCAGCAAGTTTCTTACGCTGTGGGTCTGGCTCCGCTGATTGCCACTGATGGACCTCCTGAATTTTCCTCAATAGCTCCAGAAAGGAGGGGTCCTCCGGAGGAGGCTCCGGAGGAGTCCTCAGCTGAGGGTGCTCTGAAGTACGTGACTCGTCTTTGGGATATGAGGGGGAGGGATGGCCCCACTGGGGAGTTCCCTGGGGTGCATATCCTCCCCTCTTCGGGTGCCAGAGGGCTCTCCTCTGGTGTCAAGAAGGGGGGAAGGAGTCTCCCATCTCTGACGTAGGGGATTCTGTATAGGGTCCGGAGTCGGTAGATGACTCTCGACCTTACGAGTAAGTTGAGCCTTGGCCTCAGCCCACAAGGAGGCCAAGGTCTCCTTCAGATCCAGTGGCTGGCTGGGGACTGGACGGCGAAGGTGGAGGAGGAGAGGGATATGGATATTGGTGATATCTGTAGAAGGAGTATCTGTAACCTGACAGCAGGTAGCCCGGCATCAGGTACTGAGGCGTCGGATACTGCAGCACTGGATATTGTGCTGTTGGGTACTGGGGCACCAGATACTGCAGAGTTGGTTATTGTGGCACCAAATATTGCGGTGTCAGATATCCGGGTGCCAGAGGCTCTGATGGAGCAGTGGAACCTGGCAGAGGCCCCGCTGGTGGGCCAGGTGGTGGTGACGCTGGCCCCGTGGGCATCAGGCCCAGCATGGGTATACCTTTGATAGGGTCCAAAGGACCTGATAGAAGGATAGGCCTATCACCAGGTAAGGGGACGCCGGATCGTGTTGGGTACACCAGTGTCAGGGCCAGTGTCCGAGGGTCCGGTGTCAGGGGATCTGGTCCAGAAGGAGGGTTCCCTGATGGCAGCATCCCAGTATCCTCAGTGATGACTGTGGAGGGAGGATTATAATCCCTGGGGGTCAACTGATGAGACACGGGGACCTCAGAGGGCAACTTGGAGTGTTGCAGAAAGCCTCGGGCATCGGACTGTTCAGTGGGGTCTGGTGCAGGCTTCTTGATCGGATGGGCATAAGTGGAACCAGCGTCTGACTTATCGGACTCCCTACCTGAGGAAGGCCGCACTGGAGATGCGGCCTTGTCAGAACTAGATTACAGCTGGATGCTGTCCTGAAGGGGTAGGCGGCTCAGCAGCCTGTCTGGGTGGGCATCGGTGGGACCCGAAGTCCAACTTTCTGGACCCGGGCTTGACCTGAAGGCCGCGTGGTAGAAGCGGCCTTCATGGGAGTGGAGGCCTCCTTTGCCCCGGAGGCTCCCGAAGAGCCCGAGCGTGAGCCAGACAGGAGGGGTGACACCTTCTTGGTCACCACCAAGACAGCCATCGCAGAGCGATACCCCGGAGGGGACGTTACCTTAAGTGCTGCGACACTGGCTGGAGTCGTGGCTGCTGTGGAAGCCATTTCCCACTCCTGGTGCTTCTCCTTGTCATGCTTTTTCTTGTGACCTTCGGGGGAAGTGAACAGCTGCCTGAGTTTCTTTAGCTCTTTTTTCATGGAGGCCATTTTCTTCTTTAGGATATGGGCTTTCAGGAACTGTTGCCTTCTTTAGTGGGTAGCAGAGTTAAATTTCTGGCAGTGCTGGCACTTCTCCATGGGGTGGTCTGGGCCCAGACAGAAGAGGCACAAGGAGTGTCCATCCTTATGTGGAAGTTGGGAACCACATGAGTTGCACTTATTCTTATGCGATTCAGAGGGCGTTGGGGATGACATACATAGCAAATCATGAAATAAACTCAAAAAAGGAGAAAATAGGTCAAAAAGTTCAAAAACTAATGGACCGATGAAAGACTGACAAGCGTTGATTCTACCGTGAGGAACTTTCACAAGCTGGCAGTAGGAAAGAACTGGAAGGTGGTCGTGGGGGGCCACCCCTTTATATTGACGTCGTATGACGCCAGTCACCTGATGTGGGGGTGGTCCCCCGCCAGAGACTGCTAGCTAGAAATGTTTCTGTGGGGTCCTGATGCCTGGCGGGTAAGTCCTATATGTGAATACCTACTGCAAGAGCCCTCTCGAAGTAAGATCTGTGCATTACCATTACAGTTTACTAATTCTCAAAACCTTTAACTTAGGCTGCCACCAACAGGATATCTTGTCCTAAAAACCTATGCGTTCTAAATCTTCTGGCCATCTAACATTTAACATTGGTTTCAGATAAGCAGGCAAGCTAGTGAAATCATGCTGCAAAGAAGAGGAGAGGTGGAGAGAGGTGGAGAGAAGGTGATACTCGGCACAGTATACAACATATATGAGACCTCACCTTGATTTCTGTTCAGAGTTCTAGAACCCAGATGGGCATGACAAAAAACACGATGAGAGAGGTCAAAGATGAATAACCAAAAGAATTAGAGGTAGAGAAACAGAATGTTACAAGGAAAGAATAAATAACTTTGGTACTTTGGTACTTCGGTAGTATGGGACAAACAAAGGCAATATGCCCATCATGGTTTGTCCTCCACATAGTGGATCATTCAGTAAATTCTTGGTTTGTTAGCCATTTATCCAGTTTGTTTTTAAAAGTCAAAATATTCAGCGAGTCGACTATTTCCTGTGGCAATTTGTTCCATAATTTTGGTGTTCTTATAGTAAAATAATTCATTCTTTTATTGGTTTTTGCTTTCATGATTTCTATTTGTCTGTTGTGTAATCTTGCTACTATTCTTCTTGTGGAAAACTTTAGTCCACAATTTTGCATCTGTTCTGGATGTTTTATGATTTTGAAAAGTAATAACAAATCTCCCCTTAGTCTTCTTTGAGACAGAGATTGTAGACCAGTAGACTCTAATCTAGTAATATAATCAGACCCAGAAAGATGTGGTATTAATTTTGTTGCTCTGTGTTGTACGATCTCAATTTTGTTAATGTCAGAATTTAAATAAGGATTCCAAAAGGGGGAACAGTAGTTTAGATATGGTCTAATATGAGAGCTGTAAAGTGGGAGTAGACATTGTTCAGTTTTATTTATGAATGTTTTATTAATCCTTCTAAGAGTGATTTTTGCTTGATTTGCTACCTTGTTACAGTGTGACGAAAAGACAGTTTGTTATTAACTAAAACCCTAAATCTCTTTCTACAAATGAGGTTTTTATAGCCGTTATTTAAGTAATATGTTTGTGATGGATTATTTTTCCTAAATGAAGGGTTGCACATTTAGAGACATTAAAGACATTTCGTTTTTAGTTGCCCATTGTTCAATTAGTAGCAGTTCTGCTTGTAAGCCAGAGTCCTTGGTCTGACAAATAGCTTTTCCCCAATTTTGGTGTCGCCAGCAAATTTCACCATTTTGTTGTTGCGGATATGTACATTATCCCTATAAAGAGACCAAAGAGAACAGGCCCAGTATCGAAACCTGAGGGATCCCACTGCCCACACCCCTCTCTCCAGACATCGCATTATTAACCCTAACACTCTGCTTTCTGTTATTTAGCCACTGGTTTATCCAAGAGGTTAGTATTGGTGATAATCCTATGTTAATGAGTTTTTTAATCAGTAAAGATTGGGGAAACCTTGTCAAATGCCTTACTGTAATCGAGTAGTATAATATCCATAGGTGTATTGTTGTCTAGATGATAGCTGATGTGCTCGTAAAAAGAAATTAGATTAGTTACACATGAATAGCCATGTTTAAACCCGTGCTGGTATATATCGGATATTTTGAGTATTTCCAGTTCATGCTCAGTTTTGGCCTTTATGATTTTTTCCATCAATTTACATGGAATTGATGTCAAACTTATGGGTCTGTAGTTTTCAGTCTTGGACAGGGAACCTTTTTTGAAAATGGGAGTGACTATTGCTGTGCGCCACTCATCTGGCACTGTTGACTCATTTAGCGATTTGTTAAATAATATTTTTAAAGGTTGAACAATTTCATCTTTTGTTTCTATTATAAATCTAGAACTGATTTTATCTGATCCTGAACTTGTGTGTTTTTTGAGAGTGTTAATCGCATTTTTTATGTCATCTTCCGAGATCTTTTCTGTGTCTTGGTCCATAATAGGGGGAGTTGTTATGGTGTCATGCCTTTGTGTATAAACAGTAGAAAAGTAATTATTAAATTCAGTAGCTGTTTCTATATCCGAGGTGATGGTTTGCGAGTTCACAAGCAGGGGGCCGATTTGGTTGTTACAATTCTTTTTTTTATTATTTAAATAAGAGTATAAAGTTTTATGGGAATCCTTTGTGTGTGCTATTCTGAATTCAAGATTACGCTTTGCTATTTTTATATGTGTTTTTAATTTTTTTACTGTTTGTCTATAAGATTTTAGCATTTTGTCAGAATTGGGTAATGTTGTCTTTTTAAGTTTAGAAAACAGTTTCTTTTTGCATAATATTAGAGTTTTTATGTGTTTATTAAACCATTGGGGGATTTTTCCTTTGTTGTTGAACTTGAGTCTCTCTGGAATATATTTTTTATCAAGTTCTAGTATTTTTTGTTTGACTGTTTCCCATGTTTCATTTGTTTTTAATGGGCGCAGAATGTGCTCCCATTTTATTATTCCCAATTCTTGTCTAATGAGGGAAAAGTTAGCTTTGTGGTATTGTTTTATTTTAATATTGTTTATCTTTGGTTGTGAAGGATGTTGAATGGAAAAATGTACTGTCATATGGTCGCTATTTCCAATAGGTGGTAGGATAGTTATATCTGATAATAATGTTTCTAGGTTAGTAAAGATGAGATCTAAAGTATTCTTTCCCCTGGTTGGTTCTCTCACTTTTTGAAATAATCCTTGGTCAGTAACTGCCGATAGAAACAGGTTATCGTGCTGACTTAATCCGGTTAGTGTGTTCCAGTTGATAGTTGGCAGGTTAAAATCTCCCAGTATCAGTATATCATTTCTGTCAGAGAATTGCTGGATTTCTTCAGTTATTAATCGAGTGGTTTCAAGATCCGATGTAGGTGGTCTATAACAGGTTCCTATTAATATTTTATACTAGAGTTTGTAACCTGAATGTATGCCCATACTGTTTCTAGGCTGGGGTTAGAGTCTTTTGTTAAGGATTTTAAGTTGTTTCTAATATATAGGCTGACCCCACCTCCTTTTTGTATTATTTCAGTTTTATAGAAGTGCTTGTAACCGGTATCTCTGTTAACCAAGCTTTATCTAAATTTCCCAAGTCTCAGTTATAGCTATTATTGCTAGGTCTAAAGTGTGTGTTAGTATTTCTAATTCAGCGTATTTTAGTATTGTCATTGATCTAGCATTAAAGCTAAGTATATTAAAGTTAGAGTCCTGTAATGAATTTGTTTTGTTAACTAGAGGAAGGGATAGATTCCCAGCCTCCCCCCCTTTTTTTAGTTTAAATCAGAGTTTATGTAAGCGTTCATCTGTTGCCCTGGGCTTATTAAGATTAGACGTCAGAAGACAAGGAGGGGATCTACTCCAAATGCGCAAAATAATAAATGATTGGAAACTTTTTGATGAACTTCACTTAAAAATTAAAGGACAGCAACTGTGATTCAAAAGGACATGATCACCAACTAAGAGGTGAACTACAGTATTTAAAGGAAAGCTGTCCAAAACATTGGCTTCTACCCCAAAAGCTTACCTCGAGTTCAGCTTTTACAGTAAGAGAGAGTCTGAGACCGTGAGGTGATGTAGGAGGCTCCATTTGCTTAGCGAGGTGGGTGCCTCACCTTTTCAGCAAATGAAGCCTCCCTGTATCTGCCATACTCTGGGTCTCAGACTTTTCTGAATTAAAATACAGCAAGTTGTGGCGCGAGAAAAATGCCGCTCTTACTGTAAAAAGCTAAACTGGAAGGCAAGCTTTTCGGGGGTGGGAGCCCATGTTTTAGACAGCTTTCCTTTAAAAACAAATCAAAGAAGAAATGTTCTCACTTGGAGAGTAGTAGGAGTGTGGGATAAACTACCTGCCAATGTAGTAACGTGCAAAACTCCAGCAAGTTTTCGAATGCCCTGGATGAATTACTGTTGGAGGGGAGGGACAATGGCAACTTCTGTGAAGCGGGAAATGGTCTCGATGGGCTTCAGCCTCCTTCCATCCTAAAAACTTTGTATAAGACCTAGTATACTTACAATGGAGCAGCACAGATAGCTTGAAGAAACTAGTAAGAATGTATATACACAACCTCCTGGTCATATTCCTTCTCTTCTGTTGACTTTACATCAAGGCTAGATCCTAAGAATCTCACATTTCTAGTCATTCTAAAACTCAGCTTTCCACAGATCAACTTTAACTGTCCATTTGATTATTCACATGTTGAACAAGGGACATCTACTACTATTCCCACCATTACACCTCCTAGTAGCAAGTCTTCCTGGACTGCTTCCACTGGTACTGGCACCGCAGTCCAGCTCACCACTCCCAGCAGCAGCGACCCAACTCCTCCTGCTGATGGCACCTACAACAATTTTCGAACTGTCGTCACTAACATTCACAATATGGCCTCGTGTGCCCCTGAGAATATAGAGTTGCTATCTGGTTAAAGGAAATCCATCACAGGCTAAGTAATGCCCTACATTTAATGTTTTTTTCAATTATTTTTATTTTTGAATGTATAACTTGTTTTTTGGGATGGGGTTTTACTATATATAACAAAACTGTATGTAACTGTTCTAGCTTAAGTGCTTTGAGCCTGACTTGACTGCATTTCCTCTGCAACTGCTTATTGTACGTGCAATGTTTTTCTGTGACTATGTGTTTGACATGGAACCTTTGTAAATGAGCACTTGTGCTCAAAAATAGTTCCGGACATTTTCAAAAATAAATAAATATAATTTGAAAATCAATAGACCCAGAAAGGATATAGTAATTTGCATGGAAATAAAGCAGAGACCACAGGGTGTATATGCTTTAAGGTCAGCAAATGTATAGTAACTATTATTGTAGCTCATTGCGGGTTGTGGTGGTCTTAGTTGGTTTTACAGATTCTGTTGGAACACACCAAACAATAATCCACAGCAGATGGCTGTCAACAGCACGTGCATGTGCACATGCCACAAGTAAGCTACAGTAACGGATATTCATTGCTGACCTCAAGGCTTTTTTTACCCCACTTATTTGTAATCTGCGTTACCTCTTGCTAATTACTGCATCAGGATCTGAAGTGGTTTGGCTGAATTCTCTAAGCTAAACTGGATTTATGGGCTCCAACTCAAGCACAATCCAAAGTTGCCAACGGTCCACTTCTCTCACCCTTACTCTACATCCTTAAATAAGCTGAAAATATTATTACAGTTTAAATGTAGCCAATCACTTCATTTTTTTAAATTACTTGTTCCTTTTCCTTTTGCTAGTCAGAAGAAAAATTCTAGGCTAACTGTATGTGATATGCTGTAATGAGAACCTCATTAGCTGCAAGTCAACCAACAAGAGCTAGTCATCCGTCTGTCCATAAAGATTTTATAACAGAGTGGCTAGATGGCGGATTTCTGATGTCACTGTGAAGTTAGGAGTAACCGCATTGCTACAGAAAGAAATGACTAGCTATATTGCTGTGGTGTTTTGTTTCTTGCAAGTATGCATGTTGGTCTGTCATACTGATAGAGTGACCACAGAGTCTCATAAATAGATATCAATGGGTAGACAGTAGCCTTACCCCAGCCAGTGCTATGCTACACAAGTATGTCTGTCCTCTAGTCATTTTGTCATATGAGCTCTATTGTTCTGGCTTAGTGGTCAGCAGTTAAAAAGGCCTTAATGCAGCTGAAGTAATGAAGGGAATACAAAGTAGACTTTATTTCTGCATAACATCTGTTCTATCACAAAAATGCTTCATTGGATGTGTACAGCACCAAGAACAATACAGCAATACATTATGTTATGGCTGTGTTTGTAAATATACATGTCAGTAAATAGAATATAGGGAAAGGGGAAATTGTTTAACCAGGAAAGGCACACTAAGTCAAAGCTTGTTTCCAGGTGAGACCTGGGAGCACAAGGAAGTTAAGTGACTTGCTCAGGGTCACACAGTATGCAAGTGGGGACTGTAGGATTCAAACTCAGATCTCCAGGTTTGCAGCTCAGAGCCCTAAACTACTATGCTAAACTGCCTCCTTAGTATATATAATATAGTCTGTAATTACAGTTGGCTAAATGGTAGATCATAGAGTGGGAACACAGATAAAGTGATATTAGTGGACAGAGGTGAGGGAGAAGATGTGGTTTTAGATGGCTTTCATAGGTGAGGCAGAGTAAATGAGATGAGAGAGACAGGAAATAAGCTGCAGCCTGCAGGTGCAGCAGTGATGAGCAATGTTGTAAACTCTGTTGGACTCCCTAAGATGGGACAGGGAGTAGAGAATAGGAAACTGTAGCACACAATTGTAAACAAAAAGAGAAGCCCATAGCCTGAATTGTGGATACAGAAAGGTAGTATTTCTGGTAAGTCCTTAAGACATAAGCATACTTTGTAAATCCCTACAGAAGAACAAACTTAGACAGTTTTAAACTAAATAACACATTAAAAAGTTGTATTATTGATGAAAATGTAGAGTCTGTTTTACAATGTGTGATGTTTATATTCGATAAATAGGTAGCTAGATAAACAGCTAGACAGACAGGCAGAAAGACAGATTGATAGATAAAGACTGACATGCAGACAGACAGACAGATACTGTCTGTGGATAGATAAATACAGTACATACATAGATAGACAGCCAGACACATCTTTATTTAAATACACCTTTCTAAAAGTAAGGCACAATACAAAACAAAGAAAAAACACAGCAGAACTGGTGTGGTACATAAATAAGCAATAAGAATTTATTAACAATATTAAAGCAAGCAGCAGTGCAATGAAATTGGCCAAAAAAATATGGTCCACCTTTCTTTCACTAAAAAATATTCCAGGCATCTTCCAGTTTTATTTGGTGGTAACTTTTGATAGCTCCATCATAATTTGAGTATTTTATAAGTGTTTTTATTTATTTAAGAAAAAAGGAAGATGGCTGCAACATATGGCTTAGAAATAGCACCATAGACCTGGAAAAGGTTAGGATCAAGAGAAAGAAAAAAACATGGTGAATAGCATAGGACATATCTAGAAATGCAGATTTGACAAGTATGGTAATTTATTTATATTAATTGTAGCTGAAACTAGTTTTTTGGAAAAACGTTTTTTCATTGCACTGTTGCTTTAAATACATTATCAATAGACGCACTAAATTAATAATCACAATAAAAAAGTTGTATGAAATTCAGAACATCAATCAGGTATCCAGAAAGGCCTGGTTAAAACACATGTTCAAAGGAAGGCTGTTCCACAATTGTGTAGTATCGGAGTAAGCTCTGTCACCTGCAGATTTGAGACAGGATTTGAGAAGAGTAAAAAACTAGAACCTGTAGATCTAAAAACTTAGACATCAGTGCAGATTGCAAAAAGCTCCCTAAGGTAATGGGGTCCGAGTCCATAGAGGGTCTTATAGATGTTGTTGTGCACTACCATGTGTGTCAGGTTGACAACTACACCCAGTGCTGAGTTCCTATTACATATTGCCAGCATGGTGCTGGACTAACAGTTGTGCTGAAGCCACTTACTTATACTGACCCCTCTTAGGTTTTATGTAAGTCAGAGAGCAATAGACAGCCAAACAGAAACCTGAGAACATCAGAACGATATCATGAAGGGGATACTAAACCCCTACAGAGAGTGGCTATTTCATCTCTCCATCTATGACCCTGCAAAATATCTTTGTTAACTGAATAAATTCATATTCATGCTTAACCGCTTCATGAATTCTTGTTGAATGTTAAGGACATCCCTTACTTCACTTCTAATGCTTAATTATTTCAATATTATTTCCTGCGTATGAAACATTGGTGAACCACTGGACAGTGGTATAACGGTTTTGACTAGATCCCGAGATAATTAGCCTTTTTCCTATAGCAGAGATTACAAACAACACTTCACACTCCTGCAAAATTTAATGCCAGTTCATTAACCAGTCAATTATTATTGTTTTTCCATTACTCTACCCCTTGTCGTACTTTGAATATCATTCCCTTCTTTAGAATTAGGAACATCTTCAATGTCATGTGGAGACGCAGAATGTATTTAGTTCCTATACTTTCTCTCATCATATCCCAACGAAAGTTAAGCTGAAGGTTCATTTATCAAATTTAAAATGTGTGTGTGTGTGTGTGTGTGTGTACATATCCGTGTGTGTGTATCCCACGTGTGCCTGTCTGGATGCATTCTAAATCCTCAGAACAATATAGCAATTACAAATGAATAGTTAGAGTGCCATAAATATATACAGACGAGATTAGCTATTGTTACATGTGGTGACAATGTGGGCCCGCTGGTTACAATACTGAGTTGCAAATCAAAAGATCCCAGGTTTGAATCCCACCAATATCACTGACTTCAACATGACCTTGAGCAAGTTGTTTGAGCTCCCTGTGCATCACTTCTCCAGTGGTAAATCTAGGTGACTGAATGACCCTGCTGAAGTTGAAAACATATTGAATAGGGTAGAACTGGGTTATAGGTCGTGCCTTTCATACAGGAGGTATCTGAAAGCACTTTACAACACAATAAGCTAGATTTTGGGAGTGCTGGGACTTTATGAAGGCAAAGGCAGCAGCCAATAAGAATGGGACTGCACAGAGCTGCCTGATAGACTAATGGCAGTACACCATGCTGGTGTCCCCGGTTTGGGGGTGAGCTGGGAATGCTGGCCAGTGGACGGCCATGGTTGAAGAATGCTGCTGACAACAGTGAATACTCAATCAAGGAGGGAGGCTTTGAACTTCTGTGGCAGCAGTGATCCCTGTGGTAGGGCTCTGGAGAGCTCACCTTACAGCCACAAAGGCACTATGTGCCAGGTAGGCTGCAAATGGTACTATGAGTGCCACTGTGTGGTTAGTGTGAGGCAGGGACCTAAAAGGGAGAAAAATCCCAGTCGCCACCTGAATGATCGTCACGGTGCACCAGATCCTCATGTTATGGAGCCTGCTGCCTTTAAGTAGCCATCAAGCGAGCAGATGGTGGCACTGCTTGGTTGCCAGGGACCAGAAGAGGACTCACGTGTGGACTGGTGGGGGGAAAAGTCTATATATGTTAAAAAAGGATGAGACACCATGCAGACAAATTCAACTACAAGTAGGGGATACCCGGATGTCTTAGTAATCCATTTGCGGAGAGGGTTGGAGGAGTCTACCTCATGAGATTAATAATTCTTTGTCTGGGAGGAAGACTCCGTACTCTGTTGAATTACTGCAAGTGATTTTCACACTTAAAGTGCTTAGTTTGAAAGTCACCTATGTTACAAAAGAGCCAACATTTTGTGGCCCTAGGGCCTCTTCCTCAAGGCCCGCAGTGGCCTGCAAAATTAGCTCTGCTATTAGTCAACCATCAAGGGGTTCAAACGCTTACATTTCAGTTTCCTGTTTTCATCAATGGGCATGCTCAGTAACAGCACTTGCTCATCGCCTTTCTTGGGACATATCATTCTCTCAAGTTTACAGCATTACATGATGGTTCACTCACCACTCCACCCTGGGAAATAGTCATTGATGAAAACATGAGCATTGGAACCCCTCGATGGTTGCGTAATACCATAGGTGATTTTATAGAGCACCATGGGCTTAGGCTCTGAGGTAGTGGCTCCAGGGCCATAAAATGTTGGCTGTTTTGTGACATAGGTGGTTGTTCACACTAAGTACTTTAAATAAAAAAAATCGCTTGCAATAATTCAGAGGAAATATAGAAACATAGAATTTGACGGCAGATAAGGACCGCTTGGCCCACCTAGTCTGCCCATTTTCCTACCTAACAGATAAGCTGCAGATCCTAATTAACCAACAGCTTATAGGGCTGCCTGATGTCTGTCCCATGCATTCTTGAATTCCCCCACTGTTCTTGACTCCACGACCTCCTCAGGGAGGCTGTTCCATGCATCCACAAACCTCTCTGTGAAAAAATACTTCCTCACATTACCTCTGAGCTGCCCCCCCTCTATCTTCAAATTGTGCCCCCTTGTTCTTGCACATCTCTTTTTCTGAAATATGCCACCCTCTTGGACTTTGTTGATTCCCTTGAGGTACTTGAAAGTTTCTATCATGTCTCCTCTCTCTCTCTCCCTCCTTTCCTAAAGGGTATACATAGTAAGCTCCTTTAGTCTTTCTTTGTATGTCTTCTGGTACAGACCCTGCACCATTTAGTTGCCTCCTCTGGACAGCCTCCACTGTCTATGTCTTTGCGGAGATGGGGGTCTCCAGAACTGCACACAGTACTCTAGATGGGGTCTCACCAACTGTCTGTAGAGAGGATAACAACTTCCTGTTTTCTACTATTGATGCCTCTCCCTATGCATCCCAATATCCCCCCAGCCTTCCTTACTGCTGTCTCACATTGCTTGCCCACCTTTAGGTCATCTGATATAATTACTCCCAGGTCCCTTTCCATTTTTACTGTTGTCAGTATCTCACCCTCCATTGTGTACTCTTGCCCTGGGTTTTTGTTTCCCAGGTGCATTACCTTGCACTTCTTTGCATTGAATCTGAGCTGCCATACATTTGACCATTCCTCCAACCCTGCCAAGTCCCTTCTCATCCTTTCCACTCCATCTGGTGTATCAACCCTGTTGCAGATCTTTGTGTCATCTGCAAAGAGACATACTTTTCCTTCCAGTTCCTCTGCAATGTCACTTATAAAGACATTAAAAAGGACCGGTCCCAGTACTGAACCCCACTAGCAACTCTCCTTTCTTCACTGTGGACTCCATTTACTACTACACTTTGTGTCCTGTTGTCTAGCCATTTTTTTATACAGGCTGCCACCTTGGGACCCACTCCAAGGCTGGCTAACTTGTGTATTAATCTTTTGTGTGGGACTGTATCAAATGCGTTGCTAAAATATAGGTAAGCCATGTCCACAGCCCCTCCCTGGTCTACTACTTTGGTCACCCAGTCAAAGAAATCTATTAGATTCATCTGACACGACCTTCCCATCGTGAATCCATGCTGCCTTGGGTCCTGTGCCCCACTGGCCTCTAGGTACTCAACAGTTCTTTCCTTCAGAAGTGATTCCATCATTTTACCTACCACTGAGGTCAAACTAACTGGTCTGTAGTTTCCTGCCTCTGTCCTGCTCCCACTTTTGTGAAGAGGAATCACATCCGCCCTCCTCCAGTCCTCAGGTACCTCCCCATCCTCCTATGATTTGTTAAAGAGAGTAGTCAGCAGTGTCATTGGTTCTACCCTTTGTTCTTTTAGAATTCTTGGGTGAATCCCATCAGGAGCACTGAGTCTTTCTCCCTGACCAAGAAAAGATGCAGACAGCCATGCAGACAGCATGCAAAATAACATACTCAGCGGAGTGGAGAGGGTGTTGCAAAAAAATTAAATGGGACAAGCAATCACATGAGATGCTCGCCAAACAAACTTAATAGTAGCAAATAACGATATACAGGCCTAGATGTTCAATGGTCCTGCCACAGGCACAGGACCCAATTTCGATGTGCGTCAACAGGAAAAATGCAGCAAAATGTTTACCACTTTTATAGCAATTGACTCTGGTTTGCTGTCACTTTATGATGCATGTAGCTAGCCTTTTGGTGCACCCATAGGACTACCACTTGCAATGCTGGCAACCTGGGCTTGGGAATGAGCCTGGGTCATCAGGAGTCAGCCGGGGGGAGGGAGAACACGGGTTGAGCTTCCCAGAGGATGCTGTCCTCCGTTGGGGGAGGGAATCACATCCCACAGTGCTATTATGACCTGCAGATGTACTGGTGGCAGAGCGCTTGTGTACACAGAGAGGGAGAGATACTGCGCTGCATATCGTGACAGTGCACTGATACATGCTTACATCAGAGACCTAGCACCAGTGTCCCTACAGGGTATGGGGAACATGAAATTGAAGTGGGAAACTAATAAAGGGTGAATCCCCGCGCTGCCCGTAGCTCCATGAAGGCAGGTATACCCAGTCAGAAGACAGTACATCAGCGGCCCTGGAGTGTGAGTGTGTGTGTGTGTGCGCAAAAAGTGAAAAAAAAATCTCACTGCATGCATCAAATACTGACACATGCATCATTATAAGGCTTCTGTTGTGTTGCAACTCTCAGCAGGCGCACACAATACCCAGACCACCGTTTAAGCGGTTTACGTTATCATCGCAGATGTTCGGGATGTGGCATGATCATACCATGTGTCCCCAGCATGCCTTTGAAAATCCTGCCCACAGTGCTTTGCTGCAATAGACCACAATATTTTATTAAAGAAACACTGTGTGGCACAGAACCCCAGCACTTCGCCTCTATTTACGAGGCTTCATCAGGTGGTCCTGTGTATCTTTTAGTTACAACTTCTAAGCCTGCGTCAGGTGCGCCTCAGTGTGATTACTTGGACAGTCACAAAGAACTGCTTTAGAACCTGTTCTAACTTCTGATTTTGCATCTTGACTCCTTTTTTCCCATAGATGCCATATGGCGTCGGAACCATCCAGTGCTGGATCTGACCCAAAATGGCCACCAGGAGCAAATGAGTTAAATGGACAATCCCAGGCAACTAAATGATAAACAAAAAATAGAATTTTAGGGATATTTTACTAATGGAAACAGCTCAATTGCTTGTATATGATGCAAAAATGAATCTGCTTAGGTAGGCAATGGTGCAGTAGTAGAGCTACTGCTCATGATACCGGGGACCTGGGTTTGTGCTCTGAGCCTGGATCGTTGGAGCATTAGCTAGGGGAGGAGGACTGAGTGTCTGAGTGACTGCTCTCCTCCTTCGAGGTGGGGGTGGTGCGATGCCTGACATTAGTCTGGCCCAGAGTGGCAGCTGAGGGGAAGAATGCTGGGATTTCTACTTGGGGGGAGGAGTGGAAACCATCTGGTGTACTACGTACAGGTGCATGCATGGTGACGCCATTGACAGCACTGCATGCTGCTCCAACACAAGAGAAAAATTCAGGTATAGAATCATCCTGATTCTCTGACCCCTCCCTGGCCCTGCATCGATGATCTTGGTGTGGCTTCACCAGATCCTTGAAGAGCGGATTGAGCCAGACTCTCTGTCACCCCACCAGGGCGGGTAAGCTATAGGGAAAACAGAGCTGCTAAGTCCAGAAGAAGTCGGGTGATGGTGCTGAGGGGGGTCGGGGGAGACAGGGACCAGCTGGGGTGGGAAGAAAATACTGTAACAGCTAACAAAAAAAATTTGCTTGTTAAAGTGTTTTTCCAGGTCTTCTACAAAACACCGACTGCTGACATCAGCAGGACTCAGATCTCACAACATTCCCCAAAAATCTGAATTTCAGGACATTAAATGTGTTATTATTAAAGGTATTTACAGGAAGCCAGATTCTTTGCTTGTTAGGCTTCATCTGTTTTTGCTACTTTTCCTGCCTTGACATCACAGGCCTGGATTTTCAAAGCTTGAGACTCAACGCATGCAGCACTTATTTTGCTGCACCTGTGTCACAGCAAATGCACCAAAATAATTGCATGTGAGTTCCAAACATTATGACATACTTGGGACACTTTGTTCACTTTATGGCAGAAAAAAATGCATGTGTCACTTTTTTGATGCATGCATCATTTTTGACACGCGACATGCGGCAGTTGCTAAATTAGGTTAGACCATGTTTTATGTGGTTTAATAGACATGTTGAAGTATTGCCACTGTAGCAAAACCGTACCAGAATTCTTTGAAAATTCAGCCCATATTCTTGTGCTGTGTCATCAAAACCTGTTGCCATGATTATAGAAAGAGTGCTTCTGACCAATCAGAGGACTCCTTTCCTCTGCATGAGAGACACTCGTATTCTGTGAAGACTGTCTTTTGCGCAGCTGGCCTGGAAATGGCAAACTCAGAAATGTATTTTATTTTAATATATTATTGATCGAGCTTGATCAGTAATTTATTAATACTGCCACTGAGACCACTGTTATGGTTTTAAGAGCGGTCTCACTTCCATCCTTAGGGTATCGGAACTGCTCACTTTCAGTTCGTGGTCCTCATACCCTAAGAATGCACAGGACCACTCTTGCAACTATAAGAGCGGTCTCCATGACTGTATTAACATACAAAATGATTTTGATGTCACAAGCAGATGATTATTACTTCAAACCAGGAAGACCACCAGGTACACATAAGGTCTAGAGGGCTAGAAAACCTGTCTTCATGCAAACTGTTGTAGTAATAAAAAAATGGAATGTCCAGAAATCAAATTTTGGGTAACTTTTGTGTAACTTGAGTTCCACTAGTCACAACTGAGAAATATTTTGTTCAATATTTGAGAATCACTTTAAAGAGGATAAGAATATTTCTAATTTGCAGCTGATTGAAAGGGTCCTATTTCAGATTATAGATCGTGAGAGCACCCCTGACCAATCACAGCCCTCCCTTCAGTTGCGAGTGAGGTACTCTTATTATCGTAAGAGTACCTCATACGCTGAGCCACTGTAATGGGATTCTCATTGACCACTCGTGCCATTAACTGTATTAAATAAAAAAAGGATTGTTTTAATGTAATACAGTTAGCGATGTATAATAAATTTATGGGTTCATTTGGAGGGCCTCTTATGGATATAAGGTGTTGCCTCTTGCATCCTTAGGACCACAGAACTGCTCATCTTCAGTTCGAAGTTCTCTGGTCCTAAGAACAAGTGAGGTGATGCTCATATTTATAAGAGGCCCTCCAAATGGACCCATAAACTTATAAATGATATCTATACGCTGATCCACATTTAACTGTATATGATAACGTTAATGTGAAAAACAGTGTTTTTTATTGCTTTCCTTGTTTTGGGCAACATTCGTTTTAGTTCTGTTCATGGAACCAGTAATTTGGAGTTTTGCCTATGCTACAGTTTATGTACAGAACTCTCAATGTTGTTCTGATAGTTCAGCATCTCCTGTTTAACATTAAATCTGTACACAAACCATCACATGGTGAGAATTCTAAATTACTGGTTACATGAGGAGAACTCTATAGAACGTTGTCTATGGAAATAAAAAGCAATAGAAAGCTCAGTTTTTCACATCGGCTGTTATTTAGGTACAGTTTAATATTAAACATTTGGAGATATGGATATTGTTTCTGTTGACAAGAATAATACAAGCTGCTGCCAATTAGCACACAGTCCCCAAAGTAGGATACTTGTCTATATAACAGGGTCTTTTAAAACTATGCACATCCCCATCAACACACAAAATACGTTGGGCCTGGCTCTGAATCACAGTTGGGGAAGTGCAAAACTGGCACTTAAGAGTCTATGAATTTGTACCACTACACAAAACTGTGATTCCCACATCCCTGTCCACAACACAGGGAGAAGGAGTTTGTCCAGCAAGTGTCATGTAATGCAAATTGTTGATCCAATGTTGGCAGGTGCTGCTGGTGACAGTACCTGCTGACCTCATGGTGTGTGCCCACTGATCTTGCACAATGTAGCATTGCAATATGCAGACAGTAAATGTCCAAATACTAAAATTAAGCACTGAGTCTATGGTGCCTGGCACATCAAATCAGTTCCAAGGATTCCCTGGTGTCTGAGGGCACTTACTGAGCCCCATCATTCCAAACATTCCTTGGCTAGTGTTAACTCCTTCTTTTAAGGCGCTGTAGACCACAGTAGGATATGTGTCTCCCGGGTAATGCCGAGCCCACTCCCCCCACTGCTCTCCAGCCCTGAGAAGTACACACAGCTGTACAGTGATTCCACTCCTACTCCCTGCCCATCTTCTCCTTGGTGTGTAGTGGTCCCCTCCCACTCCATGCCCATCTGTCACATTTGCGCTATGGTGTCCAACGATCCACCCTCCTCTTTTCTGCCTGTCTGACTCTGCAGCTCTCTGTACCCCTTTCTTGACTTGAGAGTCTACAAGTGAAGATTGAGGCTACTGCCTGGTTTTATACACATAAATACCTAAATGAATTTTTCTGAGAATCATTGATATAAAAATGACTGAGAGTGGTACAGTGACCATAACACTAATGTCCTGCAGGACCACCCAGCTTGTGACTTAAATGTTTGGCATTCTTTAATGGAAATTATATCAGAGTGGCCCTCCCTGCTTTTCTTGGCAAAACTCCTATCTAATATTTAGGCTAGGAATACTTAATATGCAAGTAGAAGGCATCCAGAATAAAGACATCAACATGACAAGTGAATCTGTCTCCCACAGGAGGAAACATTACTTTGAGAAGTATCTGTATTTAAGCATGCCCATTGACAAAGATGGGACTAAGGCTCACTCAGCAAACATGCAGTATCTCATTTTCAGTGAGATCCTGCTTCTTTTCAGTTTTATAGCTAGATGGACCAAAGCACATGAAGTGCACGTGACATGATTGGGGTCATGCAGAGAGTAAGTGACTGTACTGGATTTCAAACGTGGGTCTTCTAAGCTCACAGTTCACTGTACTCACCACCACAGGCTACCCTAGCCATACTTTGGTTCCATGTGTTCTATATAAGTGGTCCCTGCAGCATCAAGTAGGGTTAGATCAAGCTGACCACTGGTGTTATAAATATAGTAACAATGATAGAAACAGAATCTGTCAGCAGAATAGGAACACTTGGCCCATCCAGTTTGCCCAAGTGTTACCTGCTTATTCTATCTCTGCAGTGCTTATCTGGTCTCTGCGACCCTCCCTGCTTCTGTTCTGATGTACTATGTTTATCTCACGCATGATTAAAGCCATCCACAATTCTAGCTTCTACCATGTTGGCTGGCAGTGAGTTCCATGCATCTTTCACTCTTTCAGTGAAGCAGTATTTCCTCTCATTCCTCCTGAACTTCCTTCTCCAGCTTCTTGGGTGATTCCTATGCCTGCACACTATGATGTGTATAATCCTGTTCTTAAAAAGGGTACTATTACAATTTAGTAATGAATAAGATTTACATAGTTCCAGTGAGTAATACTTTTGCAAGAAAATGCACAGTCATGTGGTCTCTCTTGACCAGTGAGTTTATAACATTTTATAGCCCATTTTATGACTGACAGTAGCCCACCCCCTTTAACTGTCAGTCGGCCCTACTCAAGGATTCTCATGGTGCTACCCATGATAATTTACACTGAGTTTGGGGCTTTAGTGTGCCCATGTGGTTGGGAGAGAAACACACAAACTGAACGCAATACAAAGCTTATAACTGATTGGTAAGGATGAAGCTACAGCATTGAGATTCAACAAAATAGCCCCCCCCCCCCCCAGCAGCCAGGCAGCCACACTGAAGAATAGAATTAAAAGAAGGCATCTGACCGACACAGCAGCCCACCTTCCTCATTCCATGGTCAGATGCCTTCTGAATGGAAAAGTACCACACGTTCAGTTTTATTCAATATAGGACCCCCCCCATGTACCACCAGCAACCAGGCAGCCACACAGAAGAATAGGATTAGAAGAAGCAGGCGTCCGACACAGTAGACCACCCTCCTTGTTCCATGGTCAGTCACTTTCTGAATGAAGAAGTACCACACTTGGTTGCACAGTAAAGCCTGATGATCACGTGATCATCGAGTTTTTACCACGATGCAACCAATGGCAAGCGCAGTACTATCTTCATTCAGAAGGTGTCCTACTGTGGAATGAAGAGGGTGGGCTGCTGCGTCGGATGCCTTCTTCTAATCCCATTCTTCTATGTGGTTGGCTGCCTGGCTGGTGGTGCCGGGGAGGGGGTTACAGATCAGAATCTATTAAAGACAACCAGATGGCCATGGGGATGGGCAGATTGTGTCGGCTGCCCATTTTCTTGATTACATATTACATTCTATTACAGATTTCATGTGCTACTGCGGGTGTATCTGGATGCTACCTGAGTGGGGGGTGGATGGGGGTCTACTCTATTGATGTGATATGGGGGTGCTAGGGAGGATTGGGGGACCATTTATTTTATTTTTTATTTTTTGAACAGTGTTTCCTGAATGGCAGACGAATAGTGCACTATTCGTTATTCGGGATCTGAATAACAAATAGTGCATTATTTGTGGTATTCTGGAAATGATATTTGTTCGATGCACAGCCCTAATAAAAGCTGCTACTACTACAAATCTCACTCATCAATACATCAGAGAGGAGCTACACCAAAGATAACTTGGAAGAAATGCCCTTATAAGTTTTAAAAAGTGTAGCAAATAAAACTAACAGCACGCATACAAAAAACATTTAGCATAATAATGATATTTTTAGCATATGTTTACAGAACACAATAACTTGTTTTATTTCAGTTCACTCTGTATAACTACACGATGAGTAGTGGGCTGCAGTGGAATAATCATATATTTATAAAATGGTGCCTGGTCAGTTCTGACTCCCCATTGGTCAGGACCCTGACACATGGTGCTGCGATGACCTAGCATACACTCCTGCTCAGGAGACAAGATAGGTGTATATTAATAGAGAGTATAACCCGAGTCAAAAAGGTCAGTATGCTAATTACATATCCTCAAGATCAAAAAGGTCTCAATGCAAATCAAACAACACAGCAACACCAAAAAACAAATCATTCAAATAAAAGAAAAGAAGAAAAGACACTCCCCCCGCACACACAGCAACATTGCTCAAGAATCACAAACCACAAAGGAAATCTTTCTTAACAATTTTGAAAAAAACATACATTGCTTCCTGCTCACAAATCCGAGCCCAGAAAATCTCAGTGCTGCTCACACAAGAAAAACATTTACACGCCTAATAAAAGCACAGAATATATTTCAGAACTATTATTATACACAACAGAAACATGCATACATGCATCCGTAAACCCTCAAGAAAACTTCTGCAAACATTTCTCAGAAAGCTAATAAATAGCTACATACTTAGAAAGGACAGCTCAAACTCTCTGCCTGCTTGAATCTCCACTGCCCAGCAGTGCACCTGAATGAGGTCACATGACATCTAATCAATAGCCTAGGTTACCAGATCGGACTCTGATCTCATGGACAGAAAAGGATGCACAGCCCAAGCTTCCAGCTTAGCCTCTTAGATCACATGGGAAGTGCAGGAAGTTAAAAGTCAGGAATACTTATTTAAAGCAACAAAATAATCCACTCCTTTGCAGTTCAACCATACCCAAATAGTGCAGTGTGCCAGCTGCAGTCTAGCCCCATCACATATTTAATTATGCTAATACCCTAAAGATAGACATTTAAAGATACAGCACCAAATTACAACACTACAGTACTACACTGCTAAAAAAGTAACATTACTAAACATTTTATAAGTAGAATAAGGCAATTCCATTGGCAGGATAACGCTATGTACCTTGTGTTAGTAGCATAATCCACCATCTATCATGCCTTATTCCTTACATAATTACTATTGTACAATTGGTTTGCAAAAATGCATTACAACCACCCGGTTGTAATTATGCATTACAATTGTGTAGTTGTATTTGCTCCCTGTCAATCAAGCTTGCGCTGTGAGTGGTGCAAGCACTAGTCACACAACTTCCACAGTAACTAAAAATGCTCACTAGTAATTATAAAAATTAGGACATGGATGGGTGTGTGAAAAACAGAATTATACACACACCCTCAGTGTGGGATGCTTTTACAAATCCCTCAGGCTTTGCTCTCAGGGTTTATATGGCATCCCACACCATGGGAGTGTGTAAAATTTTGGTTACACACATGCACCCATGAATTATTCTGTATATAATAGCAGGTTAGAGCTTATTACAATCTGAAACCAGTACCTGAAATTCTGTGTTACACACAAACGTGTATACTGTAGAATTGTCTCACTCTCACACACAGCACCAAGCATGAGACACAACAGATGAAGGCAATATGTACATTTGTTTTCGGTCTGCTCCTCTTCTATTTGCCAACCATGGTTCTGTTAACCAGTAATTATAAAAAATGAAGTATGAACAACAGTTAAAACTAATTTTTCTCTGTTGGCCCTGTGGCGTGACGAGCTGAAGCACTGCATCCCACAGCAGTGACCCAGTTTCGAAACAGGCCAGGGTCTCTTGGAGGCCAGCTGGGAAAGGATGATTGAGTGACAATTGATGGCTCTCCTTCGTCGGGGAGAATGGGACAGCACATGTTGCTGCTTGGCTGCCACCTAGCAGACTGCTTGGCAATGTGGCAGTGACTGTCTGCTGATAGGCCGGGCACAGATGCAGAAAGCGTGTAGTGTCTTTACAGCACATGCTGAAGTCCATGCACATGTGTCTGCTTGGGAACTGGCTGAAAACCAGTAAAAGAACCCCATCTGTCAGGATGATGGACGACAACTCCGCAGGGCCCACACCACCACCCGAGGCACCCACTTACCTATGATGATTCAAAGAGAGGGGGTGAGTCCCGTGTTAGTTGGTGATTAGGCTGGGGGTTACCATTGGAAGAGGGCCAGTTGGAGGCACAGGAGGCAGAAACAGAAGATGAAGAAAACATTTTCTTTACACACCCTAAGTGTGATACCTGAATAAACTGCTTATGTGAGCTGTGAAAAAGGGGGAGAGGGACTACACTATTGTTGGTCAGAAATATGGTGTAACTGCCTGTATGAACATACCAACAGGCAAAACAAAGATGTAGCACACACAAGCCCAGTAAAGGAGTGTTACTGCATGGTATCAAAAGCAAATTTGTTGTGCAACCTAAACATTCTCAGAGCCCCTGGAGGGTAACTGACCAGACTCTCTAATGTTTCTTTTCACTCTCACACTTCTATTGGAGGCAGAGTCTGTACACTGGTATACCTCCTTTATATAGGCCCTGATTTAAAGGTACAGAGCTCACACGCCAGTGGCAAGTTAAACTGTGGGTTCTGCCTCTTTCTTTTGCCTGTTTGTGGTTTGTGTGACATATGAACATAAGAAGAAGCCAGAATAAGGCAATTTTTTTCTATCTAGTCTGCTCATATTGCAGGGTCCACTGCTTAAGCACACAACAAGGTGTGTAAACAAAACTCGTTATACACTATTGCCCATGCATTATCTTTCCTTTTTTCCCCACATGTAAGGATAAGATCCATAACTGGCTATAAAGGTATTATCCTTGCTAGGGGTGATAAACATGATTGAACCACTACAGACCACAATGTATGTCATATTTATCCCAGCATTTTGAAAGGCATATCTTTGAATGATCTGGATTGATTGTTGTGGATCGTGGCTTGACACTTGAGTTTCAGGTGTTGGTCTGTGGTCCTCAGTGGCATTTACCATCTGAGAAACATCTGCTGGATTAAGCCTTGTTGATGGATGATCTGAAAACCCTAGTGCATGCCTTTGTGACATCACGGCTGGATTACTGTAATGCTCTGTAGCTTGGGCTGTCAGCTGCAGTGTGTGGCAGTCTGGCTGATTGTCCAGGCATCTCACTCCAACCACATCATGCCAATGGGTGTTGGTACAGGGGTGTATCACCTTTAAGGTGGGTTTGCTCACCTATATGTCTCTGCGTGGTATGAGTCCAGGTCACCTGTCAGAGCTCCTACTGTAACTCCTTATAGGCCAAATCGCCCTCTCTGTTCTGCCGAGTAGGGTCATCCTGAGGTGCCAAGATCCAGATTTAAACATTCTGGGGATTGGGCATTTTCTGTAGCAGCCCCAACCCTGTAGAATTCTTCTCCTTGGGACCTTAAAGAGTACTCCTCATTGTCGTCTTTGAAATGAGGACTTAAATTTAATCTCTTTCACTTGGCATACTGTGAATGGCGAAATATTTATAGCATTTTTGCTAGCCTAATGTTGATTTTAAGATACATTTATTAATCTATATGAGTTTTGTCTTTCCTTCTCTCTGATAATTTATTGTATAGTGTAAGGTGCCCAGAGCCTGGGGCGATGGGTGTTGTATCAATAAATCTACTGCTACTACTACAACACTTAAGTGAGCGCTTGGCACTATAGTTAAAATGATTCTCTTTGAATCCATCAATATTTACAGTGCAGTAGAGGGTCACTAATATGTCATCAAGCAGTAGGGCACAGATCCATAACTAAGTAGACAAGGGTGGACTAGAGTGGCCGATAGGCTTTTATCTTCCAAAAAATATATATGTTTCTTTGTTTCTACTGTAAAAGCTTCCCCTTCCATTGGGAATAGTATGTCATTATGGGATACAGACTGTGGAAATATCATGCTGATGACACACAAGTTGAAAATATTTTTGATATGTCAACAGTTAGTATGTCATTAGCAAATTGTTCACACAGTTTGTATATCTAAAAACTCTCTGCCGTAATCTCATGTTACACTCCTGCAGTTGCAACTGACTCCACTTACAATAGTCCTCATCCTTTCACCTTGGCTTCTTAAATGCTTTGAATCCTTTTAAACCCTAGACTCGCAAGTGTTGCACTTTCTACTTAGGTACTCATTTTATCCAATCACACTATACTGTACCGTTGACCTACACCTGCCATCACTGCTGTAATACAATTCACTGTGCACTTGATTATAATGTTACTTTCACTGTATTGCAATGTGATTACTACACACCGTATGGGTTTTCATAGTACTGTAATGTAAATACTATTCACATTATGTAGTCTCACTGCATGGTAATGTCATTACTATGCACTTTGTGTATTCTCAAAGAACCATAATGCAACTACTATTCATCTTATGTATTCTCACTGCATGGTAATGTCATTACTATACTCTGTGTGTACTGTATTCTTATGGTACCGTAATATACTGTAACTGCTATTCACATTATGTATTCTCACTGCATGGTAATGTTATTATCACGCACTGTGTGTATTTTCACTATATGGTAATGTGATCATGTGTTCCTTGTGTATTTCCACTGTAATGCAACTGTTATACATATTATGTACTTTCTCTGTATGGTACTGTGATTGTTATGCACTTTATGTGTTCCCACAGTATGGTAATGTGATTACTATGCACATTGTGTCTTTCCAATACACAGTAATGTGCTTACATTTTAATTTATGTATTTTGACTGTACAGCAATTCACCTTATGTATTCTCACCACACAGTAATGTAATTCCTATGTATTTGTTCTATTTTCACAGTACGGTAATGTGATTAGTATGCATCCTGTGTATTTCCACTGCACAGTAATATGCTAACATTGTAATTGATATATTTTGACTGTACAGTAATTCACCTTATGTATTCTCACCACACAGTAATGTGATTACTATGCACCTTGTGTACTGTATTTCCATTGTACAGAACTGTGATTGCTATGCATTGTATGTATTTTCCCCGTGTGGTAATGTGATTCCTATGTATTTTTTGTATTTTCACAGTACGGTAATTTGATTAGTATGCACTGTGTATATTTTCACAGTACAGTAATGTGATTAGTATGCATCCTGTGTATTTTCACAGTCCAGTAATGTGATTAGTATGCACTGTGTGTATTTTCACAGTATAGTAATGTGATTAGTATGCATCCTGTGTATTTTTACAGTACAGTAATTTATTTATTTATTTTTATTTAGTTTTTGTTGACTGGGTAAGTGCACTAGACAAATCCTGCCTATTTTCAGGCACGACCCGGGGAAGGGGGATACAGATGAATGCCAACTGACCTTGAACCAGATTAAGCTGTTGGTGGTATTTTGAGTGAATGAGGGAAATTTGGCCAGGACACTGGAGGAATTCCCTACTATTTTCGATAAGTGCCATGGGATCTTTAACATCCACCAGAACAGGCAGATGGGACCTCGGTTTAACGTCCCATCCGAAAGATGATTAGTATGCATCCTGTGTATTTTCACAGTACAGTAATGTGATCAGTATGCATCCTGTGCATTTTCACAGTACAGTAATGTGATTAGTATGCACTGTGTGTATTTTCACAGTACAGTAATGTGATCAGTATGCATCCTGTGTATTTTCACAGTGCAGTAATGTGATTAGTATGCACTGTGTGTATTTCCACTGCACAGTAATGTGCTTACATTGTAATTGATGTATTTTGACTGTACAGTAATTCACCTTATGTATTCTCACCACACAGTAATGTGATTACTATGCATCTTGTGTACTGTATTTCCATTGTGCAAAACTGTGATTGCTATGCATTTTATGTATTTTCTCTGCATGGTAATGTGATTCCTATGTGTTTTTTGTATTTTCACAGTACGGTAATGTGATTATTATGCACTGTGTATATTTTCACAGTACAGTGATGTGATTAGTATGCATCCTGTGTATTTTCACAGTACGGTAATGTGGTTAGTATGCATCCTGTGTATTTTCACAGTATAGTAATGTGATTAGTATGCATCCTGTGTATTTTTACAGTACAGTAATGTGGTTAGTATGCATCCTGTGTATTTTCACAGTACAGTAATGTGGTTAGTATGCACTGTGTGTATTTTTACAGTACACTAATGTGATTAGTATGCATCCTGTGTATTTTCACAGTACAGTAATGTGGTTAGTATGCACTGTGTGTATTTTCACAGTACAGTAATGTGATTAGTATGCATCCTATGTATTTTCACAGTGCAGTAATGTGATTAGCATGTACTGTGTGTATTTTCACAGTACAGTAATGTGATTAGTATGCATCCTGTGTAATTTTACAGTACAGTAATGTGATTAGTATGCATCCTGTGCATTTTCACAGTACAGTAATGTGATTAGTATGCGTCCTGTGCATTTTCACAGTACAGTAATGTGATTAGTATGCATCCTGTGTATTTTCACAGTACAGTGATGTGATTAGTATGTACTGTGTGTATTTTCACAGTACAGTAATATGATTAGTATGTACTGTGTGTATTTTCACAGTACAGTAATGTGATTAGTATGCGTCCTGTGCATTTTCACAGTACAGTAATGTAATTAGTATGCATTCTGTGTAATTTTACAGTACAGTAATGTGATTAGTATGCATCCTGTGCATTTTCACAGTACAGTAATGTGATTAGCATGCATCCTGTGTATTTTCATAGTACAGTAATGTGATTACTATGCACATTGTGTATTTCACTGCACGGTAATGTGATTACCATGTACTTTGTGTATTTTCACTGTAATGCAATTACTATACACCATGGGCCGGATATTCAAAAGGGTTGCGCCATGCTCAATAGGGTTGCGCATGCGCAAGTCTGAAATTGCACCATTCTGCGATATTCAGCAGGAGGCAGTTGCGCCACTGAAAACAGGCTGAGCAACAGCACAATGCAAATGAATGCATGCTGAACTGGAGGGAGAGGAACCATGCATAAACTGCACAGCCCGATATTCAGCCGGGCTGTGTGCAGGTTCTTCTGGCGCAACCCAACCTGCGCCTGCACAACTTTGAGCCAAAAAAAGGCTTAAGTCGAGGGCCACCCACAGGTGAGGTGCTGCATTGCAGGGCACTACACAGCAGCTGCCACCTGTGCTGGCCCTCAACCCACCCTGTGCCCCCTGCAGCCCGATCACGGGCAAAGAAATAATATCCCCACCACCACCCCACTGGCCGGTCCGGCACAGTTTTAATTCCCCACCAGCCCGATTGCGGGCAGCAAAGTGTCTCCCCACAACATATCCCTGGTGGTCCAGTGGACTGTAAATCCCGATCGCGGGTTGTGTATTAACCCCCACCTCCGATTATATCTGGTGGTCCGTAGACCCACATCCCGATCGCGGGATGGGTATTTACCCACCTCCAATTATATCCCTGGTGGTCCAGTGGACTGAACATCCCATCCGGGATGGAGTGTAACACCCCCAATCATCACTCCTGGTGCCTAGTGCTTCACCCACCACTGCAGCCTCACCCGCCTCCCTGCAGCGGTGGGTGGCAGCATCCCACCTGCCCGCCTCTGCCGTCCGCCCGACGAGCTGCCTGGTAGGGCTGCACCCGATGGTGCAGAGCAAGAGCCAATGGGCATGCAGCCCATAACGTCAAGACAGTCCAGATTTGTGAATGAGTCCATTCACAAAACTGGACTGTCTTTACGGTAGCATGTACGCCCATTGGCCTTGCCTGCACCACTGGCATGCAGCCCTACCGGCAGTCAGTCGGCGGGCGGGCGGGCGGCAGGCAGGATGCTGCCACCCGCTGGCCGCTAGGGGGAGCGGGTGGAGGCTTCATGGGTGGGTGGGGATACTCAGGCACCAGGGATGTTTTGGGGGTTGTTTGACACTCTATCCCGTGGTTGGGATGTTCGGTCCACTGGACCACCAGGGATATAATCGAGGTGGGGGTTAATACTCAATCCCACCATCGGGATTTACGGTCCACTGACCACCAGGGATGTGTTGGGGATATATTGCTGCCCGCGATCGGGCTGGTGGGGTTCACCATGCCCGCATCAGGCCAGTGGGGGTGGTGGTGGGATCCTACACTGTTTTGCCTGTGATCGGGCTGCAGTGATGCCGCCCTAACGGCTGCTGCCTGGCAGGGTGCCAGGCGCAAGTCCTCGGGGATCGGAGCACCTGCATGCTAATGGCATGCAAATGGGGCCATAATCAGAAGCAAATGGCCCCCCCTGCACCTTGCATGAATTATAGCCCCATTTGCATGTCACCTTTTGAATATCGAGATTTTGCACATGGCGCAATGGTACTTGCGCCACTGCAAGTTGAATGCTCCACTCTGTCAACTTGCGGTGGTGCAAGTTCCATTGCGCCATGCACAGTGGCTGTGGCTGAGGGGTGATATTCAAAGGAGTTGCTCAATAGCGCAACTCCTTTGAATATCGCCCCGGACACACCCCTGCACAACTATATTGCGCAGCGCAAGGGCTTGCACCTAAGAATAGCGCAGTTTGAATATCCAGCCCCTTATGTATTTTCTCTTTATGGTAATGTGATTTCTATGCATCTTGAGTATTTCCACTGTGCGGTAATGTGATTACTAGGTAGTTTTATGTATTTTGACTGTATGGTAATGCGATTACTGTGCACGTCATTATTATATTTTTTTTTATCCAATTGTTTAACCAGGTGAGACACACTAAGCTGAAAGCTTGTTTACAGGTGCAACCTGGAGCACAGGGAAGTTAAGTGACTTGCTCACGGTCACACAGTATGCAAGTGGGGGCTGTGGGATTCAAACCCAGGCCTCCAGATTTGCAGCTCAGAGCCTTAAACCACTGCTCTATACTGCCTCCAAAGGAGGCATTTAAAAGAGTTTCACCAGGAAAGGCATACTAGGCTGAAGAAAATAGCTAATTTCCAGATGTATCCTAGGGGAAGGGGAGAAGGGGGTAAGTACAGAGATTACATTGCATTACAATAATACATTAAATTACTCAATAATTTACAGCAGAGAATAATTACAGAGATAAAGAAAGAATTGCATTTCCAATGCTACAGTAGTTTCACAGCATTTTACAACAGTAAATAATTATACATCATTTACAGTTGGAAGTGAGAGTGAACAAACTGAGGGAATAACAGGCTCACACAGGATGACAAAATAGTTTAAAAAGTATAGAGTCCAGGAGGGCATAGGGGGTGGAGGGGGACTTGTATGGGAGGAGGGAGGTGAGGAAGGGGGGAGAAGGAGGGTAGAAGTGAAGAGAGGAAGAGTTGGGTGACGGGGATGGGCAATATGCTAGCGTTAATTACAGGACTGTACGATAATATGATTACTATATACCTTAAGTATTTCTACTGCATGGTAATATGATTACTATTCATGTTATGTATTCTCACTACACAGTAATGCAATTACTATGCACCTTGTGTACTGTATTTCCATTGTACAGAACTGTGATTGCTACACATTGTATGTATTTTCCCTGTACGATAATGTGATTGCATCCTGTGTATTTTCACTGCATGGTAATGTGATTTCTGTGCACCTTTTTGTAGCTGAACTGTACAGTAATGTGATTATTATGTACCTTGTGTATTTCGCTGTACGGTAATGTGATTACTATGCACCCTTATGTACTGATGTCCAGTATTGATGTTTTATGCACTGCTATTCACTACTTCTCCTTCCCCGTGGACGCATTTGGAAATTAACTGTTATTAGCTCACTATTCCCTTACTTGTAAAACTTATTAAATAAAATGAATAATAAATAAATAATGTCTGGCTCACTTTTTATTTGCTGAATTTATTTCCACTGAGTGGTATAAGACAGGTCATTCATAAGAATTTTAAAGTCTTAATTATAAATCACTGATGTTATTTTAGCCAACCAGCATACAGATACTCTTTGTATAGCAACGTTAGCATGGAGTGCTCCATTTCGGCACTGAGGGGGAAGGATGGCACAAGAAAATAAATTCTCTGATCTTATTATAAATCACTCAGGTTAAACTCTGGTGCTTAGCAATAAGATAACAGGGTCTCCAGGGGATGTCTATTATGGTATAAGAGACTTCTGTCATGAGGTTTGGGAAGACAGAACCATGCAACGTTGCTTCGTGGTCTTCTCACTCAAACCTCACACCCAGAGTCTCTAATATCATAAGAGACATCCCTCAGATGCCCTACTAACTTAAGTATTGTTGGTGTGAGGTGCTGGACTGTGAGAAAGAGAGCGTGGAGTGTCAGCATTTACCCCCCCCAGCTGATCAAGGAACACTCACGCTCCCTCCCTCCTGGCCAGGGGAAGGGTGTGGTCATTGGTGACAACCAAACATGGGGGAGGAGAGGGGGCATAAAATAGGTGTATGCAGAAAAAGAATGTTTATTGTATTCCAGAGCAATAGCTGGCAAATTTATATACTTTCGATAGTCCCTCAAAATTATAATGCCTTGTGCTGACATATTTGAATTTTGCATGGTAAAATGATGGATGGGACTTACAAGGCATTGAAAACATACAGTAGATTCTGTTCTGCTGCTGTTGTCATAGCTGAAAGAAGTACTACTGGAGAAAAGTTTTTTTGTCCAGTTGTCAGAGGTAATGTGTATCACTGGCTGTATGGCGTGTTACATTCTGAAACTGGGGACACTTGTGAAGAGAACTCAGTAACTACCCCATGTAATATGTATGTAGCATGTGTTTACATGCTTTATCCAGTCTTTTGGAAATGTGGCCTTAATATTTCAAAGATTTTGAAGCACTACTTGAACTACAAACATTTTGACTATGAACTGAAATCCCACTGGGCTATTTGTGCTCAGTCCTGCAGCAGAAATAGATAAAAAGGCTTTCAACAGAGTCTGATAATTCTGTCACCAGCTCTGATGATTGATTATGAGATCTCTGTAATTTGGAACACGATAATTTTCTATGACTGAAAAATGGAACCAGAAAGACAGAAGATAAGCTTGAAAATATCCTTATCCCCAGGCCAGCTGGTAGACCTACACTAGGCCTCTTTCTAATTGATCCTGGGGCTTCATGGCCAGTATACTCCAATTGCCTTATCTGCTGCGTTTCGCCATGTTTGTATAATGCACCATGGTTCCGACTTGCCTACTGACTGTGTTCAAATTAAAATATCATTATAACATTCACTGTAGTTAATGCTGTGTTTCCTGCATTTTATGCTTTTCTCTCCTTTATACTCTCTCCCTCCCACTCCTCCTAGGACACATTGGGAAATGACCTGTTTGCAGTTCAGCATGTCCTTTCCAGACAAAAATATTTCAAAGAATTAAACGTGCTTGTTGTAAGATTAAAAATCTTTAAATGTGTCTATTAGGGGCCAGTGTGAATACCTACTTGGATAAGTGTTCATAATTGGGACCCAAAATAGTAATTTATTGTTTGTGCTAAAAATAAGTCAACAATTCTCTAAATGCTCCCCCCCCCCAAGCTCAGGTAGCCAGGGCAGGCTCCTTAGCCAAAATCAACACAGAATCACAGTACACACTGTCTAGATGTTATCAAAAAGTATTTATTATGAAAAACAGGAACTCCTACCCCAGCACTGTGACTCATTTCTCCTATCCTACAAATTAAAAAAAATAAATTGGGCATCTGGTCAGCCCTTTCCTCCACCCAAGATCATCTTTTCCAGTGTTCCCTCCTCTCTAACCTAACCCCTTCCCCGGACTCTTATTGGCAAAACACAAGTAATTTCTATTGTGCCCACCTACCCTGGTCCATGATGGGGAGCTACAGATAAATCTCAGCTAGATAGTTGGATCCCTCCTTCCTCATCTGGCATTGCCTTTACCAGATAAACTACTCCTTAATCTGACTGTTCCCCAGTTCCTATGGGAAATGTCCATGGTTTACCAGTGTTTACAGTTTTTGTTTTTCACTAGTAAAACAGACAGCATTCTGGAAAAAAAAACAGCTCAAATCACTGGATTCATGGAAAACCCATAGGACTACTGGACCGGAAACCAAATTTGCATATTGAATTTCTTGTTGTTCGGAATGATGATTACATTATCCTCATCAAGAGCTTATATGTATAGTGTATGTTTCTCCATCTCCAGCCTAAGCTGTGGTCTCAAGAGGTTGGGGTTAAGTGGAATGGGTCACCCATGTAGGCATGCTTGGGTGCTGCCATGGATGGTGTCAGAAGAGTTGCCTTGTTGTCCTGTGGGTCTGATGCTTGCTCTCCAGTTGGACTCACAGTCAACAGTCAGCACACTGCAACACCAGATGACAATCCAAAAGATGAACAGTAAATGCATCACACCGGTTGGCTTCTAAGATGGTTTCTTTAATAAGATCCACAGTATCCAATGAAATGTTTCCAAAAGACAGAGCGCCATGAAGTATGGCTGCCCCCTCCCCAATGGAGTCTCATTCTATGATAGCCAGTCGAATGTTTTCGCACTGAAGAGTGCTTTCTCAAGACTTGAGCATCTTGAGAAAGCCCTCTTCAGTGTGAAAATGTTCAACTGGCTATCGTAGAGGAAGACTCCATTGGGGAGGGGGAAGCCACACTCCATGGCGTTCTGTCTGTTGGAAACATTTCGTTAGATTATGTGGATCTTATTAAAGAAATCATCTTAGAAGCCAACCAGTGTGATGCATTTACTGTTCATCTTTTGGATTGTCATCTGGGTGTTGCAGTGTACTGACTGTTGACTGTGATTAGTATTTAGCATTGTGCTGGCACCAGCCATGTTACATGGAAGCCGCCTAGCTTTGCTGGTTCTCCAGTTGGACTGGCACCTACAGGTTATGTCCTTCCTTGGTGAAGATAAAAGATTTAGCTGTCAAATGTTGGTGCCTGGTGAGTCTGAACCATCCCTTTACATGCCTGTGGAAATGGAGAAGTAGCACAACTCTGTCCCATTTGCCTACTAGATGCAACTACCTTAGCTACTAACTGCGTCTACTGGACTCTACCCTTCAGTTGTGTGGTGCCCAAATACCTAAACTGCATGCTACATCAACAACGTCCTGCTGGAGGGTATATAAAACTCTAAAGTGCTTGCTTATCATTGCTTGATATTCCCCTTGAGGTGATGACTTACAGGCCAGCTATGCAGATATCTGAAAACCTCCCCAGTGTGATGACCTAACTGAAATGATGTGAGACTTTGTCATCAAGAGCTCATAACTTGGATTTGAGTGTGCACTGTGCTGTGATTCCCATCATCCAGTGTCTGTCTGTGGTCATAAAGAAACCTGTAGACTGCAGATGGTGTAGTAATTCAAGTTTGTAACCTGTTAATGCAATTATTGTGCCTGGTTCCCCGATAGTTACCATTCTCAAGTCCCAGGATTCCATCTGAACTAAATACAAATGCATTCATTGTGTGGCTTCTTTCATAGAGAGCCAAGTTTCACCACTTTAAAATCCCCTAGACCGGAGAGCAGGGCTTATACACATTTATTTATTAAAAAATGCACCAGGAAAAACATACTGAGCTGCTAATAACTTGTTTCCAGATGTCTCCTGGGGATAGGGAATGTGAAAAATCATGTACAGCAAATACAACATATCAAGGAGTATAATAAAAAATTGAAGACAAATCAGAATATTATATGTACAGGTCGTGAAGGAAACAAATTTCCAGGGCAGAACTACTGGGGGGGGGGGGTCATGAACAGATGGAGGAGAGAGAGAGAAGAAAGAGTCAAGAAGGAGAGACTTTAAAGAGAAAGAAGAAGATGCAGAGTGGATTGCCAAGGGAAGGGAGGACCACAGTTTAGGAAAGCGGTATGAGAAAGCAGATTGACCAACAGTAGATTTTCTAGAAGGAGTAGTGAGGAAATGTGAAGTATTATTGCATAGAGGATAGGAAAAAATTGAGGGAGAGGATAAGAGGATGTAAGGTAGGAGAGAAGGGAACAAAACCAGAATTTAGATATAAAGGAGGCACTATGGGAATGGTGCCTGACATCAAGAGAGGGCAGCGAAAGGGCAGAGTAGAATGAGCAATGGTGGGTATGAGGGGAACAATCTAAAGCAAAATGACAAAAAGAGTGAAATGGGGGGTCCAGTCTGGTGAGAGAGGATTTGGGAGTTCCACTATAGACTATGTCACCATAATCAAAAATAGGGAGAATCATCTTTAAAGGAATGCTGTCTAAAACAGGGGCTTCCACAGCCGAAAAGCTTACTCCGTGGTTTAGCTTTTTACAGTAACAGCAGCATTTTTTCTCGGGCTGCAACTCACTGTATTTTAATTCCGAAATGTCCAAGACCTGGAATTATGGCGGATGCAGGGGAAGGCTCCATTTGCTGTAAAGGTGCAGCACTGCGCTGCTTGCTTCAATACAAATGTATTGCAGTGAGTAGTGCCACGCCGCATCTTTACAGCAAATGGAGCCTCCCCTACGTCCACCATACTTTCAGATCTCGGACTTTTTGGAATTAAGATACAGTAAGCTGCAGCATGAGAAAAATGCTGCTCTTACTGTAAAAAGCTAAACTGGGGGTAAGCTTTTTGGGGACAGGATCCCCTGTTTTAGACTGCTTTCCTTTAAAACTATTTCATGGCGGACAGAAAGCAGGATACTCACTTTGTTTCTATAAAGTGCACTAAATTTGGGGTGGAGATTATGATGAATGGCATCAACATGAACCGATAAATCAAGGCGACGGTCAAACCAGATCCTGAGGTGCTTAAAAGAGGATACATCCTCAATAATAGCACCATCAGGGGTGTGAAATGAAGGGAGGGGGTGAGTCTGGAATGCTTCTGACTAGTGCCAAAAGTCACGGCTGAGGTTTGCTGTTCTCTTCCATTACAGATTGTTTGAGGCCAACTGATACCTTAATGTCCAGAATAAAGTCTAGTCAGCCCTATTTTTTTCATGGCAATTTGCATACATTTCCCATGATACTACGTATTACAGGGGTATGTGTAATTTTGTGCGACTTTAACATGTTGCTTCATAGCGTTTGCACTTTTAATGTAACCCTTGTTTTAGTGCTTTTTCTTGAGTTTTCTACCCTTTAAAATTTCTTTTCTCTTTTGTGCATACTATGACCTAAACCATTCCCATCCTGTGGCTGGTTGAGTCCATGTCCTGGGCTGAGGTAATAGCTATAGCAAAATGACGAGTCCTAACACGCCTGGCAGTGGTTTGCTGTTCTCAGCCATTGCAGATTGTTTGTGCAGGTATTTTGTAATTTACAGTCCTGCTTAAACTCTAGGCAGCCCTAATTCATTCATGTTGATTTGCATATATGTTAACCATAATGCCTTATAGTATTGGGGTATGTATGATTTTGTGTTTCTAAGCACTTGGCTTCTCAGCCAATGCACTTTTGTGTAACTCCTTTTTTGTTCTTTTGCATAGAGTTCCTTGCCCCACTGAATTGCCATACCCACTGAATTTCCTAATAATCCTGTAAAGATCAAACAATAATAGAATGTGATCCAATATTGGAAGAATTGTTTCTACAGAAAATGAAGGCTTACTGGTTAAATGCAGTTCACTTTTTAAAGAGGAACATTCAGCACTCCCAATTTGCACTTTGTGTGCAAAGACTTTTCTTTTACTTACTGTTTACTGCAGTGTAGTTAGTACATTGTATCAGACTGATTCTGCTGACTTCCAAGCTGATATGTTTCTGTAATTAGACATCCCAGAATCCCCTGCAGTTGACATCAGAGCAGGCCTGCAACAGTGGGAGATTCAATAGCCTGCAGTGATTACTACAGGTTTTTATAAGCTCTGACCGTTTGATTGCTGGTCCTGCTGGCCTCCCTGGGTTAAGTACAGTCACAGAGAGCTGCAATTAGTCCCAGGAGAACATCGAGACCGACAAACATCTGACGGAAGCTTATAAAATCTCCAACATGCACTGCAGGCTATTGAATCTCCCACTGCAGCATCCCTGCTCTAATGTCAGCTGCAGAGGATTCTGGAATTTGTAGTTACAGAAAATGTCAGCTTTGAAGTCAGCAGAATCAGTCTGATACAATCTACTTTACTAAAGATAAAGCAGTATTATTTTCAAGGTGCCCTTTCCCTGGGGCTCAGGGTGCTGTTCAAAATGAACACAACAAAACAGAAAACAAAAGCATGAATTAAATAAATCGAGTGCAGATTTTCACATAAATGAACATATCCTGCAGTAAGCAGTGGGTAAAAAGAAATGTTTTTGCACATGAAGTGCAAACTGGGACCACTCCACACTTGGGTGTGAGGCTGTTAGTGCTGACTCTTCCCCTTCAAGTCCTGCATCCTAGACAGTTCTAGTGTTTTAATTCTGGCTTTTTCTCTGACTGCTTGTCCAGCTGTTAGCCAGCTGTTCGCAAATATTTATATTTATGCACTGTGATTCACAATACATCATATACACTTGCATACTGTTATCAACAATGATGCCTCCGCTAAACCCTTTTTGGCAATCTAAAACCCTAGCGCGTAATTTCTGTTGAATCTCCTTAGCACCATCTCTGACATGCCCCGCCGCTACCCTACCCATTCACCTTTTCTCCCTTTTACCTAATGCCCCCAATCTGTCCCGACAAGGCCTGTTGGCTGATTTCAACTTACCTTATGATTTTACCAATAACTGACAAAGCTTGTTTTGGCTAATTTTCAATTTACTGTATGCAATCCTGTGCATGAAACTGCTTAGCGTTACTCGTTTCTATTCTTTAATTCACTGTGAATGTCAACTATTGCTTTCTTTTCTTATTTACAATTATTTTTCCATACCCTGTTTAGTCTGTAAACCTGTTGATCTTCTTTCTCTATGTATACTGTTTTGCCATACTTTTTGTTCTGCTAACCTGCTGTATTATGCTGTTGATGTGGAACCTTTGTAAAAGTGCTTCAAGCTCAAAGGTATTTGTAATCCGAGATCTAAATAAAAAAACAAAATAAAAAAATGCATGCTAGCACATTGTAATTAATACTGATTTACATCTGCACACCATCATTCACAATGATTTACACTTGTGCACCATTTTCACAATGATTCACATTACTTTCAGATCATTATTCACAACAAGCTCTAAGTATGAACCCAAACTGGCCCTATGCAGTGCAATACGCAGCACATAGGGTTAAATTATGTAGTTACTGGGTTATAGACACCCGCAGATGCAAGACCTAAGTCATACTTCTGTATAAGTATATAAAATCCTTATGCTGGATCCTGTGACATGCACTGTAGGTCAGACAATGGGGTGGGACAGAGGTGTGATCACTTTGGGCACCAGGAATGCCTATTCACCAAGCAGGATAGGATACTGACTGTTTTGAATCTGTAGTGGGATGCTCCACTATGCTGGGGAAAAGCAGCCTTAAGTGCTGTGTGTCATGAGGAAAAGTTTATCCTTGGACCTGTGGGGCCCTGACATGTAGCTGCCAGCCATAGCCAGCACCCCTCCTGGGAATGGAGGGCTAGCAGCCCCATGGCCAGTGGCTATACATTTTGTTTTAAATACTGCAAAAAAATGGGATGTTGCATTTGGGTCCTTGAACTGCTGTTGCCATGATCCTCTGTTTGTGTAGAGCTGAAAATCTACTGCAGGCCGTACTGGTCTTCTAAAAGGAAGCCTGGTGTTCTGGCAGACTCTGTTGCCCAGGCCTCTCCCTCTCATCGACACTGCTACACATTTAAGGGGGTTGGGGGGTGCTGTTGCTGAGGTGTATGAATGCCAGCCACTGACATTTCTGTGGGTCTGGGTGCATGGGGACCAGCTATGCAGCAAAGTGCACACCTTTTGTGACATGTACAAGGCCTAATATTGCGCAAGGCCCATTGTTCTAACTGGAAGGTTCCTCTATTGAAAAATACTTTGCAGGATTTTACAGAACTCCTGATTAGACATTTAGATATGCTTTAGTGATTGTAGTAGCTACTGCTGCCTTATGTAATGGCTCCCTTTCATTACAACCATTCTAGACTACTGGGGAGACCAGGCTGCTCCTTTAGCCCGTTTGGTAGAGTTCTATCTTTGGATCCAGAAAGTTAGGAGTTCAGATTCTGCCCAGCCGCTTGCAAGGTTGTAGGTGTTTTGCATAAAAGCTGCACAATTTACAAGTAAATGCACTGAAAACTGAATGACTCTGATATGGTTGCACAGTTCAACATCAGATCATAGTGTTCCATCTAAAAGGGCAAGGACTTTTTTTTTTCTTCAGGAAAGGTACAGCAAAATGGTCAAAATTGGTTCAATCTGGGTTTATTTAAACACAAGAAATAAATAAACCAGTTCTAGCATGTCATACGGATCATTAAGAAAATTGTGCCTTATTACACTGATGTAGGCTGACTTCCTCTGCAGGAATATGGGAATTAACTTCGTAGTCTAAAAGCACACTGGCTATGTGAGTCACTGAAAGCAAATCACGGAAACTCAAATGCTCCTAAAAAGGTGACGAGTTCAGCGAACTGTAGTTGGTGGATGAAATCAAGCTGAACTGAAAAATATGTGCTGGACTGTGATGGTGAATGAGTCGTTTGTTTGTGAGATGGAGGCCACTTCAAAAGAATCCCGTGACATGTGACAGACTATGACAGGGTGCTACTCAATGATGCAGGCACCCCACATTTCTCTACAACATCCTTTTTCACATGCCCAGAGATTTCATTCAAAATAAAAATACTCTGGTGCATTATAGATTGATGGTAGTGCAATGTATTCACCACTCTCACAATTTGGCTTTAAATTGAAATATGTTGTGAAATGTAAAAATACAGACATTTATTTATTTATTTAAGAGATTTACCAGATAAGCATACTGAGCGGGGACCGCTCGTTTCCAGATGCGATCTGGGGGTTACATTCAATACAAGCAGGAGCACAAACAAAGGTGTATTACAGGTTCAGAGTAGTATAGGATGATTGTAAACAGATCCAGAAAGGTTACAGGTTGGACTAACACATTAGTTAGAGATACACAGGTTTAGACCTAAAGATCAGGGTGCATAGTTGCTAAGTCACAGTATGGCCTATGACCGCAGGGCATCTCAGACAGTGACAATAGGTATACAACAGTTATAGTCAGTTGCTAGTCATTTTGTGCAGATCGCAGCATTCGGTTACAGCAGGTCCAGATCAGTTACAGGCTGGACTAGACAAACATTTGTGACTTACAATTTTGGACTTAGAGGCAGGGTACAATAGTTGCTATAAAAGTACATAGTTGCTATGTCATAGATTAGGGCCTATGACTGCAGGGCATTACAGACAGTAACAGTAGGTGTATAATTATTATAGTAAGTACTGGTTATTTGTACAGTTCAGGGCATGTTACGGTGCCACGTGGTAGCAGGTCTGGGCTGCAGGTTGCAGTTGCATATGTCAGAGAAGTGGGCCTGGAGGAGAGGTTTCAGGAGCCTTGGGGTGGGGGAGAGCCTAATACCAACAGGGAGGTCGTTCCATAGTTTGGGCAGTCGGTATTTGAATGCAGATTGGCCCTTTGATGTGCGCATGAAAGGGATTTGTAGCAGCTTAGAGTCTGAGCATCTTAGGGAGTATGCCTGGGGGTGTTGCGTTGACAAGACAGAGCTGAGATGGGGGAGGGAGTTGCTCCAGTGCTTGGCTATGAGATTGGCGCAATGGAGTTGCCTCCTGGACTCCAGTGATGGGAGAGCTAGGGTGCTGTATAGGTTGCAATGGTGGGTCGTGGGGGGGCATTCTAGGATGAGCTGACAGAAGGAATGAAAGAGGGGGTCCAAGCTGGCCAGGGCGGATGGGGGGGCCGCACTGTAGACCACGTCTCCGTAGTCAAAAATAGGAAGAATCATTCTGAGCACTAATTCCTTCCTGACCGAGGTTGGTAGGCAGCCTTTATTGCGATATAGTGCTCCTAGCTTTGGGTATAGTTTTTTCAGTAGGGAGTCAATGTGGACGGAGAAATCTAAGTGATGATCAAGCCAAACCCCCAGGTATCTGAAGGAAGTGCATGATTCCAAGGTGGATCCGTCCAGGGTATGGAAAGCGGGGTGGGCAACTAGCCGGGAGAGTCTAGGCTGCGTGCCGAAGGTTAAGGAGACGGTTTTCTTTACGTTTAGGATGAGTTGGTTAGACCTTAGCCAGTTTTGTATAGCATCAAAGTCCTGTTGAAGGGCAGAGTTTAGGGCCTCAATGGATGGGCCGGAGGCGTATAGTACAGTGTCATCTGCGTACATTTGTATGGCTGAGTTGGAACATGACAGTGGGAGGTCATTTATAAATGTGGAAAAGAGTAGGGGGCCCAGGACAGAGCCCTGAGGGACCCCCATGGAGACTGGGAGTGAGGGGGATATGTGGGGGCCAATTTTAACTGCTTGTTTTCTGTCTGTCAGGTAGGCTTTGAACCAGTTGGTGGCAAGATTGGAGAGGCTGCTCTTGCAGCTTTGAGATAAGCTTAGGGAACGCAGACAAAAGCTTTGGCCAGGTCAATGAATATGGCCAAGGTGAAGAACCCTGTCCATACTTGAGGCAATATCATTTGTGAGTCTTAGTAGAGCTGTAATGGTGGAGTGCGACTTGCGAAAACCCGACTGATAAGGGGTGAAGAAGCGGGTAGATTCAAGGAATTGAGTGAGTTGGGAGAGGGCTAGGTGCTCCTGTAGCTTAGCTAGAATTGGTAAGAGGGAGATCGGGCAGTAATTCATGGGCGCAGAAAGATCACCACCCTTTGGTAGCGGAATGACTATTGCCTCCTTCCACGCTGTTGGAATTTGTGCAGAGGAAAAAGAAAGGTTCAGGAGGTCAGCTAGGGGGGCTGCAATGGCAGGGGCTGAGAGGTATAGGAGTTTGGCGTCAAGTCCTAGAGGGCATTGCCTTTATTTGGGTCAAGGGAGCGAAGGGCGACTAGGACTTCTGTTGTGAGACTGGATGGAAAGAGAAAGAGGTGGTGTGTGGGTGCCGGGTCATGAGGGCTGGGTGCGGTGTGGTGATGTGCAGGTTTGTTAGAAGAGATTTAGTACAGTCGGAAAAAGGTATTGAAAGCTGAGGCAACTTCACTTGGCTCAGATATGTTTTTGCCGTGGATGGTTAGTGTAGGGGTGGACGGCTGGACAGGGGGAGTGAGCAGGTTCTTAATGGATTTCCAGAATTTGGAAGGGTGGCTAAGATTGGAGGAGAGGGCAGCCCGCAAATAGTTCTTTTTGGCCTGCCTTATGGCTTTTGTGCAATTGTTACGGAGGGTACGGTAATACTGTAGGGATTCTGGGGAGCCTGTTTGCCTTTGTTTTTTTCCAGGCTTGGTCTCTGGCATGACATAAGGAGATGATGTCGCAGTGACCCAGGGAGGTGGGTTTCCTAACCCTTTGCTTCTTAGGGGCATGGTAGTCCCGGACAACAAGAACTCGATTCTGAACCTGTCAAGGCATGGTCAATGGAGGTGTTGTTGGATGAATGACCAGTCGACAGAGACGAGGTCATTTAGTAGGAGTTTAGACAAAGTGATTTGTAGCTCTGTGAGGAGGGTCCTTGGGGAGGTGGTTGGTAGGTCTGTGCACCTTTTCTGATCACATAGATCATGTGGTGATCACTCAGGGAATCTGGTAGGAGACCGGCTTTAACTATCCTGTGAGGGTGAGTTGTAAGAGCCCAGTCTAGGAGGGAGTGGTTTTGTGTTTTAGGGTTTAGGCGGGTGGGTTGGTCTCTTTCTTGGGAGAAATTTAGAGACTTTATCTTGCTGTATAATTTTTGCGCAGTCTTTTGCAAGCCAGTTGTAGTTTAGATCCCCGAGGATGTAGAGCTCACCGGCTGTAGCCATAGCTTTAAGAGTGGCTAGGTGGTCTGTGATGATGGTTGCTGGGGTAGCAGGGGCTCAGTAAATCCCTGCCACGTACACTGGTAAGGTGTGCGGTAAGACAAGTTTTATCATCTTTGATTCTATCTGAGTAGTATGTCCGGGGACCAGGACAGGGGTGTACTGGATGCCATTTGCTATATATATGGCTATTCCACCGCCTTTCTTTTTTCCGTGTCTTCCTGCCTTATTACTGTGTAGTCGGCGATGGCTACCTCTGAGTCCACATGATGAGGTTTAAGCCATGTTTCAGATATAATACAAATGTCAGGTCGGAGGGTTTGGGCAGTGATTTGCAGTTCCGGCACTTTATTTAATAGGCTACGGATGTTGAGGTGAACTAGGCTAAGACCCTTTGGTAGGGTTTGGGGGGTGGGTTGGGTTGGTGGCCCAGGGTTGGTTTCTAAGTCGCCTGCCAGGAGGAGCAGCAGGGTGAGGTATCTTATTGCAGTGTGCCATTTGTTTCTGTTTTGGATTTGGGGTGGGAGAATTGTGGGTGTGGTCGAGACCGATGTCATCAGGTTGCTTAGGCAGATAGGCGAGGTTAAAAGGGGGGGACAACGGAAGGGTTAGTAGTATGATAAGGGCGTGGTGAAGATGGTGCACGGTGGGGTTGATGGGGGAGAATGGGAGGGGTGAGACAGTGCAAGATAGTAGCAGGTTAGGGTCATTTTGGGGCTGTGTGGATTGGGGTAGTGATGCAAACGGAATTGCAATGGACAACAATGTAATAATGTATAGGAGCATGGTTGAATTTAGACTACTAAATGGCAAGCTTGGAATATGTGGTAGCGGCCTCTGCTGGTGGGATCTGATAAGCTGCAGATCTGAAAGTGGGCTGATAGGTTATGGCACGTCACCTGACCATTTAGCTACCTATAAAGCAGAGAGTCGACCAAGGGTGGTGGTGAGGGCAGTGGGGAGCCGGTGCACAGCGCCGGCAGGGCCCAAATCTGCAGCTCTGAACAGGAGTTTGAAATCGCGATGGCGCCAAAAACGGACAAAGGCTGCAGATCCTGGAAATTCTCCTTTGCGTACCTGCAATTTGCTCATGGGAGCTGGGGGGTCCGTCCTCGTGTGGTGTCTGGGGAAGGGTAGCAGTCACCTACCCTCGCGACCCACTGTGGAGGAGAAGAGGAAAACGGAGTTACTTATAGCCCAGGTATAGGGGCGGAGATTCCTTGCCAGGTAAGTTAAGTGTGAGTGAGATCGAGAGAGCTCTCTACAAGAAAACACAATCACCATTTGTGAATTTTGCTGCTCTGACTGGCTGGTGCAGTGCCTGTTGCTGCTGGGAGTAGGACTCCTACCCCCTTGCTGTCCAGCCTTAACTCCCCTTCCCCAGATTCCCCCCAAATGAGGAAAAGGAGCAGGGCTGGCCCTAGCTATTCTGGGGTCCTGTGCGAACCTCCTTGCCGGGGCTCATGTCCGAAGTCGTGAAGCCCCCAGGGAACATCCTCATTCCTATCATGGCCTCTCTGTAGCTTCACGTCTAGCTAGTTTTGTGCCATGTTTGCACTTTACATAAATGAGTACATACAGGACCTGGAAAGAGGTCCACTGGACAGCTGAGTTTTTTGGGGGGCCCCTCTGCTCTTGGGGTCCTGTGTGAATGTACAGTTCACAACCCCCTGAGACTGGCTCTGAAAAGGAGGCAGTCACAGCCCACCACTCACCTCCCCAGCCATTCACAATCTCCATACTTCATGTCTGCAAAAGACTTATGCAAACTACTGTGTCGATATACCAGAGGACTGCATATCAATACAGTATTTGTGTAAGGGTCTTTGCTTGCACACAGGGAAGTACAGTTATGTGCTGCCTTGCTGCCTTCCTGCTTCAGTGTAAGTTCATTGGGGAGATTGTCTGATGCCAGTCAGGGCTGGATTTATCAGTATGTACAGCACGCCTGTGTCTTGCACGCTATGATTTCAGAGGTCCCTCAAAAACTGCAGGACCACACAGTACCAGCTACTTGTCTTTGGCCTTCTGCACACTGACCAGTGGCTAAAAAGATTTAACTTTTTTTTTAAATCCATGTTATAGTACAGTTGTTAGAGCATCCACACTGTGCTCTGACACGGATAGCCTACGTGAGGTTCCTGGCATGACTGCAGCAGCAGCGCAAAGCATTGCAGGTACTACAATGCATGCCAGGATACTTGTGATCGGGCATGGCTGCAGTTTACTCAGAAAGTGACACCAGTCTACTCAGTAGCTCACTGCAAGCTACAACATATGAGTGAGTGATATTTTTGTAGTACTAACAGTTAGAAGAAAAAAAAGAATTATTGTGTGGTGGTGGTGGTGGTTGCCTTAATCCATGTTGCAGCACAAATCATGTTCACCAGTCTTCATTCTAACCCATGGGATCATGCCAATGGCATGGTGCACGAGCCACCTGTCCCCACAGCTTCCTGACCTGTGGGTCCAAAAGCCACAAAAAGTCATGCCTGTCATCTGCTGGCTAGAGCATGCTGCCGCCACGACCATAAATGCACAGTAGCGTTCCGGTCAGCTAGGGGAAATGCTGTCATCAAGAAGATGCAGTGTCACTGAGAAGATGCCTTCGGGGACAGCATCTCAGAAGCTGAGCATCTTGAGTGCTCCAGAATCAACGCAAGGCTTACTGTAAACGAAGACCTGACTTTTCCTTGTGCCACGTGGTGAGCACTAAGAAAAAACACATGGTACAATCTGCTCTCCCAGATCGCATGCTCCTAGTGCTGTAACACAGCCACTATGATTGCGACTGGCTGAAATCCTGAAAAAAAAAATTAAAACTTGTTCCTGGTGCAGGCAGGTAGGAGTCTCATCATTTCTTTTTTGGGGGGTATATAAACATGTTGTATTTTCTAAATAGTACAAAAAATAGACAATATTAAGAATGCATGTCATCCAAAATCAACAATCTTGCAGTAATATTCCATACACTGAGATGCAATAAGTTACAAACATTCATATATAATCTGAGGAAGTCTTCCAAAATAACTTTATGTCTAGAGACTCATTATTTCTTATGGGAAAATGATTGTCGGGCTACACTTGTTTTTTATTCTCTCTTATATGGGCAGGCTGAGGCATACTTCTCAATCTTTTGTGATTGCAATTGGGAACACTTAGTTAATACTCAAAATAAATGTATGTGTGAAAATGTGGGACACTTGCCTGCCCTTCACAAAATGGGACACATCTCCAAGTTTGGAGATGCAAGCTTTGAACGCTGTAGCACCAGTGCATTTATTTCTTTGTACAAAGCTTAGTTTTGATTTAGCATCATAGAGGTCTGTTATTTTCTGCTTTGAAGTCTTACAGCACCTTCCGTCTCTGTATGGGCAGCATTTTCCCTGTGGGGCAAGAGAAATTGCTGGGGATAAAGTCAGGGACCTCACCACTTGTAGTACATTTGAGAGGTATGGTTTGAAGTGGTGGAAATTAGAAATATTGATAGGGACCGAGCTATGTGGCCTAAAGTCAGCATCAGACTTGGTTCTGTGAGGAATTTAAAAATGTTATCAAAACTGACTCTATTGGGCCACACTTCTTGTAAAATGGACCACATTTTGAGGGGAAGGTCAGTGAGTCAACTGACCCATCGAATTTAGTTTCTACAATAAACACTGTATCCACACTGCTGTTAACATAAGCTAAGGCAGTTGTTTCAGTTTAAAACCATGCTGAAGCTTACCCCCTAGCAGTGTTTGAGTACATCTACTATGTGGAAGCAAAACTTTGAAACCGGTTTAACAGTTAAAATGGTTTAAAAGCACTAACGTGTACAGTGCCTTTGTGTCCAGATTTGTGCTATCTCTGATCCATCTTGGAGTGCACTTTTTTTGTTGTTACAGAAGCACAAGGGTTGGCACAATTCTTTTCTTTTAGTTACAGCAGCTCACGGGCTGGCAAAGTTCTTTTTTTTGTTACAGCAGCACACGGGCTGGCACAGTTCTTTTTTTTTAGTTACAGCAGCACACGGGCTGGCAAGGTTCTTTTTTTTGTTACAGCAGCACACAGGCTGGCAAGGTTTTTTTTGTTTGTTACAGCAGCACATGGGCTGGCAGGTTTTTTGTTACACCAGCACATTGGCTGGCAAGGTTCTTTTTGTTACAGCAACACTTGGTTGGCAGGGTTCTTTTTTTGTTACAGCAGCACGGGCTGTAAGGTTCTTTTTTGTTACAGCACATGTGGGCTGGCAGGTTTTTTGTTTCAGCAGCAATTGGCTGGCAAGGTTCTTTTTTTGTTACAGCAGCAATACCTGATTGGCAAGGTTCTTTTTTTGTTACAGCAGCACATGGGCTGGCAAGGTTCTTTTTTTTGTTACAGCAGCATATGTGCTGGCACAGTTCTATTTTTTAGTTACTACAGCACACAGTCTTGTAAGGTTCTTTTTTTAGTTACAGCAACACATGGGCTAGCAAGGTTCTTTTTTTTGTTACAGCAGCATATGGGCTGGCGACGTTCTTTTTTTTGTTACAGCAGCACACGGGCTGGCAGGGTTCTTTTTTTGTTACAGCAGCACATGGCTGGCAGAGTTCTTTTTGTTACAGCAGCACATTGGCTGGCAAGTTTCTTTTTTTTTAGTTACAGCAGCAGACGGGGTGGCAAGGTTCTTTTTTTGTTACAGCAGCACATGGGCTGGCACAGTTCTATTTTTTAGTTACTACAGCACACAGTCTGGTAAGGTTTTTTTTCATTACAGCAGCACACAGGCTGGCAAGGTTCTTTTTTTTTGTTACAGCAGCACACGGGCTGGCAAGGTTCTTTTTTTTTTGTTACAGCAGCACATGGGCTGGCACAGTTCTATTTTTTAGTTACTACAGCACACAGTCTTGTAAGATTCCTTTTTTTAGTTACAGCAGCACATGGGCTAGCAAGGTTCTTTTTTTTGTTACAGCAGCACACAGGCTGGCAGGGTTGTTTTTTTTTGCTACAGCAGCACATGGGCTGGCAGAGTTCTTTTTCTTGTTACAGCAGGACATTGGCTGGCAAGGTTCTTTTTTTGTTACAGCAGCACATGGGCGGGCACAGTTCTATTTTTTAGTAACTGAAGCACACAGTCTGGTCAAGTTCTTTTTTTTTCATTACAGCAGCACACAGGCTGGCAAGGTTCTTTTTTTATTACAGCAGCACACAGGCTGGCAAGGTTTTTTTTTGTTACAGCAGCACACGGGCTGGCAGCGTTTTTTTTTGTTACAGCAGCATATTGGCTGGCAAGGTTCTTTTTTTTTGTTACAGCAGCACATGGATTGGCAACGTTCCTTTTTTTTGTTACAGCAGCACACAGGCTGGCAAGGTTCTTTTTTTTGTTACAGCAGCACACAGGCTAGCAGGGTTTTTTTTTGTTTCAGCAGCACATTGGCTGGCAAGGTTCTTTTTTTTGTTACAGCAGCACACGGATTGGCAAGGTTCTTTTTTTTGTTACAGCTGCACACGGGCTGGTAAGGTTCTTTTTTTTTGTTACAGCAGCACACGGGCTGGCAGGGTTTTTTTTTGTTTCAGCAGCACATTGGCTGGCAAGGTTCTTTTTTTTGTTACAGCAGCACTCGGATTGGCAAGGTTCTTTTTTTTTGTTACAGCTGCACACGGGCTGGTAAGGTTCTTTTTTTTGTTACAGCAGGACATTGGCTGGCAAGGCTCTTTTTTTTTTAGTTATAGCAGCACACGGGCTGGCAAGGTTCTTTTTTTGTTACAGCAGCACATGGGCTGGCACAGTTCTATTTTTTAGTTACTGCAGCACACAGTCTTGTAAGGTCCTTTTTTTGTTACAGCTGCACACGGGCTGGCATTTTTTTTTTGTTACAGCAGCACATTGGCTGGCAAGGTTCTTTTTTTTTGTTACAGCAGCACATGGATTGGCAAGGTTCTTTTTTTTGTTACAGCAGCACGTGGGCTGGCAGGGTTCTTTTTTTTGTTATAGCAGCACACATGCTGGCAAGGTTCTTTCTTTGTTACAGCAGCACATGGGCTGGCACAGTTCTATTTTTTAGTTACTACAGCACACAGTCTGGTACGGTTCTTTTTTTTTAGTTACAGCAGCACATGGGCTAGCAAGGTTCTTTTTTTTTGATACAGCAGCACACGGGCTGGCAAGGTTCTTTTTTTTGTTACAGCAGCACATGGGCTGGCAAGGTTCTATTTTTTAGTTACTACAGCACACAGTCTGGTAAGGTTCATTTTTTTTTTTCATTACAGCAGCACACCGACTGGCAAGATTCTTTTTTTTGTTTCAGCAGCACACAGGCTGGCAAGGTTCTTTTTTTTTGTTACAGCAGCACACAGGCTGGCACAGTTCTTTTTTATGTTACTGCAGCACATGGCTGGCAAGGTTCTTTTTTTTAGTTACAGCAGAACACGGGCTGGCAAGGTTCTTTTTTTTTGTTACAACAGCACACGGTCTGGCAAGGTTCTTTCTTTTGTTACAGCAGTACATGGGCTGGCACAGTTCTATTTTTTAGTAACAGCAGCACACTGTCTGGCAAGGTTCTGTTTTTTTGTTACAGCAGCACATGGGCTAGCAAGGTTATTTTTTTCTTTACAACAGCACATGGGCTGGCACAGTTCAGCTGGTAAGAGGCTGGGTGATGGAGACTGCTTCTTAGAGGTGGGTTGGGGCACTTTTGCTTTCTGGGCCATTGCTGACAGTGAAGTGTCACATTTGGGAAGTTCTGCTGATGCTGTGATTGGCTACTGCAGTGCTGTCATACATTCTATGGTGCTTTTCCACTGCAGCCCAGTCTACCCAGCTCCTGTCAGCCTCAGGAGAAGCAAATGCATGCAGCCATCACTGCATATTGCTTCTTGTCACCATCTTGTGAGTCCAGAAGCAGCCGTGCAGAAATAAAGATAAGTAAGATTCATTTGTGTTTATGAACCAGATATGCTGGATTTAGTTGAAAATCAGATTTGACCTTGTTGATGGTGTATCAGGTGTGCTAGCAGCCACATGGCAGATTTCATCTGAGTCCGGGCAAGTAGCCAGTCTGACTAGGGACCTGTTTTCCAAAATGACTGACATGGCCCAAGAGAAAATCCCTGTGTCCAACTACCTGGTGCAGAGAAAACTCCCCACACTTGCAAAAATGCTATTTTCAGAATTTTGTGTGCACGGGCGGCATTTACTTTTTTTGCAGTTATTGGAAAATGGTTTGCCTGGTAATACTGATGTACCACTTTTCTGCAGCTGTGCAGAAAATTTGTGCCAGCTGCTATAAATTGTGGAAAAAGTTGCAAAAAGGTAAGCTTTTTGAAAACAGAGCAGATGCAAAAAAAGAAAACTGTGGTTGTGCAAGGAAACCCAGCCTCGCACATCTTTTTTCCAGCAAGATTGCAATTTTCCATTTTTTAAAGTCTAGCCCTAGATGAGGAGTGGAGCAGGGAATGAGCAGCCAAATACCAGTCAAGTCTGGGTGCAAACAACCAACCCAACCATCATAACTTCAAGTCAACATACATTGTACAACAGATGAGTTATTTTGTGCTGGGGGGCAGGGGGAAGGGCCCTGGCTATTGGAATTTAATTAACAAAATTGTGTAAGTTAAAGTTTAGGACCAGTAGTTTAACAAATGCACGTAACATTGGTGCTGTTTAAAATTATTGTTCTGTCTATAACAATAGTTTAGCTGAAAACTGCATTTTTTAAAAATGGCAAAAACTAAAATGAAGGTTTCTAAAAAAAAAAAAAACACAAGCATGTTTCAATGCCAAACATGCTTGCATGCTTTTACAAGTTAGAACAACTATCTTGAGGCTACGGGCAGATCTTTCTTATCACCAGTGGCTGCTGTCTTGTGAACTTTGGGCTCCAATGGGCTAAGGGGTATAGAGATGAAAAAATGGTAAACAGAATAAAGAACATCTATATAAGTTCACCATTTCTTTATAACTGTGTTTTTTTTGACATTTTTACCCCAAATTTCTAACATAGGGCTAGGTTCATGAAAGAAATACCACACAGTAAACTAATTCAGATAGCGTGTGCTATTTCCTTCCTACTGATTCAGGAAAAAGCCACTGAAGGAAACATCAGTAGTTAGCAGGGACACAACAGGACTCCCCCTAAACACTGTGGAAGCAGGGGTTGGATGGTTGGGAGGAGTAGAACACATCAAGGAATTGTTTTCTTTGTTACAGGGTTGAAAAAGGAAAAGGTCAACAAAGGACAGTTTTCTTCATTTCAGGGACTGACACTGGGATTGGGCATCTCAGTGTCAGTGTGTTGTATGGCAGCACCAGCGGGCGGGCACCCCAGTGTTATCTTCTGTTTTGGGGGGGTTAGCTGGCACTGGGTGTGTGCATCTTGGCATTGGACTGTGTGTGATGGGGGGTTGAAAGCTGGGTTGGGTGGAAGGGGGGATCCGGCAAAGGAGTTGAGCACCTGCCACTGGTCAGATATCAAAAGCTGGGTCAGGCAAGGGGGGAGATACTGCAGTAGGGTTAAGCACCCGCTGCTAATTACATAAGAAAGTCAGGTCAGGCAGGAGGGGTGATACTGATGGTAGGGACAAGCACCTGCCACCGGTCATATAGTACAAACCTCAGTCAGGCAGGAGAGGAGATTATGCCAGCTGGGCTGAGCCTCTGCCACTGGTGAAATATAGAAACATAGACATAGAAACATAGAAACATAGAATCTGATGGAAGATAAGGACCGCTTGGCCCACCCAGTCTGCCCATTTCCCTGCCTACTGGATAAGCTGCAGATCCTAGTTAACCAGCAGCCTACTTCTTCCTACCTCCACCCCCTAGAATTGCCTTATGACTGTCCCATGCATGCTTGAATTCCACCACTGTTTTTGACTCCACAACCTCCTCTGGAAGGCCGTTCCATGCATCCACAACCCTCTCTGTGAGGGGGGGATTCTGCTTTGCTGACTGATGGTGGCACTATGAATGGATGCAGCTGCACTGTGATTGGTGTGGCTGCATCCTTTGATACATGAGAGGTTTTTGCCCATTAGCCAGCAAAGCAATGTCAGCAGCAGCCTTGTTTGGACTAGGTGTGAACTTGCTCACCTCCTGCAGGCTCAACTGCATTTGCTACTTACAGCACATACCTTCCTAGCCCCTACACTACCGGAGTGGCACCAATATGTTTGCTTTGTGCATGCATGCAAGCAAACATAATAAGGGGTCTAATTGAATGGCTAATTATTTTTTCAACCTCCAGTGCCACCAGCACTGGCTATGACTTATGTTTGTTTGCCCTTGACAGATGGAGAGCTATTTGTTTTTAACTGTTCCTTCAAAAAATGGATTTAATTGGATTTCTGTGGTTCCACTCACACAGTTATCTTACAATAACAAAACAAAAACTGGAACAATACTCAGCTGCCCCCAGTCTTATTTCCCTCTGGCCTCTTTGCTATCATCAGCATCTTCACATATCAGTTTCTGATTGGTCTCAAGGTAACTACCAGCATGAGTCATTAGTGGAATAAAGAGCTATGGTTCATGTGGGCAATTACTGTGCTATCCTTAAGTACCGTGCTACTGACTTGAAATGCATTTAGTGAAAGCCATCCATAATGTGCCCATCATTATTTAAACATACCATGTGCTGCAATCTCTGGTCCCTTTAATTTGATACACCTGTGCAACTTCAACCAATATTCATTAAACTGATACAAAACTCCACAGCTTATTAAGCACAGGATCATATGGTAAAGATGGGGGCAATGATGAGAGAAATTCACTCCTAGATACAAATAAATATATCTATCTCCTGAATGGGTATGTTTACCTAAGGAAAACCATCGGAGACACAGGGGTCTGTCAACACAAAAATAATCTGCAGGTTACATGGCTTTTATAGAGCTTTGATACTGATTTTGATAAGAGCTCTCAGAAAACAGATGCTAGTCTGTGCAATACACCACATTCTTGCTTTGATATCACAAACCTATTGATGATGAGTGGCACCCAGCTGGGACAATACAGTTCTGGATTTGACAAACACTGACTCAAGATGAGGGCTGGAGATTAAAATTAAAATACTTGTATCAGAGGTTGCAGAAGTGGTTCTAAATAAACAGGCTGTGATGCCAAATGCTAAAGTTTGTTATTGGAGATCCAGGGGTCACTTATGTAACCCCAGTGCAAATCGATTTGCACCTAGTTTCAAGCAGGGCAGCCAGCATTTCGCTATTCAACAGCACCAATTCCAATTATGCATTCATTTAGCACACAGTATTATGGGTGTGTGAATATCTTATTTTGAATATTTGGCCTGAATATTCATAGTTGTGATCAAATATTTGGGTATTCATGTTTTCTGGTGAAACTGGGGTATGAAAAAGCTTTAAAAAAGCCTTTGTGACTCCCTGAGTAGTATGGGCTAGTCTTGTGGCCACCAACCACTCCCTCAGTGGTGTCCCCCTGTCCACCACATCCATACCCCCTTCCCCAGGTGGCAAGGGCTAGTCCCCTGGCCACCAACCACCTCCTCAGTAGTGTCTTACCCTCCTTCAGTACACACACAAACACACACATATAAACACACACACACACATACATATAAACACACACACACACACACACACACACTAATGAAACCAATAAAAACTGGCTGCTCCTTTTGTAGGTCAAGGCAAGGCAAGTTTATTTCCAGGCTGCCCAATCCCAGAGACTCTGGGCACCCTGCATAAATCAATCTATATCAAAGCAATACTGGAGGTGCAAATACAAATGCAAGTAAAATATACAGTGTCAAGTAAAAAGTAAGTTGACCACCACTGCACTACAAAAAATGTAATTATTAAAGGAAACTCAAGGTTAAGTTCCCATGCAAGGAAAACTTGTGATATTGTAGATTATTCAATTTCGTTCTCATGGTCTATGAACTCTCAAGGTTCATGCCATGGTAACACAGCCTTATTTTGTACCATTGATCACCTATTGTTCTATTTATGCCAAAAAAAACAACAACCTGAAGACCCTCTTTGAGAGGGTGACCATGGATGCAGACCAGGGCAAGGCTGCGGATGTAGTCTATCTGGACTTCAGCAAGGCCATTCATAGTATAGCACACGACAAAGGTTGTGGGCAAAGTAAACCAGCACAGTATACGTGAGACATGGGCAAGTTGGATTGCTGGCTAGCGTGGGAGCAGGAAGCAGAGAGTGGTGGTGGAATGGTACTGCTCCAAGTGGAGAGGAGTACTCAGTAGTACCTCTCAGGGATCAGAGCTGGGGCCACTGCCTTTCAACATCTTCATAAGCCATCTGGAAGCTGGGATCCCCAACTGGCTGCCTCAGCTCATGGATAACATTAAGCTGCCCATGGTGGTGGACCCTCTTGAGGATGGGATGAACTTCAGGAGAAACTAAACAACTGGGTGATTTGTCTGCACCCTGGAGACTCAGATGCAGTGTAGGCAAATGCGAGGTTGTGCACTCGGGGAGGAAAAACAGAGGTAAGACCTACACACTGCGTGAAGCTCCTTTTGCTGCAGTCAAGGAGGTAAAGGATGTGGGGGGGGGCTGTAATTTACTAGGATCTGACACGGGAAAACAGTGCAAGAATGCTAACAGGTAGGCCAGTAGAATGCTGGGATGCATCAAGAAGGGGGTGACCAGAAGAGTCAGGGAAACAATCCTGCACTTTATAAGCCCCTGGTCAAGCCGCACCTGGAGCACTGCATGCAGTTTTGGTCTCCACAATACAAAAGGGAAAGTGAGGCAGTAGAGAAGGCCGCATCTAGAGTATGGAGTTCAGTACTGGTGCCCACACCTCAAAAAGGACATTAACCTGCTGGAGAAGGTCCAGAAAAGGGCTACAGAGATGATAGTAGGTCAGCAGGGTAAGGCATATGAGGAAAGATTGTGGGCACTGAACATGTGCTCCCTGGAAGACAGGAGAGAGAGAGAGAGAGAGAGAGAGAGAGAGGGATATGATTGGGACCTTCAAGTACTTGAAAGGAATAAATAAGGTTGATAAGGAGAGTCTCTTTAAGCTGAGTGGCAACCATAACAAGAGGGGGCACAGTCTTAAGCTGGAGGGTGGGAGGTTTAGGAGGGAGGTCAGGAAGCACTTCTTCACAGAGAAGGTGGTGGACACTTGGAATGCGCTGCAGGAAGAGGTCATCTCATTGAAGACAGTGGACAGTTTTAAGAGATGCTGGGATAGGCCTAAGGGGGAAGGTACGGAACATGGGTAGGGAGGATGGAAGAAATGGGGAGGGAGGGCAGGGACATTAGCTCAAGCTGTGGACACTGAAATACGAGTAGACTTGATAGACCAAATGGCCTTCTTCTGCTGACTTCTTTGTATGTTTGTATGTTTGTATATAAGCAATGCAGGGCCACCGAAACGACAAGTGGTATGGGGTGCAAAAGCTGCAGGAGATGCTGGAGGCCCGTAACAGGTTCACCTTGGGTTAAAGGAGGCTGAGAGGGGACATGATCTTAGTCTTTCCCAGCTGAAGGGTATCAACAAGATCAAACAGCCAGAGATACTTAATCTGGTGTCCTGCAGCTGGACAGAGAGATACGCCCTGATGCTTAGGCGTGGAAGTTTCAGGGGCAATGTTAAGAGGTGCTTTTTTCCCAGAAAGTGGCTAACCTTTGGTGTATAGCCTGCTAGTGATGACAGTGTACTTGAAGACAGTGCAGACCTTTGCATTAAGACAGGACATGCTTCTGCTTACCAAGGAAATCACCAGGGACCCTGCATAGTAGAATGAGTAAGAAATCCCTATAAATTGGTTCATGTTTTGCACAGCACATTTTTTTTTTATCCCTGCTTATGAAGCAGGGGAAGAGTGACACAAATGGACCTAGAGTCCCTTCTAACATTAAAATACTATGTACTATGTTGCAGCACTATATCTTTTTATTAATCCTTCAAGATGGCTTTATCCATGACTGGTACATTTTTGCTTGGCTTTTTTGATTGTTGGTATTTCACTACATTACTTAACCCATTCTTACAAAAGCAGAGCACCAACATGTATCCCAGCTGTGTAGATTGTAGATCATCAGTTTTTTCCCCTGCACATTCCATGATGTCACAGCTGCACTGTAAACACTGTTTTAATATATGGATTGTTAAAATAATATGCTTCAAAAGCATACAAAAATTTTCTGGTAATACCATAGCTCCTGAAGCGATAATACTACTCTTCCTGAGTGATAATACTATCGTTGGGGTGCCGTAATACTATCGTTCAGCACCCGAACGATAGTATTATTAACAAAGCTAAAGAGCGCATGTGCAAGTCTATCCCCGATGTGTTAAACGGCATGCCTTCTGATTGGCCGCTTTTCCTCTGTGGGCAGGCAGAAGGAGTCTGAAAACATGGTGGTTTGCTCACTCGCTTAGCGAGACAATCTTCCCTGAAGCAACCGTTTTTTTGCTTTGTTTTTTTTTTACGTTGAAAACCATTTGAGTAATACTGTTCACAATCGAACTCTCTCTGGGGCTCCTCTGCTCACTTGATACTGCCACTGACAAAAAAAAAAAAACATGGCTAAATGAAGCCCACAGCAGCCGCTCATCCACACAGGACTGGGGAACCCTGCCACCATGCACATCCACCCGCTAACTCCAGTGTTGAAACGGAGGTGAGTCAATTCACCTCATATCCATATATTAAAAAAAATAACAAATAGGTTCTGGCATTACAAGGTAGTAATTGCATCTCGAGGTTCTGGGGACACATGAAACCTCTCGAGCTTTGCTCTCGAGGTTTTCTGTGTCCCCAGAACCTCTCGATGGAATTACTACCTTATAGTGTATGGTGGAACGTCGTTCTCCACCAAAATCCATCATTGTCAAAACCTTGTAGTCACACACTAGTGACGTTCACAGTGTAGCAGAACGATTTTTTCTACTGCACTGCGAACGTCACACTGTGTCCTCGAGCAGCATTTGACAGTTAGGGCTCACTCCATAGACAGGACACATGGCGAAAGCAGCAGTGTCGGCGGCAGTACTGTACTAATGTTTAGCGTTAAAATGTTCAGAATGTAAAGTTCTTAAACAGTTAAAATGTCAAGCATGAAAACGTTAAAAATGTAAAGTTCTTTTTTTCCTTCTAGTAACCCAAAATGTTTTGAAGCATAAACATGCTGTACTGATTTTTTTCCCCTAAAAAATGACGTTCCACCATACACTATAAATAAAAGTGCATGGGGACCAGTTGACAACAGGGCATCTTTCACCTGTTTGGCACTATGACGACGGATTACCTCTTGAGCTGCGCTCTCGAGGTAATCCGTTGTCATAGTGCCAACTCGGTGAAAGAATAGCCCTGTTGTCAACTGTTCCCCATGCACTATCGTATATGTAATACACCAGAACCTATCTATTATTCTATTTATAATGTATGGTAGAATGCTGTTACTCATAAAAATCCATACCAGCTAAAAAGTTGTTATGCTGCAGTAGCTTGTTGTTATGCTGCACCAGGTACGTAGCTACTGCAGCATAACAACTTGGAACCTTTTCACAAAATGCTGTAGGCGCAAGCTGCATACCCTTTTAAACAGCTGTCATAACTGTACACAGTTGCGAGTGGCGATTTTAAAAATGCAGGCACCAGATCAAAGTATGTCGGACGCTATTTTCTCCTGGGGGCTTTCCAATCATTTTTTTTTTTCAATCTACTACAATCGCTCTTGCCATCCGATGTAAGCCATATAAAATATAAGTAAAAATCAATAGAAATGTAGCCGTCTTTGTGTTTCTGTCTCATTCTGGGGGATGGAGTAACAATTTCCTAATTTGTCAACACAGATAGGTGACCATACACTATAAAAGATAATGTATATTCCTTTATCTGTGACAAGTTTGAAAACCTCTTCTTGAGAATTAGTCGTGGCGACTGAACCTCTCGAAACCCGCTCTCGGGGTTCCAAAGCATATGATGACACTGAGTTTACAAACTTGTTACAGATGGAGGAATATACATTATCCTCTATGTTTCACTTCACTGATTTCCCAGTCAGGCCTTTGAGAAGTGTCACTGTGTTATGTTTTCCTAGTAACATGTTATAATAATTGACAGCTGCTCAGTTTGAATTGCACACATGCTTTACTGAATTAGATAGGTGAGGTTATTCATGCAGGAGACCATTGGAAACCCTTATTGATGACAATACTAGTATTAAACTTGTACTGGAATCTGCAGTTACAGCCAGTGACAACTTCTGTATATCCATATAATAACTGGCCATCAATTTTTTAATGGTAATGGCCAGTTATTATTTGCCATAATACCTGAACAGTTATTATGGCAAACATGTGCCAACAGCCAAAGCAGCTACTTTCGAGACTCGCAGTCTGTCTATCTTGAGCACAGCTCTAATTCAAAATGTTTTTTGTTTCCTGAAAAGAAATGGCCTGTGCAAATCTTGCTCACCAACCAGTACCCTTAAATATACACAAAATCCTCTTTGCCACCAGAAAAAGATCACCAAATGTCTTTTGCAGTGAAATAATCTGCACTCGAGATTCGCTGTGTGTCTCCAGTGCAGAAGTGCCTCTGACAGTGTTTTTTCTCCAAGCTTGTAAAAGCACTGTTTCTGTGTTGTATCCCTGAAACAGTTACTTAATACAATCAACTGACATGAAAAGAAATATAAAATCCTCACTGGCAGCATCAGAAGGTAATCAAGTCGCTTAATGCATTTCACAAGTGAAAGTAGGCATGGCTCGATGACACTCCTCAGCCTCTTTGGTGGGAAGAAAAAAAATTGATGGACAGTATATATATATATATATATATATATATATATATATATATATATATGTATAAAATAAATAATGGGGTGGAGTGCTTACTCAAACTTAATACACCCTTGGTGTGTGATGCTTGTGTAAACCCCTCAGGTTTCACTGCCAGAGTTTATGTAGCATCACACAGCTTAGGTGTGTATTAAGTAAGTAATAATACCTGACAAGGTGGGCGTTATTGGGATATAACGGACCGCCCAGGGGCATAATGAGGCCCAACGCCGCAGGCGGAGGGCCTTATAGCCCCTGGAAGGTCTGTTATATCCCATAACTCCCACCCTGGAGGGTATTATTACTCTTAGATAACGGGTTCCAGATGTGATCATTTAACAAAATATAGAAGAAACTAAATGCACATATAAAAAATAAGTAAACAGCAAGTAGAAATATTGTTTGCTGTAAAGTAGTGCCTAATGTGAAGTGCTGGAATTACCACTAGAGGTCACTGTGGTATATTTGTTTATGCTGTTTGGGATTAGCTCGTCCTCCTGGTTTATGAGCATCTGACACACACACACACACACACACACACACACGCACACACACAGCGCTTGAATAACGCTGTGACAACGGTAGAAATGTAGCCTGTTAGTGTTTAGAGGGAGGTACTTGGCTTTTAATGTGGGATGGCACGAGTGTGCAGCTCGGTTTAAAAGTGAGGAGACGCATTACTGGTAGTGTGAGTAGGTTCGGAGAGGGAAAATGGAGCACGGAAGGTCGGGAGGTGGAGCGAGTTGGCAGGTATTTAAAAAAATGTTGTTTATTTTGACAGTGCTGAGAAGGAGCAGCAAGCAGTTTGGGAGCCCGTATCAGGCTGTTGGTGGAATTTCCATTTAGCAGAGTGGTGGGGCCTGGGTGGGGGCTGTTGTGTCAGGAAGTGTGAAAAAAAATGGCGGCTGGCAAGTTTCTGGTGCCGAATGATCGAACTGGCACTTGTTTTCAAGCGGGCCATTGTTAAGAAATAACGGCCCAGGTGGCAGGCTGTTTCAGCCAATCCGGATGCTAGTTTCAGTTTTACCATTATCTAAATTCTTGTAATGCACAGCACCTCATATATTGCTCTATATATACTAAGATATATGATACTATTTTACAGGAAATCCAATTCATTTAAATGGAATTTCCTATGATGCATCGTGATATATCTGGATTTACTGTAACTTGTCAGTGGCTGCAACCGTACCTACATTGCATGCCTGAGAGGATACGATGCCATTGATTCCACTATGATATGATTTGCCGCTCCCAGCTCCGCAGCTGTACTTTTCGCCAATTAGGTGAACTTAGACTTCGCAAAATACAAGTCCCATGAAATTAATGGAGCATTCCAAAGGCCTCTACATGAATATCCTCTCTAATTCAAAGCAGACACTGAAGACTGACTGTTAAGGACACTGTATTATGGGCACCATGATATAAATAACATTTCCTGTGGTCCCAACTGGAATTTTTTGAGTACTGTGCAATCTGCATATTAAAGGACTTTTTGATATTAAGTACAGATTCTTTAGCCTCCATGGGGAGATTAATCAATCAATTGGACTATAAATTCAAATTACTGTAAAGTGTAACCATATTTTCTTTATTTAAGCATTTCTGGCTTGCACCGATAGGCTTCTAATGATATTTCTACTGATGATTTTTTGCACTGCAGCAAAAGCCAGTGAATATTTGGGTCTTCATCTAGCTTGTGTAATGAACGGTGAAGTGGTCAAATCAGTTTCAGTCCATCAGTCCATGTAGATACTGAAGCTGTCCCTATCAAACAGTGCCACCAGACAGTAGTGCTATCAATTTAGGATTGTAGGAGGGAGGCAAATGAGTGGGTGATATTTTGCTCAGCAGCAAAATTAGTTTTAGGTGCTAGAGCAGAAGCTGTGTGCCTATTGTTACACATTCTCCTGTTTCCACGATACTGAAAGAGTAGTATTACTACCTGCTATGCATGCATTGAGTCAGTGATGCAATCGTCGTCCATGTCTGCGATGTGACTGGCTCACTGGTATAAGGGTCTGACAAAAGAGATGCCAGTTAGGGCATTAGTTTCTGGCAGTAGTAGGGTTTGTGATATCTAATCACAGTGGAGTAGAGGCTCAGGTCATTGTGGGAGCTTGTCACACTAGTCCTGTTGACACTGTAACAAAACTATACATTCTGGCTTTGGACTCTCTCAGTACTACTGGAACTTGAATTTTTAGCTTGTCTCCGTACTGGGGAGGCATTATAGCATAGTGGTTGACAGCACTGAGCTGCAAGTCTGGAGAACTGGGTCTGAATCCCACAGCTACCACTTGCATACTGTGTGACCATGAGTAAATCACGTAATTTCTTTGTGCGTCTCAGGATGCACCTGGTAGAAAGCCTCAGCTTAGTGGATCTTTCCTGGCCAAAAATTGTAAAAAAAAAATTATAGTGGTGCAGTAGCACTGATATAAGTTAGAGTTAAACAGGTGTTTCTATGTTAAACCTCAAACTTTGCACTTTAATATCTTTGCAACCATTCAACATATTTGCATGAAATTTTGCTGACATGGTCTCAGGGGACAGATCTCTGGATATAACAAGTTTTGTGCTGGTCAGATATGCAGATTCTGAGATACGGATAGTAAAAAAGGGTTTTAACGAAATCACTGTTTTCTGCAGTTTTTGTCATTGCCTAGCCCCCAGACAGTTTGCCATTTTGGTCTGAAACGTTCATGGTAGAAAGGGCTTGGCCTACAGATGTGCCTTTTGCTGGTTTGTTTAACAAATATTAATCTGTTACAAAGTTATTACATTTTAAAATCTCAGTTCTGAGCATGTGCAAATGTGCAGTATAGTCTTTTGGTTAGCTGCTTGGAACAAAAAAATAATTTGGCCCAGATGAAAAAGAATCTTTTTTTGTATGGGGTCATCTTTTTCATGAGGAAAACATCCTTTTTCTTAAAAAAAAAATTTCAAAATCCACAAAAATGACACCCTGGACAGACACCAACACATGTATCTTGGTCATCAAGACCTCATTAGGTGGATTCTGCAGTTAACTGTTGGCAAATTTACCCCTAAATGTTTTTTTTTTTACATTTTTAAATCCTTTTTTGTGACTCACTTCTGTTTTTTCATATGTCCATTCAAAAAAAGAATTCGGTCATATGAAAGAGGATCTCTTCATACAGAAAAAGAATCTGGTAAAAAACAAAGTCCAAATTCTTTTGCGTATAAGGGCATCCTTTTTCATACGAACAAAAAAAGCTCACAAAAAATGATCCCTTCATGCAGAAAAAGAATTGGAAAAAAACTAAGTCCTAATTCTTTTTTCATTTGAAAGAATATCTTTTTCAGGAGCTTTTTTCATTCATACTAAAAAGGATGCTCTCATACTAAAAAATAATTTGGACTTAGGTCCCCCCCCCCGATTCATTTTTCATATGAATAAATTATTTTTTGTGAGCTTTTTTTATTCATATGAAAATGGATGCCATCATATGAAAAAAGAACTTGGACTTAGTTGTTTTCCTGATTCTTTTTTCATATGAGGGAATCCTTTTTTGTATCAAATGAAAAACCCATGTGAAAATAAAAAGATTTCAGACTTAGTTTTTCTCCAACATTTGAACTTCAACAAGCTGTAACTGCTTGAATATTTCAATTTAAGGGACAATTTGTATATCAAAACAAAGGACTTAATGAGTACTCTAAGAATGACAGCCCCCCCCATATAAGGCCCACATAAAAACTATGAAAATTAAAAATTTAAAATTCTCATAGGATAACATTGGACCTTCAACAAGCAATAACTCCCTCAATACTTGGACTTAAGGGACAATCTATATATCCAAACAAAGGTGTTAATGAGTACTACAAGAGTGACATATACCCCCCAAAAAACATTTTGGGACTATGTAAAAAAGCATAAAAATACAAATGTCCATAGGATAACACAAGAAGTCGAAAAAGTCATACAATGAAAGAAAGAAATTGCAGTTTCGGCAGAAATGGAAACACAGGGCCCTTTTGGCCCTGCACTTCCACAGCAACATAGATGTATTTATCTATGGAGGGATGGAAGCACCGGGCCTGGAGGGCCCTTTCACTCCCACAGACAAATGAGGATACGATTATACTATCTGAAAAAGTAAGGAAATTCATTGCAAAAAACATCATTAATGCACTAATTAGGGTTAAACCAACTAAAGTAGGAAAATGTGGCATTAGGGTTTCCAACCTTAACACACCACCACCACCCTGCAGGCAGCAACAGGAAAAAATATTATGGTTGCAGCCTGCAAATTTCCCTACTTTTGTTAGTTTAACCCTAACTAGTCATTTTATATATATATATATATATATATATATATATATATATATATATATATAACAGTGGCGCGGTGGCACTACTATAGTTAGGGTTCAGTGGTCATTTACAAACTAAAGTCAAACGTTTGGGCGTTAATAACCTTGGACCTGTTCAATGGATTTGCCTGAAATTTGGTACGCGCATTGGGGCATGGTAGATCTCTTGATTTGCCAAATTGCATTTCATTCGGAGTGGCGGTCTTTCTGTATGAAAGCACTGAAAAATGCAAAATTATCCATTTTTGGAGGCACCTTTTGGCATTCTGAATGTGGTCCTGCACAGCTGTCGTGTGGTGTACTGCTCTACAAGATGGCTTGGTTGAAAGAGCTTTGGTGGCTGAACATGCTGCTTTTTGTTTGGTGAACAAATATTAAGGCATTCAAAAATCATGGCACTTTTAAATTCCCATTATAAGTCAATGGGAAAATTTATATGCATATTTTGCGATCAAAGAAGGGGGTTCTGGCCATCTGGTCCCGCCTGACGATCAAAGAATTTGCAGCCTCGTGGTTCAAGAATCTTTGTCCCTGAGGATTTTTTTCAAATTCTTTGATCGTGAGGTCTGCCATCTTGTTTTCAGTTTTCCGATCGGAAAAACACAAATATCTCGGCTCAGGGGTCACTTCTGAAGTAAAACTTGGATGGGTTTTACTCAGGGGGCTCTGATCTATCAAGCCATGCCTTTGGTTTCATCCAACTTGGTCAAGAATAGAGTTATAAGCTTTTAAAATCTTAATTCGTGGCTCGCTAATGATCTTTGATCGCGAGCCTGCAAATTCTTTGATCGCGATCTTGCATTGTGACCTAAAAACACAAATATCTCAGCTCAGGGGTGGGCTAGGGACACAAGCGAGGGTGGGTTTTGCTTAGGAGGGTCCGTTCTATTGAGGCATGCCATTGGTTTGGTTCAAATTGGTGAAAAATTCAGGTTTCACCATTTTTAATTTTTTGTTTGTGAGCCTGCAAATTCTTTGATCATGAGATTCTTTGATCGCGATCATGCATTGTGAGCGAGGGATGAGATGGCCCAATTTAAAATTCTATTTTCTTAGCCCAGGGTGTCCTAGGAAGTCAAATGAAGGTGGGTTTTACTCAGGGGGATTCATTCTGTTGAACCATGGTGGTGGTATACAGCAATTCCATCAATTTCTTGATTTATAAGATTTTTTAATTATTTGTTCGTGAGCCTGAAAATTCTTTGATTGCGAGCCTGCAAATTCTTTGATCGTGAGATTATTTGATCACCATCTTTGATCGCGAGAGCAGGATAAGATGGCCAGATTTTTTATAATGGAATAGATAGGGAAATTTTACCAATCTTTAACATTGAATATCTCAGAAATGGTTTGGTATTTTTACTTGAAGTTTGGAGGGTGTTTACGGCATGTCCTATAGATGTGAATTATGGTGTTTAGGCAAGGCAAGGCAAGGCAGAATTTATTTAAAAGACGCCCAATCCCAGAGGCTCTGGATGCCGTACAAATTTTAAAACATACATGTAAGCATAATAAATATACAGTTTATACGCAGTAAAATACATAATCTGATAAAATCAAAACATTACCATAAACGTCCGTCTAGACGTCAAATGCCTTAGAAAAAAAGAAAGTTTCAACTGGGCCTTAAAAATATCTACTGAGGGGGCTTCCCTGACCGTGATTGGCAAGGAATTCCACAGAATAGGAGCCGCGGCGCTAAACGCTCTATCGCCAGTGAATTTTAATCTAGTTCTGGGAATGGCCAGGAAGCCACCACTGGAGGAATGAAGAGGGCGTGAGGAGAGTGCAGGTAACAGAAGGTCTAACAGGTAACCAGGGCCCAGCCCATGTAGGGCCTTATAGGTGAGAAGACCCACCTTGAAGAGGATTCTCCACCTGACTGGCAGCCAGTGCAATTCGCATAAGACTGGTGTAATATGACAAAACTTTTGCTGCCCAGTCAACAATCAGGCAGCTGCGTTTTGCACCAGCTGCAGTCTGCGGAGAGATCCTCCTGTGACCCCGAGATAGAGCACATTACAGTAATCAAGTCTTGATGTGACTAAGGCATGTATCAAGGTAGGGAGGTCCAGAGGCAGAACAAGAGGCTTAATCCTGGCAATGTTTCTGAGATGGTAAAAACAGGAATGAACTGTAGAGGATATTTGCGCCTCCATGGTTAAGTCTCTGTTTAGAATCACTCCCAGATTTCGCACCCAAGAGGAGGCCTTCAATGACACAGTTCCAAGATCAAGCCCAGTATCTGTGTCAGAGGCCATCCTATCACGAACTCTGTTCGACTCGACTACCAATACCTCCGTCTTATCGGGGTTTAGCTGCAACCAGCTGGAGGCCATCCAGTCGTTAATCTCGGCCAGACAGATGTTTAGCACATCCACGGCATTTGATGTTCCTGGGGCAAAGGAAAAATATAGCTGAGTATCATCAGCATAGCAATGAAAACTCTGACCATACTTCCTAATGATCCCACCCAGAGGCAGCATGTACACTGCGAACAGCATTGGGGCCAGTACTGATCCTTGAGGAACTCATAAAAAGGAGACTGGGTATAGATGAGAATTTCCATCATAACCCGTTGCCTCCTGTTGGTAAGAAAGGACTCAAACCATTTGATGACAGTACCGTTGAGTCCACATAAGTCCCTAAGGCAGGCGAGCAACACACAATGGTCCACAGTGTCAAATGCTGAAGAGAGATCGAGGAGAACAAGAATTGTCTTGTCTCCCTGATCTCTAGCCCTGAGGAGATCATTCTGCACACGAACAAGTGCAGTTTCAGTGCTATATCTGACACGAAAAGCCGACTGGAAAGTTCGTACAACTCATGAGATACGAGTGCTCTTCCAACTGGAGCTACCACCTTCTCAACAACCTTTCCCAAAATGGAAGGTTGGAGATTGAATGATAATTTGCCATGATCTCCGGGTCCAAAGATGGCTTCTTTAAGAGGGGTCTCACCAGAGCCTCCTTCAAGGCATCCGGAAAGACACCCTCAGAAAGGGAACACTGTACAATCAAGGCAAACACCGGGCCAACAGAGTCAACGCATCTCATTAAAAAAACGCGTTGGCACCAGGTCCAGTTCACAAAAGGTATGCTTCATATTGGTTGCTACCTCGATAACCTCACTAACCTCCACTGGTCTAAACTCTTCCCAACCAGACGGAGTGCACTCAGAACACATCAGGCAATCACTGCCAGCTATATCCTTGCTGGCTGAAGAAGCCACCCACCAGATCGAGGACACCCTGTCCGAAAAGAACTGAGCGAATTCCTCACAGTCTGTATTGGAAAAAACCCTCCCAGGCTGTAGACAGGCAGGATGTAAAAGCCTATCAACAGTCCGGAAGAGTGAGGCCGGTCGGTTCTTCCCAGCAGCAATCTCCTGGACAAAACAGTGTCTTCTTATGGTTGATTGCCTCTGGTACACACAATAGTGGCACGCAGGACCAGTTTGTCCCCTCAGGCAGGGATCTCCTCAGTGGCGCTCAATCTCGACCCATCTTCTTCATCTCCCTGAGCTCGCCATCAAACCATGGCGACCTCAGGTATGAAGTTCTGGATCGTACATGGACGGGTGTGAGGGAGTTTATGGTGTCAGATAACACCCTATTATAGGTGTCAACCCCGACAACAACACCTCCGACACATGCATCACCCACACTAGATAATTTCGCTGCCACCAAAAAACCCTCAGGGGTCAAACCCCGCAAAGGACGACAGCTAATCATCTCAACAGGGGAAGGGCTTATGGCGGGAGCCCAGAGTGTGAACTGCACCGTGCAATGATCAGACCAGAGGACCGGATTGATCCTGCGGTTGCTAATCTCAAGTCCCAGTGAGAACACCAGGTCCAACATGTGGCCATCCCGATGAGTGTTTTCGCGTTGGCGAACATTTATGTTGCGGAGATATTGTGTGACACACTTTAGTGTTGCAGACAGTGTTTTGCTTGTGGTGGTGGCTTGAAATTGATAGGAAACTTAGCCTTAGTGTCATGGATGTAGTTTTCATTGTGTGTGTTAAATGTCAACAGGTGCAGAACTGTGCCAGTCTGACAAATGAAAATCTCATACGTTAAAATGTTATATCTCGGACACGGGTTGATCTTTTCACTTGAAATTTGAAGGGTGTTGTCGGCATGTCCCGTTGATGTAAATTACAGTGTTTTCATGTCAGAAAATATTTTTGGGGCGGAGATATGGCGTGGCACAGTTTACGTTCTGCTGACAGCGTTTTGCTTGTATTGGTGGCTTGAAATTTATAGGATAACTAGCCTTAGTGTCATGGATGTAGTTTTCAGTTGTTGTGTGTGTTAAATGTCAACAGGTGTGGAACTGTTCCACTCTGACTAATGAAAATTTCAAATGTTGACATGTCATATCTTGGACACGGTTTGGTCTTTTTACTTGAAATTTGGAGGGTGTTGACGGCGTGTCCTGTAGATGTTAACAGTGGTGTTTACATGTCGGACAATATATTTTTTGCAGAGATATTGTGTGGCGCCATTTACGTTTTGTGGACAGCGTTTTCTATTGTTCTACTAGATTAACATTTGTTAGGTGGTTGGCCTTGCTGTTGTAAATGTACTTTTTAGTCATTGGGTGTGTAATGTGGCCTGACACTTAGAAGTTGGTGGGAGCGCGGGGCCCATCTCCCACCAACTTGTGCAACTTTCTACTTTTCTATTCTTTCTTAAAAAGTAAGGAAATTCTGTGCAAAAAACTTCATTAATGCATCAGTTAGGGTTCTTCTACAGTGAAAAAGTGAGGAAATTCAATTTGAGGGTTCCCACCACTTGCACCCCACCCCACCTTGACCCCACCAATAGGCGTCGTGGCGTTGAGGTCATCGACTTAACTCTCACCCCATTCTCCTACACTGCACCACCTCAGCTTGTTTATACATGGATGGGATGAGAGTTAAGGCTGATGACCCCAAGCACACCCGATGCATGTTGGTGGGTCAGGGTGGGTGGTGCAAGGGTGGGAACCTAAAATCAATTTCCTCACTTTTCACTGTAGAAGAACCCTAACTGATGCATTAACAAAGTTTTTGCATGGAACATATATATATATATATATATATATTTATATGTGTGCAGTAAGTGGTGATGTTGTTTCTGGTGCCTGCATCCTCCAGAGATACATGAAATAGTCTGGCAATATTATCGGATATTGGAGAATGACCCACTCACCACACTCTTACATCATTCAAAGATGGTTTTGCGTTAATCAGGATGTCAGTACGACACAATAATGCCAATGTTTCAAGGACAAGCCTCTTCCTCTGGGCATGCAGTTGCTGTTTTCAAAAAAAAGTATTTGTGCAACTATACTACTTACTATTGGAAACAGAGTTACCAAAATAACCATATGCTTCCCACTATATAGTGGTAGAACTCTTTACCCTCTGACATCATCCTACTACTCCTTTCAGTTCCTTTTTATCTTTAGCATCAAACGATTCTGGAGACTTTTCCATAGCCCCACCATCCTCCGCTCCGACTATACAAAAATGTTATTTGGTTTGTTTTAAAATGCAGTGTTTTTGTTTGCCTATTGTGCCCATGAATGGCAAAATACCCCACCTTGAATTCTATGTATGAGGGTTGGACTGGGGCACAGGAGGCCCACCTGGAAAGTTGATGCAGGGGCCCACCTGGAAAATCAATAGGGGAAGGCCCAGGGTGACACATTCTTATCAGTATTCCATATGCATTTGATACAATAGCTCTGTGTTTGCATCTTGAATTTACTTACAGTGTCCAAAACACCCTATCTGATTAAAAAATAGATTATAAATGCAAAGTTGTTTTTTTAGAGTTTTAAAGGTGGCAAGGTACCCAACAACCGGGGATCTACCTGGACATTTCCAGGTATCCAGGTGGGCCAGTCCGAATCTGCCAAGTATAGATTTTTGCTTAACTTCTCATCTCTAGAAATGTCATACATGGTTAGTACAGTAGATCACCTCTTATTCTTCTATCCTCAAAACTCATCAGGTTTAGTGTTCTTAGTCTTTCCTCAAAAGTCTTGCCGTTAAATAAAAAAAAAGGTTGAATTAAGAATGTGGTGGAAATAGAAAATGAAGTTAGGCTCACAAATCATGTTAAACAAAGAGCTGATAGGGGGCAGGCAGTCCACGTTCTGTACCTGGATTTTAGTAAGGCCTTTGATTCATTGCCACATAGGCTAATGAAGAAGGTAGGTGACCTAGGACTAGAAGGTGGGCTAATTAGATGACCTGGGAATTGGTGGACAGTCAGGAATCAGTGAGTGCTCCTGAATGGGAAGTTTTCTGATGTTAGGGAGGCAAACTAGTGTGGGGGCCTCAGGGGTCTGTCATGGCTCTGCCACACATTAACATGCACCTAAGTGATACAGGGGTGGGGATACTGGGGGATGTGAGTCTGCCTGCAGATGATGTAACATCTGTGTGAGATTGGGTAGAGAGGAGGGAATGAGTAGCATGAACATGGATGTAGAGATCCTGGAGAAGTGCTCCAGCAGCTGTCAGTTGAAATTCAGTATCAAGCAATGCAAAGTAATGGACATTCGTAGTAGAACTCTGCATTGGGAATACTGCATCAACAGGAGAAAGGTGGAGCACTCAAAGGAGGAAAGGGACCTGAAGGTAATAATTAAGCAATAAGGCATGACAGGGGGTGTGTTACAGTGGGATAATGGCCTGCTTCAGGTAAATTGAAACACGAGGTGATCCCAAGTACTTCCACCACCCAAGAAGGGCCATTTGCCCACCATAACGCACTCCCTGGAGTGCCTTATTGTGATTATGAAATGGATCCTTTTCATTAAATTGTCAGTATTCTTTAAAGATATTTTTGTTGAGTTATTTTCAGTCAGGCTGTTGTTCTGGGATAACAGCCCATCTGTAAGTACTTCTGGGCCAGTCAGGAGCCAGCATTCTTTCAACCCATTTCATAATAAGCAATGATCTAAAATCCTATTCCCAATGCAGTAAAGCATATGGTAAGGCAAGATGTTAGGGTGCATCCAGTGCGGTTTCGCCATTTGCAAGAAGGAGGTATTACTGCCATTGTACAAGTCACTGGTTCGACCACACGTGGAGTAGTGTGTGCAGTTTTGGAGCCCACAGCTGAGGAAGAATAAGGGAGACAAAAATTATCTAGAAACAGTAGGGTTAGCCTTATTAGGACAGACTGGACAGTTTCAATATGTATTCTCAGAAGGACAGGTAGAGAGGGAGTATGATGAAACATACAGATACATACAGGGGTACAACAGAGTGAACGTCATTAAGCTGAGGAACAGTTCATCCTCCTGAGGACACAATCTCAAGCTGGAAGGGGGGGGGGGAGATAAAAAGGACATTAGGAAGTTGTGGTGGATGGGTGAAATAGTCTTCCCAGCAATGAGGTCAGTGCTGCATTCACAACACAATGGCACATCTTTAAGGTTTTTTTTATTAGGAACAAGAGGGTGGAAGGAGACAGTGAAGGCTGAAGAAGAAGAATTAGCATTAATATACTTTTTTCATACACACTGTATCCAAAAGTGCCTTGCAATCAGTGAGAGAGTGGCAGTGAAGTTACTGTAAACAAGAAATGCAAAGTTATGCATATTGGAGCCAAGAATCCCAGGACAGAGTACTTCCTGGGTGGAGTCCGAGTAACTGCATCAGAGGAAGAGAAGGACCTGGGAGTGATTATGACTAGTGACCTGAAGCACTCCATGCAGTGCAAGAAAGCAGCAGGAAAGGCAAACAAGATGCTGGGATGCATATCTAGGGGGATCAGTAGTAGGAGAGAGGAGGTTATACTGCCCTTGTACAGGTCACTGGTAAGGCCGCATCTACAGTATGGCATTCAGCCATTCAATATTGGTGCCCACACCTCAAAAAGGACATTAACCTGCTGGAGAAGGTCCAGAGGAGGGTTACAAAGATGATAGCAGGTCAGCAGGGTAAGGCATATGAGGAGAGATTGAGGGCACTGAACATGTACTCCCTGGAAGACAGGAGAGAGAGAGAGAGAGAGAGAGAGAGAGAGAAGGGACATGATTAGGACATTCAAGTACTTGAAAGGAATAAAGTTGATAAGGAGAGGCTCTTTAAGCCGAGTGGCAACCATAACAAGAGGGGGCACAGTCTTAAGCTGGAGGGTGGGAGGTTTAGGAGGGAGGTCAGGAAGCACTTCTTCACAGTGAGGGTGGTGGACACTTGGAATGTGCTGCTGGAAGCAGTCATCTCATTGAAGACAGTGGGCAGCTTTAAGAGAGGCTGGGATAGGCATGAGGGAAGCTAAATATCATGGGTAGGGAGGATGGGAGGAATGGGGAGGGAGGGCAGGGACATTAACTAAAGCTGTGGACGCTGCAATATGAGCAGACTTGAGAGATCAAATGGCCTTCTTCTGCTGGTTTCTTCATATGTTCATATGTTTGTATGTAGTGGCAGCCACTTCACACATCAGCAGCCACTCACAGTCTTGGACAATTACATAAACTGGTTTTATGGGAAGGGGAATTTTGACCAGGATACTGGGGACAGGGAAATGTCCTCTACTCTTGTGAAAAGTGCCTTGGGTTCTTCTAGTTACAAAGTAGCAAAGAAAGTCACACCTAGGAGTGACTGGTGCAGTGATAAAGCAAAGACAATGGGACAAGAGGCCGTCTTTTGTGGGTGAGAGGATATCTCAGACTCCATGCCACATTCATCCTTGGCCTCTCGTGTAAAAGCAGTACATAGACTGCTTAGGAACCATTAGATGACAAAGGTGTTTGACCACTTGAGATATGGGCAACATCTGAAACAATGTTCTAGAGATAAAATTATCCTTACCCATGTTGTCCACTGAGCAGTTTGGTCCCTCTTTTGCTTCCACCTGGACACCCACCAGGAAAGCACCAGATATGGGCAGAAGGGACCTCATTTTAATGTTCCATCCTAAACAAGGCACAATCCAACAGTACAGCATCCCTCTAGTACTGCACTTAGATGCCAGCATTTTATGACGTGAGCCCAATCCTAGTGTGTGACTAGAACCCACAACTTTCTGGCCCAAAAGTTAATATGCTACCAAGTGCGCCATGCGGAGACCTAAGGGTCAACTAACTCAGAGCAATACATCATAGGTCAAACATGACAGACTTATAGTCTTCTCTGTCCTTATTGTTCTATGCTTCTATGTTAAATCCATGTTTTTACCTTTAGGTCTTCTTCAGTGTTATATTTTAACAAAAAGTATGCATGGTTATTCCTATGCTTACTTTTTTTATAGATCACTTCTGGAGAAGGCCTAATGGTTGAAGTATCAATTGTTACTTAAGGTATAATTTTATTAGCAGCATCTAATCTAATCCTGTTGCTTAATTTGTAGCCCTCATGCTGATGCAGCACCCTGGTTCCTTTGTGTACTGCCATTGTTAATAAATGGTCTGAGCTACACAGGTATACCCAATTGCAGAGGGGTGCTTGCCCAGGCCTGTGGAGCACGGAGGTCTCACTCTGACATGCGGTGACCTCTGTGCATCCAAAGCCCCATGTTGCATGTCAGTACCATACCTGATCCCATGCTGCCATTGCTCCAGCACATGCTGCCAGGTCAGGGACAGGTATAGGGGCAAGGCATTCAAATTCCATGATACAGAGGGCTGGGGGGGTTGAATCTATGTTGCCCGATGGGCTGCAATAATGCTTACATGCTCCCCTGTGCCTGGATGTATGATGGTACTGGAAGCCAGATCAGCATCTTCTATACCTACCCTCAGCCCTCAGAGATTGTACAGAGAGTTGTAGGCCATAGCAGCACAAGCCAGTAGTGAACACCAAACAATACTTTTCCTAACAGGAATAGGCAGTCCTTGGAGGACTACTGTAGCCTACCACCCCGTTTTCTTTCAGGGCTTGGGATGCACTCCAGAGTTGGCCAAGATGCCTGATGTCCAGTATGGAAGCTTCCCTGTCCCATTCATGTCCCCTCCATACAGCACTCTGTGCATGGCTTCTAGGGGACCAGAAGGTGTGAATGCCAGCAAACTCACTGGTATCTGAGGAAGTGTGAGTAAGGTCCCCAGCTCCATGTGGTTCATGGATATCTGGCATGACTTTGTGGATCACGGCCTAAGGCACAACTGGCACAGCAATAAACTATCCTGTGCTCTCTTAATGTCTCTTCCTCTTATCCAGCTTTTATCCTTTTGCTCTAGTGAGGATCAGACTGCCTACTCATTACCTTGTTTATTTTTTATTTACTTAGTTCAAAAAGTTTCACCAGAAAAGACATACTAAGCTAATAACAGCTCGTTTCCAGGTGTGTCCTGGGGGAAAGGGGATGTGGAAGGTCATAAACAAACCAATAAAACAGAAGTAATCCTCAGTAAAAAAATACATAACAGATATAAACTGAGTCTTGGCGGCGAGAGAATACATTTCAAGTAAGGAACAGAGTAATAGAATATGGTACACTAATGGGGGAGAGAAAAAAAGTGTGATTTAGAGTAAGAGGGTCAAAGACAGTTACAAGAGAGAGAGCAAAAGTCATGAAGAAGAGACTTTAAGAAGAAAGCAGAAGAAGCAGAGTGAACAGACAGATAAAGTGAAGACCAGAGCTTAGGGAAATTATAAAAGAAAGCAGACTGTCCAGCAATATTTTTTTAGAAGGAATAAGAAGGGAATGGGAAGCACTAATGTGGCAAGGGTAGCTGGAAATGGGGAAAGGATAAGAGGACTGTAAGGTACGAGGGAAGAGCACCAAATTGGAATTTAGAAATAAAGGAAACACAATGGGAAAGGAACCTGGCATCAAGAGAAGAGAGAGAAAGGGCAGAACAGAGAGAATAATAGCAGGTATGAAGGGAACAGTCTAGAGCAAAATAACAGAAAGAGTGACAGAGAGGGGTTCCAGTATCTCAAGGGAGGATTTTGATGCACCCCTACAGACCATATTACCATAATCAAAAATAGGGAGAATCATCTTTAAGACAATCTCACAGTGGAAAGGAAGTGGGATACTCACTTTGTTTCTGTACAGAGCACTAATTTTGGGGTGAAGCTTTTGATGAATTGCATCAACATGAACTGAAAAATCAAGATGATGTTCAAGCCAATCTCCAAGGTACTTAAAAGAGGATACATTCTCAAGCAAAGCACCATCCATGGTGTGGAATACAGGCAGAGGAGAGAGTCTGGAAAGCCTCTGACAGGTGCCAAAAGTCACAGAAACTGTTTTGTTGGCATTGAGGGTTAATTGGTTAGACTGGAACCAGCACTCAATATTGTCAAAATCCAGCTGCAATTGTGAGGTAAGATCACAAGAAGAGGTGCCAAATGCATGAAGTACTGTATCATCAGAGTACATATGAAAGGAGGCAGTATAGCGCAGTGGTTTAGGCTCTGAGCTGCAAACCTGGAGACCTGGATTTGAATCCCACAGCCCCCACTTGCATACTGTGTGACCCAGAGCAAGTCACTTAACTTCCTTGTGCTCTGAGGTTGCACCAGTAAACAAGCTTTCAGCTTAGCATGTCTCTCCTGGTTAAATAAATTAAACAAAAAAAAAAAGAAAGAACTCAAAAGAACAGATGGAGGGGAGGTCATTTAAGAATATGGAAATGAGAACAGGACCCAGGACAGACCCTTGAGGGACTCCCAAGCAGATAGGGAGTGCAGAGGAAACTGAGTTATCCATCTGGACAGCTTGAGCCCTACCCACAAGGTAAGACCAGAACCAGCTGACTGCACAGTCAGAAAGACCCACTGCTTTAAGCTTGTCCAGAAGAAGTAGGTGTGCTACTGTGTCAAAAGCTTTAGCAAGATCAATAAAAGTGCCATACATGATCAGACCCTGATCCATTCCTGAGAGAATAGAGTCAGTGAGCCAAAGGAAGGATATAGATAATAAGATTTCCTTAAAACAGACTGAAAGGGGGTGAAGAAAGAGAAGAAGTCAAGGAAGGGAGTTGAGATAGAACAAAGTGTTCCTGTAACTTAGCTAGGACAGGAAGGAGAGAAATAGGATGGAAGTTCAATATTTGGGGAATAGCAATTAGGAGAGATGGGGTACTGTATATAGTGCTTGTGTAACTTGGAGTACTTTTTGTGGCTTAACTCTATTCCCACCCTTGAGTAGTAGGTATGTAGGTAGTAATTTGTAGGGAATAGAAGGCCCAAAAATATACCTCCTCCAACTCATGAAGAGTATGACCCCCTGGCACTCAGGAGAGGAAACCCCCACCATGTGAGGAAACCTCTGAGAACCCATGGCGGGAGATCTGCCCATTCTCTGGGCATACTAAATGTAGAAGGACCTAGATTCTAGTAACCATAGCTACTTTAAGGTTGGTGAGTTGCTTGGAGAGACGATGATCCATCCTCAATCCATGGATGATGCTGATTGTACGATGATCCTGAGGTTGATGAGTAGGTCCTCTGCAAGAGTGATAGAATCTGAAGTATGAAGTCAACCCAGTGAAGGAGGGCAAAGGAAGTCCAATTTTCCAAGGTGATGGATGATGCTTGTCCCATGTAATTGCAAAGGTGTTCTGAGCAGAGGGAGCATAACTGGATCGATGAGGTACTAAATTAGGAATGGTGGAAATGCAATAATACAAGAATTCATTGGTGAATGATCCAACTTGTGAAAGGTATGAATATCAAGGTATGGTCTGGAGCCAGGGACTTGAGTAATGAATGAGGAGTTACTAAGAAAGCATCCATGAAGTATAAAGAGTAGAAGAGAGTCAATGAGCCCCCTAGAGATGTTGATTTGTTCTTGATCTGAGGTCAGTAGAGACTGAATGATGATCCTGAGGATGAAGGGTACGTCTTTTCCGTAAGGATGGTAGAATCCTATGTGCAGAGCAGGTCCAGTTAAAGAAGGGCTAATGTAGTCTGTATTTCTGACGTAATGAAAGATGCATGTCCAAAGAGCTTGTAGGGATGCAATAAGTTGGGAGAGCATAATTTAATAGATATGGATCAGACGGTAGACTGAGGCATTTGCAATGATTTGTAAAGTTCTGGTGTCAGCTCCAACTTGTGTAAGATTTAATGTTCAATGTAATCTGGCAATATGTAATCTATTAGTAAGCAATAAGTTGCTAAGTAAGCATCCCAGAGTGAACTGAGTAGAGGAGAGATTGGTTGACTGACGAAAGTAATGCCATAATTGATTAATAATAAAATAGAAGAAAGGTTGTGAATCGGTTCAGATGGTACCCTAATGTATATAGGAATTGATTGGAATTTCTGTATGAAAGATGGATGGCTTCTTTGGTTATGAGATCCATGACTTTATAAGTAAATGCTCTGCTGGTATGCTACCCAAAAAAAGTGTGGTTATTTGAGTGGTGTGATTACCTAGGAGATGCACTGTGTGGCATAGGTTGGTTAAGTGTACAGGTCATTCAGATGTCGAAGTACTAAGAGGAGATTGGAGGTGGATGTAATAAGAATCTATAAGCTAAACTGGCAGTGAGATCAGTTAGTGCAGGATATTATAGAATGGTAGTGTTAGTGCTGCGTAACACAAAGTGGGAGGCAAGGCTGAGTTGGTGAAATTTGTCTGGACTGTATACGAGTTGGCATTTAAGAGAGTAAGTTCTCAGTGATGGCCTTTATGGCAGAAGTTAACGAAGGTAAACTGAGAAGAAGGGTCTGCAGGTTCCGCTGAAAGAGCTGGTGACCTGGCTTCCGATATTGGGTGAAAACATGCTAATGAGTGAAGTACAGAATAGCGAAGTCCAGAAGCAAAATGATGATTTAGATGGCATGGAGTTAGTCATCAGCTAGGCGGTGGAGGTCCAACGTCGAATGTTCTAGAAGATATCCATGAAATCCAAAAACGAGAAATGTCTGTTGAGAAGCAGGAGTCTAGTAAGTTGGTGAATGAAATAGCATTGGAAGACTAGGTTGAGAAAGACAATCAATAATGTCCTTAGTTGAATGGGTTATCTTTTGAATCCCGGTAACCGCAGAAGCACTACTGGCTACTATGTAAGAGCATAACATGAGTATTTAAGTTCTTCCATGTATGAGGATAGTCAGTGAGATGAGGCAGTCCAGGAAGTCACGGTAGTTGTATGGATGGGATTCGGGTTAAACATCAAATAGAGACAGAGAAGATCATCTTAATGTCCAGACTAATGGAATTTATGGAATGAGCGTGAGGAGCTGCTTGGGCAATGTAAAACTCCATGATGGCATAAGAGTCTATGCGGCATGTTAGCCAAGGGATGCTATCTGACAGGAATATATCTCTGGAGTAATGAACGAGTAATCCAATAAGTAGTAGAAGGGTACTGTTAGAATGGCCAGAGTAGAAGTATGGGATGGATCACATGGACAGCAATAACTGGGTAGGAGTACTGGTCAGAATTAGGGTACAAGGCCCAAAGGAGCCACAGCAAACAGTATGAAGCCTTGAGCTAACAAGGTGAAGATGAAAGGCAGCCAGTCCAATTGGGAAGGAAGTCCGAAGTAGATCCTGGGAGATGGAATGAATGATCCAGGGAAAGCCACAGTCCAAGCGAAGCCGGATGACAGCCAGAGCAGGAGGGAACAGGATCGGCCAACTACATGGTGAACAGCAGCGAAATGCAGGAAGGCGGAAGCAAGGCATCAGATGATGATCTGCAGAAGGCCAAGGAGCCAAGTCAAGCACTATGAGCAGCTGAAGTCCCACATTAGACGAAGGCTGGAAACTATGAGAGAAAATGATGGAAGGCGCTGGAGCTACTAAGGATGAGGTCCCGAATCTGCAAGAAAACAAGTTCGAACAGCAGCAGGATCGGATTCAGCAGCAAGGAAGACCATGAGGCAGGTGTCCAGGAGTGAGAGAGGGACATAACAAGCTTACAGGATCCATAGTATGAGGGAAAGGAGGCCAAAGGAACTATAGAATGAAGGTCCATGGAAAGCAGGAAGGCAAGTGGAGTCATTCAAAGCAGAAGGGTCCTGGGATTGAAGGGAAGCAGCAGACTGGTAGGATGGAGGCAAATGAGTCAAAGAGGTCTTGGTTCCACTGGTTGAGGATGCAGGCGAAGCTGGGAGGTGGAAGACAGCTGGAGTGAAAAGGCCTTGGTTCCAGAGGGAAGCGGCAACCAGCAAGGTCATGGTCCTGGAGGGAAGTAGGATCCGGGCAATAAGCCAAGGATGCAGGAGGTGGAGAAGCAGACTATAGACCTAGAGACCTGACTGGGACTGTAGAGATGGATGGTGGTGACCTGAAGCAGCATAAGCAGAGTGATGAGGGTACATAGGGTGTAAGAGTTCCATTCCTGAAGAGAAGCAGCAACTGCAGGAGGTAGAGAAGGTATGGTAAAAGTTTGGAGAATGAAGACAAAGCTCCCATCCCTGGTAGTTGGGTGAGCTAACGTGCACCCGATACTGTCCAGCAGAGTTAGGGACGGAGGACGTCAAGTTGGTAAGTAGGATGCAGTTCTGTTCCTGAAGGGAAGCGGCAACTGGTACATGGTAGAGATGGTATGGTACAGTCTGTAGATTGTAGACATGGCTCCCATCCCTGGCAGTCAGGGTGAGCTGACCTTCACTCGATGCTGCCAAGCAGAGTTATGGATGAAGGATGTCAAGTTGGGAAGAAGTATGAGGTTGTGTATGTAATGGAATCCCATCCCTGGTAGACAGGGGAAGCCTACCTTCACTCAACACCTCAGAAGGTGGGAGTTAGGGACGGAGACCAGAAAACTGCTGGTATGGGCTGGCTAAAGCACAATGCTGCTGGAGAGAAAAGGGAGAAGAGAAACATGAAAATGAGTGGAGAACATGGAATCTTTGAGTGATGGTGAAAGTGCAGGTAGAGGAAGCACAAAGTGGATGAAAGTAAATCATGCACGATGAGACAGAATGGGAAACACAAAAAGGAATGAACAGATGGGTAAGTGTCCCGGAGTGTGCAGTGGGGAGAGACCTGAAGAACATGGGCAGGACTGAGGTAACTAGAATGATACAATGAAGCTCCATTCCTTTGAGTAAGGAATAATTATCATGCAGTGGTCAGCTGTAGAGAATGCAACCGTGGCAAGTTTGCAAACCTCCCCGAAAGTCTTCATCTGAGGGGATAGGGTAAATGGTTACAGTGAAAAACAGCAAGGGCATAGGTGCAGCTCTATAGATTGAGCTGGAGGCCTAAAGTGTTGCTGGAAGTGGTGCAAGCTGCCTGAATAGGCAATGGGGATGCCTGAGGGAATTAATGCACTCCCAAAGAATTAGGAATGTTGGCCCGAATACTCCCCCCCCGCCCCCAGTAACAGAATTGATAGGAAGGAATACAGTAGCACTTTAGGTAATATTACAGCTGCTTGTTTTGGGGAACTGATGTACCTCATGGGCAGTTGCATCAAATTTGGCTATGCTAACAGAATAGATGACAGGACATTTGTGAGGTAATACCAATGTGCAGCCACAGCTGAGAAGCTGAGATTCTGGCTAGCTGCCTCGGTGTCAAGTATGCTGCCGCATCCTAAGTGCGTTCTGCAATAAACAAGCACCCGCATACTATCCCTTCACTGTGTCTGTTCTGCTGAGGGAGTACTGAACTCCCTGGGTATGTCACGAGGTAAAAAAAAAGGAAATGTGCAGGGTGAGCTGCCATTTCATCCTGCGTACATCGTGAGTGGGAAATGTTTGGCAGGAGTGGTATGCGAAGAACGAGGAAGGGATCCATACAACTGGAGAACAGGGGTCAATTAAGGGACAGGTACGTACCTGAGGATGATAGGGAGAGTTGCACCAAGTTTTGTCGTCAAGGCAGAACGGAATCCCCTCAGCGATGAGGAAAAGGTTAACAGTGAGTAAGGCTGCAAGGCCTGGGTAACTGGCTGGAGAGTAGCTGCTGTTGTGGCGGGGAAGGAAAGGCAAGAATTGCGCTGAGTCAGAAGTGGTCCAGACTGTCAGCAATGGCCAACAGGGTGAAGGGCAGGGTTACAGTAGGGAGAAGCCTGCATGACAGCAAAAGCAGACGGGATGAGATGAACAGAGCAGGGATGCCCAGAAGCAGCTTTGGGGACATGGGAATGCCCCCAAAAAATGCAGGACGAAGGGAGCGTGAGAAAAAAAAAAGACCCCAGGACAAGGGAGGGAGCGGAAAGGGATCAGGGAGGAGGCCGAGCGGCAAGGAGACAACCACAACAAGGCACTAACGGGAGGCACAGGAAATGGGGAGGGGAGAGGAGGGAGGACAGAAATGAACAAGGCAGCTAGAGGCACAAGGAAGCACAGCTGCACAAGCCACACAGGAAGCTCAGGAAAACACTCCCTAATCAAGGGAAGTGCTGATAGCGTACGGTTTAAGTAGAGGTTGTGGGAGGAACTATTCCCCACATTGAACCATGGGCACAGCCTTCCCATTACCAGGAGAAGTGAGATCACCAGTCTTTAAGGAGAGGAATAATAGTAGCCTATTTCCAGGCATCAGGTATAGTAACAGAAGAAATGGAAAGGTTGAGGATAAGAGTGATAGGTAGAGCCATAGCAGTGGTTGAAAGAAGATGACATTTGGGATCAAGGCTATCAGGGCTACCACCTTTATGTTTATTAAGGGCAAGCAGGGACTTAAGGGTAGCAGAGGTGGTGATAGAAGAGAAGGAAAAAGAGAGATTTAAAGGGGGAGGAGGCAGAGAGGGGGGATAAAGGGAAGAGTAGGAGGAAGAGATGAGAGAAAGGACATAAGTAGTAATGTAAGGGTTAAAAGAAGAGGCAACAGTAGAAGGATCAGATATAAGGGAGTCACCCACCTTAAGAACTTGGGGTGGAAACTGGGTTGGAGTGGAGAAAAGAGAGTGATAACCTTCCACAACTTGAAGGGATGATTGAAGCAAAATGCTCAGACTAAGCAAGCCTTATAGCTCTGGTGCAGACATTACAAAGAAAGCAGTAGTGTGCCAAACCAGTTGGAGAGCCAGTGATCTTAAAAGAATGCTAAGCAAAGTCTCTAGCATGGAGACAAGTCATCAGTTCACCTGTAATCCGAGGAAGATGAAAACTCTGTACTTTGAATTTTCTCAGGTGAACATGACGATCCCATACAGCCATACATTTGCAATGAAAGTACTGTAGGCCAGAATTAATATAATCAGCTGTTGAGATCAGAGACCAATCTGTAGCCATAAGGTCAGCTAGGAGAGAGAGGATAAGTCGAGAGACCTAAAGGACTGGAGATGGATAAATTTAGGAGGGGCTTCAGGATGATGAATCTTGCACACACAGTAAACCATATGATGGTCACTGAGGGCAACGGGAAGGATTCCTGCATCCACAACATGGTGAGGATGAGATGAGACAACCCAGTCAATCAGAGAGTGATTTCATGATTTAAAATTTAGAAGGGCTGGATCTGAAATTAATTGAGTCAATTGAAGTGACTTTACATTTTTAACAATTTTATTTGAGCTCGGGAAGAGCCAGTGTATATTGAAGTCACCAAGAATACAAGCATTTGTCAATGCCAGATGTTGATTGCATTGGTCTGTTGAGCTCGCTCAGTGTCCTTCTGTCACTCACTCGTTCTGTTTCTCCCAGTGCTGCAGGCTGCTGTTTTGTACTGGGCTCCTGCCTGCGTTGGCACCCTTTTCTGTCCACAAAAAAATCTGCAGCTGTCCTGACAGAGCTCCGTTGAGGTGGCTCAGTCCCCCCCTCTCAGTCGCTCATTCTGTTTCTCGTGGCACTGCAGGCTTCCCTTTTGTAGTGGGTTCCTGCCTCTGTTGGTGGCTTTTTCTGGCCACAAAGAAATCTGCAGCAGTCACGACACAGCTCCGTTGAGCTCGCTCACTCCCCCTCTCTCACTCGCTCATTCTGTTTCTGCTGGTGCTGCTGGCTGGCCATTTGTATTGGGCTCCTGCCTGTGTTGCCGCCTTTTACTGCCCACAAAGAAATCTGCAGCAGTCACGACAGAGCTCTGTTGAGGTTGCTCACTCCCCCTGTCTTGCTCATTCTGTTTGTCCTGGTGCTGCAGGCTGCCCTTTTGTATGGGGATCCTGCCTGCGTTGCCGCCTTCTTCTGCCCACAAAGAAATCTGCAGCAGTCACGATAGAGCTCCATTGAGCATGCTTACTCTCCATCTCTCAGTCACTCATTCTGTATCTCCCACTGCTGCAGGCTGCCCTTTTGTACTGGGCCCCTGCGTGCATTGCTGCCTTTTTCTGCCCACAAAGAAATCTGCGGCAGTCCCAACAGAGCTCCATTGAGTTCACTCACTCCCCTTCCCTCACTCACTCGTTTGTGTGGCTCCCGCTGCTGCAGGCTGCCCTTTTGTACTGGGCTCCTGCCTGCATTGGCGGCTTTTTCTGCCCACAAAGAAATTTGCAGCAGTCCTGACACAGGTCTGTTGAGCTTGCTCACTTCTCCTCTCTCACTCGCTCATTCCGTTTCTGCCGGCGCTGCAGGCTGCCCTTTTGTACTGGGCTCCTGCCTGCATTGCCACCTTTCTCTGTCCACAAAGAAATCCGCAGCAGTCAAGATACAGCTCTGTTGAGCTCACTCACTCCCACTGTCACTCGCTCGCTGTGTTTCTCCCAGTGCTGCAGGCTGCTCTTTTGTACTGGGCTCCTGCCTGTGACTGCAACTTTTCCTGCCCACAAAGAAATCCACAGCTGTCCCGAAAGAGTTTTGTTGAGGTCGCTCCCTCATTCTGTTTGTCGTGACACTGTAGGCTGTCCTTTTGTACTGGGCTCCTGCCTGTGTTGCCACCTTTTTCTGCCCACAAAGAAATCTGCAGCAGTCACGATTGAGCTCCGTTGAGCTCGCTTACTCCCCCTCTCTAACACACTCTTTCTGTTTCTCCCGCCACTGCAGGCTGCCATTTTGTACTGGGCCCCTATGTGCATTGCTGCCTTTTTCTGCCCACAAAGAAATCTGCAGCAGTCCCGACACAGCTCCATTGAGCTTGCTCACTCCCCCTCTCTCAGTCGCTCATTCCATTTCTGACGGTGCTGCAGGCTGGCCTTTTGTACTGGGTTTCTGCCTGCATTGCTGCCTTTTTCTACCCACAAAGACATCCACAACAGTCATGATACAGCTCCGTTGAGCTCACTCACTCCCCCTCTCTGACTCACTCATTGTGTTTCTCCCAGTGCTGCAGGTTGCCCTTTTCTACTGGGCTCCTGCCTGCATTGGCACCTTTTTCTGTCCACAAAGAAATCCGTAGCTATCCTGACAGAGCTCCGTTGAGGTTGCTCACTCCCCCTGTCTCACGCGCTCATTCTGTTTCGCCTGGCACTGCAGGCTATCCTTTTGTACTGGGCTCCTGCCTGCATTGGCACCTTTTTGTGCCCACAAAGAAATCTGCAGCAGTCCCGACAGAGCTCCGTTGAGGTCGCTCGCTCACTCACTTACTCCCCCTCTCTCACTCATTCATTCTGTTTCTCCCGCCGCTGCAGGCTGCCCTTTTGTACAGGGCCTCTGCGTACATTGCTGCCTTTTTCTGCCCACAAAGAAATCCGCAGTAGTCCTAACAGAGCTCCAGTGAGCTCACTCACTCCCCTCTCTCCTCGCTCATTCAGTGTCTCCCGCTGCTGCAGGCTGCCCTTTTATACTGGGTTCCTGCCTCGTTGAGTCTTTCTGTCCACAAAGAGATCTGCAGCAGTCCTGTACAGTTTTGTTGAGGTTGCTCACTTCCTCATGTCACTCATTCCATTTCATACCAGCGCTGCAGGCTGTCCTTTGGACTGTGCTCCTGCCTGCTGCTGCCTTTTCCTGCCACAAGGACAATCGCAGGCAGTCATGATTACACCTCCGTTGGCTCGCTCCCTCCCCTCTCCCACTCACTCGTTCTGTTTCTGCCGGTGCTGCAGGCTGGCTTTTGTACTGGGCTCCTGCCTGCATTGCCGCCTTTCTGCTCACAAAGAAATCCGCAGCAGTCATGACAGAGCTCCGTTGAGGTCGCTCACTCCCCCTGTCTCACTTGCTCATTCTGTTTCTCCTGGCACTGTAGGCCGCCCTTTTGTACTGGGCTCCTGCCTCTGTTGCTGCCTTTTTCTGCCCACAAAGAAATTTGCAGCAGTCCCGACACAGCTCCATTGAGCCTGCTCACTCCCCCTCTCTTACTCACTCGTTCCGTGTCTGCCCGCGCTGCAGGCTGGGCTTTTGTACTGGGCTCCTGCCTGCATTGCCGCCTTTTTCTGCCCACAAACAAATCTGCAGCAGTCACAACAGAGCTCTGTTGAGCTCACTCACTCCCCCCTTTCTGACTCGCTCATTGTGTTTCTTCCAGCGCTGCAGACTGTCCTTTGTTACTGGGCTCCTGCCTGTGTTGGCACCTTTTCCTTCCCACAAAGAAATCTGCAGCTGTCCCGACAGAGCTCCATTGATGTCACTCACTCTCCCTGTCTTACACGCTCATTCTGTTTCTCCAGGCACTGTAGGCTGCCCTTTTGTACTGGGCTCCTGCCTGTGATGGCACTTTTTTTCTGGCCACAAAGAAATCTGCAGCAGTCCTGACAGAGCTCTGTTGACCTCACTCACTCCCCCTCTCACTCGCTCATTCCATTTCTGCTGGTGCTGCAGGCTGCCCTTTTGTATGGGACTCCTGCCTGCATTGCCGCCCTTTTCTGCCCACAAAGAAATCTGCAGCAGTCATGATAGAGCTCTGTTGAGCTTGCTCGCTCCCCCTCTCTCTCAGCTGCTTGTTCTGTTTCTCCTGTCGCTGCAGGCTGCTATTTTGTACTGGACCCCTGCATGCATTGCTGCCTTTTTCTGCCCACAAAGAAATCTGCAGCAGTCCCAACAGAGCTCTGTTGAGCTTACGAACTCCCCCCCCCACTCGCTCGTTCTATGTCTTCCGGCGCTGCAGGATGCCCTTTTGTACTGGGTTCCTGCCTGTGTTGGCGCCTTTTCCTGCCCACAAAGAAATCCACAGCAGTCCTGACAGAGCTCAGTTGAGCTTGGTCACCCCCCCCCACTCACTCGATCCTAATCTGTCCTAAACACTGATTTCCAACAGCGACTGTGGTATTCTGTGCCGGAAGCATGAAAACACGTCAGCCAGGATGTGAAAAATGACAGGTATACTGTTCATAAGGAGGTGTGGGAAAATGCCAGTGCTGAAAATGTGGCGTGAAAATATTACTAATTTGTAAAGTTAGAAGGGTGCATGGAAACTGCACAACGCACGCTCATAACACAGTCATTTTATGGAGTATCGCCACCAAATTTTCAACATAGGTATTTTAGGACCTCTAGTCATGAACAGTGTCACTGTCATTTTCATAATCTGTCCCAAACACTGATTTCCTGCAGCGACCGCGCTATTCTACGCCAGAAGTGTGAAAACACATTTTGGTCAGGATGTGAAAAATGACAGCTGTGCTGTTCACAAGGAGGTGTGGAAAAATGTCAGTGTTGAAAATCTGGCGTGAAAATATTGCAAATTTACAAAGTTACGAGCGTGAGTAGCAACGGCACAACGTACGCTCGTAAAACAGTAATTTTTTTGATTTTTTCCACCAACACAGCACAGCCTTTTTGAGAGCCCACCTCATGAACACTGGCACTGTTGTTTCATTAATCAGTCCCAAATGGTGATTCTGCTCAGTGACCGCGAAATCACCTTTCGGGGCCGATTAATGCCATGACAGTGAAAGAATTCATGAGGAGGGGTCCCAAATACCCCATGTTGAAAATTTGGTGCAAAAATTCCAAAAATGCCTGAGATATGCATCAAAGTTGAAAAAACCCTATTTATTCCATTATACAGCTTACTGGCATTTCCTCAGTTCGCGGTCGGTTTTGAGGAGTGCAGACATGTTCCCGGTCCACCGAAGATCGTTGCACCGATTTCCAGAGGTAAGTATGGGATGGGGGCAAGGGGAGGTGGGGTACACAGTGGGAGGGTGCGGGAAGGGGGCACAGACTGCGAGGGTCTGTTTTCTTCATTTCAGGATTTGAAAAACACAAAAAAAATCACGGGACAGTTTTTCTATTTTACAGGAACTTTGGGCACGCTGGGGTGGGCTCCCAGCATGTCACCTGCGTGTTTTGGGGTGGGATGGCATTGGAGCTGAAGGGGAATGGGCACCCCCATCGGCATATACTTTGGGGGGTGCTCATGAGCTGAGGGGATTGGGCACCCTCGGCACACAAGAAAAGGGGGACATGCTGGCGGGATTGGGCACCTAGCATGGCAAAGAGAGAAGGAGGGGAACCTAAGCCGAGGGAACTGGGCACCCCCTCGCACACAAGAAATGGGGAGGGGAACATGCTCGACGGTACCGGGCCCTCGTGACAAACTGGATCAGGAATGTTAGACTAGCCTGCAATCAGGGTCACTCTCTCATTGCAGCGGATGGCGCTGCAATGGCAGGCGGCCCTGATTGCAGTGGCTAAAACATTTCAAGTTGTGGCATGCTGGCTGAACTAGTGTCAGCAGCAGCATCAGCCATAGCATGGAAAAGCAGGCCAAAGCCTTTAAAGGCCCTACAGTATTGGCCCAACAGTGCCATGCCTCCACAACCTGCTTGTGGAGAAAGCTGCCTCAATATGTTTCTTGTGCATGCGCGCAATCAACGTAATAAAGCTCACCTCTGTAAGAGTTAGAACAAATAGAAGAAGCTCAGTAAGTAAGGCAGGGGAAATACCAGGCAACAGTTAACCCCAGCAGTAAAGATGGGGTCAGAAAAAGGAAGAGCTCATAGGTGGAGGGGAGAGAAATAGCAAAAGCAGTCACAAATTGGATTCCAGTGGAAATATAAACTGCAGCACCACTGCCCCTCTTTGAGCAATCTTGCTCAGCCAGGTATAGTTACAGCAGAATCCTGAACCTTGGAGGAGAGCCAGAATTCAGATGTAACTAAAACATCCGGCTGTATATTAAGCACGATAGGCTATAGGTGGTCAGTTTTTGGGACAAGGCTATGAATGTTTAAAAGGGCAACTTTCAAACCTTTAGGAAGCTGTAAGGATGAAGTAGTGATGCGGCCAGTATTAAGGTCTATGTCACCTACCAGCAAAAGTAGCGAGGTAAAAAATAGCTTAAAAGAACTAGGATGATTCTTGGAGGTGGGTGCAGGAGGGAAAAAGAGGAGAGAGAACAGGGTGAGAGGAGAGATAAAAAGCACCAAAGAGATTCAAGGTGTAGCCAAGGAGCAGGAAGAATCTGACATCATGGCACCAAGGGAAATGAAGGGGAGTAGGAAGAGAGGAAGAGAGGAAGAGGGAAAGGTGGGGAAAGAAGAGGGGTAACTGCTAAAAAGGAACAATGAGGAGAGAGCAGAATACTGTGGAAGAGAGATACAGGGAGAGAGGAAAACTTAGCAAAGCTCGTCCTGTCACATGGAATACGTCCCCAGCTCCCAGTATTGACATTCCAACGTCCAGCTTTTAATTACATTAGCATTAGCACAATGACAACTGAACAGCAGTTCATATTTCATGAACTGACTTCTGCAACCAGTACCTGAAGCTAAATTATCTGTGCACCCCTCCCCCAAAATAAATTTGCTGTGTGACTATATCTGCAAAAGCCTGGAAACTTGGCTTTGTTGCCAATGCTCTTTTTGGGTAACCCTTGCCTCTGTGCTTTTGTGTGGAGGTTCTTTGTCTATACATGCAAAAGTAAGTTTTGAAATGAGCATTCCTACCATGATTAAGTAATTAAGGCAGTCTCATCTGGATGTGACTAAAGGATTACACTAGAAGGACTACAGGTCTTTTAGCTGTACATTCTACTCCAACTGGTCAAGTCTTCTAAAGAAAAAAAAAACAGTAGAGCAACCCCCCTAGCTGGGAAAGTTGCTCGGGTCTGATGAGCCAAATACTCGCAGGGAACTGTTTTTAGATGTCAGACTGCTCTCCTGAGTCGAAAGAGTTTCTTGAGCAGATTGCTAAATTTCCTGCACACTAATGTGTGTTCAGCACCACTGGGATTTACAAGCTTTAGCATCAAGAGGCATTATAAACTAAAATAACAATGAGTGTCTCTCCAAGTCCATCTGTCCTGGAATGTTGGTGCTAGTGAATATCGCAGGTGAAAGGGCTTGTACATGTATGTCAAAAGCAGCACTGTGGACCAGCCCCTAAACTATAATGAATCATGTCATCATGGCTACAACACTGCAGTGAGCTACTGTATGTCACAGCGGAAGGTCTTAGCCATTTTAGAGAAAAAAATACTGTTGGAAAATAACTTGCCCCCCCCAAATGTGAGTTTATGGATGGTTGGGGGGGGGCAAGTAATCGACAGCTGTATCTTGTTTGACATGGAACGAATACACTTTTCATTTGCAATAAATATTTTATGGAACTGGAGGGAATTTCATTGCCCATTTCCCTCTCTAATGCAGAGTAAATGGACACCGGCATGGATTAATAGAAGTTGCAGCCTTGATGGGCTCTCCAAGATTCTTTCATCCCAAATGCTTTCCGTGTTTGTAAAAGATCTCACACATTTATATGAAAGTCCATTTCATCTAACTTGGCTCTTTTCCTCTTTTGGATATTACATCTTTGTACAGATGAACGTTTTTTCACTTGGCTGTTTTAGCACATTGTAAACGTGTTTTGCTCAGGAATAAACTAAATGGAGTGAATGTGAATTGATGTAGTGCGCATGTAAACATGACAACTATGAACCAATACTAAGTCCATTGGCACTCAATGCAATGTTGCTTTGATTTCACATGACAATTCGATGCAGCAGCTCAATTGTGTGCAACTGATTCATTGAAACATAGAATATGATGGCAGATAAGGACCAACCGGTCCACCTAGTCTGCCCATTTCCCTACTTGGTTTGGCAATCCCTACTCTTATCTGGACTGCTGTTGCCCCACTCTGCTGCACAGCAGGGTGCCTTTATGCTTATTCCATGCACTTTTGAATCCCCATACTGTTTTCGCTTCCACCACCTCCGCTGGTAGGCTACTTCCTAGAATTCCCCCTAAGCCTCCCTCCCTCCAGCCTCATGTTATGATCCCTTGTCCTTATGCCTTTTCTTCACTGAAATGTGCTCCCCTCCTGTACCCTGTTTATTCCTCTAAGGTATTTGAAAGTCTCTATCATATCCCCTCTCTCCCTGCTCTATTCCAGTGAATAGATGTCAAGTTCCTTGAGTCTTTCCTCATAAGACCTGTGGTGCAGTGCATGTATCATTTTTGTTACTCTTCTCTGGACTGCTTTCATTCTGTCTATGTCCTTCCTGAGATGCGTTCTCCAGAATTGGACACAGTATTCCAGTTGAGGCCTCACCAGTGATCTACACAGTGGCATCACCACTTCGCTCCTCCTACTCAATCAATCAATCTTTATTTTACCAGGTTATTGCTATGGTTATGACCCTTCCTATACACCCCAGCATTCTGTTTGCTTTCCCCACTGCTTTTTTACATTGTTTGGACAACTTCAGGTCATCGGATATGATAACCCCCAAGTCTCTGTCATGACTTATGGTGGCTAGAGCCTGCCCCCCCCCATCCTGTATTCCTCTCTTGGGTTTCTGTCTCCCAGGTGCATTATCATGCACTTCTTAACATTGAAACCCAACTGCCAAATCCTTGACCATTCCTCAAGTAGTCTTAGGTCATTTCTCATTTTATCTAGCCCCTCCTGTGTGTCGACTCTGTTACAGATCTTGGTGTCATCTGCGAACAGGCATACTATTCGGATCTACATGACTGCTGTAATCAGTTGAGAGTACATTCTTAATCAACTTCAATTGATTGCAGCCCTAGATTAACTGGCTAAAGAGGTTCAAACTGATTCACACTTTCTTCAGTTCCCTAAATACCAAGATTTGTCTAGTTCCAAAAAAGCTTTGAGCCCTTGCAACTTTTCTGAACCACTTCTTTCAACTCTAATTGGAAATGAAATTGGGTAAGAGTCCATTTCTGGGAAATTCTCCTCAAAGGGCAAATAAAGGCAGATTTAGAGACAAATAACACAGAGAGGTCTAAGTTACAAACATTAAGGATAGATTCTGAAAGGGCCATTTCTAACTAAGGTTTGCAAAGTGGAAAAAAGAGAGGCACACCTCACTTCTAAAAGTGCTGCTACTGCATGATGATCGACTGCATACAAACAAACAAAAAAACTGCACACAACTGTAAAGAGGACTGGTATTTAATAAAGTGCAAGGAATACTGACCAGCTATCCCTACTTTCCAGTGACTTCTTCAGACTACATAGGGACAGCTGGTTAGCATTCCTTTGTACTTAAATACCACTCTGCTTTACAGTTGCATGTGCTGTTTTTTTTTTGTTTGTTAGTTTTGTATGCAGTCTAACTAAGGTGTAACTGAGGCAAAACTTAGCTCCATGCAGTTTGCCTTATAAAATTGGTTGAGATAAATCCTGTGCTGTGATTGGTGGATTCATAGCAGATGACCATTGTATATGTAAGGAATAAGCCGTGACAGGGTGCACATTAAAGGATTTTTATGCATGCCTCAGGGGAGTGAGGTATGAAGCCAAAGGTCAAGTGTCCTTACACCCCTGGGAAGTGCATTCAGATCCTTCAGTGCACAACCTGGAGTGGTTTATTTGTGCTTATAAAATGGGTTGCTGCTCTTATGTATTATACATAAAGAGAATCTTTAAAAAAAAAATGTTTACATAAAATCATTTGTTTAGATACATTTTCAATGAGAAAATTATATACAAAATTGTCCTTGATGTTGTAGGTAATGAGACATTTTTGCCTTGGTAATGAAATCCAGCACCTGACCATGCTTTGATACCTTTTTTTGTATATTTGATTTACTGCATTTTAAAATACTACAGTCTCAGAAAATACCATAGCATAAGACAGATCGTGTACAGACATACATCCCCTAGTAACATTATCATAGAATAAATCATTTGTGCATATTAGTTGCACTGTAGAGGCAGTCCAGTCAGATTGTAGCATAAGAAACTGCCATCTCCCACCTATATTCATAAGTTGTAGTAAAAGTCTATTTTTCGACAGGTTATAAAACTTTAGGTCTGTGGGGCCTTTTTTGCAAAGTTGTCCTGCATTCAACACAGAACAAAAAAACAATTTTTCTGACAAATACAGTTATTAATGGTGCTCTGGTATTCTTAATATGGTGCAGTTACCCAGTTATTTCATTAGCAAAACATACATTCAATAACATTTTTTAAAAGTGAAAATATTCCATCCACTGTGTCCAGGTAATAAGGGGCACAGATGGTGGAAGTTGTTACATGAGTTTTGTATCGCCGAGTCAGAAGGAAATCCTTTCATAACCTGTGTCTAAGACCAACTGATCATGTACATTCTTGGGTACAAACTGTATGAACAAACAAACTTATTCAATCAGTTTACACACCTGCCGCTCTCAGTTCCGCACTTACAGCTTGCATAAAGGTTGTTAATTTAGTCATATTTCTTATTGTAGACAGTACTTCATTCTATCGTTTGGACATAGTAAAATACACTGTCCTTTGCCCATACTTATTCTGGATTTTTGGAATAGTAACTCCTCTGTGGATAACATCCCTCAATGGGTGTTTATGATCATTTTTCTCATTTACAGGATGTACACTTCCCTTTGTTAATCCATTTTTTACAATATAGATCAGAGATAGTCATTGCTTTTTGCAGCGCAATATCAAACTGTCGATAGAAGAAAGCTTTACTAGCCATAAACCCCTGACACAGTCTGAAAATAGCAGTCTGAAATGGAGAGAAGGGACAATAAAGGCTGTGGTAGTCAAGTCCAGGATATGTACTAACTGCATAACAGTTTTAGGGCTATATTCAGAATAACATGTCTTTTCCTTTACAGGAGCAGAATAAGCTACTGAAGGACCTGTGAAATAAATGTTTAAAACCTCTGTATGTCTCCTTTCTTTGAGCAATAAAAGGTGACTACCACACATGGCTCTATGTAGTCCTATTAGCTGATCATTGGTCCCTAACTATTAAACTTTTAGCTGAACTGATATAAACTGCAAAAATCCCCATACTTCCAACACAGCAGGGATAAACACAAACCCTTTTGCTACATGAGCTTTGTTTGAGAAGTACAGAACAACATAACGTGTTAACTTTAAGTTAAGTGAGGCTGAGGAGAATAATAGTATGTTTCTCTCCCTTAGCTGTACATCATGGAGGGGAGAGGATTGCCACATGTTGGTGGTCATCTTACCTCATGCTTTCAAGAGGAGCTCATTGTTAAAAAGATGGCAAAAATATGTGTTAACACACCACCCAAACCCAGCTCCCCATACTCCCCAGAGTCTCAGCTGTAAAAGACAACTGAACGTGTGAGTTTTAAAGTTCATTGTACTTGCATTCAAGTGTCCATGTCTACAGACAATTCCATCATCTCCTGAGAGCCAAATTCTGCTGTTATTTTCTGCAAAAGCTTCCCTGCATCATGCGGGTTACTGAACATGTAGATTTTCCCAGCATGTACAACCCATAAATTTGCAAGCATCTGAAGATTATGCATGATGCCTAACTCCCAAAAGCCAGTTGTGATGGCATCAAACTCCTTCCTTGTCTCCCGAGCAGCAAAACTCAACTTGGGGAAGAAAAGCACTTTGTGCACAGATGGCAGATGTATTTGGCCCAGACTTCTAGCTGCTTGCAGAATACAGTCCCTTCTTTGCTAGTTTTTTAATGCACGGTCAATTGATGTCACTCAGCCAATGAGGTTTCTGGATTTGTCCTTGACATTTTATAACTCATAATATACCACATGTTCAGAACTCCTTTCTCTCTTATGTTCTATGGTCACTCTTTTCCTCAAGACAAACACATTTTATAGTAGCAATGATGCTTTCCAGGGATGTGGTGTATCATAGGATACACGTGGGTCTCAGGTAGTTGAAAGACATGCACCTGAGGTGTGAATATTTCACGTGATATACAGTACTGTACCACACCCTGTCATGTATTACTGCTAAGTAAATAGTTTTGAATTTTGCAAGGCTTATATGTTAGATGACCTGTGTTGCCACCTACCCTCTATGCCACTGCCCAGTCTTCTGCTGGACAGTTGCTCCAAAAAAGAAATTAATGTGGTTCGGACGGTTCTCATTTTAGAAAATCTATCAAAATAGCCTATATGCAAAACAAAATTAAAAAGCCTGCAAATGTTGTCTGCAAGCAGTCCTGCAAGCAGTAGTACTGTCAATGCCTTTCAGAAATCTGCCTCACCTGTTTGCACTGAGCCTGGGGTGGTCCTTATCTGCTGTCAAAGTCTACCTTTGTATGTTTCTATGTATTACCCTATTTTCATTTACCTTTTACCACAGTTAGACACTCTTGAGACAAGGAAATGCCAAGGTATCCTCCAAGAGTAATACATTAGTAAGGAATGCAACTAGAGAGGTAAATGACAGCGTGCAGCACCTCTTAATCAGTACTTGTGTAGCAGAAATATGTACTTCATGTCTGAAGACCAGGATAATAATATATACTCAAGTGTTTATGTGCCAATGCAAATATAGCCCAGAACTGCAGTGATTAATCTGAGGAGAAGGCAGAGTATTTACTTCATAATACAAGAAGAAGCATTAGATACAGTATACACTCGAGCGCCTAAATGCCAACACAAATACAGAACAAAATGAAAGGGGAACAATCAGTGGAGAGCACAAAGCACCTTTATTTCTTTTTTGGAAGAGCTGGGCATACATGGGATTCTGTTTATTTAAAGACTAACAGGCCCTGTTATAAGGACTAATTTAGGCTCTGTCAGACTTTACATGAAACAGATTTACCTTCTCACCCCAGGCACTCTTACAGTTTTAGGCTTGTGCAGATTATTCTATTTTAAAATATTTACATTCAAACGCAGTTTTGACTTTCCTGCCTGGGTGGGACCGGTTGGAAGTTTTTTCCATCCGCAGTGAATATAAACATCTGATTTCTCCATGAAAACATTCCTGGTGCTGTTTTGGCATCCTTTTTTTTTCAGAAAGAGATCTGCTGCCGTAATATGATGTGTTTTCATTTCACTGCATCATTTGCATTCTGGCGCAAAAAGAGTTTCACATGTAATTGCCATAAACTGAAATGCTACCTTCAGCTGGGATGGAAATGGAATTCTAAGTGATGTGGAGAATTTTCAGATCAGTTACACTATGTAGGTTATAAGGTTACTAGCTGCCTCTTGACCAGGGCCATGGTGTTGTGGCCTGGGAGGTGGGGGGTAGAATGCAGTGACTTGTGTCGGCCTTCTGCAGGAGGATTTACTTGAAGCAATGGCCCATTGAAAGAATTTAGGGATATAGCAGAGAAAACTACCACGCACATTTAGAAATAACAATGATTTTGTTTCAAAAGGGGAAGGGGCCAGTGTGTAGTGTCTCTCTGTACTGTGGAACTGACCCCTCAGTAAAAATGAGAGCAGTTTAATGAAATCACACTAAATCTCTTGGAAACACAAATGAATCATGAAAATGCACCATTTAAATAAAATTGATGTGTGTGTATTTCATCATGAGACTAGAGCAAAGCCATGCTTTACTACCCAATACTAGCCTGTAGTCATGTACATTACCTCTAGCATTAACCCCAGATTACTTTGCCTTTACTAATCTGAGTCCTGCTTCAGGGCACCCTTCATGTTAAAGGATAAAACTTCAAATTTGGAAATGTTGAGTTTATGAAGATGATTGGGAGATGGGCTAATGCTGCAAAGCACAGACGTGAGGTATCAAAAAGGCAGCCAAAAGACAAAAAGAGTTGGCTGTCCTCAAAGTGGAAAGACTATGCAAAACTGCACAACAGGCACATGAGGCACAGATGTATCTAACCACACACCCTGGAGTTGATTATTGTAAATGTTAATACTGCAGGGTAGACTACTCTTACGGTGGTAAGAGTGGCCTGATGACATTCTTCGGGTGTGAGAACCACTAACGGTACTGTATAGTGGTTGCCATCAATGTGAATAATCATGACATATCACCACAGAGCCTGATTTCACTGTATATCTCAAAAGATGCATTTAAATGAATACAGCTTTTCCAAGCAATAGTAGGAGAGATGGGGTGTGCCAGACATTATGCCATGGCTATTCATGGTGATGGCTACCAGTCGTACAACCTTATGAGTATTTACTGTATTTGTTTTACCAGGAAAGGTTCCATTGAGCACTACTTATTTACAAGGAGATCCTGGTTAGGAAATCAAAATAGCACAAAATATTCACAGTGCAGCATAAACAAAGTACAAAATAGGCAAGGGGATAATACAGTGATAATAGAGGGAAGTAGACTCAATAGCCAAAGGAAAAACATGATATATATTTGGATAACAAACAGCAGTACATGCATAAATTATAAGGATTGTAGCGAGGCATGTACATTAAGATGGGGAAATATAGTATGATGACTATATACTTATATACCTAGTATAATTTTATAGCATCATATGAGGCTCAAGAGGTTTTAGAAACATCGAACTGTAGACAATGACAGCAGAAAAAGACCAAAGGTCCATGTAGGTTGCCCAGAGTTCCCTATCTGCCCTGGGACCTAGTGTCCATATGGGGTGTTATCCTTCACAGTCCACTTCGCTGCTCCCCTCCCTACTGATAACAACCTGAGCAACCACCAGTCCTTTCACTCTGCCCCAGCCATGCTTGAAACCATTTATGATCTTGGCACCCACCACTTCCACTGATAGACTGTTCCTTGGCTCCACCACCCTTTCTGTAAAATAGAACTTCCTCACGTTGCTCTTAAACCTTCCCTTCGCCAGTTTCCACTCTTGACATCAGGTTCTTGACTCTGTGCTCCTGCATTTCACCTTATTTATTCCCTTCAAGAACTTGAAGACCTCTATCATATCCCCCCTCTCTCACCTGGTCTCCAGTGAGCACATGTTCAGTACTTTCAGATGATCTTCATAAGATCTGCCCTGTTGGCACTGAAACATCTTGATCACCCTGCATTGCACCGTGTCCAGTCTGTCCCTGTCCTTCCTTAGGTAAGGACTCCAGAAAAGAGCACAGGATTCCAGATGTGGCCTCACCAGTGACCTATATGGGGGTAGCAGTACCTCCTATTTCCTTCTATAAATACCCCTTCTGATATATTCCAGCATTCTATTAGCCATAATGTAGGCCTTGTTACACTTACTTGATTATTTGAGGGAGTCACTAATGATGGTTTCCAGGTCCCTTTCCTCTGCCACAGTACTTTGTTTAACCCCACCCATTCAGTACTCTGTCCTGTGTTGTTTTTTCCTAGGTGCATAACTTTGCATTTTTTATGCTGAATTTCAACTGGCAATCCATAGACCATCTATCTAGCCTTTGAAGATCATACTACTAAGAATCGTACTACTAAGGATCATACTACTAAGGAGTTATAGGAGCGAGGAGGCTAAGAGGCCCATGAGTGCTCCTTATATTGATAGTAGTTAAAGTTACTCCCTGAGAGTATACATTTGCCCAATCTCCATTTGAATGTTATGTTGGATTCACTAGTAATAATCCCCATAGAAAGATCATTCCAGGCATTAGTGATTCTAATGGTATAGAAGTATTTATGTGCCATTAAGTTACATTTTCTACCATATAATTGTAGAGGGTGGCCTCTGGTATTATAGATATTATTTTTGAACTCGAATCCTAATACAGTTATTAGAAATGGGTCCTGCATAATGTCGTACATGAATAGGAGGTCACCCCTGAAATGTCAGGTAGTTACAGACATTAAATTCAAGGATTCCATGTAAGCATTAATGACCGATGAAGGAGGCTTCTACTGGGGAATTAATGCATGGTTGGGGGTTGTTGCTGCACAAGGCCTTGGCAGAGTGCCTACAACCATCCAACCATGCATTAATTCCCCAGTAGAAGCTTCTCTCCAGAGATATACGTAATGCTTTGTAACACAGGAATACTTATGTTGTTGTTTTCGGTTTTGCAGTTATGTTTGGCTTTGTGTCGGCACATTGAGATCCTCCATATTCGCCATGATGTGTGTTCTGTTTCCTGCTGTGACACCTAGTGGTGCTAGAGCTTGACCCAGTGACCCCATGAACAATAGTTGGAGCGGTCCTTACTGGGGAATTAATCACCGCTCCAACTTTGGTCATGTGTTGTATTTGGTCCAATGAGATTTCTCTATTTGCCATTTCTGTTTGATGCCGTGTTACAATCTAGATTCATAAGGGACATCATAATACCCTGTAATGAGTTTAGTGAATTTTCATTGTACTTTTTCCAATTGCATACTGTCTGATTTCCTAAATGGGCACCATAATTGTGAAGCATACTCGAGATGTGGTTGTACATATGCTCTGTACAAGGGCATTATCACTCTACTATCTCTGGATTTAATATTTCTTTTAATTGACCAGATAACTCTGTTTGCTTTTAAAATAGACTCATTAATCTGAGGTGCCAAAAGAAAATTGTCTGCAATATGGACCCCTAGATCTTTTTCATTAGATGTTGTTATTAATATACTATCGTCTAATTTATATGTAACCTGTGGGTTATTTGGGCCTAAGTGCATAACTTTACATTTCTTGGGATTTAATTTCATATCCCACTTAGTTACCCATTGTGTAATATTGTCAAGATCTTTCTGAATAGAAGAAATTTGTTCAAAATTAGAACATGGCCCACCGATTTTGACATCATCAGCGTATTTGGTAGTAGAAGAATAACACTTATGTGTTAGGTCTACTATAAAAGCCTGGAAAAGGCAAGGGTCCAACACGAAGCCTTGTGGGACACCGCTTGTGACCAAACCAATGTCAGAAAGCTGTCCCATGATAAGAACCCTTTGTGTCCTATCTGTTAGCCAGTTAGCAATCCAGTTAGCTATGTTATGATTAATATTTAAACTATTTAGTTTTTGTAATAAAGCCCAGTGAGGCATAGAATCAAATGCCTTACTAAAGTCAATGAAAATAATATCATATGGTGTTTTATTGTCGAGCCGATAGCTAACCTCCTCATAGAAACATGTTAGGTTTGTTGGGCAGCTACAACCTTTTCTAAATCCGTGCTGATCAATATCCAGATTATCTAGTGCCATAGAAATGATGTCTTTTATTATACTTTCCAATACTTTATACGGGGGAATGATAGACTTATAGATCTATAATTTTCCCAGTTGTTCTGCTGCCCCTTTTTATGTATGGGAATGACATAGGCTGTTTTCCATAAGACTGGAATACAATTAAGATGGATACATTTTTCAAAAAATATCTGTAGAGGATGTGCCAGACAATCGGCTAGCAAGTTTAAGAGATTACCAGACATATGATCTGGAGATGTACAGTATTAGTTTTACCTTTGAGAGAGGATAATTTCTTAAAAACACACTCCTTTGATATGGTAATCAATTCAGCCTTTGAGTTTAATTTTTTTTGTCCATGCTTTTTGTCGGCTTGAATATTTCACAAAATTTTGTGTTAAAAATATTAGCCATATCATAGAAACATAGAATCTGCCTGTGGATAAGGACCGCTTGGCCCACCTAGTCTGCCCATTTTCCTACCTGATGGATAAGCTACAGATCCTAGTTAACCAACAGCCTACTTCCTCCTATCCCCCCCACTAGAACTGCCTTATGTCTGTCCCATGCATTCTTGAACTCCCCCACTGTTCTTGACTCCACAACCTCCTCAGGAAGGCTGTTTCATTCATCCACAACCCTCTCCATGAAAAAATACTTCCTCACATAAGGATCTTGAATTGTTTTATCACTAAACAGTAGAGGACCTATCTGGCATATGGGTTTTTTCAGTGAGTTAATATATGAAGTTACAGAAAATAGCAGCACAGCTACATATCACCACTGGTCTTCAAAAAACAGCATATTGCAGTCAGGCTATAAGCAAAAATTCATTTTATTGCGCCACAGACCCCAGAACACAGTTACAACATGCCCCTCCCTGAGCAACCTTTTTTAACATATGAAGAGAAGGATTTACAATTAGTTTTGTTAGCTTCAATTGCTATTTTATATTCCCATTTTTTCTTTGCCCTTTGAATACTTTTCTTGCACTTTTTTGAGTATGTAAGTATGAAATCCAGTTTGTTTGTGTTTTGGATTTTAGATAAATTGAGTGTTTGTTATTTTTTTGTTTTATAAGTTTCTTTATTGATTTATTCATCCATTTGGGATAATGTTTTTTGTTTGTATTTTTTATTTTAGTAGGGATACATGTATCCCTTAAATTATAAAAGGTGTTATAAGGTAGATCACAACTATCATTAATTGAGGAAGATGAGAATATTTGGTCCCAATCAAGACTGTTTATCTGCTGTTTGATACTAGTAATGTCTGCTTTGTCATATGTGTATATATATATATATATATATATATATATATATATATGTACTTATATATATATTTGTAGCACTGGCAACAAATGTTAAGGTGTTTTCCAAACTAAATTCGATGGTAAAATGGTCACTGTTGTCACTGGGTGATTGAGTCTGAATATCTTTTATCACCAAGTTTCTGTTATGAATAATGAGATCCAAAATACTTCCCCCCACCCAGTTGGGAGATTTATGCTTTGAATAAGATTACACCATTGACATATATTGAGTAATTATTTTCCTGATCCAGATGAAGCTGTCTGAGCCTTCCAGTCTATGTCACTAAAGTTAAAATCATCCATAAGTATAGTATCCCCAAATGTACATGCTATATCAATTTCATGAGTAATTGTGTCTATAGTCTCAGATGATGTATTTGGTGGGTGATAACAAGTCCCCCAGAATGACATATTTTGTTTAATTTAGGATTAGTTTAATACAGATAGTTTCAATGGGACTATCGGGTGTTTAAATGTTATCAGAGATATTTAATGTTTGTAGAATATCTCTTATAAAGATTGCTACATCTCCTCCTCTTCTATCTGCTCTATTTAGAATATAGGGGGTGTATCCCTGTAAGAAGTTTTCACAACTTGATTTGTCATCTCCCCTTGTGTCAGTGATAGAAATAATGTAGATTTTATCGGAGACTATTCTAATTTTAGGTTCATCTATCTTGTTTGATAAACTCCTGGCATTAAAGTATAATAAATGCAATTTATTCATCCCTCAGTATCTCCCTCTTCCTTTCGTTGCTATTTTCCCTACCATAGGGCTTCACGTAATCTGCGAAGAGACACAACTTGCCCCAGATGCCCTCTCCAGTGTTGCTGATGAACATATTGAAGAGGAAGGGACCCAGGACAGATCCCTACAGCACCCCACTTGTGACCTCCTTCTCTTCCAGTTTACCCCATTCACCCTCCAGTCTCTACTGTCTCTCCTTCAACCAATTTCCTACCCATCTAACTATGCCCATAGCTGTGCCCCAGGTCCTCCAGCTTGTTCAACATTTTTCAGTGTGGCACTGAGTTACATAGAAACATAGAAACATAGAAGTTGACGGCAGATAAGGACCTCAAGGCCCATCCAGTCTGCCCATTTCTTTTTCTACCTTATAAATGTGCCATCGGCCTTTGCGATGTCAGTGACCTATCTATTCATAGTCATTTGTATTGCTCCCTTATGCCTATCCCATGCCTGTTTGAAGCCCTGCACTGTATTCATAGTCACTACTTCTTGTGGTAAGCCATTCCATGCATCTACCACCCTTTCTGTGAAAAAATTTCCTCACATTCCCCTTAATCGGCCTCCCTCTAATCTCATGCTGTGTCCTCTTGTCCTGCTATTTTTCTTATATTTAAACATGTTAGACTCTTTCACCTTGTTTATGCCCTTAAGGTGTTTAAATCTCGATCATATCACCTCTCTCCTCCTTTGCTCAAGGGTATACATGTTGAGCTCCGTTAATCTGTCCTCATATGTCTTCTGATGCAGTCCCTGCACCATTTTGGTTGCCCTTCTCTGGACTGCCTCAATTTGGTTAATGTCCTTGTGAAGGTGTGGCCTCCAATACTGCACGCAGTACTCTAGATGGGGCCTAACCAATGTCTTGTACAGAGGGATTATTACCTCCCTCTTACGACTTGTGATACCCCTACTAATACACCCTAACACCCCCCTAGCCTTACCTACTGCTTTAGAGGTCTGCTTGGATGATTTCAGGTCATCAGTGATGATGATGCCCAAGTCTCTTTCTTCCTTTGTGACTGCTAGCAACTCCCCTCCCAGCCTATAAGTGGCTTCAGGGTTTCTCTTCCCTATGTGCATGATTTTGCACTTCTTTGCATTAAATCCCAGTTGCCACTCTTCGCCATTCTGCTAGTTTATCCAGATCTCTTCTCATTCTGCCCACCCATCTGGATCATCTACTCTGTTGCAGATCTTGGTGTCATCTGCAAACAGACAAACCTTACCCTCTAGTCCATCTGCTAGGTCACTAATGAAGATGTTGAATAGGACTGGCCCAGGACTGATCCCTAGGTACCCCACTTGTGACTTGCATCTCTTCTGACTGTATACCATTTTACCACTCTCTGTTTTCTGCCAGTCAACCAGTTTGCCACCCAGTTGACCAACTTCTGACCCACCGAGCCTACCTAGCTTATTTATCAATCTTCTTATGTGGAACAGTGTCAAGCGCTTTGCTGAAGTCAAGGTGGCGACATCAACTGCTCCCCTTGGTCCACCACTCTGGTTACCCAGTCAAAGAAATCTATGAGATTAGTTTGACGGGACCTTCCTTTAAACCCATGTGTCTTGGATCCTGTGCCCCTATGGATTCCAGGTGTTGCACTATCCTTTTCCTTAAGAAGTGCTTCCATAATCTTGCCCACTACTGAGATTAGACTGACCCGGTCTGTAGTTCCCGCCTCCTCCTGCTACCACTCTTGTGGAGTGGGATCACATGAGCCTTCTCCAGTCTTCTGGGACCTCTCCTGTGCTCAGAGACTCACTAAACAATTCTGCTAATGGCTCTGCTAGTTCCTCCTTTAGCTCCTAAGTACCCTGGGATGTATGCCATCCGGTCCCATTGCCTTATCCACCTGAGCTTAGCAAGCTCTTGTAGGACCCTTTCTTTTGTGAAGGGAGTAGTGCTCACCTCCTCCCCTGTGTCCATGATGCTGAGCTGTGGGCCCTGCCTACCTTCTCTTCAGTGAATACTGAGCAAAGTATCTATTTGGATAGATGCCTTTACAGGGTCCTCCTCCTCACATGCTCCTTTTCTCCATTAAGCTTAGCAATACCTCTGGACTTTCTCCTTTCACTAATGTATCTATAGAAAGTCTTGTCACCTTCTTTACTGTTTGTGCTAGTGTTCCTCAGTTTGGGACTTGCCTGCCTTACTGCCTTACCTGCTTCCCTTAGGGCAGTTTGGTATGCCCCCTATCTTCATCCGCTGTGTTCCCTTATATTTTCCGAAGGCCAGCCTTTTGGCTCTGACCTTTTCTGCTACTGTATTTGAGAACCAAAGTGGTTTCCTTCTTCTTTTGCACTTCCTTTTCTGTCTAACACAATGGGATGTTGCTTCAAGTATTGTATCCTTAATGCTTGCCCACTTTGCCTGTACCTCCTCACCTGTGTTTCTTTTTGCCAGGGCTAGCTTAACTCTGTTGGCCATCTTATCAAAGTCAGCTCCTCTGAAGTCCCATATTTTTGCCTTGGAATGGGATGATTTAGATGTAGTAGCCAAATTGAACCATACCATGTGATGGTCACTGGCCCCCAGGTGACCTTCTACCTGGAGATCTGTGATCCCTTCTTTGTTAGTCAGTACTAGATCTAGGATAGCCCTGTCTCTTGTGGGTTGCTGTACCAGTTGAAAGCCTTGCTGAAATCGAAGTTGAGTAAATCCATAATGTGGTCCTTATTTGCTACTTTTGTTACCCAGTCAAATAAAGCTATCAGGTGTGTCTGATAAAACCTTTCTGCCACAATCCCATGCTGTTTACTATCCTGTAGACCACTGTTGTCTGGGTAGTCCACAATATCCTCTTTGATCAATGACTCCATCAGTTTACCCACAACAGAGGTAAGAGTGACAGGTCTGTAATTCCCTGATTGCTTCTTGGTCCCCCCCTTGGGTAGCGGGACTATGTCCACTACCCTGTAATCTTTAGGAATTACCCCTGTCTGAAATAAGCTATTGAATACCGCTACTAGGGGTTCAGCCAGTTTTGCAATTAATACCTTGAGCACCCTTGGGTGCATCCCATCTGGCCCAGGGGCTTTATCTACCTTTAGAGCTTCAAGCCCCTTCAGGGCCCTTTCTCTGGTAAATACAGGTGGCCTCATCTAAGGAATGCTCTTGACAGCTGCCTTGATGCCACTTTCAGGGAGGGGCCCACTTTCTTCCCTTACGAAAACAGACCAGACGTAATCATTAATGATGGCTGCTTTTTGTTCAGTTTCCTCTCGTACCCTCATCCCTTGTAATCTAAAACTACCCCTCCCTGCTTTCTTTTTCCTTAATATATCTGAATAATTGTTTTTCTCCACACTTGACACCCTGTGCAATGCACAGCTTCATGTCTATGTTTGCCTTCCTGACTGTCTTTGCTTCCCTAATTTTTTTTGGGTGCTCTCTCCATCCCTTCCCCCCACCAGTTTTCCTTGTATCTGGTGAAAGCCTTTTTCTTGGCCCTTACTGCATCCCTGACCCTTTCTGAAAACCATACTGGCCTCTTGTACCTGTCTAGTTTTGTAACAATTCTCATACATGACTTTGTTGTCTCAAGAATGATCCCCTTAAGTGCCCCCATCCTTCCCCTACACCTCCAGTGCTGTCCACCTTGATCATTTTATTCCATACCAGCTTCTCATCCAGTTGAAGTCTGCTACTCTGAAGTCTAGGACTTCAATTTTGATTGGGGCATTCTGGTCCCAAGAGTCAGCCTGTACCAAATGAAATTATGATTGCTAGACCCCCATGGCCCCCCTACCCTCACTCCACTCACCATCTACAAGTTGGCAAGCACTAAATCAAGAATAGCCTCATTCCTTAACCAGCTACACCAGCAGGCAGTCCTGCAATGTATCTCTATTGTCTTGCACCCTGGAGTTCATGACACATCTTTTCTACTTTGTTACAATTGAACTGCAATGTATCCAGCAGGGTCTTACTTCTGGTACACCTAGCTGCTGGAATGTCCCAGTCAATATCTGGCAGGTTCCGATTACCCACCACCAACACCTGCCCCTTCTTCACTCCCTTGCTCTTACCCTGGCTCTCTATCTCTCTGTTACAATTGTTCTGGTGGTCTATAGATCACCCCACCCACCTTTTTCAACAGTTACAAACATCAACACAATGGGTTTCAAGAAGTACTTTAAAAACATTGGGACTGGTTAAGGAATTAAGCTTTAGAGGGTTTTGAAGCTTGGTCCAGAGCACGGAGATGAGCCAGCTGAATGCAGCTTTTCCAAAAAAGAGTGATATACCTTGGAATCTCAAGGAGAATAACACTGTTTCTCCTCAGGTCCATATGGATTTATGGTTCTGAGAAACAGTGCCATGATGTAAGATGTTAGGTTATTCTGCGGGGGAGGGCTATATGAGTGGTCTCCCTGTAGACCAAATGGCCTTCCTCTGCTGGCTTCTTCATATGTTTGTATGTTCATATGTAATATATTACTGAGGTCTATCAATAATATATTAAAATGTGATATGCCTTTCCCAAATGTTCCAGTTTCCAGTGCATCTACTTATGAGATGCTCTCTAAAAAATTAGTGTGTCTCACACGTAGGGGAAATAAGAGCTCCAATTGGTTAGGAGCACTTCCTCCATCTTTAATGCTTAGAAAGTGACTTGTTTAGGTAGAAAAAATTACTGCATGAGTTGTTTATTATAAATTTAAAAGACAACTACTTAGATTAATGGCAAGCTATGAGGCAAGACTGAGCTAACCATATGGTCACATGATGTGATTCAGCCAATCACATTCTTTCATTACTTACTGTAGTTTCATAAAAGTTTGGACATTTAGAGACTTAGTTGGAGGAGGTCTTAATGTATTTTTGTGATGAAGGGACTTAGGGTCCATCCCATTTGCCCCTCATACCACATGATGGTGACTATACCTAATTTAGTAAATTAATTAAAGGTTAATAAATTAAAAGCTAATTTAGTACTTGTGTTATAGTCAAGTTTTACAGTTACACCCTATCTGCGTGTAGCTGTACAAGTTAATTTAGTACTTGTGTTGCATTTGGGTCTTACAGCTACACCTTAGTTGGGTGAGTACTACAAGGTAACTTTATTCTTGCTTCCTGTGCTATAGCTGAGCCTAGCAACTGTACTGGTTTTGGATGAACACTACCAGATAACTTAGTATTTTGTTACTTCTGAACCTGTTGTCAGAAATCCACATGAGCTAGGTTTAACCTCATTCAGTGGCCTGTATAGTGATGGGATTCAGATGGGAGGCAGTCTGTTGTGGCAGCTTTGGGGTGCTTTTCCCTAGGGATAGGCACTGGTGGAGGGGGCACTACCCCATTGGTAGGACCATGGCATAACTCCGGGATCAGCTGGTGACAGCAACTGTAAAAATATCTTAGCTGTGCCACCAGCTCAACTGGAGCCCCCCCCACATCCTCACTCCCCCAGTGACCCACTGGTCCAGGGGGATGGAGAGTGGTGAGAAGTGGAGGAGAGGCAAGAGTAGCCATAAGGAGGTTGGCTAGTGCAGTACAATCCAGACAGTGAATAGTTTTGCACCCCTAGAGGAGGCTTAGGCACCTGACTCTGCTGGGTGGATGCCGAGTCAGTCAATGGAAAAGGGCAGGAGACTATGTTGCCACCCCGGGGGAGCAGGTCTACTAGGAAAGTCTTGATGGTCAGGGACTTGATGATAAGAGGGGTAGAGAGGGTGATGGAGGGGGGGTGGTCTGGTGCCCTTCTGGTGCACTGGCCATCAGGGATTTAACTAAGATAGGGAAGATGGATGAGAGGGAGTTGGGGGAGCTAGGGGTGCTGGTACACCTGGGTATCAATGGTCTGGGCAAACCAATCAACAGACATGGTGAAGCAGAACTTCTTCTTTGTTTTTATTATAACTATTTTATGAAAGGCTATATAAGAATGAAGCTGGAACATTCACAGTATAACGAACATCCAGAATAACCAAAATTATGTTTAAGGTCAAACTATAAATGACATGATTTTTACAAAATGCTACATGGTAAGTTAAAGAGTATAAAGATTAATAAAATACAAAACAAATTTCAGAGAACTTAATAATTACAGTGAATCAAACAAAGAAAGTGAGGTAAACAAAAATACTATGGGCTCTGAGGCAGGGCATGGGTAACACTTACAGAACTATAGAGAAGAATTCTGTCAAGAAACTTATCAACCACTTAAACAACCAAGCCCGTAAAATGACAAAAAATAAAAAAGGAAAAGCTTATGGAACAAACGTGGGCTCAGATTGTAATCTGTAAAGTACTCCACGTTTCCAGATTTCTTCGAATGCTGTTATAATATTTAAGAAATAATAGGCGAAGCAGAACTTCTGTAGAGTGTGGGACAGACTGGTGGTACATTCAGCCTCCCTGACCTTTTCCAAAGTCTTTCTTGTAAGGGGGAAGGGAGGAGAAGCAGGATAGGATAAGGAATGATGTAACTGAGGAGTTTAACGTGTGGCTTAACAGATGGTGTTAGGAGAAGTGGTACCACTTTGTGTGGGATTTGGGGGACTTCTGGGATAGGAGACTCTTCAAGGATGATGAACGTCACCTGACAAGAGAGGGGGCCTACATGCTGGGGCAGGAGTTTGATATCTGTATCAGAAGTTTAAATTGACTTTGGGGAGACTGGAACCAGGGGAACCACAATGGCAGGTGAGAGGAGGGGGATCCTAGCTAGTACTCCCCCACATCCCTGGGCTTACAGTAACAAAATGGGTGCAAAGGGGCTTGTAGCTCCAATTGGAGCATGTGAGGAAACAGAGAGGGGTAATGCAAAGTATGCAAACATCAAAAAAACGAAAACAAAACAAAGGATGAGAGGACATGGAAAGCACAAGGGTAGCAGCAATGGAGGATCAGGTTCCGATGGAAGGGGGCATGACTTAATGCCAGGAGCCTGGGTAACAAAATCAGTGAGCCCCAAGTACTGATGGCAGACACTGAGGTGGACCTAGTGGCTATCAAAGAAACGTGGGCTTTGGAAAATAATGGCTGTGACCTGACTGTCCCTGGGTACTCATTGTTTAGGAGAGACTGAGGAACAGGTAGAGGGGAGGAGGAGTAGTCCTTTTTGTTACGGGGGGGCATCCAAGTGGTAGAAGATGGGTGCATCAGGGGAGTAATGGAGAGACTGAGTCACAGTGGGTGCAACTCATGGCAGCCTCAGGCAAGAAACTGCACTTGAGAATGATCTACAGACTTCTGGGGCAAGGGGAAGAGAGAGAGAAAGAGAGTTCAGGGAACAACCTGAAAGAGGGGTGGCAAAAGGGGACGTATTGGTGGTGGGTAATCTAAACCTGGCAGACATCGATAGGTATATTCTAGTGGCCAGCAGGACCAGAGGTCAGGCCTTGCCGGATGCCTTCCTGGACTGTCTGTTGGTACAGCTAGTTAAGGAACTCACCAGGCAGTCTGTAGTTCTCGATGTGGTGCTCACCAACTCAGAGGTGTTGGAGCTGTGAGAATAGGGGAGCCATTGAGGAACAGCAACCATAACTCTATTTAATTGGAACTTGACCTTGGATCCAGAAAACCCCAACTGAGAGCTATAGTCTTGGATTTCAGAAAGGCAGACTTCAACAGGCTGAGGGAGCTGGTTAGGGAAAACCTAGCTGGTGTGAACAACATGGGGAGTAAAAGAGAGATGGGGCAACTAAGGGAGCCATTCTCAAGGCATCTGAGTTATATAGGAGAATTGTAACCAAAATGAACATGCTCAAGGGACCAATATGGTTTGTGGCAAGAGTCTGGAAGTGGTGAGGCCAAAAAAAAAAGGCCTGCTGCAAGCATAAAGAAAAGCAGGGTGAGGAAGAATGGAGAGAATATATACTGAAAATAGGGAGGCAAGGATGGCGGTTAGGGAGGTAAAAGCAGACACAGAGCTGTGTACTGCAGAGGGGATCAAGAGTGGAGAAAAACAGTTCTAATATATTACTGAGAAAAAATGAAGAAAAGAGGGGAAATCATAAGGTTAGCAGAGGGAGTAAGGTGATAGAGCAGGATGGACAAAAGGCTGCCATTCTTAATGATTACTTTAGCTCAGTTTTCATTAAGGAGAATGGTGGACCCTTGCCAGAGAGTGGCATCAAAGTGGCCACTGAGGGGGTTCCGGAGATGAGGCAGCCTATATTAACAAGTGAAAGGATCCAAAAAGGGCTGGCAGCACTAAAAATAGATACGTCTCTGGAACCAGATGGGTTGTATCAGACGTTACTCAGGCAGCTGGCAGTAGAACTGGCTGAACCCCTGGTAGGTCTATTCAACAGATCTCTAAGGATGGGGTGGTTTCAAAGGGTTGGAGGATGGCAGAAATAGTTCTGCTTCATGGGGGGGGGGCAAGGAAGATGTGGGGGACTACAGATCTGTCAATTTTGCTTCTATTGTTGGGAAGCTGATGCAGACATTGGTCAAAGAGGACCTCGTGGACTACTTAGAGAGCAATGGGTTCTAGAATAGTAAACAGCATGGATTCATGGCAGGGGAGGTCTTGTCAGACTAACCAGATAGTGTTCTTTGACTGGGTGATGAGGGAACTGTACAGGGGCTATGCTGTGGGTTTGTTCTTCTTTAACTTTAGCAAGATTTTTGACTCAGTGCCTCACAAACACTTGCTGAAGAAGATGAAGGATCTGGATGCAGCTAAGGTCATAGTAAACCGGGAAGGTAGCTGGCTAAAGGTGAAGCAGAAGAGGGTTGTAGTCAACAGGGTCAAGTCAACAGAGAAGAAGATCATGAGCAGGTACCACAGGGATCTATTCTGGGACCAGTCCTCTTCAATATGTTCATTAGTGACATTGGTGAGGGTATCTGGGGCAGGCTGTGTCTCTTCGCAGATGACATTAAGCTCTATTGGAGGGTGGATAGTGATGAGGAAATCAAGGAAAGGCAAAGTGATGTACAAAAGCTAGAAGGGTGGTCCAAGGTTTGACAGTTGAAATTCAACACCAAAAAGTGCAAGGTAATGCATCTAGGGAACATAAACCCCAGGACAGAGTACTGGATGGATGGGGTGAGACTTAATACTACGACTGAGGAATGGGACCTTGGAGTTACTATCAGTGATGCTCTCAAACAATTGAGCCAGTGCAACAAGGCATATAGCAAAGTGAGTAGGATGCTGGTATGTATTGGGAGGTGTATTGATAGCAGAAGGGAAGAGATAATACTTCCCCTATATAGATCCTTAGTGAGGCCTCACCTGGAGTACTGCACCCAATTCTGGAGTCCTTACCTCAGGAAGGACAGAGATAGACTAGAGACGGTGCTACACAGGGGAAACAAAAGTGATTCGGGGCCAACAGGGCAGGTCCTATGAGGAGCACCTCAAGACACTGAACATGTGCTCACTAGAGACCAGAAGGGAGAGGGGTTGAGACCTTCAAGTTCTTAATAAGGTGAACTGTGGGGAAATCTTTAGCTTGAATACTAGTTCACGGTCATGTGGACACAAGTGGAAACTGCCAGGAGGAAGGCTCAGAAGGGACATGAGGAAGTAACTTTACAAAAAAGATGGTGGAGTTTTGGAACAGTAAACCTGCCTAAGTGGTGGGTGCTAAAACTGTTGGTAGTGTCTTGCATAGCTGGAATAGTATGAAGGGTATAGTGGTTGCTCAGGGTGGCAGAATCTGGGAGGGTAATGATGGGAAGAATAGGGAGGGTTAAGACTCTGGAAGGACAGCAGGTCCCAGGGCTAAACAGGGAACACAGGCAGACTGGATGGACTGTTGGCCTTTTTCTGCCATCATTGCCTATGTTTCCATTTAATTTGAGTATGGACATAAATCTAAGCTTAACAGCTGAAATGTCACCCCAGCTCACACTGTATAACCTTCATAGCCATTCTCCTTCAAGAATCAGTCTAGCTCGCCCTTGAAAGCCTGAATAGTGTTCACTCCCACAACCTCACTGCAGAGACTATTCCACATTTTAACTGCACCCTGTGTGAACAAAAGTTTTCTAAGGTTTCCCTTATGCTGCCCACCCCCTCAGTTTGTGGGAATGCCCTCTGGTTCTGCTTGCACTCACCAGCTCAGACATCTCTATATAGTAAAATGCAAAATGTAGGGGGCTAAGGAAAGAACCTTGAAATATACCATTACTAACTTTCTTGTTGATGGGGAAGGGGGGAGTTGCTTTTCATCACCAGCTACAAGAAGTGGTTGGTGCAATATGAACTGAATCCCAGGACAGCCATCATGGGAGAGTGGTGTCAGAGTGGCTAGTTTTCAAGGTAATCAAGAAGAATGTTATGGCCAATGGTGTTAAAGGTGGAGCTGAGGTCTAGTAGAACTCCTATCTGCTGAATCCCCTCCCTGCACCCGCTCGCCCAGCCGCCAGCTCTGCACAGGGTCACAAGGGGAATCCTCTCCCAATATGACATTGTTATTTTTTTTTTTACTCTGCTTCGGCCCCTTCATGTGTACTATCAGACCCTTCATTGCCACCTACCTGCAGATGGCTGCCATTATCCATGGTCACCCCCCTCCGGTAGAATCCAACAGGATCTGAATTTATGCCCTTATGGGGACATTCCAGTTGAGGTTGGAAGGCTGTATGCATTAGCACTGCTAGCTCCCACTGCCAGGACCCTGTTTTCCTGTTTCCTGGTGTCCTGAGCTGGTGTAGGTGGCAGCAGCAGCATGACATATACATGCAAGGCTTGCAACACTTTTTTTTTTTTGCTTCTTTATGCCCCACCTTACGTCCGGCTTCTGCTCCGGTCACGGACCCTGGAGCCCCGACCACCGGACATCACCGAATCCCCCTGGTCATCTCTGGCTTACCCCCCAGAGAGCGGGGCCACGATACCGACCCGCGTATCGGCCACGGAACTGTGACTGGTTAGGGGGAACGGCTCCGGTGGCCAATCAGGGCAATCCTGGGCAGAGCGTCATTTAGACGCTAGGCAGGGATTTTATCCCCCTATACTTCCTCCTCGAGGAGGTGGGGACGGATCGACGGCAGTGTCCGCCCCACCTACCTCGCCCCTCCTCGCCACAGGCCGTAGCGTGAGGGCTTCCCCAGCCTCCGCTTAGGAGTCCTCATCGCCCGGATACTGTCAGGTTCCTCCCCGAGAAGGAGAGCTGCCTACGGCGCCAATCCTTCTCCTCCTGCCGTTTCCGACCATCGGTCCGCTCCTGAACCCGGGTCGCCGGTGTTGCAAGCGGAAATCCAACTGCTGTGCCGGCGGGCCGGCCCAACTTGCAACACTTTAATATTTGCAGCTGCCTCCGCCCTTCCATGTTCCGTCAACCACATGACCACCTTGGTGGCAGTGCTGGGGCAAAGGAAACATCCTACCTTCCCTGGAGGAGGAGAGTGTCTTTTTTTGGGAGGCTCAATTCTTTTCCTCCCACCTGCCAGGCCCAGATGTTCCAGGCTTGCTTCCGAACTCAGGCTGCTGGGGTCACAAGGGTAGCTCTATGGCTGCCCCCAACAGATCAGCCCAAAGACGGCATTTCTAATGAGCGTAGTCATAACATCATCACACAGCTGTATTTCTGCCCTCTTTGACATCATGCAGGCCTGTTTATGAGCAGCATTGACTGGCTTTACACAAGACATGTCTATAAACGTAAATCCCTCTTCTTCTTGTAAAAAAACGCTACTGCTGAGTCTACAAAAGTTAAAGACATTTCTTGTTCTTGCCTGAACAAAGGGTTATTTTTATTCTTGTAAGTGTACTAGTAGTGTGCAAAGAATTCACTGGAGTAACATTGCTGGTAAGATGAAGTGACTGCTGGCCAATATAAACACTACTCTGAACAAGTAGATGTAGAGAAACAGACCAGTTCATTTGCTTAAATTGGCATAGTGTCAGAAAGTAACAGAAATAAACTCAACACAGTTTCCTCTCCAACATAAATCAACTTTCTTATGAAATTTTAAGCCTTTTGGAAATTAAGTTCTGAAAGAAATAAAAGCAGACTTCGTTTTTCTGCTGAAAGGTGTTTCTTTTCCTTTCCAGATGATTTTTCAAATAATATTTATTTTTCTATGTAGTGTAATCCTTTGTGTTACAGTTCTGGTGGGGTTCTGTTACACTTCCAGTATTTCAAGGGTAAAAGAGCAAGAGGCCACCCTGAACAAATGATGCAGGATTCTACAAAAAAAACCCTAAAAAAAAAATGCATGTAGACTAGATCTATCTGATAATGTGAAACCACTCTTCCATAATGTACCACCATCGCCTGCTGCTACAGATGTTGCGCAGTTTTACTTCACTGGCGAAGTTCTTGCAAAGCTGCAAAATTCACCTTTGTGAAAAACTTTGTGAATTGCTCATTTTGCCTACTTTGCAATGAGTTTTCCTGCAGAAGTGACATTTTTTCGAGCAAAGGTGTGGTGCAGTTGTTACTGTATGATTCGCTTGAAAAAGTGCCACTTAGCCTACTGAAAACTTTGCAAACTTGGCAGTATGCAAATTTGGAAAACTTTGTGAATTAACTCACCAAGCAAAGTTTGCCAGCGTTGCTCAGTTCTACCTATTACTACCAAATCAGCTCCTTCCTCCCCTGAAAATAAACTAACACCCATCTTCCTTACTACAGCTCTCCATAGCACACAACGGAGCAACGTTCTACATCTGAGGCCATCATGCCTTTGGAATAATGGTGCACCTCTCACCCAGAATGTAACCATGATATGGTTGTTTATTTTTACAGGGATTCCAGAACCACTTGCTGACCCACCAATGTTTTGGGGCATATTCACCCTTTCCTCAGGGAGGCAAGCCATCTGCTTTCTGAGAGTTATGGATTATCCAGTCCTTCTTGCACATTAGTTGTTTGTTTGTGGAAGGGTTTTTGGTAGTTATGCCTTCTGAGTTTACTCCCCCCTCCAATGTGCTCACTAACATGTTTCCTATGCATGTCACTGCCTTTAAGAGCTCCTGGAAAATGTAATGCCACACTGATCAAAAGTCAGATCTTTTTGTTAAGACTAAAAAACTAGTTCTAAACATTTTAAGTGTAAGCTCCTCTCCAAAAGGAGGGCTTACCTTTGTCTGCTTCTGCCTGGGAACATGCTGCCAACAGTCTTACCCTGAGTCACCACCCAGACTTTCCCTTCACTCTCAGTCCCCGAGAACAGACTGTAGCATAAAGGCAGCTGCGCCTCTTCTTTCTTCACACCCACTAGCACGCATTCACCCCACAGCTGAGAGTCATCAGTGCTAAGTGAAGCAAACAGCAGAAAACTGCCAAGGGATCATTTAAAGTAAAAGAACTTGGCTTATTGTCATATGCCAGCAGAAAGTACCACAGAGTGATGCCACAGCTGGCAGCCAAGTGCACAGACATGCTCACAGATGTCTCTTCACTTGTCCGATCCAGACAGATGGTAGACGGGGTCAGGCAAACTCAGGAAACACAGTCAGGTGCAGCCAGGCATGCACTGTGTGCAGAGGTGCCTGTAACACACTGCAGTGGCAGGAAACCACAGAGGGAAATAGAGCTGTTTTAAATAAACTTGGTCTGCTGGACATGGGTGGAGCTCTGTTGTTTGTCTTTGGCCCACATGGACTTGTGGGAAGGGCTGGAGGTCATAGTAAGAGTCTGTGCTGTGGGAACCAGTCAGAAGGTCCTCAAGGCCTCAGGACATACCTCCTTTCAGTTAAGTGAAACATAGAAGAGTGCTCCAGAAACAAACTGGGGCAACTGACACATCAAACTCATGGGGTGTAATGTGGTTAGAAATCAGACAGACCCATGAAATAGACTGTCGCATGATTTATTGTGTAAATACACAACCAACACTACCTCCGCACAAGAAAACACTTTGGTTCAGGTGCCCCAGCACTTTGCTCTGGGTGGAGCTTTATCAGGGGGCTGGGGGAGGACTTGTACTACCTATGAGATTGGAGTTCTACCTGCCCAACCTGTTTTTGGAGAACTTTGTATCCCGGTGCTGCTCAGCCTGTATTGGTACCACCCAGATCCTGCACCAGTGAACACATGCAAATCCAGCCCCATCTTAATCATATAAAAGTGCTCTGTAGAGACAGGGATAGTGAAAAGTTGAATGCATTATGGGTAGGGTGCCAAATTGGGACCAATCTGAGAACTTCTTTTGCGAACTGTGACTACATCAGTCAACAGACACTGAAAAATGAGGGGTGGGACGTGCAGAGTGCCCAGAACCTCAGGCTATTATTTCACATCTAACTAAATTAATGTGAATTGCAGTTCAGTGATCCTAAGGGAAAAAAAATGAAATAAACCCAGGGAGGTGCCTGCTGTAGTATGTACATGTTCAGTGCCGTGAGCTGTTCCTCTTAGGAATCTGCCCTATCGGTCTTGAAAAGGGCTGGTCCCAGGCAATGCTCTAAACAAGGGGAGTACAGGCCTACTTTACTCACCACATTTTAAGAAACCCTCATTGAGGAGCAGGGAGGAATATGCCAGCAAAGAGAGGGCTGTGAGCAGTGGGAACATGGGGGTTGCATAGGGAGCGAGGGGGGCTTAGTGGCAGTGGCAGGGGCAGGGTTCTGAGATGGCACCCAGCAGGGGTGCCCTGCTCAATGGCAGAGAGCTGATCAGCCTAGATGGAGGGGAGCTAGCAGGGATAGACCATGATCTGTTCCTAGGTGGGCACAGCCTTGGCACCTGCCCCATATGTGTCACAGTCCCCAATGCTGTAGGTGATTGTGTGTTGTTATGGTCCCCATACCTAAAATAGTTCTCATTCAAATGTTGAGTGTTGAAATACAGTCTCCCTACACCAACCATTATTCCAAATCATGAACAAACGTTTTACCTTATGAAGTATTAAACCTGAACCACAATATCACAAGTACTGACCCTCCATATGGCAATTTACATCTTTTTAAAATGGCCTATATGTATTCTCCCCATATAACAGCCTACAAACCTGAGGCAATTACTTAGGATTAGAAGGGAATTCAGCCATTCTGTTTTAATAAAACAGACATTCTGCCATGTACAAAACTTAAACATAGAGGGTTTAAAAAAAATAAGAAAACCTGATACATATCCTCCATAATAGAAAGAGGAATTACAAGTCCCAGACTAATCAGGTTTCTTCTTTATCAGATGCGTCTGATTTGAGAGTCTCTCCCGGTTTCACTTGGTGAAATTCTTCAGAAATGGCCTCTGCTTTCCGTCCTGCTTCTTCAGGGTCTGTATATTGATAGGTGCGACCACCATAATGCATCCTGAGCCTGGCTGGCATTAGCAATGAATGGGCCACCCCTAGACTATGGAGTTGAGCCCTCACTCCGTCAAATTTCTTTCGCCTGGTCCTGGTAGCGTAAGAGAGGTAAGTAAACAAGTGTACTTTATCGCCCTGAAAGTTTAATTTTACAGAGCCTCTGGCAACTTGCAGAATCTGATCTTTGACCCTGGGTTTGAAGAGATCAGTAGGGCAGTTCTAGGCATGTTTCCATGAGCTGCAGCAGAGTGAGGAGAGAGCCGGTAGACCTGAATGAAGCTCTCCAGCTTAAGCTCTGAACTTGACTGCAATGACTCCGGCAACCATACATGAAGAAAGTCAAGCAAGCTGTCCTCTTCACAATGCCTGAGTAAGCCCACAATTCGCACATTTGAAGCTCTCTGGGAGTTTTTGATAGCCTCCAAATGATATCGGAGCTGTGAGTTCTCCTGGGCCAACTTGCTAATTGTAACTAATGCCTTTGTCACTGTAGATTCTGCTAGTGAGGCAGTTTTCACGGCTTCTTCTATTTTGTTATCCTGCTCTACTAAGCGGGTCAGAATGGATTCAACTTTTTTATCGATGGCTTGCTTTGATCTCTACAACGCCAACCAAGGGGGTTCAGTACCCTGGGTAGATAGAGCTGCTGCCTCATGTTGCTCCGCTTCAAGAGGCCTCGGTTTTACACTGCCTGCAGGTCCCTTATTCGTTCAACCCATCTTTATGAAAGAGACACCAAAAGATGCAGAACTACTTGGAGATTATGGATATATCTTCAAAAGTTTGTTTTTTCAGTAGGAAAGTTTTATTTCTATAGTTTAAAGTTGGTTGGTTAGGGAGCTGATCCACAACACAACTATTCCGTAGGCATGCTCCAAAGCGCCCCTTGGCAACTAGGGTTTAATGCGAAGAAGTGCAAGATCATGCACATAGGGAAGAGAAACCCTGAAGCCATCTGTAGGTTGGGAGGGGGACTTGCTGACAATCACAGGGGAAGAAAGAGACTTGGGCATCATCATCACAGATGACCTGAAACCATCCAAGCAGACCACTAAATCTTAAGTAAGGCTAGGGGGATGTTGAGGTATATTAGCAGGGGTATCACAAGTCGTAAGAGGGGGGGTAATAATCTCTCTTTACAAGACACTGGTTAGGCCCCATCTGGAGTATTGCGTGCAGTACTGGAGGCCGCACCTGCACAAGGACATTAACAAAATAGAGGCAGTCCAGAGAAAGGCAACCAAAATGATGCAGGGACTGCATCAGAAAACATATGAGGATAGATCAACAGAGCTCAATATGTATACCCTAGAGCAAAGAAAGGAGAGAGGTGATATGATCAAGACATTCAAACACCTTAAGGGCATTAACAAAGTGAAAGAGTCTAACATCTTTTAATATAAGAAAAAATAGCAGGACAAGAGGACACAACATGAGATTAGAGGGAGGCTGATTAAGGAGTAATGTGAGGAAGTTTTTTTCACAGAAAGCATGGTGGATGCATGGAACGACCTACCTCAGGAAGTGGAGGATATGAATACAGTGCAGGGCTTCAAACAGACATTGGGTAGTCATAAGGGAGCAATATAGATGAGTATGAATAGATAGGCCAATGACAGAGTAAAGGCCTATGGCAATTCATAAGGTAGAAAAAAAGGACAGATTGGATGGGCCTTGTGGTCCTTATCTACCATCAACCTCTATGTTTCTATGTTTCTATGTACATGCTGGAGGACGGACGTGAGAGGGTGGACATGAAGAGATGTAAAGGTTTTGGAGGGCTGTAAACAAGGTGAAAAATGAAGACCCGTTTGTTAGAAATAGGAACACAGTTACAAGAGGCATGACAGGGTGTGAGCTGGGGGTAATTTCAGGAGGGAAGTGAGGAAGTTCTATTTCACTTGAGAAGGTGGTGGAGCAGTGGAACAGTTTACTGGTGAAAATGGTGGGGTCAGACAAATGTTGCATATCTATTAAACCTGGCGTTGTTGCCAATGCCCTTTTTCCAGGTATCCCTTGCCTCAGTGCTTTTGTGATGAGATTCTTTGTCTTTTAGACTACTATACTATTTTGGGCTTGCCATGATCCAAATCATTAAGATCAAAATAAGACTGTTCCATCATTCCCCTGAGCTGTTACAGATGAGACACACTGATGAGTCATGAGAAGGAAAGAACACACACACATATATATATATATATATATATATATATATATATATATATATATATACAGTATATATGTATCTATATACATAGATATATATATCTTCTGTTTTCACCCTTTGCAGATTGTGTAAGAGGCCTTTTGGCACCATACTCTTCTGCTTAAATCAGAACCAGTCAATATTCTTTCATGGTGATTTGCATAGTCGGCCCATGATGCTTTGCGCTATGGGTTTATGTGTAATTTTACAATCTTTGAAACCTGGCTTTGTTGTGAATTCCCTTTTTGGTAAACTTTGCCTTGGTGATTTTGTGATGAGGTTCTTGTCTTTTAGATTACTTTCCCATCTTGAGCTCTCCATGACCCAAACCAGTAAGACCAAAATATGACTGGTTCAAGTTTCGCCTTGGCTGTTACAGATAAGGAACACAGATGAATTCTGAGAAGGACGAAATATGTGTCTGTGTTTTCTGTTTTCAGCCTTTGCAGATTCAGTGACAGGCTATTTGGCACCATACCGTCGGTATTTGGTCTGTCACCTCAGCGGCCATGGCAGTGTTCACAGGGGTCCCCCAGGACTCCATTCTGGGTCCCTTGTTATTTTCTCTCTTCATTAATTTCCTTACTAAGGACAGCCTCTACTGCAAAGCCTTACTATACGTGGACAATCTAGTTCTATTTCACAGTGACAAAACCTTGACTAGATTTTCCTCCATCCTCACTCAGAACTATGGGGCTGTGCACAATTGCTTCTTAACCAGTAGGTTACTAGTAAATGCAAGCAAAAACAAAGCCATGCTTCTGGGATCCAAACCCAATCTATTAAAACAGTACAGATCAAACTCCACCATAAGTGTCCTCTCCCCTGATGGCCCCCCTTTGCAGGACGTATCATGTTTTAAATACCTGGGTGTCACTCTTGACCCCTCCTTAACTTTCAATGCACGCATTAATTTAACCATCCGGTGCATTAACCAGAAACTGGGGGCTGGTTTCCATCTCAAGCACTGCCTGACTCCTGAAGCACAACTCACCATTGCTCAACGCAACCTGCTCCCTCTACGTGACTACTGCACCCCATACACTCCCACGCCTCCTCTCTCCTGCTCACTAGGCTCAACACTGCCTATAATAACATATGTAGGTTTGCATTAATGGCACCTTACTCCATGCACCACTGCACCCTGTACCAATCCCTAGGCTGGCTCTCCCTATAAGCCAGACATGACTACGCCCTCAGGTGCTTCACTGACAATGCTCTCATGAGTAGTGACCTATCCCCCTACTCCTCCCTGATGAAACTTAAGACTGCTACCTGCTGCCTCCAGCAATCCACAGTACCACCACTGAAAGTCCCACAAACCTCCACTGAACCTGGGTAGCCACGCCTTGTCCATTACTGCTCCCAAGCTGTGGAACAAACTGCCATCCTCCCTCTACTCCCTTGACTTCCACTCCTCCTTCAAGACTCACTTCTAAACTTGGTTACTGGGTGAGGCCAAATGCAACTGCTCAGTGAGGTGACCTCTTGGGTGATCGTCCTTTCCTCCATTCCTTATATCAACTCCTGCCCCCCTGCTCTATGCTGAACTTTTAATAGGCCTGCCTGCACCACTGTTTTACTGCACTTACACTGTTGTATTGATTGTATCTATAGTTACCATTGTAACCAGTGTATTCCTGTACCCATTGTATCCTGTTTAGACCAAGTATATTGTACTTTTCTGTATCAGCTTACTCAATGTATTACCATGTATCTACCTCCTTTTGTATTCTGTACTGTATGTATTCACTTACTGTACCATCTTGATGGCCCGGGTTGTGCCTGAAAATGGTCCCTGGGATCAGTGCACCTACTCGGTGAACAAATAAATATATAAATAAATACACTGCTGCTTAAATCAGAACCAGCATATGTTCTTTTCATGGTGAGTTGAATATTCTTTCTGGGATGCTTGTAAGTATGGGAGTGTGTGTAATTTTACATTTCTGTTACCAAACTACATACTCTAACTAGCAAATTTTTTTTCCTTTTTTTTCAATTGTTTAACCAGGTGAGACACACTAAGCTGAAAGCTTGTTTACAGGTACAACCAGCGAGCACAGGAAAGTTAAGTGACTTGCTCACGGTCACACAGTATATGCAAGTGGGGGTTGTGGGATTCAAACCCAGGTCTCCAGATTTGCAGCTCAGAGCCTTAAACCACTGCGCTATACTGCCTACCTAACTATAGGATAATAAATCCATTTTTGATTGGAAATTTTTTTTTCCAGTTTATAAGTGCAATAACCTCCTCCAGGGCATGGGTTTCTTGAGAATTAATGTACTTTACAGGTACAGTGAAAGTGATTCAGCCACTGGCCTCTTGCCTTACTGTTTACCCAGGGCATGCAGTAATCCTCTAGAAATGCATGTCCTGTTGTGGGTTATTGCTTACCTGGACTACATCTGGAACCTATTACAGTCAAACTAAGGTTAACGGTTTCCCATGCCCCACTGCACTAGCCCTTTCATTTTTCTAAACATAAATCTGCCTATGGCTTCTTAGTTCTAGCAATTCAACAAGAAAGCTGTTTACCAAAGCAATGAAGCATGTTATATGATCTCATGTTTTGATCCCGTGTTGTCTTATTTTGCTCTTTGTTTATTTTAAATGTTAAGGGATAGCATCCTATCCCATCTTCAGGCTTGGGCAGCTTTCAAAGGTAAGATGAGATGCAGTCATTAACATTCTTAACATTATTGTGCATTCAATATATGCAGCAGTCGTCTCCCCACCAAATCTAGACACTAAGCTATGCTAAAATAACATGTTATTTCACTAGATATATGTCTTTTTGCGGAGGAAGATGTATGGCAGTTATTCTTTATTATTACTGTTTGAAATATGCTTAGAATGACATCATTAACCCTCATAAAAATGTCATTTATAAACACAGAGGGCACAGCCTACATTTCTGTTGGCCTCAGATAAAGCATTTGGGCCAACTGAAGTAGTAAGCACAGAGATTAGTCTTAACAAGCATTTGTCAATGCCAAATGTTTGCTTGCTGGCATTGGCATTGGTAGTGTAGGAGTTACAGAGCTGCATTATGGGAATGGCAGTGAAGTATTGAACTGAAGCCAACCCCATCACCACCCTGCAGATAGTGACAGGCATTGGGGTGTGCCTTTGGGTTGTCAGGCATAACGGCCACACCATTTCACCATACCCTACCCTGCAGACACCGACACCGACAAGTGTCACGATGTGCCTTGGGGTCTTTGGCCCTTAAGCGCACCCCATTCCATCAGGAAATATGGTGAGATGGGTGTGGTATAGGAGAATGGGATGAACTTTGGGGCTGAAGAGTCCAAGGCATACCTCGATGCCTCTCAGTGGCTGCAGGGTGTGGGTGGGGGTGGAATGGTATGAACACTGCAGGTGACAATCCCAAGTCATAGCCCTGATGCCTGTCATTCTCTACAGGGTGGGACGTTATGGTCAGAAACCCTAATGCCTCAGGCATTCTTTGGTATTTTCACTCCAAATTTTCAACATTTTTTTTTGTGACCCCCACCTCATGAACAGGGGGAATATCAGTTTGTTAGCCAAAAGCTGCTTATGCACAGCGACTACGGCATTTAGCACCACAGGTGCAAAAACATTCCAAACAGGATGTGAAAATGACAGCTGTACTGTTCAAGGAGGTAAAATGGCAATGTTGAAAATCTGCAGTGAAAATATTAAAAAAACTGGTGAAGTCATGAACGTGCATAGAAACTGTGCAACGCACACCCGTAATGTAATTAGTTTGGGGATTTTTTACAGCAGATTGTCAACACAGGCATTTTGGAACCTCCGATCATGAACAATGTCACTGTGATTTTCTTTATTTGTCCTGAAAAATGATTTTCTACAGCAGCCACGCATTTCTGTGCTGAAAGTGTGAAAACACATTTCGGCCATGTTGTGAAAAATGACAGCTGTACTGTTCATAAGGAAGTGTGGAAAAATGCCACTGGTGAAAATCTGGACTGAAAATATTACAAATTCATGAACTTACAGGGTGGAAACTGTGCAATGCTCACTGACACAGTCATTTTATGGACTTTTGTCACCAAATTTCAACATAGCCATTTTAAGACTCTGCTTATGACCAATGTCACTGTGATTTCTTAATCTGTCCCAAACATTGCTTTCGCACACCGACTGCACCATTGTGTGCTACATGTGCGGAAACGCATTTTGGGCGAGATGTGAAAAATGGCAGCTGTACTGCTCATAAAGAAGTGTGGTAAAATGGCAGTGTAGAAAAGCTGGTGTGCAAATATTAAACATTCGCAAACTTGCGAACGTACATAGGAATTGCGCAATGTGCGCTCCTAAAACAGTCATTTTTGGGAATTTTTTCACCAAATTTTCAACATATCCATTTTAAGACCTCTGCTCATGAACAGTGTCACTGGGATTTTCTTAATCTGTCCCAAACATTGATTGCGCACACCGACTGCGCCATTGTGTGCTACATGCTGAAACACATTTTGGTGAGATGGAAAATGACAGCTATACTGCTCATAAGGAGGTGTGGTAAAATGGCAATGTTGAAAATCTGGAGTGCAAATATTAAAAATTCATGAAACCTAATGAAGTGAGGAACTGCGTAATGCACGCTACATATAACAATGTCAGTTTTTGGGAATCCTTTCACCAAATTTGCAACATAGGCTTTTGAAAGCTCACCTTATGAACACTGGCACTGTCATTTCCTTAATTGGTCACAAAGGTGATTTTGTGTAGTGATCAGCGAAATCACCTCTTCAGGCCCGACATCGCCATGGTAGTTCAACAATTCATGAGGAGGGGTCCCAAAAACCCCATGTTGAAAATTCGGTGCCAAAATTACAAAAAATGCCTGAGATATGCATCAAAGTTGAAAAAACTCTATTTATTGCATTATACAGCTTACTGGCATTTCCTCAGTTCGCGGTCAGCTTTGAAGAGTGCAGATGTGTTCCCAGTCCACCGAAGATCGTTGCGCCAGACTCCGGAGGTAAGTATGGGGTGAGGTGGGGGTGTGGGGATGCAGATTGCTCAGAGGGTGGGAGCAGGTGGACTGCCGAGGGAACTTTTTCATTTACATATTTTTTTTTTTTTTTAGAAAGACAACGTGGGACGTTTGCCATGCTGGGGTGGGCTCCCAGCGTGGCACCTGGAAAGCTTTTTTTTTGGGGGGGGCATGAAGCCGACATGGGGATTGGGCACCTCATTGGCCATGCTAAGGAAAGTGTGTGCGATGGGGAGGGAGCACATGAGCATGCACATGTGTGCGCATATGTGTGTGTGTGTGTGTGTGTGTGTGTGTGTGGGAACGCTGCTCACTGAAGCGGAGCTGTCCCTTTTAACTGTACGGCACTGCATTTTGAATGATTGCACTATGTTTCTTGCACATGCGTGCAAGCAAACATAAAAAGGAGCTGGTAAAATGTATTTCTTTGTAATTATGAATATGTCTGGAAAAAAAATAGTCCAATAAAAACTGATTGAAAAATTGAATTTTTTATTGTTGTTACAACTGATTTACCCACAATAGTTCTGATGTGATGCCCCATCTCGTTTCCCGAAGAGTCCTGCTTCTACTCATTTCAACAGCTGGGTAGATTGGAGTAATGGGAGATTAAATGACTTGTTCAGGGTCAGACTGTGAATACCTGGCTCTCATGGGGTTTGAACCTCTGATCTCCTAAGTCTGTTTCTGAGCCAGTGCTCTCACCACTAGACCACATTGCCTCTTACAGATGGAGAAGCAGCAGCAGGACAAGTAAAGCACAATTTCAGATGTTACAGTATTAGTCTGCATCAAAGGTTTCATTAGCTGTATAGCTGATCGTTTTCTTTTTAGAACATGCCTCAATGCTGATAGTGGGATTGACCAGAAAGCAGGAAATGAATGATTTCTACCATAAAATGTAATCCAAAGAATAATTAAAATGTCCTTATTTTTCCCCATAAAAAAATCTTGTTTTAAATGCTGTAACATCTTGCTTTATTTTATATATATATATTTACAAAAAAAAACATGTTACAGTTATTATGATGGAGGGTAAAAAGGGGTATAGCTCTATCAACCAGGTGTGCATGACATCATTAGGTCTGCTAGTGCAGTCAGAAGGGACATCAGAGTACTAGGTGGAATGTCCCAATCATAAAACACAAAACACAGTGGGAACCAAATCTAAGTTTTTTGTAACAAATATTTTGTGATCAAACAAGCTAGTTGAAATATGTCCCATGTGGAAAGGAAAACAGTGTAACACAGTAGCAGTGTTGTGGTAGTGTAAGAAAAGACTTGGGGCTTAATTCTCAAAAGGGTGTGTAAGCATCACAAGCTGCAGCAAACAGCAGCTTGCGCCAAAGCCCAGTGCTCCAGGGACCCTGCACCAGTTTCTGGTACAGGAGGGGTCCTGGTGCCTAGGTCCTCACACTTGCAGCAGCCTCTCCCATGCGGCAAAAACATGGTGCGTGGAAGGGTTTGGTGCAGCCTTTCTGAAGCCAGGGCAAGCTGTCCCCCATCCCCGATCCCTAGTTCAACACCCAAACCACCCATCACTGGTGGTCTAGTGACCCCCTTCCCGATCCCGCCCAGTAAAATCAATTATAACTGACAACCCATCCACTGGTGGTATAGCAGCCCCCATCCCCAATCCCTGATGCCACCTTGTAAAATCAATTACAACTGGCAGCTCATCCATTGGTGGTATAGAGGCCCCCCTCCCTTATCCCTGATACCACCCCATAAAATCAATTATAACTGACAGCTCCTCCATTGGTGGTATAGCAGCCCCCCCCCGATCTCTGATATCCTCAATATTATGATATGCACAATAAACACCTGGTGATCTAGTGGACCACCCCCACCCTGATCCCCATGCCCCTAAAATATACTGTATTATCCAAGGCTAATTCCCCGGTATAGGAGTGCCACCCAAAAGAGCCTCAATCACCCATTCCCATGTAAAACAGCATTGGAGGTCTAGTGAACCCACCCCCTACACCGGCAGACATTGTCCTACCACTGTGCTCTCTCCCATCACTGAAGTGAGCTGGCAACTCGCATAGTCCACTGCTCCACATCACGGCCAGCTGCCGATTGTGTTCTCAACGAGCGCTGTACTGTATACAGTACACGCCCATTGACACTGGTCACTGTAAATCAATTAGCATGTACCGCATACAGTTCAGTGTTCATTGAGAGCTCAGTCAGAGGCTGGCCATGTTGTGGAGTGGTGGGCTATGCCAGTCACCAGCTCAGTTTGGGGATGGGAAGGCAGGGTGGTGGTACAATGTCTGCCGGGGTGGAAAGCAGGGTCCACTAGACCACCAATGCTGTTTTACATGGGAATGGTTGACTGGGGCTTTTGGGGGGGGTACTCCTACACCAGGGAATTAGCCATGGATAATATATATTAGTGGCATGGGGATCAGGGTGCGGAGTCCACTAGATCACCAGGTGTTTTCTGTACATATCATAATATTGGGGACTTTGGGGATTGGGGAAGGGGGGCCACTATACCACCAATGGATGAGCTGTCAGTTATAACTGAATTTACGCAGCGGCATCGGGGATTGGGGAGGGGGGCCACTATACTATCAATGAATGGGCTGTCCATTATAATTGCTTTTATGGGGCAGCATTGGGGATCGGGGAGGGAGGCCAGTGGCAGATAGCCACAAACAGGTCATCTCTCCCAGAGGGTAGTTTTCTAAGGGTACTTAGAATTTCTCCCTCTGGGAGAGTTCTGTGAATACCATTTACAGGGATGTGGCAGCTTGAGTCTACCACATGCCTCCTAGCACCAGGTCGCAGCTCATTTTGGGGCACAAGCCCCTTGAGAGGCAGGCAGCCTGCAGTTGATGCAGGCTGCCATTGAGAATCACTCCCAGTGCATAGTTTGGTGCAAGGGGCACTTTGTGCCATTCTTTGTGGCGCACGCCACTTGTGCTGTGCCGTGAGCTTTGAGAACTGAGCCCTTTGAGTCATCCTGTGTGTCTAACTTCCTGCATTACTGTAACTGTGCTCCAGTTTGAGCATGAACTCCCATCCATGCTAAACTGCTGGAATGTTACAATCAGGGTCACTGGAAAATTGTGGGAAAAGACCCAAAATGCAGAGAGTTTTTTTCGAAAACAGCAGTGAAATTGGGGGTGGGGTTCACTGTATATCCCCAGTGCTCTTTAATAAATATTTTATTGTTTGCTGCAGTATGTATCGATTGCATTCATTGTTAGATAAACATATTGTCACTTGTATATGCTTTCAATATGAAGAAACATTCATATTTTTGAAATGAACTGCAAATTCATTGTTATGTAGCATATCTTCTAAAATCTAAAGACATCAAACTCATGCAATGCTCACTATATTTAATTTATTAATTCATATTCAGTCAGTACTGAATATGTCCTGAAACAATGTTTCACCAGATTCTGCATGTAAAATAACGAACCCTGTTTAACAAATACTTACTTTGGTGTAAGAAAAAACAAGCAGATAACCGTGGTGCCTAATCAAGTTCTAGTAAAAACAAACTGTTTATTTTGTTAAAATAATTGCTGTTCTTAATCGGCCATGTACAAAAATTTTCCAATCACATGATAAAACTATTAAATCACACCAACAGCTTTTCACTACTTTATGCAATAGTCTGTAATAAGTGGCACTTTATTTACTCTGGTTGCAATTATTATTTATTTATTTTTTTTCAATTGTTTAACCAGGCATGGCACACTAAGCTGAAAGCTTTTTTACAGGTGCAACCTGGGAGCATAGGGAAGTTAAGTGACTTGCTCAGGGTCACACAGTATGGAAGTTGGGGCTGTGGGATTCAAACCCAGATCTCCAGATTTGCAGCTCAGAGCCTTAAACCACTGCGCTATCCTGCCGCTATACTATTTGAAGGTAACTGTTTAAACAAATTTCATCTGTTTTATCAGCATGTTTTCAAAAATGTTAGGTGTTTTGTAGGCTCTGTATGTGAGCATGTAGTTGTGGCAGATTATCAAGTAAGGGATTACTGTCACAATTCCATCAACTGCACAATCGAGTTTATAATCAGTAAGGCCATCCAAACTTCTCAGACATTCGAATCAAAATCCATTCAGAATGAAAGGTTGAATGCAAGGAAGACCTACCCTACCACTTGAATACAAGCATTGTAGTTAGTACTCCATTTAGGTGACAGGGGCAATTTTATATTTTCTCACACCTATTATTTGAGTCTCTGTGGCAGTAAAAAGTTTTCTGACAGTCTGCTTCAACACAGATTTTTTTTTTTTAATTGGTACTTTATTGTTTTTTTCCCCTTTTCCTACCCTATTCCTCAGACCCCAGCACACAGGCATTGTGTGTGTGTGTGTGTGTGTGTGTAGAGGCACATTCATGCCCTGTGACGCCAGCTCAGCCTCTTCCGCACCTCCCTGTGGCTAGTGCCAGAGCTCCCTCTTGTTGGTGCCGCCATCTGCCCTCCACTGGGTAGTGGCCAATGGCCAGGGAGCCCCAAGTCCCTCACAGGAGGAGAGAGCTGTCTTGTGGTGGCTTGTTCTCACTCCTCATCTTCCCCCCTCCAGCTGACTCCTGACAATCCAGGCTTGTTCCCAAACCCAGGTCACCGGCACAGCCTGAGGTGCGGCGTCCAGCGCCTCAACCCTCAGCGCCACCAGGCCAGCTTCAACATAGATTTTAAGTGCATAAGTATACATATGAATGGCCAGAGGATTCTGAAACCAAACCAGGGCAGTAAATCAGATGAAAGTAGTCATGTTGAACCCTTTGTCACCTCACACTGTATTGTTTGGCCATATCCAAGTCTGCATACCAAACCGTTAACACATTTATGTATCTTTTCCGTGAGAATCTGAATATTTTATACAATTTCAAAGATTCAATAAATTGAACAAATTGCAGATTTTGTGTGGATAAGGTGAAAACTGCAGATACTGCAGTAAAATTGTGGGTGCAGTTTTCCAACCATTTTGTATAATTCATGGTGCTATTCTCCTTAAGGAATTGGTGTAGTCCTATTTAGAAAGCCTGAATGGTGCTATTTTCCACTTTGTATCCCACCTAGGAAGGGGCTTTACAACTCATAACATATTTTTTTGTGTGTGTGTCTCCTAACATGTTGTGAGTGTGTGTGTGTGTGTGTGTGTGTGTGTGTGTGTGTGTGTATGTGTTTAAATCACAGATGCAAACCTTTTCCAGCCACAAAATCATTATTTTGTGGGCAAAACAGTTTTAATAATAAGCCATTTTTGCCAGCAAACTCCACATGCACAACAAAAACCCACTCTCCAAAAAACATACTTCACTATACAGCTGCAAATCCATTCTTGGCAGGCTACAACTTGGGGAGTCATCTCTTCTGCAGTCCAGCCAGCAGTATCTACTGTGACATGCTCATTCAATCTAACAAAATCCCTGCCAGAAAAGATGCTTATATACAACCTACTATGTTTGAAAGTACTGCGTACTGTCACACGACATGCAAAGTCCATGAATCAATGGCGACCTCCTTAAACACAGGCAAATTCTTTTTCTCCTTTCATACAAACAAATGCAGTACAGAAGGGATTAGAGAGAGGTGGCAGTTGAGTTATGAAACACAAGCAGTTGAAATTGGTGTTGAGGTATAGTGTTTCTTGTATTCATACAGCACATGTGGGCTCACAGATGAACAAACCCATAAATGATGGTAGCACACAGAGCAGCATTTTATTGCACTAAGATAGCATGTTAAGGGTGTCACTGTGCACCCTCATTACAGTAAAGCTGTTTAAAATGTTTTTATTTCTTTTTCTAACACTCAGTGAATGAAGAACGCAGCACATGCTCTGGTCAGACACAGTATGATGCGACATGACAGCTAAATAATGCATACAAATAATGTGTGAAAGCAGCAGTAAAGGTTACACAATTTTTTATTAAGAAATAAGGCATGACAGGGTGTGCACTTTTATTGGATAACGGCATGCCATAGGAAGTGAGGCACAAGGCAACTCTGAGTGCCTTATACACTCGAGAAGTGATGTTAATCCCACAATTACACGCATACCTTAAAGCACCTTGTCTTGATTATAAAATGGCTCCTCTGAGTTGTATTAAAAAAAACTGAGTAATGAGGTTCAAAATGTTATGTATTTCATATCTGTGCTGTTGTGCTGAAATAATGCACAGTGGTGTGATCATCAGACCTGTCTCAGGTCTTGGATTCCCTTATTCATTTTATTTTTGGTATACTTATTTTCAACCCCACACTTTACCCCTTTTGTCCATTTTTGTTCTCAAATATTTGTATATGGTGCCACATATCGTTTTACGTTTACTGTGTTCCAGCTTATGTTTTGGAGTCTGGAGTTAATAATAACATTCCATTGTTCTAAAATGTCAGAGGGCAAGTTCTGGTGGTGCATGCGCATTCGTCTGAGTCATAAGAAAAGGATGTGAAATGGTGGTGGCTGGATTTTCAAAGTGCTGCTTGGCCCCTGATGTGCCACACTGTGATATTTAGCTGGTAGATGGGGGAGTCATGGGACTAAGTGAAGCTGGACCATGTTTTAGATAGTATATATAGCACTTTCATCCTGAACTGGCAACATGAGTCCAAACAGGGATGTGTGCGGCCATAAACTATATCTGAATGTCACAGTTGGGCTCAGTTTGGAAAATAGCACCAACTGGGACCAGGCAGACACCAAATGCAATGAGTACTAATAGACATTGATGCATTTCATAGCTTCGTCTGCACCCAGGCTTCTGCATAACAGGGCACCTAGGTGTTTAAATACAGCTGAGAGTATTGATGAAAAGCTGGGGCAGCCATAGTTAAAGGTATGCATCCTCTCCACTAATTATTTCAAATCTTAAAAAAGGCTGAAACAAATAACAGTATGGGGAAAAGTGTGCATCTTACAAGACATATGAAAAAGGGCAATCTAAAATATAGAAGATTGTGTGTGAGTAGTCATATACAACAATGCTGTTTTTTGATTGAGAGGTTTCCATGGTAACTAGAGACCTCGAGAGCATAGCTCAAGAGGTCTTGTTACCATGGAAACCTCGAGAAGAAAAAAGCATTGCATGTGTGTGATTGCTCACACACAATCTTTTACAGTGTAAGTGACTTATTTTACCGCGGGCTGTTGAGGTTCTTCCCAGTGCCGGTCACTTCCTGGCCAAGCTCTCACCACTGTGGCCACTTCAGTACACCTGCCCAATGATGTTCGATGTTGTTGTGCTGCAGTAGTGACGTCCTCAGTGCAACACAACAGCATCGTGACAACCCTACTGCAGCACAAAAAGCGCTGTTCCAGACATGGATTTCCATGCTGTCTGCCCAGCAACTCCTCAACAGGGCCCACACTAAAATGCGCTGCATGAGAAGCGCGCCCAACCTAACTTTTCAGGTACCTTTATGCTGGACATCTCAAAGACACAGAGCATTTATGTACAGAGCACCTAGCTTGTTTAACAACCTCCCCGCACACCTTCGATTTACTCTCAAAATTGGTCCTTTCAAAAACTGTCTTTGACAGCACCTAGCCAACTGTAGCAGCTGTGACTGCCCCAATTAACCGTGGTGGCCTTCTGCTTATTTTGCCATTTTAATGACACCACCCTCTTGGGCTGCTAGTCTGTGTTACCACTGAGTCTACAGTCATCTGCAATGTTTCCCACACTACAATCTGGAAAATCACCACTATTATCCTCTGCCTAAAGTCAACCTCCACAACTGCTCTTTCTTCATCTTTTCTTCCTCCACCTATTGGCCTGTTATGCCTCATAACTCATCACTGTTCTAGCTTGCCTTTAACTGGCTTTCTCTACCTGTACACCTGCCCTCCACCAACTTCTGGTTACCTTTTTAACCCTATGTATTGTATGTACGAGGTTTATTTTCAAATGTCTCCTAGATTTATTGTACCTCACCCAGCCTGCTTACTGTATTTGTACCCAATGTACTCATGCCTGTTACTCCCTTCTCTGTATAATTCCTTGTTGACATGGATCCTTTTTAAAAGAGCCCCTGGCTCAAAGATCTTAATTCTGAGATTCAGTAAATAATTAAAATGCAGAACAGCGTTCTAACATACACTACAGAAATCAAAATTAGGGTACACAGTTTTTCTTAATATGAAGTACAGCTTTAACACTGGTCAGATTTTGTTTAACATCTTTCATATTTCACATAGCTTTGTCAAGCACTATATTGATAAGGCTTAGTGCATCTCCAAAGGCATGTTTGTGGAATTGGAAAAAAACAAAACAAATGTAGCACGCTGCTACAATCCATGGATGCTGCTGTCAGAACTCCTAGAGAATAATGTACAGAAAAGCAAGACACTGCAACCACCATCAAAGCTTCAGAGAGAAGCAGAAAGTTGGGAAGGTGGCCTTCTGCATTTTCAGGCTTTTTTAGATTTTGTGGCCAAAAAATTGCATGTTTGCACAAATAAATTAGAGCATACTTCAGCCCAACCTGTGTCTGTTATTTCTTGCTGTTTCCTCTGTTTGTGATGGCCTGATACAGCTGCTTTGCACTTTCTGCACAGGGACCATACAGAGGCAATGCAGCAGTCTCCGCTTGTCAGTTCTGGTCTGTCACAATAAGTGGGAAACCAGAGTTGTCAGTTCTGGTCTGTCACAATAAGTGGGAAACCAGAGTTTAGCAGCTTGTGGGATGGGGCCTCCAGCTAATTAATATTTATGGTAACCAATCCGTCTTTTTCATAATCTCGGCAAATGTAATGGACATGTGTAAGCCTCTCAACAGTGTTCAAAATAAACAGCATTTTAACCAGCTTTAACCTAAATACTGACAAACGGTTGAGTGACAACATAATATTCCCTCCTCTTTGTGGCCACGGCAAAGAAACACGCTGAGAAGTATTTGATACAACCTAGCAAAGTTTCATACTTGATGCAGCGGCCTTTTCATGTACTTGTCATTAAAAGACAAAGCAGATTAATTAAAGTAGTTGATTTTGATTAATGATTACTGCTTTTGCTAATTTTACCGGTGTGTGTGTACGTGCACATGTGCATGTGTGTGTGTGTGTCTTGCCCATTATGCTTATTATTGGGATTGTGATAATGGTGGTGGCTGGGGACGCACTACATTCAAAATCACTACAAATCGTCTGGGGGGAGAAAGCTGAGCATCCATTGGACGGCTCAGCTTCTCTGGGGAGGGAGGGGATCTGGCACCCGGCATCTACTGACCCCTGGTGACAGTGGGGGTAGGTAAGCCTGGAACCAGTTCATAGGCCGGATTGGCAGAGGCAGCAGATGCCTGCATGTCGGAGGTGGGAGTATGCCCACCCATGTGCTGAGGTCATTGCATGCACACCTCTGTCAAGGGGGAGCCACAGGGGAAACTACTTGCAGAAAACCACCTTGGATGTTGAGCAGCATGAAGTTCCTTGTTTTTGCGGGGAGTCAGCAAACTGATGTGGGGTATATTGACTAGCGGCCCTTAGAAGCCTAAACAGAGTCAATAAAAAAAAAAATCACCACAAATAACACTTAAAAGAGGATAAATAAAATTTAAGTGTTAAGAACAAGCTGGTTCACACACTGACTTAGTGTGGTGACATCATTGGTATGAGAGTGCAGGTCGAGAGCCTTAATGCCTTAATGATGTCATCACACTAACAAAGTTACTGAAAACTGAGATGGGCGGGTAAACATTTTTAAAACAAATAATTAAAATGTTTAACATTATTTTATTTTTGTGTATTTCTCCACCTTGAAATAAAACTTAGACCCATTTTGTAGTTGCAATAAGGCTCTCCAGGGTTTGCCTTGTGGTGGAATAATAGCACTTCTCTGGTGGTTGAAAGCAGTCGACGATGCCTCCTTTCTCACAGCACACCTGAGGTGTGCTGTTATCCCGCTTCAACACACCCTGTCATGTCTTATTTCTTAATGAGAAAACTGTTTTTTTTGGTATTGTAATTTTATGGTCAACATTATATACAATTCTCTTCATGGAAAATGCAATTTTTGGAGTCTTGACTATGTCACAGTTTGTAGACAGAACTCGGAGTACTGCTGTGATAGGTCAACAGCTCATATGGAGCATTCTGTACACAAACTTGCTCAAAATGCTACAGACACAGCGAACACTGCAGTTACCACTGTGACTGGACTGATCACAGAGAATAAAATTTTGCAGTTACATCTGGAGCATTTACAGAATGGAGCAAGAATGAACCACATGAAGCTCTTCACAGTCGGTATTTGAGTATGCCTCCTGAGGTGGATACATAAGGCACCCCCACAGTATGAGCACCGAAAGAACCTGACAAGGTTGAAACTGTGTAATATTTCTCTGTGTTTGTTGGGAGTGAACCATATCAAAGCAATGTAGTAATCTTTTGTTATTATTTAGAATAATACCTAGACAGTTTTTGTGCTCAGAGGTTGTGAGTGGTGGGGTCACTTTTAGGCACATCTCAATAATGAAATGGTAGTGATTCTTGCTTTTCAGTTTTATCAGTGATCAAAATAGTAGAACAGGGAGGGGCTGTGGACATGGCCTATCTAGACTTTAGCAAGGCAATTGACACAGTCCCACACAAAAGATTAATAAACAAGTTAGCCAGCCTTGGAGTGGGTCCCAGGGTGGTAGCCTTGGTAAAAAACTGAAACTTAGAAACATGGAAATTGTCGGCAGATGGGGACCATACAATCCATCAAGTCTGCCCTTGGCTTCCTACCCCACTACTTAGCTGCCTGTTTGTGTATCCCACAGTGTCTGTTCCATGCCCACTTGAATTCCACTGTCTTGGCTCCCACCACCCCCTCCGGCACGCTATTCCATGGTTCCACAACATGCTCTGTGAAAAAGAATTTCCTTGTATTGCTTCTGAACTTTTCTCCCTTAAGTCAAAGGTTGTGCCCTCTAGTCCTGCTGTAGTCCTTTACCTGAAAGAGGTTCTGCACGTGCACCCTGTTGTTGCCTTTAAGGTATTTGAATGTTTCTATCATGTCCCCACAATTCCTGCATTGTTCTAGGGAGTATAATTTGAGGTTATCCAGTCTTGCCTCATATGGTTTCTGATGCAAGCCCTGCACCATCTTTGTTGCTCTTCTCTGTATGGTCTCCAGCCTATGTCCTTCCTGAGGTGTGGCCTCCAGAACTGGACACAGTACTCCAGGTGAGGCCTGACCAGGGACCGATACAGGGGCATGATTACTTCATGCCTTCTGCTCGTGATGCCCCTCCCTATGCATCCCAGGATACCACTAGCCTTTAGTGCTGCCTTTTCACATTATCTACTGACCTTGAGGTCATCTGATATGATCACCCCTAGGTCTCGCTCCTGCCTGGTAGCCACCAGCTGCTCCCCTCCTATTGAGTACAGTTTCCCTGTGTTACACTTTCCCAGGTGCATGACCTTGCATTTTTTGGCATTGAATTTCAATTACCAGGTCTTGGACCACTCCTCCAGTTTTCGGAGATCAGCTTCCATCCTTTGCTGCTCCTCTGTTGTGTCTACCCTGTTGCCGATTTTGGTGTCATCTGCAAACAGGCACACCTTTCCCTCCAGTTCATCTGCAATGTCACTGATCAATGTATTGAAGAGGATTGGCCTCAGAACTGAGCCCTGCGGGACCCTGCTAGTTACCCTTCCTTCCACAGATAGAGTGCTATTTATTAATACTCTCTGAGTTCGCCCATGTAACCAGTTTCTGGCCCAATTCCCACTTTCTCCAGTTTTCTGACTAGTCTCCTGTGTGGAACTGAGTCAAAAGCTTTGCTGAAGTCCAGGTAAACCACATCAACTGCCCCACCCTGATCCACTGTTTTGGTGACCCAATTGAAAAAATCAGCCAGGTTTGTCTGGCAAGACCTCCTTGCTGTGAAGCCATGTTGATTTTTGTCGAGCTGACCAGTTTGCTCCAAAAAAACTATGATTCTTTCCTTCAGCAGGGACTCCATCAGTTTTCCCATGACTGATGTTAGACTAACTGGACGGTAATTACCTGGCTGTTCCTTGCTTCCACTCTTGTGGAGTGGTACTGCTGTTGCACTCTTCCAATCCTCCGGCACCGCCCCGCTTCTTAATGATTTATTGAAGAGCACTGCTAAGTGGGCTGCCAGTTCCTTCCCTAGTTCTTTCAGTATTCTTGGGTGTATCCCATCTGGCCCTCTAGCTTTATCTACCTTTAACTTGTCTATTTCCTCCAGGACCCTTTCCTTTGTGAAGGGACCCGTGTCTGTTCCTTCAGTCGGACACTTCTTTATGCCTATTGTTGGTCTGTTACCATCTGCTTCCAGTGCGAAGACTGAGCAGAGGTACTCATTGAGTGCCTCTGCCTTCTCCCAGTCTTGTTCTGTGGTTTGTCCATCTTTTTTTGTGATTCTAACAATGCCCTCTTTGGTCTTCTTTTTTTCACGTATGTACCTGTAGAAGGTTTTGTTACCATTTTTTACTTTCTGAGCCATCCTAACCTCTGTTTGAGCCTTTGCATTTCTTGTCACATTCCCTGTTTCTTTTAGTTTCTATTTATATTCTGTTTTGTCTGCCTCGTTCCCTGACTCCTTGTACTTTCTAAAGGCTATGTGCTTTTCTCTCACCATGGTTGCCACCTCCTTGGAAAACCATAGTGGTCTTTTCCTCCTTTTGTTCTTACTAACCTAACAGGCACACTGTGATGTGACCATGGTTATTGCATCCTTCAACCATGTCCAATATTACTCAATGCTCTCTTCTGTCAAGTTACTAAGGTTGTTTCTTAGGCAGGCCTTCATGTTTGTGAAGTCTGCCCTCCTGAACTCAAGGACCTTCAGTTTGAAGTATGTGGCTTCTATAATCCTTTTTACCCTGAACCACACTGTGTTATGATCACTGTTGCCCAGGTGGTTCCCTACTTCGACACCCGTAATCCTATTGCTATTTGTGAAGATTAGATCTAGAACCGCATTACCCCTTGTGGGTGATGTCACCAGTTGACTTAGGCCTGCCTCCTGTAGTGTGACTAGGAATTCCCTGCTCTTCTGTGATGCCGCTGTGTGGGTATTCCAATCTATGTCTGGCAGATTGAAATCCCCCACCAGCACCATGTCCCCTTTGCCTGACATCTGGAGGATGGTTTCCAGGATTTCCTTATCCCTGGCTTCCTCCTGATTTGGGGGTCTGTAGATTATTCCTACCCAAATGGGTTTCTGGCTTCTGGACCCTATTGTGATTCATAGATCCTCTGTTTCCCCTAGTGCCTGCTGCATTTCTGTAGCATTGATGGTATCCTTAACATAAATAGCTACCCCACTCCCTTTTTCCCAGTCTTATATGTCCTAAACAAGTTGTACCCCAAGATAGTCACCTCCCAACCATTATTATTTGTGAACCCATGTTTCGGTCATAGCCACATAGTCTAGTCCTGCCTCAGCTATTGTGGCATTGAGGTCAGTCATCTTGTTAGCCAGACTACGTGCATTGAGGCATAGTGCTGACCACTCTTGCTGTGTTGCTTTGTTTGTCATGCCTCCCTTGATCTTATTGTTTGTCCCTTTGTAGTTTTCCCTGTTTATGGTTCCTCCCTTTCCACTGTGATGGCTAGACAACAGGACACAGAGGGTAATTGTAAACGGAGTCCACTCCAAAGAAAATGGGGTTACTAGTTGGGTACTGCAGGGTTCAGTACTGGGATCGGTCCTTTTTAATGTCTTTATACTGTAAGTGACACTGCAGAGGGACTGGAAGGAAAAGTATGCATCTTTGCAGACAACACAAAGATCTGTAACAGGTTTGATACACAAGGGGGGGGGTGGAAAGGATGAGAAGGGACTTGGCAAGGTTGGAGGAATGGTCAAAAGTATGGCAGCTTAAATTCAGTGCAAATAAGTGCAAAGTAATGCTCCTGGGAAACAAAACCCTGGGGAAGATTACACAATGGGGGGTACTAATAACAACAAAAATGGAAAGGGACCTGGGGGTAGTCATATCAGATGACCTAAAGGTAAGCAAGCAATGTGAGAAGGCAGTAAGGAAGGCTGGGGGGATACTGGGATGTATAGAGAGAGGCATCACTGTAAGAGACTTGCGGGAATAGATGGACACAGACACCAAGATAGCAGAACTTAAAGTAGTTTTATTCAGGGGAACAAAGGAAAAATAATATGAACTGTACACAACAAAAAAATAAAAGAGGGCATTTAGCAATGCAATAACCCTCTATGTTTAAGCACTAGAAGAGGCTAGGGTATATTCTGGATCAGTCCCTCGCTGAGTCCTACAGCTGACTGACTAACCTACAGAAAAGAGCTCTTTATGTACTGAAGAGAGGTCAGGTGGTTGAGCTAAACGCTGCCCATTTTATCTAGATTGTAGAAATGTCATAATACAGCCTTTAATTTCATTCAGAATTACATAATTACATTCCTCTTGATCAAGATATTTAGAAAATAATACTATAATATAGCTTAAATACAGCATTAGAGAAATTCTCCAGTCTGGGCAGTCCCTCAGCAAACAGGCCCCTCCCATAAGTCCGCTGCCCTATATCTTAGAGAATGAATGGGCCGGCCAGCACTATAGCAACAGTGCAGAGGCTTGTGAGGGTCCTGGGAGCAGAGGAAAAATGCACCAGACCAACCCCTGAAAAACACTTCAGAAAGACTTTAATTCATCTCAGAAAAAGGTAAGCAAGAACAGCCAGCACAAACAATATACTAATGTATGTTTCTACAGTAGCAACATACATTAGGATGTCTTCCACAATTTCCCTGTTATATTCTATTTCAACATCGTTTTGGGCTTGGGTGCGGTACAGAGCAGCAGCGCCAAAGAGCTCTGTGAAACACCGCCCCTAGCTCTTACATGTTTCCCTCATTTTAGTGTTTTCTTTCTGTCCGAGGACTCTGTTTTTGGAAGAGTGTTTGTAGAAGATTTGGGAAAGAAAAACCCAATGAGGTACCGATGCACAAAGGCATCAAAAGGCAAGAAAGGACAACACTGGGTGTGAGTATTCAAATAGCATATTCCAGCTTTACAATATTTTCAGTTCAGCAGTCCTAACACAGCGACAGTACAGGCTATCAATGCTGGGGGGGGGGATGCTTACAAGCCTGAAAATTACATTACCAACTCTTCAAATTATTTTTCCAGCATGGAGACTGTGATTAAATTGTTAACTCGCTGGTGAACAGTCACACTTTCATGCAGGCGAATGTGCGTATGATCGTGCAGGTGAGTGTGTGCACATTCGAACAGAAGGTCCGTAAACCCAGGGAGGTTTTTTTGTTATTTCAGGAGCTCACAGAGGCCGGAGAAGATATTCAGATAGGGAAATCAAGAACATCTAAAGGTGGCCTGCCTGCAGATAGGGAAAACATTATAGAGAAAGAAACAGACAAAACAGTAGATACAAGAATAGGAAGCATAAGTGCTGTTGAAACAGACTTTTAAAAAAAAGGGGAAAATGAATGGTCTCTAGAGTGCTCAGACCCTTTCACAATCACCAGTAGAAACAGGAAGTTGTTATCCCTCTGTACAAAAAGTTGGTGAGACCCCATCTGGAGTACTGCATGTAGTTCTGGAGACCCCATCTCCGCAAGGACATAGACAGGATGGAGGCAGTCCAGGGGAGGGCAACTAAAATGGTGCAGGGTCTGCACCAGAAACCATACAAAGAGAGACTAAAGGAGCTTAATATGTATACCCTTGAGGGAAAGGGGGGGGGGGGGAATGATAGAAACTTTCAAGTACCTCAAGGGAATCAACAAAGTCCAATAAAGCCAGCTCCATGGCGCCGAGCGAAGGGGTTCGCTTGGAACGCTGGTGACCCAGGTTCACGCCTCGAGCCCGAGTACCAGGAGCAGAGACTGGCAAGGGAGGGGTTCTATAAGCGTCCATTGGATGCTTCCCTTCCAGGGGGGTGGGATTTGCCTGGGGACCTGTGGGCGGATTGGTGGCGAGCTTGGGGATGTGTGGCCTCAACACGTTCACTGCATGCCCCCGACCCAGGAATACCCTGCATGCTTATGCAAGGCTGAGAACTGCGTTAACCAGGGCACAGAAAATGGAAAATTACGCCCCCGGCCGACTAGATTACGAACGCCTGGGCCCCTGCTACCCAAAGACCTGGAGCCAGCCCGGATCCAGCCCTGCAGCACCTGGGATGCAAAGGTTGGCCGTAAGGCCATTCCCTCCCCCAGAAGAGAGGGACCCTCCCGGCATAGGGATACACCGGGCTACCCAAGGTAGGCTGCAATTGGGGCTGGGAGTAGGTGGCAGGAGGTCGGAGGGAGGCAGGAAGGTGTTGGCGCTCCAAAGGAGTGGCCGGTCGGGGTGTGTGGGAGGCACATAAATAGATAAACAAAAAAAAAAGTCCAAGAGGGTAGCATCTTTCAGAAAAAGAGATGTGCAAGAACAAAGGGGCACAATTTGAAGATAGAGGGGGGACAGCTCAGGGGCAATGTGAGGAAGTATTTATTCATGGAGAGGGTGGTGGACACATGAAATGGTCATCCTGAGGAGGCTGTGGGGTTAAAAACAGTGGGGGAATTCAAGAATACATGGGACAGACATAAGGCAATTCTAGTGGGGGTTATGAAGAAGTAGGCTGTTGGTTAACTAGGATCTGCAGCTTATCCAATAGGTAGGGAAATGGACAGACTGGGTGGGCCAAGTGGTCCTTATCTGCCGTCAAAGTCTGTGTTTCTGTTTTTCTGTCTTGAACTCTAACATCACAACATAGCATAATGATGTGCAGTGTTCAAAAGTCACAGAATAAACTTTAAGAATATGAACTCGCAAGTTTAAGTCCATGTTCACTGCTGCTATTAGCTTATTTAGGATATTGTCTAGAATGGTATTAGGTCCTGCTGCTTTTGGCAGTGCAGCTAACTGAAGTAACATGACCCCTAGTGATGTAACTAAGGAACACAAGTGAAAATATTTACTTATTATGTGATGTATTTTATTCCACTGCTGTACTTGGAACCAAGTAGATTCACATGTGCTTAGGTATATTTTAACTCTAATAAAAATATCTAAATAAAATAGTGAAAACTCCATATTACTGGTTCTGTGATGGGAAATATATATATGTATAATGTCCATAAAAAAGATGTAACACTTTAAAAAGTAGTCAACTGTTACTTTCTGTAGCTGAAGCAACAGTACTTTTTCTTTTTCCTTTTGCGAATTAGAAGATTTTGTACTTGACAGTGTCATGTGTGGTACATTACTCTGTCTGGAAGCTGACATACTGGGATTCCAATCCCCTTCATACAGCATCAGTTTTGTGACCTCACTGTCAGTGAGAAAAGCACTTGCCATCTGCCAGACTGGTAACTCGTGATGTCACAATGAGTGAGGTACAAATGCTGATATGGTATGATGAGGAATGCTGTCCTGGAGACAAGACGGAAGCTTAGGAGGAGCTGTGTGCTTCACATCTGAGGGTAGCTCCTCTGACTATATTTAAATAAATAAATAAACATCTGAATTCTATCAAACAACGGAAGCCAAAATAATTCTGAGAACAAATTTTTAACTGAGGAGGTCAAGTAGAGAGCAATAAGATAAAACCTCACATTTTTATTTGCAGTGATCTATCGGGGAAGCCAATTGCCTACAAACAGAATGGAGAAATCGCAGAGTTTTATAGTGCTGTGAAAAAGACCTGCTTGGAAACCTGGTGTAGGATACCATTAAGTTTCTCTCCTCCCACACCATGTGGACCTTCTCATACTTCCAATTTCCAGCCACCCATGTTGCACTTGATCCCTGTATTAACAGTGTCCCAAGGGACCAGGCTGAAAACTTCTAAACAGCAGTTGGAGGGAAGACCAGAGGAAGTACAAGTTCATCCACAGAGCTTAATGCTGCAAAAGATAGATAAGGCTTTAGCTCAATAAACAAGACTATGTGTTCAGTTAAGAACACCATTGTGAGCTGGATCTTGGCTATATAAAAGACCCTCTGCACCCCTAGTCTCCTGATTGTCCTCTTTGTTCCACTGGGAGAATTTTTTGGAAGTTTCACAGGCCTGCTTGAAATAACTGGGGGGCAAAGCCTTTGTTGTAGTGGCTCCCCAGCTGTGGATCTTCCTTTCTTCCAACCTCTGACACATCTTCCCTTATTTCTCCCTGGCTTTTTTGAACCCCATTAACCCTTTGAGAACTGAATATGTGTTAATGTATATAGATTCTGGACGTATATATACGTCCACAGTCTTCTAAGGGTTTTTAAAGTTTCTTTCTACATATGTGTAATATGCTTTAGCATTTACTAAGTTTCACCTGTTTGTGTTACTAAACTTTTATGCATCAAAGGACAGAGGGCAAGTTAGCCTGAAGGAAATGTAGTCTGTCTCCACACAGGAACCACTCTGGACTGTCTTTGTAGCCATTATCTGGGGGTGGGAGGGTGCCCAGGGCAGAGTCCCTGATTTCCTTCTCCAAGGAAAGATTTCAGGCTGTTAATTGGAAAAGGAAGGGATAGAGGGGCAGGTCAAAGGGTAACATTGTTATATATGCTGGGGGTAACAATATACAAATATTGACCAGGGGTGAGGTAAAATGTTGAACAATGTTGATCTAAACGAATGAGCTAGTGCCTGACAATGCTTTATTGCTCAGAGCTGAAGACAGAGGGAAATATTACTTTTGCAAGGCAATAATTCATCCCAAAGGGCCTTTATTTGCCCACTATGTCCTGACAACTCTGGTCAATATCTGTTTTATTAAACCTCGCCTGAATTACAAGGATTAGAATTGGCAACAGTTGGAAAAACAGTGTCCAGTTCTAATGAACTACGGCCTGGTTATAATGAATTATTGCCTGGTTCTCTGTTCTGAATTGAGGAATAGTTCAAAAAACATTGTAAGTCATGTGACTGCCTCTGGTCCCGTCAGAGACCAAGTTGTTTTCTAAGGTTTAATAAAATACATTATGAGCCTAATGCTCCACATATGAAAAAGAAAAGGATCATTTGTACAATTGGGTTCTACTTAATTACTGGGAATATGGGGTTGATCTCTATCATAAGCATGTCAGCAACTGAATATGGTTTCTCTCTTTTTTCTATGCACCTATCTAAATTAAAATGACTACCTTTAAGAGTACAGTATGAGCTGGAATGTTAAAGGGGTGAAAGATAGAATTTAAATTCTTTTTTTTTTCAAGATAATATACTTTATTGAATAGATTTAAAATTATGAAAAAAGTAAACATCATGAATCAGAATAAATTAAACAATCTTCCGTTACTACAGACACATTTCTCTGCAAAAGACTTCCATTATGTACGCAGCCTCATTAAAGGAGCCATTGCTCATGCTCCATTTACTGCTAATTCAAGAGAAGTGGCAATTGTATTAAGGAAAACGACCTATATTATAATTGCGATAACAATGATAGACTCCATCAGAACAATTGTCCAAATAAAGGGAGTTAATAGTTTTTATACTATCGCCAATATATTATCTCTAAATGAAGAGGACATAGCCTTTTTTTATCTGTTCCTTAAATACATTTTCAAATAAATAATTAACTAAAGCTTTTGCATTTCACAGAACCATACTTAGATAAGGGTGATTTAAATTTAACAATAGGTTTCTTGGGCAGAACTCCAGGCTCTAGGAACATGAAATAAGTGCAGTTAGAGCTGTGACAGGTTATATGCATGACATAAGAATTATGGATCTAGTTAGATTTAAATTTCCTTAATTGTCACAAAACTCTTTCTTCTTCTCTCCAGTTTATAAGACCTAGTTTAGAACAGCCTGTATCTTAATATCAAAAAGTATCCAATCCAAAGTATCCAAAGTAAGCAGTATAAAACTCTTGGACCAGTCCCAGTACTCTTGAAATTAGATATTCAGGACAGCAGTAAAAAGGACTGCTCATGGAATATAGATCCCCTCAAGGGCTGTGTGGAATTTTCAAATTCCGACAGAATGGAATTCTGAAGAATTTCAGAAAATTGAGGCTTTTTCTGCAGAACTCCATCAGCAAAGGAATTCTAAAATCTTGAAAGCAGAACATTTTTTGCACATTAGTAACCCGTAGTCCATACAAACCATGGAGTCCTTTTTTGCAGTCCATGGAATATTATGCCACATATTACATAATCCACAGAAAATGATTCCACCATTTACATATAAATGCTTCTTGAAATTCCATGACATTCAAATATAAATTCAAAAAAGCATTCCAGAAACAGAATTGCCACTCTGTAAGAATTACACTGGGAGCATTCAGCATTCTGCACAGCTCTAAACCCCTCCTCTGGAAACATCAGGAAGGTATTATGAAAATCCAGTCAGAAATCCACCAGTTTTTAGAAGTCAATGCACAAACAAAGACAGCAACAATAGTTATTTGGGAATCACTGAAAGCTTACATCAGGAGTATTATAGTTTCCTATACATCCTTAGAACAAAAGAAAAGAAACAAGTCCCTACAACAGCCAGGAGTGGACTTATGTTCAGCTGAAGCACTGTAGACATTCAGCTGCATCTAAAGATCACAATCTTCTTATGTTTCTTAATATCAAAGACAGATATAATCAAGAAGCTCAAGCCCAGGCAGAAAGGGCCATGATCAGATCATGTGTGAAATATTTTTTTTTCAGACAAATCAGATAAGTTATTAGCTTATCAAATAATGTGCAAGAAAAATAGCAACATAATTTCTCAGATTAAGTTACAAAATGGGCTTATTACTTCTGATTCAGAAAAAAAAATAATAGTGCTTTTAAAATGTCTGCACTAATATTTACACTCCTGAGCATGATACCGACTAAACAGAAATTACAGAGTTCTTCTCAGGAGTGGAACTAGAATACTTTAATGATCAAGAAGGAGACAAATTCAAAAAGGATATAACAATTAAGGACCAATCAACCTAACAGTATGACTCCGGGACCAGAGGGTTTCATCTAAGAATTTTATAAAACATCTGTGCTTATCCATATTTCAGGAATTTGAAATACTAAATGCTCTGTCTACCTCATTCAGTGAAGCCATTATATCATCAGATCTACAAAAGACAAAACACCCACTGACTGTGGTCCCTATAGACCCACCTCTCTCTACGTGATAATAATTACAAAATATTTGCAAAATTTTTATCAAACTGATTGGTGAACTTAATTCATTCAGTCATTCATTAGGATCTATTCTGCGTCATTGGGGAAATGAGACTATCAAGCAGGAGGCCCTTAGACATTATAGATAAAGCGTGCCCACGAAATACTGATCAGTTGTCCATAGATGCTGATAAGGCTTTTGACACAAGTGAGCTTGTCTTTTCTTAAAAGCCTCCTGAGTAAGAGCTCAACAAGTGACATATTCATCAACTAGATTGATTGATTTTTTTTTATATGAAACCCCAACTGCCTGGATTAAGATAACTTGTCAGCTGTCAGAAAAAGTGGAATTACAGGGAAGAACATCACAAGGTTGTTCCCTTTCATAGATACATAGATAGTGTCGGCAGATAAGGGCATATGGCCCATCCAGTATGCCCATTTGAGCTTGTAAATTCAGTTTATGTTTTCCTAGAAGTCTGTTGCCCCTTACCCCTGACCTCCAGAATTCCTTTATGTCTATCCCATTCATTCTTAAATCCCATGATTGTTTCAGCCCCCACTACTTCCTCTGGCAGGGTGTTCCACTTGTCCACCACCCATTCTGTGAAGAAATTCTTCCTCACGTTTCCTCTGAATCATCCACCCTCCAACTTCATCCCATGCCCTCTAGTCCTGGAACATCTTTTTCGCTTAAAAATAGTTTATTCCTGCACCCTGTTTCTCCCTGTAAGATACTTGTATGTCTATATCATATCCCCTCTCTCCCTCCTCTCCTCCAGGGAGTACATGTTCAGTTCCTTCAACCTGTCTTCATAGGACTTGTGATGCAATCCATGCACCATCTTTGTTGCCCTCCTCTTTCCTTGCTACGTTTTGCAATTTTCATCAAATCTTTAGCAACAGTAACTCAGAATTATAGGAAACAGAAAGTATTAAAATAAAGGATACAGACCACTTCATTACTTGTTATGCTGATGACATTCTGCTATATCTCAGGAATATTCCTCAATCTTTTACGTCTTTATTAGACTTGATCTCTAAGTTTGGTTCTACTATATTTCTGGATATAACTTAAACTGGACCAAACCAAATATCATGCTACTCACCCAGAACACTGACACCTCAGTCCCCTTATACCCTCTCATAGCACCATCTATAAACTGTATTGAATAGGGATTCAGCTCCCTAGAAACACATCATTAATCTGTGAAAAGAACACCATGCTACTTACAGACAAAACCTCCTCTGACTTGAACAGATAGGAAAACATACTGCTTACCCTTACAGGCATGATAAACATCATCAAAATGAATGTCTTGCCAGAGCTACTTTTTCATTTTCATATCATCACAATACTTAAAAAATATTCTTTACCACAACAGAGAAGAAAATTAGAAAATTCTTGTGGAGGAAGGGCCTACAGTGAATGAGATATTTTTGTTGATGATATATCCACAGTGAGATAATCATTATATTCTTACTGTTGATCCATCATCATCTGGTATTTCTCACTGTAGGTTTGCCACAAAGGATTAACCAATAGGAGAGCAGCTTGAACAATGGCTGATAATATCATAATATGCTATACCAAACCAACTAGTGAACTCAAACAGAAACTGTTTATCATCATAAAAGAAGCTAGTTTAAAAATGTTAGTTTAATATATAGGTGTTGCATAAATCAAATACACAAAGACCTGATGGAAATTGTTTAATACATTCATCAGTCATGAGGGGTTGACTTTTATACTGTAACTCACTCATGCCTTTATTACTTGTGAGTTGTAGTTCCACCGAGCACTCTTGGGAAAAAAAAAAAATTTCTTCCAGTCATGTGATTGTTAGTTCTAGAAGGAAATGCAAATCCAGTTCTGTGAAAATTCAGGAATCCTGCAAAGTTCACAAAATTTCAACCTTGACAAAAGCCAAATCCTTGGAATGTGTTCTAATGAATTTTTGCCCAGATCTGTGGTATGTTTTGGCTGAATTACAGAATGATACACGTAAACTGTGGAATGAAAGTTGAGTTAAATTCCAGTCTGCAGTGCAGTACATTGATCTGCAATACATACAGTAATTCTGTCTAAGTCAAAATTTCACAAAACTTGCCTAAGTGCATTCTGAAATTTCATGAAGTGAAATTCCAACTTTTGTGGAAATTCTGCCAAGCAAAATGTTATTGTCACACAGCACTAGTCATTACAGATCCACCATTCATAAGAGTTATAACACACTTCAGCAATGTGTGGTCATACTCTGCTATACACACACCTTAAGGAGTTACTAAGGCACTTTGCTAAACCTTTGCCAAAAAAAAAAACTTTAATGTGCATATCAGAGTATAAACATACATCTTGGGTGTTATCACATACAGTAGTTATAAAATTGGTAAGAGAAATCCAGTACCATGACTGGTAGAATCCAGTAACATGACTGTGCAATTATTACAGTATAGTTGCAAATTTGTGAATGGGACCTTTTTTAATCCATTTTGTATAATGGCAAGAGAAAATCTAGGAACCTCACTGATCAAGCTACATCACCTGACTGTGCATTCAATTACTAGCCCTGCACAGTCAGGGACTAGATATTATTTCCCATTCCCCCCAGAAACTACTTTTGAACCATTTTTTTTATTCTGTTTTACAATTTATGGCCAGAAAATACACACTGAGCTAATGCTTATTTCCAGGTACATCCTGGATGCACAGGGAAGTGACTTTTTCATTTTCGCACAGTATGCAAGTAGCGGCTGTGGAATTCAAACCCAGTTCTCCAGATTTGCAGTTAAGTGCTGTTAACCACTACACTATACTGCATCCCTGATTTTATAAGGGCAATTAGACACTCCAGAGTGTGCAGTATGTAAGTAATGAGCCATGGCAGGGTGAGCATTATATTATTTTAATGCATGCCCCAGGATTTTCATGCATGCTCCAGGGGTGAAGTAAGGCATGAGGTTGAAGGCCGAGTGTCCTTACACCCCTGGAAAGTGTATTAAGATCATATGATGTACATGCTGGAGGGGCTTAATACACTTATAAAATGGTTCTAAGTAGTTTTTTTGGGGGGAGGAAAATGAGATTCAGCACCTGACCATGTGTTTGTAGAGATTTAATGCACGGTCAGGTGACCTCTCTCGGCCAATGACATTTCTAGATTTTTTCTTGCTATTGTATAAAATCCCGTAGTGCACAACCTGTTGTGGCTTATGGCTTACTTATTAGCGCAATTACACTTCAGGGTGTGCAGTTATGCTGTAATGACTGCACTTCTTGCCTGACTGAATATAGTAATTTTTTTGTCACTCATGCCCCACAACCCAAGCAGGATGTGCAATTATTACTGCATATAACTGCACACCCTACTGTGAGTTATCTTTATGGCAGAATACCCCTTTCACTACATGACAAGGTCATAAAGATTCTATGGTTTGTCTGACAGTCTCTTAGAGGAGGGGCTGGTCTTGAGCCCTTTTATTTCCTTCCTATGACAGTCAGTGCTCACTGAGTATTGAATTGGAACATTTTTACCTTTTTTTAGTGCAGGAACATGGCAATGGAGCACTGTAACTGGTGTGACCATTAAACATTATTCTAAGGCTGTCCCTCCTCTTGACACAACCTACTTGGTTGCTTTCATCATCTTCTTTTATAATATAGTATATGGTTACGTGCTGTTGTACATAGATTACCATATGCTCAAAATCCTTGTGCTGTATGAGTTAAAGTTGTACACAGTTCAAAGGCCACAACAATTTTTTTTATTTTATTTAAAAGTTTAGAAATTTACAGGATAGTTTCTATGAGAAACTAGTCTCATTTACAGAAAGTCCCAAGTCTTGAAATACAAGTTACAAAGACTTAAACAATCAAGCACATAGACATTAAATACACTGAGCAAAACACATTGTCAATATAAACCACAGTACAACAATGGAAGTCAAATGTCACAAAAGGTTGTTGAGTATGGTTGCCTCCTTTAAAGCCCCCCAATGTAACAATAATAATTTATCTTTCATATTATTACTGACTATGAGCAATGACAGGTAGGTGAGTGGGAGGGGAGAGGGTGGATCCCTCTTACTATATGAACTGAAACTACTTTTCACCTAAACCCATATGCTAGAAAAAAATCAAACCATTCCCAACTCTGCTTGTGTTTCCATCTTGGAGCTAAGATGACATCATGAAATTTTTGAGCACCTCTCTGGAGGTCCATATGAGGTCATCTCAACCCCTTAATGGAAGCACAGTCTTGTTTTGATTGCCCACATATTATTTCATACATTCTTTTGATACTAACATTTTTATGTAATGATCTGTAGTAGTGGTGGTGGTGAGGGGTAGTGCAGAGTAGTTTCCATTAGCTCTGTTTACATAAATGAACCTCCAATAGCCCATTGTGTAGATTTTTTATCATGGTAGGTGGAAAAACAGATAGGTCTTTTGAGGATATAGTCAATATACCTCAGCTAATTTGAAGAAACACTGATGCTTAGCAAAACAAGTTAAGCCATTAAAAGTTACCCACAGAGTATCAGCAGAAGGGCAGTTGAGTTTCTTTGCCCTCTCTTGGTATTAAATGCAAAACACTCCTGTGCGTAGGAACCCGGGTAGAGAAGCGATCCTGTTGCTTAGCCTCTCAGTAGACCTCCTTGCTTCTTCTCAGCATGTTTTCTAACAACTGATATGTTCAAGGGTTCAGAGTTCAAAAGTGTTTGCAGTTAATGAGGTCAGCATCTTTCAACAGAAACAATCTGCAGACCAGAGAAAGCAGCACCAGAAAACTGAACTATAATTTTGTTGGAAAATAATACCCAGTGTGACAAGAGCTCCCCTTCATGGAAATATATTTTGATTACCAACCTTTACTCTCCTATTGTTTCCTCTCAGCAGGCATGGGAGTGATGGTGAGGTCAATGCAAAAGCTCTGAGGAACTGGTGGTTTGTGGTTGAAACCAAGTTTTGAAAGGAATCTGTCAATCTCCTTATGACCTTAAACAGTCCTTACAATGTTTTGGTTAAAAAAGGAAAAAGAAAAGAAAAGAAACCTAGTATAGTATTCATTATTAGCAGGAATGTGGGTTTTGGGAGGTTGAAGAAAGATGGAGGTGTATTTTCAGTGAAGTCTTTTTTTCAAATAAAGTATCCCTATAGCATTCTACATTGGCACCAATGTACAAAACTTCATGCATAGACAGTCATCAGCAATGTACAGAATGCCCTTTCTGAAGCAAGAGAAGAAAAGTTCAAGTGTATATCCATCTAGCTGTCCTGGCGGGATTGTGGGAAAATACATTTACAGGCCCACAAAGAGACAAAGATGACACAATGTACGTACATTCCAAGCAGAAGCCATAGAATGCAATGGCATGGCCAACATATGATATATAACAACATACCTGGTCGCCCATGAAAATGGGCATTTTGGCAAATGGATTCACCAGATTTTAAATAAATAAACCAAGTAAACCAAAACAAGGAACCTGACTATTTAACAATTCTGTACATGACAAACATAGGAAGCATAAACTGCATATACCTAAGATGCACTGGCACAAGCTTAGAAACGTATAGTTAGAGGCTGACTGAGAACACCAGGCAAGATATGATATGGCCAGCATTGACTGAGCAATGAAGGGGCATGGCATGCTAGGCTGTCACCCCTTGTGACTTGGATTTGCACCACCTTTTACAACCACACACAGTACCAGCAAGAGAAGGAAGGTAACAAAAGGCCAGAGACATTTTTAGCAGACTAGTGTGGGAAATTCTTTGTGGTGACCATTTGCTTTATATGGTACAGACTGCACTGAAGTAATTTCATTATAGCTTGAGGGAGTGCTCCCAGCCAACTGAAGTGCTCCTTTCATCTGCATGTGAGACACTTTTATTCTGTCAAGAGTGTCTTACATGCAGCTGCCCTGGAAAGGCGCATGTTCTGGTAAGGGTTTTTAAATATTTAAAAGGGAACTGTCATCAACAGGGTTTCTTGATGTCTGAAAGACCATAAATTGCTTTTGAGAGAGCCATTGTGTTTATCTGTGAGTCTTTGCAGTCCAGAGTTATTCATACTGTATGTAACTCAGCCTGTAATTAAGGGCTGGGGCAGTCATATGTTTTAGGCTCCTGAGAGGAAATGATGTCATCGAGGAGCTTGGTCCTCCATTGACTGTAGGTTAAATAGCAAATTGTCTATTTTATTAAGTGTGTTTTAAAGTGTTATTACAACACTTTCTACATTTACAATAGTTGTTTTGTATGTGCAATGAAACTAGTGAGTTATCACCTTTACATTTCAAACTGTTAGTAAAAATAATCCATCTTTAGGGTTGCTTTAACTTCTAGGCTATACTGCCAGCTGATCACCAAAAACTACACATCTCAAGGCTGGCTCTGTTGTGCCAATAAGTATTGGGGCGCCATATCAGGATTTCTAAACCCTGTCTGAGTTCATGTCAGTACAGTTTTATGAGGCTGCCACAGCACCAACTTCTGTCTTTTTCCATTCCCTCTCTTACAAAGTTTTCTCTTACACTTTTGGGTGTGAACTCAGGTGTACAAGATGCAAATGTGGCTATGTAACTACTGACCTGACATCATGGGGCCAGCTTTGAAATGTGCAGTTTTTGATTAGCAGCTGGCAGTACAGCCTAGAGGTTAAGCAAAGAGCTGTGAACAAGCTTTGTTTATCCAGCAGAATGGATTTTGATTCCATCATGCTCTACTTGTATATTGTGTGACCAGGGCAAATCACTTAACCTCCCGGTGCTTCCAAAACACACCCAAGAACAAGTTGTAGCTGTGTGCCTTTCCTGGACAAAGACAGTAAAAACAAACTGAGCATGTGTTATAATTCTGAAAATATTCTACTCTTTCTATCCAGATTTGACTTGAAATGAAAAAATAGGACACCATTACGTGTTCATTAATTGCAAAAACACACAGATGGACAACACAGTTAAAACATGTATAAACTGAAATGCATTATTAAAAGAGTATTTTACTTCTTTTGATAAAGTTAAAAGTATAACAGTTTCTTACTGAAATACTTTGGATGGAATGGGATTTTCTACTGTAAAGGAAAAAAATCAGTCTGGTTGATCCTGTAACTCATACCCTTTGAGCGTGTCTTACACTCTGCAGCTATGCTGACAGACTGCAACTTTCCAGAATGCTATTCCCACTGTAACATAAAAAAAGAAAGAAAAAAAAACAAAAAAACAAAGGGAGAGACAGGCCATATGTTTGTGTGTGTGTGTGTGTGTGTGCATGTGAGAGTGCGTGTGTATCTCTGACAGAAGTTCTGCACTAACTGAACTGTGCTGAAAGGGAAAAAAATGATCACCATAAATGAAATAAAATAATATATGGGTGGGTGGGTGTAAAAACCAGAATTCTGCACACATCCTCAGTGTGGGATGCTTTTATAAACCACTTGGACTATGCCATCGGGGTTAACGTAGCTTCCCACACCTCGGGTATATGTAAAATTTTGGTTACACACACACACCCATATATTATTCTATATTTTAATAATGCAGTTCAGATTATGTTTTTTTAAAACAATGTTGCCCATCCATGTGTTTTTGCAATTAATAAACAATTAATGGTGTCCCTTTTTTTTTTCCAAGTCAGATCTGGATAGAAAGAGCATAATATTTTCAGAATCATAACACATGCTCAGATTGTTTTTATTGTCTTTGTCCCGGAAAGGAACACAGCTACAGCTTGTTTCTGGTTGTGTTTTGGGAGCACAGGGAAGTTATGTGACTTACTCTGGTCACACAATATACAAGTAGAGCATGTTGGAATCTAACCCCATTCTGCTAGATGAATGAAGTTTGTTCACAGCTCTTTGCTTTAACCTTTAGGTTGTACTGCCATCTGTTAATCAAACACTACACATTTCAAGGCTGGCCCCATGATGCCAGGCCAGTAGGTACGTAGCCACATTTGCATCTTGTAAACCTGAGTTCACACCCAAAATTGTAAGAGAAAAGGCTGTAAGAGGTGGAATGGAATAAGACAAATGTTAGTGCTGTGGCAGCCGCAGAAATCTGCATTGACATGAACACAGCCAGGGTTTAGAAATCATGATACAGTATGGTGCCCCAATACCTGTTGGCACCACAGAGCCAGCCTTGAGATGTGTAGTTTTTAATGATCAACTGGCAGTATAGCCTAGAGGTTAAAGCAAATCCTAAAGATGGGTTATTTTTACTAACAGTTTGAAATGTAAGGGTGATAACTCACTAGTTTCAATGCACATACAAAGCAATTATTATAAATGTAGAAAGTGTAATAACACCTTAAAACACACTTAATGAAACAGCCAATTTCATTTTTAACCTACAGTCACTGGACTGCCAAGATCCTCGGTGACATAATTTCCTGTCAGGAGCCTAAAAGATATGGCTGCCCCAGCCCTTAATTACAGACTGATTTACATATGAATAACTCTGGACTGCAAAGACTCACAGATAAACACAATGGCTCACTCAAATTAGCTTATTATGGTCTTTCAGGCATTAAGAAACCCTGCTGATGACAGTTCCCATTTAATATATTTACTGATTGAGCTCAATCAATAAGATATTAATACTGGTGATAAGACCACTCTTACAGTTGTAAGAGTGGTCTCACTTATATTCTTAGAGTAGCAGAACCACTCACCTTCTGTTCAATGTTCTTATACCCTAAGAATATACATGAGACCACTCTTTCAACCTTTAAGAGTGCTCTTGTCACCTGACAGCAGAAAGAGTAGTGAGTTTTTTTGGTTGGTGTCAGTGGAACTGTACATTCCATTTTGCAATATATTTTGTTACATGCACTGCATTAGCAATGCATTTACAGTGAAACTCTATAGTCTCAGAAGCTAGTTTGAAACAAATTGTTTCTAGTATTTTCTTTTTTTAACCTGACAAAGTTAAATTATGTTATTGTCTGTTAATTTCTAATGATTTTTTGTACTGAACTTTAGTACCTGTGCAGCATGCCAGTTTGACTAGAATAAAGCCCTGTTTATCCACGTGATAGGTATGGCATTAGTGACAATAATGCAAGCTTTCTTATACTGCTCTGCTAATTTGCCTCACCACTTTTAAGGTGAGACCACTACATAGGTGCAAGGCTAGTTGGATTTTATACCTGGTTTTGCACACCTGTATTGATCACTATTGTACTGCACTGTTTGTAATATATTTTCTACCTTGCTTACTGAATTTGGTGTTGACAGTTTGTACCCCTGTGCTGCTTTTACACCCAATTTTGCACACCTGTATTGATTACTACTGGCTTGCCCTGTATGTAATATATTTGTTACTGGGCTCACTGAATTTGGTGTCTACGGTTGCCAATTTGCATCCCTTTGCTGTTTTTATGCCTACTTTCGCATACCTGTATAGATCACTATTTTGTTGCATGTTATGCATTGCTACTTGCTTATTGTCTGAATTCACTTTTGTCATTTTGTACAGCTACTACTGTTTTTGCTTCCACAAGTCCCTCCCCCCCCCCGGAGATCTCTAGAAACTAGCTATTTCTTAGTACGTTAGGCCTTACAAGTAAAACATTTAAATAAGTAACTAGATAGATGGATGAACCCACAGGAAACAAAAATCCTGTTTTCATGCATGTGGCTTCAGTAATAAATTATGGGGTAAAGAAATCCAGAACTGATGTGAATATTAGCCGAATTGTGTCCAAATATTAAAGTGATTTGCCAATTTTCTGAAATTATAGTTTACTTATTTGTTTTGGTAGCAAATGTTGGTGAAAGTCTCCAGTTGTAAGATTTATAATTTTCTGTGCATGGATATTATTAACTGCAGGCACTATGGGACACTTTTCAAAAGGGCACTTATACGGGATTTAGGACACTGTCCTACATACAGGACCACTGGAGATCTTAGGGCCTAGCTCCAGGCAACATGGGCAGAAACTGCGCACCTCAAAATGCATATTCAGGAGGAAATATATTACAAGAATCACCCACCATTTCCCCAACATTCAACTGAAGCACCTCACCTGCAGAGGGTAGTTGGTCCAGGAGGTTGGCAGGTGGTTAGGAGGGGCAAATCAGGTGTCCCATCACTCAGTGCTCACTAACATATCGCCTCCACAAACCATATAAAAACTGCAAACAGGTATCTGCCACTATCTCCAAAATCAAACAAAGGGGCAGAGGACACTGCAGAGCAGGACACTGTAGCACAGGAGCTAGAACTACAGAACTCACCCAAAACAGGGACCAAAACAAAAAAGGCAAAAAAGAAACCCAAAACATTTCTGATCATAGGATACTCAATGATTTGGTAAGTTGATACCTACCTCTGGCCAGAGGTAATGGTCAGATGTCACCCAGGTACATCAGCATGGAGAGACACTGACAGCATTGCTAACATCATGTAGGAAGCAGGAGAAGACATTGACATCCTGGTACACATAGGGACTAACAATTTCGCCAGTGGGTCAGTTGTGGAGACCAAGGAACACCTGACCAGGCTGGGAGACAAACTGTCATCCATTTCATCTGGTATCTCCTTCTCTGAGATCCTGCTAGTCTGGGAGAGGGGGCCAGATGGACGGAAGGTCAGAGAAGGGGAGACAGGGGAGCTAAACATGTTGCTCAAGGGCTGGTGCCAGGAAAAAGGACACAAATTTGTAAGTAACTAGCAACAGTTTTGGGAGCAAAAGGTCTTTAAATTTGATGGACTGCATCTGACTAAGGAGGGAGCATTGGGGCAGAAGTTTGATGTCTTTGCAGAATATTTAAACTAGCAAATGGGGAAAGGGGTGCAGCACCCGATACATCGAAAGGGAAGAATACCCTTCCCCCCGCAGCTAGGCTCAAGCAGGAGTTCAGCACGTTTGTAGTTCATTTGCATCACCAGGTAAGGAAAAAGGTCTGCTCCCTATACAATGCGCAGAGGAAATGCTGGAACTAGCCCAACAACTAACGCACCAAAATCTGGCCAATGGAAAATCATGTACACAAATGCCCACAGTCTGGGAAACAAGATCCCAGACCTGCAGGCAACAATGACAGAGGCTAAACTGGACACAGTAGCCATTAGTGAGACATGATTCACCAGTAACCACACTTGAGGGACTTCAGTATCCAGCTATGTACTGTTCAGAAGAGACCGTGGTGCAAAAAAGAGGGGGGGGGGAGTGTCCCCTCATGTCAATGAAAATATCAAAGCTACAGAAATTCAGAATACACATAAGAAGCCAGAAGAACTGTGGGTCACCCTGGAAACAGGAAACAGGACAGCCATATGAACTGGGGATGTCTACAGGCCTCCAGACCAGGGGGAGGACATAGACACATTACTGTTAGAAGATATACAAAACATGACAGCTAAAGGGAAGGTTCTGATAATGGGAGACTTCAACATGCCACATACAGATTGGTCAATACCAGCAAGAACACCCACCAGAACTAGACACATAGTGGATTCCCGGCAGGAGGAGGGCCTCAAACAACTGGTACAACAACCCACAAGAGTTAGGGCTATCCTAGATCTAGTACTGACTAACGGGGAAAGGATCACAGATCTCCAGGTAGAAGGTCACCTGAGGACCAGTGACTATCACATGGTATGATTTAATTTGGCCATTAGAACTAAATCATCCCATTCCAAGGCAAAAATATGGAACTTCAAAGGAGCTGACTTTGATAAGATGGTCAACAGAGATAAGATAGCCCTGGCAAGAAGAAATACAGGTAAGGGGGGTACAGGCAAAGTGGGCAAGCATTAAGGGTGCAATACTTGAAGCAACATCCCATTGTGTCAGGGAGAAAAACAAGAGCAAAAGAAGGAGCAAACCACTTTGGTTCTCAAAAAACAGTAGCAGAAAAGATCCGAGCCAAAAGGCTGGCCTTCAGGAAATATAAGGGAATGCAGCGGGACGAAGATAGGGAGGCATACCAAACTTTCCTAAGGGAAGCAGGGAAGGCAGTAAGGCAGGCAAAGGCTCAAACTGAGGAAACACTAGTATGAACAGTAAAAGAAGGGGACAAGATTTTCTATAGATACATCAGTGAAAGGAGAAAGTCCAGAGTGGGTATTGGTAAGATCAAAGGGGATAAGGGGGAGTGTGTGGAGGAGGACCAAGGAAAAGCATCTATCCTAAATAGATACTTCTGCTCAGCATTTACTGAGGAGAAGGTAGGGCAGGGCCCACAGCTCAGCACCATGGACACAGGTGGGAGGGAGGTGTGCACAAGTCCCTTCACAAAAGAAAGGGTCCTACAAGAACTCGCTAAGCTCAGGGTGGACAAGGCAATAGGACCTGATGGCATACATCCCAGGGTACTAAAGGAACTAAGGATGGAATTAGCAGAGCCATTATCAGAATTGTTTAGTGAGTCTCTGAGCACAGGAGAGATCCCAGAAGACTGGAGAAGGGCTCATGTGATCCCACTCCACAAGAGTGGTAGCAGGGAGGAGGCAGGGCACTACAGACCAGTCAGTCTTGCCTCAGTAGTGGGCAAGATTATGGCGGCACTCCTTAAGGAAAGGATAGTACAACACCTGGAATCCATAGGAGCACAGGATCCAAGACAGCATAGGTTTACAACAGGAAGGTCCTGTCAAACTAATCTCATCGATTTCTTTGACTGGGTAACCAGAGTGGTGGACCAAGGGGGTGTAGTTTATGTTGCCTACCTTGACTTCAGCAAAGCTTTCAATACTGTTCCATATAGAAGATTGATTAATAAGCTGGGTAGGCTTGGGGAGGATCAGAAGTTGGTCAACTGGGTGGCAAACTGGTTGGTGGGCAGAAAACAGAGAGTGGTGGTAAATGGTAAACAGTCAGAAGAGATCTAAATTACAAGTGGGGTACCTCAGGGATCAGTCCTAGGGCCAGTCCTCTTCAATGCCTTCATCAGTGACATTGCAGATGGACTGGAGGATAAGGTTTGTCTGTTTGCAGATGAGACCAAGATCTGTAAAAGAGTAGATGATCCAGATGGGGTGGGCAGAATGAGAAGACATCTGGATAAACTGGCAAAATGGTTGGAAGAGTGGCAACTGGGGTTTAATGAAAAGAAGTGCAAGATCATGCACATGGGGAAGAGAAACCCTGAAGCCACCTATAAGTTGGGAGGGGAGTTGCTGACAATCACAAGAGAAGAAAGAGGCTTGGGCATCATCATCACAGATGACCTGAAATCATCCAAGCAGACCACTAAAGCAGTAGGTAAGGCTAGAGGGATGTTGGGGTGTATTACTAGGGGTATTACAAGTCGTAAGAAGGAGGTAATAATCCCTCTTTACAAAACACTGGTTAGGCCCCATCTGGAGCACTGCATGCAGTACTGGAGGCTGCACCTGCACAAGGACGTTAACAAAATGGATGCAGTCCAGAGAAGGGCAACCAAAATGGTGCAGGGACTGCATCAGAAAACATATGAGGACAGATTAACCGAGCTCAATATGTATACCCCAGAGCAAAGGAGGGAGAGAAGTGATAAGATCGAAACATTCAAACATTTTAAGGGCATTAACAAGAGAAATAATCTAACATGTTTCAATATAAGAAAAATAGCAGGATAAGAGAACACAGCATGAGATTAGAGGAGGCCGATTAAGGGGTAATGTGAGGAAGTTCCTTTTCACAGAAAGGGTGGTGGATGCTTGGAATGGCCTACCTCAGGAAGTGGTGGATATGAATACAGTGCAGGGCTTGAAAATGGCATGGGATAGGCATAAGGGAGCAATACATATGAGTATGTATAGATAGGCCATTGATAGAGTAGAGGCCTATGGCAATTCATAAGGTAGAAAAAATGGGCAGACTGGATAGGCCTTGTGGTCCTTATCTGCCATCAACTTCTATGTTTCTATGTGCAATGATTCTTGAAGTGGAAGGGATTGTATTTTTGGCCCCACTGAGGTAGCCGTCTGATCCCTTCCACTTCTTGGTGGATAAATCAACCCCCCTTCCCACTCAGGCACATAATGGCATATACTAATGGCCATCTGGATATTAATCAAGGACACTGGTTGACTAACAAGACCCTTGTTAGTCGACTGGTGCCCTTGATTACTCTTTAAATTTTTAGTAGATTGGTGCCCTTGATTAATTTGCAAATGGCCATCATTATATAGAAAATAATTGTTAAAAGTGACCCCCATAGACTTTAATGGAGTGCACCCCTGTACCTTCACTGGGCACACGTCACAGCTCTGCATCCTAAACACTAGGTCAAAAAGCCTCCCTGCAGCCTCCAAGCTTCAGCTCCCATTTCTTCAATCCACCCAGCTATTAAGTGGGTAAAACAGGACCCCACTGAAAATTATATGTCTCATTTCAGCTGGGCAATCCTGAATCCTGAATAGATGAATCTGAAAAAAAAAATTTTTTTTTTATTCAAAAATTTTCTTCATAAACAAAAAGAACAGGACATCAGTAACAATGTCATAATGCCAAACAGTGCAGAAAGGGCATCCAAAACATGAGTATACAGAACAAACCACAGTCAAAAAAAAATCAGCTACCATGAGGAACTTTTCCTTAAAAGATGCTAGGGTGCTCGTTTCCCCCACCATCACCAACCACCTCAAGGACCACATCACCTCCTAACATATTCGTCAGAAGCCTAAATGAATCCCCATTCTGCATACCATGAATTTGAAAAAATAAATAATAGCTTGCTTCACTTTCACCATTTTCGTGCCTGTAGACTTACATGTAACAGGTTTACAATTTACACCATTCATGTTTCCTGCGCATGGCCACACAGAAAGAAAAGGGCTACCAGCTGAAGCACCTTTGCAAAACTGTCTGCTGGAGATCAAGCACTGGTGTGCAGCAATCAGTGTCATCACATGGGTGCATTGCTCATTCTTACCAAATCCGATCCTTGGGCCGTTAATTGGCAGTATTCCAGTTACTGTTTATGAGCCCAATTCTTAGTTCAACTAGCATGCACAAAGCAGTCACAATCACAATGACAATTTTTATTGACCCATGCATTATGACCCCATTATGCTGTGCACAGCAGGGGGTCACAACTTCTTCCCATGAGCCTCAAAGTTCACTGTGTGCAACCAGGAAAAGGGGCAGGCCACTGTGCAAATGTGATGCTCTGTTAGTGATTGAAAAATAAGCCCAATGTAAGGTACAAAGCAGGTGATGTGTTTTCTCTTTTCAAAGTTTAGTTTAGTTTATTGTTCTAGGAATTACTACCTTTGAGCCAGAGGCTCTTTTACAAAGGTTCCACGTCAATTAGGTACAGTACAAAAGGTTACATAGATAACACAACAATTTGTGTTGTGTCAAGAGCAAGAAAACATATACAAATACATATCAAATAATTTGTGCAAAAGGACATGAGATATCAATAATCACATTTTTATTACAAGAAAGAGGTCATGCCAGATTAGGAGAAACAAATAGGGAAAAAGTCCAGAACAGAGAGGGTAAGTGAAAGGTGTGGGGAGCAGACAATAGCAGGAGAAAAGGTTTCCCAAACATGTCTTTGTCAAATAACGGAACAGGGTGGGTAGTGAGAAAATAGGAGGTTTAATCAGGGCAGTCACAGGAGCTGGAGGTGGCAAGGTGAGAGAAAAGCCTTGATTTGAAAATACCTAGAGGGTGGAGGCAGTAATATGAGTGCTGAGGGCATTTAGCCAGCTGGGGCACGATAGGCAAATGATCTTTGTCCCTGAGAAGTCCGCATCGGGGACTTGGAGAGGCTGGTGTTCTGATCTTCTGGTAAAACGGTGCTAAGCGCTGGGCATAACAGGTCTTGGATACAGGGTGAGTGAGGCCCAGAGTGGATTTTTTCGCCATCAGGCAGGTAAGGTACTTTATCCGGTTTGAGAGTTGCAACCAACCTGAGTCAGCATAGAGTTTACATGTGTGGGTACGACGTGCACCAGTTAGCAGCCGACAGGCCTTATTTAGGATGTTGTAATGCCACTAAGTGCTGTAGTAGTGGCAGATCCGTATATAACTAAGCCATAGTCAACGACTGAGATGATAGAGGATTGGATGGCAATCCTCAGTGCAGAATGGGTAAGAAGCTGTCGGTTCCGATACAGAATCCCAATTCGCTGATTAATAGTTTTTGCTGTATTGTCAATGTGAGTTGTAAAGGTTAGACCTTGATCAAAGTTGATTCCAAGATATTTGAAAATTGGCACTTGTTCAAGGGTATTTCCCAGGTATGTATTAATGGTGAGTGGGACTTGCCGCTTCTTGTTTTGCGGGTTAGAGAAGAGCATGGATTTAGTTTTTTTGTGGTTAAGAACCAGCTTATGTTCAAGGAACCACATCTCAACTTTGGAAAAAGCATGCTGAAGGTTGAGGCGTAAGAGGTTCGGATCTTTATGAGTGGCAAGAATCACGGCATCGTCAGCATAGAGGATTATTTGTTCAGGGCAGGATTTGGGGAGGGAGTTTAGGAAAAGGCTGAAAAGGAGGGGGCCCAGAATGGATCCCTGGGGAACTCCTGAGCGAACCGGTTTTGAGTCTGAGAGAACTCCAGCTACTTTTACAGATTGAGAGCGCTGAGCAAGGTAATTTTTTACCCAGTCACCAGGACCCCGCGAGAGCCCTAGGGATAGTAGAGTACATCAGTATATAGAAATTTAGAACTACGCAGTGCTCAGTCAGTGCTTTATAATACTATGAAACTTGGCAGCTGACATACTTCTCAAGTATCCTACATTACGAGGCATACCTCTTATTTTACCCTTCAGAATCCCTATGCCTCATATCAAGTAGGTACTGTCAAGCATTGAGAAGGATGAAAATCCGAGGCACCATCAATCCCTGGTTATTCGCTGACCTCATTCATCAGGTGAATCACAGAGATCACCTCTGAGGTCGTGCAAAGGCTACTGGCAAGCATGCAGATGTACAAGAATATAAAACTGCCAGGAATAAGTGCAACTGGGCTATTTGCATAGAAAAAAGCAAGTACCATAGAAAACAGCTTGCTTGCCCGGCCCGGTGGTGCTGAGGGTTGAGGCGCTGGACGCCACACCGGTGACCCGGGTTCAGGAACGAGCCTGGTTCGCCAGGGGTCAGCAGGGGAGGGGAAGGATTGAGCATCTGGAGGATGGCTCTCCTTCCTCGGAGGGATCCAGAGACTATGCCCGGCACAGCGGCGACCTCTGGTGGAGACTGGAGGTACTGCAACGTTTCAGGGCCAGAGTAGAGGGTTGTGAAGACACGGCAAGACATTCCCTGGTGTCATTGCACATTGGGACTCTGCTAGGGAAGGGCGTAAACAACAAGGAAAAATCCTCCACTCCCGGAAATAGGCAAAGGCACCACCCTACAGCCACACTCCACCGGCCGAACTCATCCTGCCCCTGGGCTGAGCCCAGCCCAGCCCAAATTTACAGATAGAGTGCCCTGGGAGGATAGGGCAGTCCCACCTTGGGAGGGCTCAGAACCGAGGGAATAGCCGGGCTGGTGCCAGGTCACTGGTGAGTTTCAGGCCAGGAGGTAGAGCTGGAGGTGAGTGGATGCCCGAAAGAGAGTTCTCCGCGGCTCAAGTGGAGCCAGAAAAAGAGTTAAAAAAAAAAAGAAAACAGCTTGCTAACACTTGGGGTGACAGTAAGCAGTTTTGGAACACTATAAAAGATGTAACAGGTAAAGATGCCAAGGTTGCACCCACCATGCTAAATATTAATGGAGCCCCCACCTTTGACTCATTGACCACAGCCAATGCTTTTAATAATGCATTCACTGACCTGGGCAGTGTCCTCCCACCAGACTTCTTCAAGGACATCATTGAAGACACTGAACTGCAGGCAGATGATTCACTTCCTGCACCATCTCCTTTCTACTTCAAAGAGGTCCCACTGTATATGGTCACCTAGTAAAAGTACTCAGGAAGTCAAGGCATAGCGGTGATTCCTTAGACCTCAAATTAGTTGCCCTTACCATTGAAGAAATATTGGTGCCTATTGCAAAGATTCTAAACCTCTGACTGAGACTGGCACAATTGCCCCAAATCTGAAAGTCAGCCCTTGTTACCCCTGTTCACAAAAGTGGAGGCTGCACTATACACACAAACTATAGACCTATCTCAATACTTCCACTTCTGTCTGGGGCACTTGAGTGCATAGTTGTGGATCAGCTGGTGGAGTATATGGAAAAATACTCGATCCAGTGCCCCCAGCAGCATGGATTCAAAAAGCGACATAGCACTACCACAGCACAACTAGAAATCACTGGTTTCATTCATCAATCTCTGGATCAAGGTAGATTGGTGGGTGCAGCCTTCATAGACCTCACAAAGGCCTTTGATACAGTGAACCATGCTCTACTTCTCAAACAACTGTCCTCAATTGGCCTCTTGGCAGATACTGTGTCCTGGTTCAATAGCTATCTTGTAGACACAACGGGTGATGATAGCTAATGTCACCTCTGACCATCAACATGTCTGCTCTGGAGAACCACAGGGCTCTATACTGGGTCCACTTCTCTTTAACATCTTTTTTAACAATCTCCCTTGCTCCTGTCACCAGCAGATCCTCTTCTATGTGAATGAAACGGTCATATACACTTGCAACATTGACCCTAAACCACTGGAACACCAACTTCAACTCAGCTTTACGGAAGTGGAGGAATGGTTCAGGAAACACAAGCTGATTTTGAACTACAAAAAAATGAAAGTCATGTTGTTCAGCAGTGTTCACAGCAAACACAGATCCAGTGCCCTAACCATCAGGAACTCCTCTGGCATTCCGCTTGAACAAATTCAACATTTCAGGTATTTAGGGGTAACCGTGGATAGCTCACTATCATATGCCGAGCATGCTGAGAATGTTGCCAGGTCTGCCAGTATCAAGATAGGGCTACTCCATAGGCTTAAACACAATCTAATGCCTGAACCCCTTATACTAGCTGTCTATAGTTCCATAGTATCCATTGTTAACTATGGTCTGGTTATCTATGGCTCAGCTTCCACCACAACCATCTGTAGAATATCAATGGCATTCAATAAAGCATGCCAACTTCTTACTGGAGCAGCACGCCTTACCTACACATGTGAACTGTATTCGCAAACAGGTTGGCTTCAGCTAAATGGGAGGATTCACTATCAAACCTGCTTGCTAACTAAATAGACACTTCTTGGGCTCCTGCCTTCTGGTGTTATAAACTTACTCAACCCCTCTTGCAGCTCTCAGCAGACACGTAGCTCAGTCAGCCAACTCTTCTCTATCCCAAAGTGCCAGACTACACAAGGGCAACAAACGTTTGCATATAGAGCACCACTGTGGTTTAATGTGCTGCCCAGTGATATCTCTTCCTTACTAAAATTGGGACCATTTAAAAGCACTCTTCGTCAACATCTTACAGCTAACAGTTCCTGTGACTGTTTCACCTAATATGGCACTACCTAGCAGTATTGACACATCCTTGTGTACTTACTTCTTCCCCTCTTTCTGCGAATGACCACTTTTACCCAAACTGCTTTGCCCTATTTTCTGCCTCCTTCCCCGATCCTTCTTTGACCTCACCCCTCTCACCCTCCACCCTCTTTCCACTGTTTATCTTCACTTCCCTGAACTTTTGCCCACCCAAATCTACCTATACCTATTTGGCAAAGTACCTTGGGCTGCCTCCTTTTATTAGGTTATGTTTGATTTACTACCAATTCATAGTTTTAATTTTAGTTGCAATGTTAATGTCATATTGTCATTTTAAATACTTTCTTGTCAAAATTATATGTAACATCATCCGTCGTATGACTGTCGCCTTTCCCACTGATGTGGAACCTTTGTAAAAGAGCTGTCATGTGCTCAAAGGCATTGTAATCCAAGAATGAATAAGTAAATAAATAAAATAAGCATTGTATACTGAGATTTTAAAGCAGAAATTCAAATTAATTCATAATGCTCAATCAAAAACAAACTTTATGAACATAAAATCCCATTTGACCAGAGTATTCTAAGCTTCTGTTACTATGATATGACAGGTACCATAGAAACATAGAAATTGTCAGCAGATAAGGACTGCTAGGCCCATCCAGTCTGCCCGTAGGTCCTATGCATTGTATGTGGCCACTGACCCTGTGTGATCAATGGCTTTTCATCACTCCCTTCCCTTTCAGGCTTCCCTTGTGCCTGTCTCAGGCATGCTTAAACCCCTCCACTGTGCTTGCCCTCACTACCTCCTGTGGCAGACTATTCCAAGCGCTGACTACCTTTTCTGTGTAGAAAAACTTCCTCACATTACCTCTTAATCTTCCCCCTTCCAATTTCATATCATGCACCCTTGTTCTAGTACTTTTTTTTACATTGGAAAAAGTCCCCCACCTGCTCCTTGTTTATACTCTTGAAGTACTTGAAAGTTTCAATCACATCCCCCCTGCTGTCTCCTCTCCTAAAGTGAGTACATACCGAGATCCCTTAGTCTCCTCATATGTTTTGTGATGTAAGCTCCGCACCATCTTTGTTGCTGTTCTCTGGATAGTCTCCACCTTATCTATGTCCTTGCGCAGGCGTGGTCTCCAGAACTGCATGCAGTACTCCAGGTGAGGCCTTACCAATGTTTTATACACTGGCATCACCACGTCATACCTCCTGCTAGTGATACCCCTGCCTATGCACCCCAGCATGCCACTGGAGCTCCCTGCCGCCTTTGTGCACTGCTTTGATACCTTAAGGTCATCAGAGATGATAACCCCCAGGTCCTTTTCCTCTTTGGTGACAGTCAGCCCCCCCCCAACCTGTAGCTCTCCCCAAGGTTCCCTCTACCCAGGTGCATTATTTTGCAAGTCTTCGTATTGAACCTCAGTTGCCACATCTTAAACCATCTTTCAAGCTTCTATAGGTCCCTCTTCATTTTCTGCACCCCTTCTGGAGTATCCACCCTGTTGCAGATCTTGGTGTCATCTGCAAACAGGCAGACCTTTCCTTCTAGCCCCTCTGCAATGTCACTAATGAAGACATTGAACAGGACTGGTCCTAGTACTGATCCCTGTGGTACCCTACTGGTCACCCCTCTCTCCCCAGATTGTACCCCATTTACCACCACCCTTTGTCTCCTGTCTGTTAACCAGTTCCTAACATAGTTCACCACCTTGTCTCCCATGCCCAGATTACCCATCTTGTTAATCAGCCTTCTATGTGGGACAGTGTCGAAGGCTTTGCTGAAATCTAGGTAGGTAACTTCTACTGCCCTTTCCTGATATATTTCCCTAGTCACCCAATCAAAAAAAGCTATTAGATTTGTTTGACATGACCTTCCTGCTGTGAATACATGTTGCCTCAGATCCTGAGCAGCACTGGATTCCATGCGTGCCACTATCCTTTCTTTTAGCAGTGTCTCCATGATCTTTCCCACCACTGAGGTAAAGCTAACTGGCCTGTAGTTCGCCCTCCTCCTCCCTAATTCCACTTTTGTGCAGTGGGACTACATGTGCCCTCCTCCAGTCCTCTGGAATGACACCTGTGTTGAGTGACTCTGTGAACAGGGCCACCAGAGGCGCTGCTAGTTCCCTTTGCAGCTCCTTTAATATCCTCGGGTGGATACCGTCTGGCCCAATGGCCTTATCCACCTTCAGCTTTGTGAGTTCTTCCAGAACTTTCTCCACTGTGAATGAACTGGTGTTCACCTCCCCCCCCCCCATTGCCTCTGCAACTCAACTGTGGTCCTTGACCTTCCCCCTCTTTAGTGAATACTGAGCATAAATATTTGTTCAGTATTTCTGCCTTGTCTAGATTCCCTCCTCCTTACACTCTCCCTTCTTCCCTTTGAGCTTCACAATCCCCACCCCGTTTTTTCTTCTTTCCCTGATGTACCTATAAAATGCCTTATCCCCTTTGTTTACAGTCTGTGCTAAGCCCTCTTCTGTCTGCACCTTCACCCTCCTAACAGCCTTCCCTGCTTCCCTTAGACATTCAAGGTACATCTCCCTGTCCTCCTCCCTTTGGCTCCCCTTATATTTCCTGAAACTCAGCCTTTTAGCCCCGACTTTGTCCCCCACCTCTTTGGAGAACCATAATGGTTTCCTTCTTCTTTTCACTTTGGCCACTATCCTAACGCATTGGTTTGTTATATCCACTATGGCTCCTTTTAGTTTCTCCCATTGTTCTTCCACCCCCTCTATTACCTCTTCCTTCCCCAGGACTGCTTGTATACATCTACCCATTTCAGTGAAATCTGCCCTTCTGAAATCTAATACTCTTGCCTTTGTGTGGCTTAATTAAGTCCATGTCTCACTGCTGAACCACACCATGTGGTGGTCACTGGACCCCAGCGCTCTTCCACCTGTATTTCTTTGACTCTGTTCCCATTGGTCCATACCAGGTCCAGAATTGACTTGTTCCTGGTTGGCTCATGCATCAGCTGCCTGAGTCCAACCCCCTGCAGGGATTCTAGGATGGCTGTGCTTCTGGCGGAAACAGCCATCTGGGTAGCCCAATCCACGTCTGGCATATTGAAATCCTCCAGTAGCAGGATTTCGCCTTTAGCTGCCATGTCACGTATGTTCTCCACTAGTTCTCTGTCTACTTCCTCCCTCTGTGCCAGAGGTCTGTAGAGCACCCCTGTGCGTATTGCTGTTCCATTCTCTGGCTCCAGGGTGACCCACATTACCTCAGCCTCCCCCTGTCTTCCCTGAAGTACTGTAGCCTTAATACCATCTCTGATGTACAGGGCCACTCCCCCACCCTTTTTACCCTTCCCTTCCCTCCTGAACAATGTATAGCCTGGTATATTGACTTCTCAGTCATGATTAGCAGAGTACCATATCTCTGTTATTACTGCTATCTCAAGGTCTGCATCTGCCTCCAGGTCTGGAACCTTATTTCCTATGCTACGGGCAATCGTTTGCATGACCATCCATGTTTTACAGTCTGTGCTCCCTCTGCTCCTGTTACCCTCTCTAGCGTCTTCCCCCACCCCAGTTTCCTTTCCTATGTGCTCTTGCCCACCTTGTATCACTCGTTATACATTCTTCACCTGCCTGTCACTTTCTACCTGCTTTAGCTGTTCCTGTCGTCAATTTATGTTCCTGCATATTCCCATTGGGGGGGGGTATTCCTAAGCCTCCTGACCCTCCTGGCTCTCGCTCCTTGGCCAGAGCTTACCCCTCCCCCCACTGCCGTGTCACATTAATTTGATGTTAAGAGGTGGTGAGATATGGCACCTGATTTTATTTTTTAGCTTTTTATTTAGGTGCTTCATTGGTGTTGATGGACCCTCCTTTCACCATTGGCCGTGCTTCTTACTTTTCCAAATGCACAAAAAGAATATCAAATACACTTACACCTGCACGTGTTATCCAGCGCATCTCAGCAGCCAGCAGCATCAGGACTAAGGAGACCAGGCAGCACAGCAGGAGTGGTGCATAAGAGGCTTTCTGGATATCTCTCTCCCAAAGCTGAAAGAGGAAGATGTTGGACTGCTGGATTTTTAATGCCGGTTTTATTCGTAAAATGAGTCAGAGATAATAAAAGACTAATTCCCTCAGCACTTCACCTTGCTCTGAGGCTTCATTGAGGGGGTAAGATAAAACATTGCTATGCTTAAATAATACCCACTTTAAAGTGGTGCAGTGTCAGTGGCTCAGTAGGTAGCACACTCGCCTCTGAGGCCGGGAGATCAGAGGGCTGTGGGTTCAGGTCCCACATCTGGGACTTGGGTTAATATCCCAGTATTGACACTGTAGTGCAGCATGAGAGGGGTGCTGCACTTCTGAGGTGCCGCCTTTCGGATTAGATGTTAAACCAAGGTCCCATCTGCCTGGATTGGTGGTAGTTCAGCTGGATGTTAAAGATCCCATGGCACTTATCGAAAAGAGTAGAGGAATTGTTTATTGCCAAAAACCAAAAACCATCAATACAAATACTCAATAGAAACAAAATGAAAGAAAAACTGGAAATAAAGCATCACTATACAAATATCAAATAAATCACAGTAAAATACAAGTAAGGAAAAGAAAATTAAGTACAACTATTCATATCAAATCCAATAAACATGCTTCCAGTATTCACGAAATAGTGAAATTGGAACATGACGGTATTCAAAATCTTTTTGTATCCGTAAAGCCGATTCAATTTGACTGGTCACCACCATTGGTAAAATACAGGTATGTTATATGGAGAAAGAACATCGTGCTTGCAAAAGATAAAACTTGATACAAGCAAAGATTATATGAAGAGCACTAGGATGAAAACGGGAAAAATACCCTGAATATTCTCCTAAAACCAAACATTCATATGTAATCTGACATGCTATTCCCCACCCCCATTTCACAGACAAAGCAGACCAAAACTGTACTGTATGTGGACAATTATGGAAAAAGTGAGTCTGGGTTTCTTCTATACCCACGCATTCAAAACGGATGCAGTTCCTTTCGCTAAGGCTTTATGTTTTAAATTCCCCTTAACCCCAAGCTTCCCATGGCAACTCAACCATGTAATATTCGACATCCGAGCAGGAATCCTCCAGTCTGTGAGCACTTTAAGAGCTAGGGGTACTTTCGTGGGGTTACACCTGAACAAAAAAACTCTGGGACATTATGTATTGATAAATACCTTTCCAAGTAAGCCTAAAAACCTCATGTTTAGCCACCCTCCACGCACGAAGCTTAGTTATCAATATTGGCAAAAAGGAGGGTACCTTATAATTAATTTTTACAATAAGTGCTAAAGTAGACCACCTTAATAAGAAATCCTGGAGAAAGTCCATAGTCCAGGCATCCCATGGATGACAGGTTACAGTTGACCGTTCTTGAAAAGTATTTTTAATAAAAAAAGAAAAATAAAAGGCTACCGGATTAATCATCCCAAGACCACCCGCCTTAATTGGAAGATAAGTAAAATCCCATTTGACTGGGTTCAATCTGCTACCCCACAACATTTGAAAACAAATACTATACAAATGAGTCTCCTGATTCCTAGGTAAAGGAAAAACTGAACTTAAATAAAGAAATAAAGGAAGTAAAAATGTTTTGATTATTAATACTCGTTTCTGTTTAGAAAATGACCAGTTTTTCCATAATTGTACTTTCTTTTCCCCTCTCTGAATACAGGATTTCCAATTGATGTCATTTAAATCTCCTGGTCCAAAGAAACAACCTAAAATCTTGATGGGCCCCGAAGAAACAGTTATCTGTCCAATCATAGAAGCAGAAACCCCTTCACCTAAAAAAAACCCAGCACTTTTCTCATAATTTACGGATGTTCCCAAGATCCAACCAAAACGTTCCACTACATGTAATGTGGTGAGTCCTTCAGCTACATCCTGGAGCATGAAACACATATCATCATCCGCATATACTGCCACACACTGTGTCGGAACCTCTAGAGATGGAGTTATGCCTCGGATGTGTGGATGATGAAGGATTTCCCGAACCAAAGGATCCAAAACAAAGGTATATAGTAAGGGACTGAGCGGACAACCCTGGAGCACTGCTCTACGGAAATCAATCCCTTCTCCAACTAAATGATTAACAATCAGAAAATTTTGGGCGTTGCTATATAAAAGTGCCACCCAAGTTCTTACTTTAATAGAAAACCCATACCATCGGAGAACATCAAATAAAAACCCGTGTGCCACCTTATCAAAGGTTTAGGCCTGGTCTAAAGAAAGTAAATACCCTGAAAGTTTCCCAAAGCACCAAAACTCACACACTTTCTGTAACAGAGCCAAATTCTGATGAATATGTCTCCCTGGAATAGAACATGTTTGTACCTGGTGTACTAAAAAAGAAGCAACCTGTTGGAGCTGATGACATAGGATGGCTGAAAAAATTGTATAATCTGTGTTTAATAAACAGATTGGTCTCCAATTTTCAAAGCGGTACTTAACCCCTTTTTTAAATAAAAAAAAGGTCAAAGCATCTGAAATACCAGTCGGTATCCATGAGGTGTCCAGAATCTCATTAAAAACCGAAGTCAGGATGATACTGATGTCATCCGTCATGAGCTTGTATAGTTCATTAATTAAACCATCTGGACCAGGTATATTGTTCAGAAGAGACCGAGGTGCAAAAAGGGGGGGAGGAGTGGCCCTGTATGTTAATGAAAATATCAAAGCTACAGAAATTCAGAATACACATAAGGAGCCAGAAGAACTGTGGGTCACCCTGGATACAGGAAATGGGACAGCCATAAGAACTGGGGTTGTCTACAGGCCCCCAGACCAGAGGGAGGACATAGACACATTACTGTTAGAAGATATACAAAACATGACAGCTAAAGGGGAGGTTCTGATAATGGGAGACTTCAACATGCCAGATACAGATTGGTCAATACCAGCAGGAACATCTGCCAGAACTAGACTCATAGTGGATTCCTGCAGGGGAGGGCCTCAAACAACTGGTACAGCAACCCACAAGAGACAGGGCTATCCTAGATCTAGTACTGACTAACAAAGAAGGGATCACAGATCTCCAGGTAGAAGGTCACCTGGGGGCCAGTGACCATCACATGATATGGTTCAGTTTGGCTACTACATCTAAATCATCCCAATCCAAGGCAAAAATATGGGACTTCAGAGGAGCTGACTTTGATAAGATGGCCAACAGAGTTAAGCTAGCCCTGGCAAAAAGAAACACAGGTGAGGGGGTACAGGCAAAGTGGGCAAGCATTAAGGATGCAATACTTGAAGCAACATCCCATTGTGTTAGACAGAAAAGGAAGTGCAAAAGAAGAAGGAAACCACTTTGTTCTCAAATACAGTAGCAGAAAAGGTCAGAGCCAAAAGGCTGGCCTTCAGGAAATATAAGGGAACACAGCGGGATGAAGATAGGGAGGCATACCAAACTGCCCTAAGGGAAGCAGGTAAGGTAGTAAGGCAGGCAAAGTCCCAAACTTGAGGCAACACTAGCACGAACAGTAAAAGAAGGTGACAAGACTTTCTATAGATACATTAGTGAAAGGAGAAAGTCCAGAGGGGGTATTGCTAAGCTTAACGGAGAAAAAGGAGCATGTGAGGAGGAGGACCCTGTAAAGGCATCTATCCTAAATAGATACTTTTGCTCAGTATTTACTGAAGAGAAGGTAGGGCAGGACCCACAGCTCAGCATTATGGACACAGGGGGGAGGGAGGTGAGCACTACTCCCTTCACAAAAGAAAGGGTCCTACAAGAGCTTGCTAAGCTCAGGGTGGATAAGGCAATGGGACCTGATGGCATACATCCCAGGGTACTTAAGGAGCTAAAGGAGGAACTAGCAGAGCCATTAGCAGAATTGTTTAGTGAGTCTCTGAGCACAGGAGAGGTCCCAGAAGACTGGAGAAGGGTTTCATGTGATCCCGCCCACAAGAGTGGTAGCAGGAAGGAGGCGGGAACTACAAACCGTCAGTCTTACCTCAGTAGTGGGCAAGATTATGAGGCACTCCTTAAGGAAAGGATAGTGCAACACCTGGAATCCATAGGGGCACAGGATCCAAGACAGCATGGGTTTACAAAGGAAGGTCCTGTCAAACTAATCTCATAGATTTCTTTGACTGGGTAACCAGAGTGGTGGACCAAGGGGAGCAGTTGATGTCGCCTACCTTGACTTCAGCAAAGCTTTGACACTGTTCCACATAGAAGATTGATAAATAAGCTGGGTAGGCTCGGGTGGGTCAGAAGTTGGTCAACTGGGTGGCAAACTGGTTGACGGGCAGAAAACAGAGAGTGGTGGTAAATGGTATACAGTCAGAAGAGATGCAAGTCACAAGTGGTACCTCAGGGATCAGTCCTGGGGCAGTCCTCTTCAACATCTTCATTAGTGACCTTGCAGATGGACTAGAGGGTAAAGCTTGTCTGTTTGCAGATGACACCAAGATCTGCAACAGAGTAGATGATCCAGATGGGGTGGGCAGAATGAGAAGAGATCTGGATAAACTAGCAGAATGGTCAGAAGAGTGGCAACTGGGATTTAATGCAAAGAAGTGCAAAATCATGCACATAGGGAAGAGAAACCTGAAGCCACCTATAAGCTGGGAGGGAGTTGCTAGCAGTCACAAAGGAAAGAGAGACTTGGACATCATCATCACTGATGACCTAAAATCATCCAAGCAGACCTCTAAAGCAGTAGGTAAGGCTAGGGGGTGTTAGTGTAGTAGGGGTATCACAAGTCGTAAGAGGGAGGTAATAATCCTCTGTACAAGACACTGGTTAGGCCCCATCTGGAGTACTGCATGCAGTATTGGAGGCCACACCTTCACAAGGACATTAACTAAATTGAGGCAGTCCAGAGAAGGGCAACCAAAATGGTGCAGGGACTGCATCAGAAGACATATGAGGACAGATTAATGGAGCTCAATATGTATACCCTTGAGCAAAGGAGGAGAGAGGTGATATGATCGAGGTATTCAAACACCTTATGGGCATAAACAAGGTGAAAGAGTCTAACATGTTTAAATATAAGAAAAATAGCAGGACAAGAGGACACAGCATGAGATTAGAGGTAGGCCGATTAAGGGGGAATGTGAGGAAATTCTTTTTCACAGAAAGGGTGGTGGATGCATAGAATGGCTTACCACAAGAAGTGGTGGCTATGAATACAGTGCAGGGCTTCAAACAGGCATTGGATAGGCATAAGGGAGCAATACAAATGACTATGAATAGATAGGCCACTGACAGAGCAAAGGCTGATGGCACATTTATAAGGTAGAAAAAGAAATGGGCAGACTGGATGGGCCTTGCGGTCCTTATCTGCCGTCAACATCTATGTTTATATGTTTCTATATCCCTGATTTTAAGTGCGCTATTTCTGATTGAACCTCAGCCAGGGTAATTGGAGCATCTAAAATAAGACAGTCAGAGGGAGTAATGGTAGGTGGATGAAAAGTAAACAAATCCTCCCATTTAATGGTGGACTGAAAAACTTTACCATGTTGGGATCGCAAAAAGCCCCCTGCTATGTGTAGCATGTCGGTGTCTGCAGAGCGTAGAACCCCCTGAAAATCATAAAGACCCTCCATAAGTTTACTGTCTAGAGCTTGATTGCATGCTGAAAAAGGGTCCGAACTTGGTGAAGACTTAAGCCCATAGGATAAGTCTTCATTAATTTTGCAAGCCTTTCCATAATGGTAGTTCCTCATGCTTTGTCTAAGAATGGCCATTCGTTCCTTGATATGATCATCAGAAACTGAAGATAGTAACAGTAATTTATAGAACTGTGCTCTGAGTTTTAAGTAGTCAAGATAATCTGCGGACTGGGTATCACAATGATGAGCCTTTGAGGCCAGCCGAAATTTCATTTTAGTGTCCATCTACCAGTCACCCCAGGAATCATACATCCCAGCTACTGAACGCCGTCTGTCAAAAACCTGAAAGAAACAAAACTGAAAACGCTCAGTAGCAAGAACTGTCGGGTTCAGTTTCCACCTAGCCGGCAAGACCGGAAAAGCCGGTGGAATCTTAGTTAAAGAAAATTTTGCTTGTAACAAAAAATGATCCGAAAATTCACACGGGGTCAAAAAAAAAGTATAAGGTAACAAATATCTGGAAGAAAAAATAAAATCAATCCATGTTGCAAGACTACCACATTTATAAGTGAATCCTGAATTCGAATGTAGTGTTCTATAAACATCTGTCAAGGATGCCGTCGAAAATAATTTGGACAAAGCATGAGAATCACAATAGATTTTATGCTGCGTTTGATCTTAGAATTTAATATCCAACCCACAATTGAAATCCCCCCCTAGAATGACATGCCTAGGGATAGCCAAATATTGTTGTATTTCTGAAAACAAGGCAACCCTGGCTGATTTAACCTGGGGTGCATAAACATTAATGACCCGGAGAAAAAACCCTCGTCAAACACAGTCTAGGAGTAAGGTCCGCCCTGGGGCTATGTCTACCAAGCCAGTGACTTGAACAAAAGGATGACAAAATAATATCCCCACCCCATCTGCAGTGTCTGGGCCAAAGGACCAAAAAGAGGGTCCTGAACGCCACAATTTCTTGGTGTAATTAACATCAGGAAGGGTAGAAAGATGCGTCTCCTGCAGAAAAATAATATCTGCAAGTAAGGTTTTACATAAGTGCAAAAGCCCTAGACGTTTTTTTGAATTCTTGAGGCTACAAGAATTCAAGGAAGCTATTGACAAAAAAGCCAGTGCACATAACTAAGTTTTGTCCTTTTTACATTTCCGTCCCGACTTCTTCTTGGATGTCAATAATTCGGGTCCTCCCTCCTCATCACACTCCATCCCAGACAAGACCCCCGAGGCCACTGATAAATCAGATTCAGAGTCTCCTTCCACATCCTGCAGAACCTGAAAAGCATTATGCGTAGTAGTAAGGGGAGGTAAAACAAGTTTTTTGGCATGGGATCGTGTCACACATTTAGGGTGAGGTGCCTGGAACTCTGGGGCAGATGGAGGGGCAGTAACGGGCTCAATAGGAGCAATGCGCTCCTGACCTGCCTGTGGGTGGACAACTGCAGAAAGTATACCAGAAGAGTCAGATGCGTCTCCCGCAGGAGGAGGAGGTGAACCCGTAGGGTCTGGACCAGGAGGATTAGGGTCAGTGAAGGCTGCTTCCTCTGTAGTCGGCCTAAAGCGGCCTTGGGCATCTGAAATCAAAGTTTCCTTATCTAACCCACCTGAATTGTTCTGGCCAGCATATGGACATTGATGATATGCATGACCCTGGGCATCACACAGATTATAGCGGAAAACATTGCGACAGGTATTACTGTTGTGATCAAGTTCCCCACATAAGGCACATTTGATTTTATCACAAGCACTGCTAAGGTGACGTGACGTGGGCTCCCACATTTATAACATGCCTTGGGTTGACCAGGGTAAAAGCAGACACCTCGATCCCTTCCCAAGAAAAAGCTATTCAGAATATGTTGAACCAAATCTCCCACACTATGCAATTTTATTTTAAACTTCCAACTACCTGTCCAAATGCCCTCCCCATCAATAACAGGTTGAGGAGTACCCAAGACAGTACATTTACTTTCAAGCCAATACAAAATATCCCCCACATTCACCCCATTCATTCCTAAATATAACATGTACAATTTTAAACAGAGGTTTCGTAATAGGAATGGCCCAAAACGGAGTCCACAAATGGGTCGTTTTAAGGGAATCATATTTTTGCCAAAATTTATGATGACCCACAAAGGATTTGAAACTGACATCAAAAGTTTCTTCCCCCCAAATGTTAATAAGGGCATAAATGTCTGATGCTTGAAAATTCATTGATCCTTTGAGTAACCTGCAGGCCACAAAGAAACGGTCAGGTTGTTCTGGAAGCCCCCCCCCTGTACCTAAGGCAGACAGCGTTCCGTCTGGGGGCTTGTTCCAAACGATTGTTACGAAATAGGTCTGAAAAGCGAGGACCTTTATTAAATTGCTCCCTCCGAGGGGAGGAAGGAGGGGGAGGGACACCCGATGACCCAGAAGTAGCCCCAGAGTCTGTCCCAACATGAAAAAAGTCTCACCAACTGAAGCAATGCCTTCCTCCACCTGCAAATCCTCTGGTTGCACTGGCCCTGGAGACTCCTGAGCGGCTGCACCCTCCGGGGAAAAAGTAAGCCATTCGGCATCCAGGATCCATTTACCATCTTTCTTCATCCAGCCTGCATCAAGCAGGGTGGTCTCCTTGCTCCAGTCCCTGGCTGGAAAGCCCTCTGTCGCCGCCTGCAACTTCTGCATGGCCCCACACTCCTCCTGCAGTGGAAAAGGCATCCTAGCCGCACCAGAGACTAGCGAACCTTCTTCCCCCACAATCGGGGGTTCTGTGCACTACTCGCTGACCTGCGTATCATCCTGGCCACCTACTTCCTCGTTCTGCGCTGCAACAGCATCCGTAGGCTCCAATTCGTGTTGTTCTGTGTCTCCCGTCTCTCCCATAGCGCGGTACACTCTTCGGTCTTCTCTCAAGGGCTCCCATGGTTTGCACACAGCAGTGCTCTCCAGCACACCATCCTCTGCCTCCATGTCAGTAACAACAGCTCCCCTGCCTTCCACAGGTAAGACATCCAGCTCCATGCCTAGTTGAGCTCCAAATGCAAAGTGCCTTGACAGTCAGCAGATCCCCCTACTGCCAGCATGCAGTAGAGGAATTTCCCTGGTGTCCTGACCAAATTTCCCTCATTCACTAAAAATACCACCAACAGCTTAATCTGGTTCAAGGTCAGTTGGCATTCATCTATATCCCCTTCCCCCGGGTCATGCCTGAAAATAGGCAGGATTTGTCTAGTGCACTTACCTGGTCAACAAAAACTAAATAAATAAAGTGACAGTACACCCATTTTCAATGCAGACATGTCACTGTATAACTCTTACACACTACGTCCTAATCATAAAGTGACAAGAAGCTGTAATTTGTTTCATAATATGGCCTTAAACATGACAGGAAACTATTTTTACATAGTTAACTGCCCTCCCATTTTCCTTTCCATGCCAGTTATGTATTCTGACATACTTTGACCGATTTGCGATAAAAAATCTAGCTTTGGGATACTCTCATATCTACATGCAACTCCGCTGTCCTCAGCAGCTACTGTTCTTCCTTTTTATATTTCTAAGACATTCCAGGACATCAGTCACACAATTCCATGCTGTTCATCTGAATGGCCTTGAATGGCATTACTGATGTGACAGAATGTTCAGGTAGTTTAACAAGGGTGAGCAGCAACTGTTGAGGAGAAAGGGATTCAAAGCAGTTACAAAGGCAACAAAATGTATTATTAATTTAACAAAAGAAGGTCAAAACATGTCAGAATATTGGATAAGCACTTAAAGAAAAACAGGAGGGCATCTAGAGGTGTAAAAACTGTTTCCTATCACCTTTAAGATAACTTGTGAAACGTGTCTAGCAACTTAAATCTCATACTGGTTGCTTGTATTTTTGCAGTAAATTCTTTAAATCAAACTTAAAAAAACAAAATAAGAAATAAGAAATAGATATTTAAAACCACAGTTCCAACTACGCCCCTCAGCACTGGATGCCTTTGCTATACTGGGTGGAATAAATATATACAAAAATGAAAAAGCAAAGCAGGCATCCCTTGGCATACCTCTCAACCTTTCATCCCCCAAATGTGGAACACTGCCTCTCAAAATGTGGAACAAATGAACAAAATGTGGAACAAATGAACAAAATGTGGAACACTTAATCAAATCTTTGCCTAAGAAGCTCAGAACACTGTTAAAATGTTTGCATTTATGTTCAGAAAGTCTGTTATTAATTGAATAATATATTTTTTGCATCATTTACTGCAGATTTTTGCTTTAAAATGTTACTACTGAATGTGGGACAAGTTCTCACAATGCGGAACAGGGAGCTTTTGTGAAGTAAAATGAGGAACGTTCCTCGTAATGCGGTACAGTTGAGACGTATGTCCCTTGGATGACCATTTACTTTGATTCTTGATATTGTGAATGTTTTTTATAGAATTTTGAAATCTATCTCATGTATTCTTAGCCCTTGTCAAGGCCTCCACAAACATTTCCATTGGTAAGTACCATAAATCTATTCAATGAACAAAAGTAGATGTTGACTATGAGTCTAAATCAGCAGAGATATTTAAAAAAACTAAGGTGTAGAGTCCAAAATAGTCTATTATTGCATCTTTTTATGTTGTTCAATAAAAACAAAAATTTGTACTTGAAAAAAAGTTTGGTGCATGGGTCTGTTACTCCTTGTGCTCTGACCTTGTAAGTGAACCATTCTGGGCTTCCAAGTGGCAGCTCAATGTGATGTCAGCACACAGCCAATGAATACCTTTAAAAATGGATACCAAAATCATCTTGAGATGACAGTGAGACATTTGAAGCACTCTTGTGGTAAAAATCATTTTGGGACCAAAGAATCAGTCCATATGAAGAGATGCATTGGTCACCAAGGCTAAGATGTCCTTATTAAAGAAGATCCACTATGCTATTCTTCACTGTTATCTTACAATGATTTTTAAAGAGCTACTAAAACAAAATAAACAGACAGGAAAATGTTGCAAAGTTTAAGAAATAGCCAGTTGGGACTTTTTATTCCTGAAGTAGTTTCTTTTTCCTTTTGCGCATGAGAAAGCTTTCAGTGCCACAGTGCTATGCTGGATGTATGGAACAGCACTTTGCCTGGCAGCTAACATATCTAGTCCTATTCCCCCAACTACATCATCAGCACTGTGACCTCACTGACAGTCACATCACAGGTAACTGACCTGGCAGCTACTGAGTGGCTCTTTCTAAGCAACTGTGATGTCACAGTCAGTGAGGCTATAGTGCTGATGATGTAATGGGAGAAACAGAGCTAGATATGTCATTTGACAGAGTGCTGTTTCACACATCACACCTACTAATATCAGGTAAAGAAAACTTTCTAATTAACCAAAGGGAAAAGAAAAAGTACCTCGGATATAAAAAGGTAATTGATGACTGTTTTTCTAAATTAGTATTAATTTTAGCCAGTGCACTAGCTCTTTAATATCAATTTGTCCTTAAAGCAGTAGTGTTGTGAAGTCAGACACAAAAATCTGACCCATCATTTTTAACTGTAAAAGTCGACATCTTCCAGTTTCATTTGTTTGTAAAAGTTTACTATTCCACAAAAATTAATGTGTTTTAAAAATGTTTTAATTGTTCTACAAGAAAAATGATAGATGCTTCCTTTGACTTAGAAACAGCATTTGGACCTGACAAGAAGCAGAACTGAAAATAAAACGTATGCAGTGCACAGCATAGGAAGTAATCAGAAAAGCAGACTTAAGCTAATATTTTTGTTAACTGTAGCAGAAATAATTTTTTTGCTGCACTGCCAATTTAATATGCAGGTTGCAAACACCAGTACAACAGTAGAAACTGTACATACTGCAACAGCTGCTGCAGAACCCCCCCCCCATTAGAGCTTTAAGCACTGAATGAACATATTTTTATTTGCCTACTACAGCAGTTAAATAAATATCAGCTGCAGTGAATTTCTGATACGCAAACACACCCCGTGCCATCTCATGTGTTTCCTGTGCTGGTGATATGCTAATGAGTGCTGGCAACTCCATTAGTCAGTTGCACTCATTAGTATATGCCAAACACAGGAATATGACAAGTGTGGGCGAGATGGCTGCTAGCTTGTTTGTTCATCAGAAAATCAGTGCAGCTGACATATTTTTAAAAACTGCTCTAGAAGTAAATAAAAATTTCCATTTGATGATTAAGGCTATAATCCAGTATATACAATTTCCACTGTTTTCTTTTAAGAAATTGCTGTTGGGGGTTACATTAAATGTCCTTAATATCATGATGCCCTTAATAAGCACTGCTCTTAACAGAAAAGTTTCACTGTATTTATAATAACCAAAATAAACAATTGCACAGAAGTAATTTAAAAAGTGCAGAGCCCTTTTGTCAGTGAAGCTCATCTCAGACTGTGTTGCCTGAGGGTAAGTTAAAGTAATGACAATAAGTCACAGAGTAGCATGCGCAGACTGAACTAAGTAGGGTTTAGGGTCAGGTCAGTATGTTGGTTGCAGGATTTTCTGCTACTAAGAACAAAGTAAAGAGAAACCCACAGATAAGGATCTGTAGAACAAACTGCAGGCAAATAAACAACATCTTGCCAATGGAATGTTTATTTTTGTAAACCTTTGTTTTCCCTTTTTTTTTATTTATAGCACGCCAGGATTTGGACTGCCTTAAAGAAGCAGACTAACTATTAATGCTTGGAATAGCAAACATTAACTGTACGCCAGTTAACTGCAACCTTTACCCAGTTGGTCACTGGTATTATAAGATGATTTTTATCCCTTGTGTAGATAATATAAAATAATGTTCTTTCAACAACTATGAAAAACTTTTTTGGGGGGGCTGTGACACAATAACTGTTTTTTTTGAAACAATCTGGTTAATGAGATGCTATTTCTGAGATGTTAAAGAGGTATACTTTGTAGACATGTAACAGGGATTAATTTATTATTAAAGAATGGGTTTCAACTAAAATAAATGTTTAAATTCCATATGTAATAAAAGTTGCATTAAATATTTATATTCTAAGATTTTGGTGTTTCCCTTTATCTGTGTTTTAAATGGTTCACATTTTTCACACTTAATTATTTCACTGCCTAGTTCAAAAACATCTGAGTGTCCCCAACTGACAACATAATTGCTGTGTTTGTGACACTACAGTCTGTTGTGCTGTACAGAACTGCAAAATGTCACTTCCGTTTGAATTTCAAGGAATTTTGAAAAATCCTGTGGAACTCCGCCTGCTGCAGAGTAGGCCTTTTCCAGTGTGAAAAACTAAAGAAAATGGTGACTTGCACCAATTGATTTGGAATTCTGTGGAGAATGTCAAAATCCTGCAGCTTCTGTAGCTTTTCCACTGAACATGCAAATTAAAGAAACAAAAACGCAGTTCATATTACAAACCCATGTTTTACTTTAGAAAGAACAAGCATTTGTCAATGCCGAACATTCACTTGCAGGTATTTGCAGTGGTGTTTGGCATGTATGGTGCTTTACCCTAATGCCCTGTGCAATTGCTGGTATTTGCACAATAAATTTTCAGCATGACCTTTTTGTTACCCCCATTGTGTGCTACATAGGCGGAAACATGTTTTGGGCAGGATGTGAAAAATGACAGCTGTACTGCTCATAAGGAAGTGTGGTAAAATGGCAATGTTGAAAATCTGGAGTGGAAATATTGAAAATTCGCAAACCTACGAGCGTGTGTGGGAACTGTGCAATGCACGCTCGTAAAACAGTCATTGTTAGGAATTTTTTCACCAAATTGTCAACATTGGCATTTTAAAACCTCTCTAATGAACAGTGTCACTGTGATTTTCTTAATGTGTCCCATACATTGATTTCAAGATAATCGACCGCGCCCATTGTGCTCATATGGGCGGAAACACGCCTTGGGCAGGATGTGAAAAATGACAGCTGTACTGCTCATGAGGAGGTGTGGTAAAATGGCAATGTTGAAATCTGGGTGAAAATATTGAAATTCGCAAACTTACGAGGCGTCGTGAGGAACTGCGCAACGCACCGAAACAGTTATTTGTAGGAATTTAATTAATTTTCAACATAGCCATTTTAAGATCTCTGCTCATGAACAGTGACACTGTGATTTTCTTAATATGTCCCATACACTGAGTTTGCACACCGACTGTGCCATTGTGCGCTACATGGGCGGAAACACGCTTTGGGCAAGATGTGAAAATGACAGCTGCACTGCTCATAAGGAGGTGTGGTAAATGGCAATGTTGAAAATGTGGAGTGAAAATATTGAAAATTCGAGATTTAAGAGCGTGCATAGAGCTGCACAATGAACACTCAGAAAACAGTCATTTTAGATTTTTACACCAAATTTCAACATAGCCATTTTAAGATCTCTGCTCATGAACAATGACACTGTGATTTTCTTAATATGTCCCATACACTGAGTTTGCACACCGACTGTGCCATTGTGCGTTACATGGGCGGAAACACGTTTTGGGCAAGATGTGAAAAATGACAGCGCAGTGACTGCGAAATCACCCTTTGGGCCTGAATAACGCCATGACAGTGACATCATTCATGAGAAGGGGTCCCAAAACCCCATGTTGAAAATTTGGTGCAAAATTCCAAAAATGACTGAGATATGCACAGTTGAAACCCCTATCTAGCCATTATACAGCTTACCGGCATTTCCTCAGTTCGCAGTCAGCTTTGAAGAGTGCAGACGTGTTCCCGTCCACCAAGATCGTCGGCTGTGCTGAGCCGGAGGTAGGCATGAGGTGAGGGGGTGGGAGGCTGGGTGCGAGGGTGGGTGCGGGTGTGGGAGGGGGACTGGAGACACAGGGACCATTTTTTCTTTGCAGGTTTTTTTTTTAAAAAAAACGGACTACGTGGGATGCTTGCCATGCTGGGGTGGGCTCCTAGCATGGCAGAAGATGGCTGGGGGTCCAAGGAGCCGACGGGGGATTGGGCAACCCCGTCAGCAAAACAATTGGGAGGTTTGCCATGCTGGGTTGGGCTCACAGCATGGCAGAAGGATGGTGTGGGGGGGGCAGTGGAGCTGACGGGGATTGGGCACCCCTGTCGGCAACAAATTTGCCATGCTGGGGTGGGCTCCCAGCATGGCACCAAAGCTTTGGGGGCGGGCGAGCGCGAGGGGGGCGGGTGACGCAGAAACAGAATATGACAGTGTGGTTTTCTTTGAGGCGAAGACCACCGCTGTCATACAGAGCTCCCGCACTCATTGGTGCAGGACCGCCACGCCTGCTCAACAGAGCACTGGATTGAATGGGACAGGCATGCCTCCAAAGTGTGCTACTCTCCCAAAACGTTCCTTGCGCATGCGTGCAAGTGAACGTAAAAATCACTGTTCTCTTGGTGGAATTCTATGAAGCTTACTGGAAGCAGAACTGCTATTCCACATTCCACAGAGCACATGTCTCTTGCCATAGTAAACACTATGATGTCACAAGAAGAGCACTATGAAGTTAGAAAATCCTGATTAAACCTTTTTTCACAGACGTAAAGGATAGGTTGGAATAAGCTTTGGAAAATTTAAAAGGGTAGTTCTCCTGTGAAGTGTAATATTTGAACAGAGTCCATTTAAGTAAGCGATAACACACAACAGGGTGTGCGGTCATTCTTTAACATAGGCATGTCTCGGGTAGACTGAGAGGCATGAGGCACAGCCCAGTGCCTTCAACCACTGAGAATTGCACATATCAGGGCTTGACTGCACAACCTGGAGTATGGCATCACACTTATGAAATGTGCATAAAATTAATATTTAGGGGAAAAACACAAGAAAAAGGTGAAGGTATACAGTTGTGGGGGGCAGCACGGTCATGTGATGTGTTTGCACCAATGGTAGGGTAGGATTCCTCTTATCCATTTTATCAGAAACTATACACTGAAGTAGATATCTGCTCTTTAATAAAGGAAACTAGCAGATCCTGTTAGCTATACCTATATGGTGCACGAAACACAAAATGATGAGAGAGAGACACACACACTTTTTGTTTACAAAGTAACAAAAGCCATTGACTCACATTGGGGCAATGAAAGACTTGGCAATATTATTTACAAGATTTCAGATCATGGTATTTTATTGTGACTGTACCATTTTCCCTTTTCTCCTTGCCACAGAGATGTGTATTCTAGCCATCAAAGGACAGACTGAGATTTAATTAGGATTATTATTTCACCATTTGTTAAAGATGGTATAAGATTAGTTAGTTAGTCAGTTTTTCTTGACTAGGAAAGGCGGACTAGGAAATACTTCCTGTTTTCAGCCTCATCCGGCGGGGATGGGGGGAGAGATGAAACAGATGCAAACTGACTGATACTGAACCTGCCTAAGCTGTTGGTGATTTTAAGAGAATTAGGGAATGAGAGCATTATTTCTAGGATTCTTGGAAAATTCATCTACTCTTGTAGGAGAAGTGCCATGGTATATTTAATGCCCACCTGAACAACCACCAGAACAAGCAGCTGGAACCTCAGTTTAACATCTCATCTGAAAGAGAACACCTCCAACAGCACTGTGTTCCCTAAACACAGTGCTGGAGTATGAGTATTAGTATTGTTACTTAATTTGCATAACTAATTTACATATTAGAATGCACTGTTTCCCACTATAAGAGTTATAAAACATCAACACATCTGAACTTTTTCAGTTTAAGGAGTAGAAAACATATGCACTACAAGGCAATTAACTATCTGAGCACCTGAAAGGATTAACATTTAAACTGACCACAGTTTAAAGGAGTTTCAGATTCTACTGATATAAACAGCAGTTGGGCCTTTCTACAGTCTATCAAACAACAGTGAGCAGGTGAGCGCATTTGAAAGAATAACAACAGAGAAAAAGAAAGTCTAAAGTAATTTACTAATTCTAAAATGCATAGTAAGAAAAGCTATTATTTAGAAAATGTTGAGTTTGTTAAAATATTTCAATTACACAGATACACAGAAATGTGATGGCAGAGAAATGCCCCATGGCCCATCTAGTCTGCCCAACACCCTACCTCCCCCCCTTCTGTTATGCTTCCTTGTCATAGTTAATTGCCTAGGTTATATTATAAAACAGCTAGGAGTTGAATGGGTCTGCCTCTGATGTTTACATAGCGCAAACACCTTTTGAATATAGATCTGAAACAGTATTGCCTGATCAATTAATCAGTGTTATAAATGTAGGGAATTGATGGTCACTAAAATTTTGATGGACTTTGTCCCTAAAAGATCAGTGGAGGTGTTTCATGAACTTTCATGGACCTTTATGAATCTTTTCATTTCATTTAATGTTCATGCACAATTCATGAACATTCATTAATGAACTGATGTGCACTTGAACAATCGTGCTGAATTCATGAACATTCATGAATGGTTCATGATCATGTCAACTTGAAAGGCCCTGATTATGACATCATAGCTATTCTCACAGTAACAGACTGGGATGTCATCAGTAGGGGATAATGACTTCAGTTTCCCACTAAGCCACAGTTGTAAGCAAAGTGTAAGGACCAAAGAGTCAGTTTATATGTAAATGTCCTTGATAATAAGGAAAAGAATGCTCATAATTAAATATGTAGGGAGATGTGGTGCAATTCAATTCTGTTCACATTTTCAAAAATGTTCTAAATGGGCATCTATCATTAGACATGTGCTGCACTTTGCTGCAGTATAGTTTGGATAGCATGTCAGCTGTGCAGCTCTTTCCAGTCAAACATAAAACCCTCAGCTCCCGTAACTGTGTATACTGTTAGAAAATTCCTTATTCTGAGACCTTCAAAGGAAAGCAGTCTATTCTGATCATCCAATAGGTCTCCAAGTGTCCTAATGCCCTTAATGTCCAAGTCAACATCCTTAAGTCTGCTGCCATCCGGAGAAATGAGAGTATTGTTCCAAATTGGCATAAGTTTAAGCGAAACATGCTCTACTTTCTTTAGCATATTACATTTTTTACATGCTGCAACAGAGATCTGTAAAGATGGCTGATTTTTCAACCATAAAGGCATGGGAATAAAAAATAGGTCAATTAAAACGAGAGGGTCAGCCAGATCTTTTTCTACTGTAACCCAAAGAGGAGTATTTAAGTGACCATGGGGAATGAACCAATTAGCAGCCTGTTTTAATTTGTAGGCCCAGAAATAACCTTGTCACCAGGGAAGAGCAAACCCTCGGTCTCATAATGGCACATTTAGTTTCATCTTGGACAATCTGGAAGGTTTCCCATTCCAGAGAAATTGTGAAGTAATTTTCTCAATCTTTTTAAACTAATCTCTCGAAATATTAGCAGGAAAATTATTAAAAAAATAAAATATTTTTGGAGCTAAGACCATTTTAATAGCAGTTATCTTACCCCACAGGGACAAATACAATTTAGACCATCTGTCTAGGTCACTCCTCATATCATTTATCAGCTTTGATAAATTAAAATGCAGGATTTTATCAAAGGAATCAAAAATATTAATACCGAGGTAGGAGAGGCCATCAGCTGGCCATATTGTACTCGTATCTTCTTTCAGACTCTCTAGTTCTGTTGAAGGACGACTAAGCCTGAGGCATTCTGATTTTTACCAATTAACATATAACCCTGAAATAGCACCAAAATCATGCAGAAGAAACTTTATATTCTGAAGAGAGAAGGATGGCTGAGTTAGAGTTAATAAAATATCGTCAACAAAAGCAAACACTTTGTTGACATATTTACCAGTCTGGACCCCAGAGATTTTATCAGACTGTATTATTCTCCTGATAAAGGGTTCAATAGCTAAGACAAACAACTATGGGGATAATGAATCAAAGAAAAGGGGAGGACCTAAGACCATTGGTAATGACGCAGGCCCTTGGGCTGTTGGACAACGTCTATATCCATCTTACAATCCCTGGGCCTAGGTTATTGGCTGACAAAACATTATATAAGTAATCCCATTCTAGGGAATCAAATGCCTTACCAATGTCCAAGGATATTGTTGGATTATTGCATTTCTTAATAACCTTCGGAGCCCAAATTACTGAAAACAGTCTACACATGTTTTTAGCAGCTTGTCTCCCCTTCGTGAAACCTACTTGCTTCTTGTTTATTAAATTATTAAGTACTTTTGAAAGTCTTGTGGCTAAAATCTTTGCCAGTATCTTATAATCAAAATTTAGTAGCGATATTGGTCTATAATCACCACAATCTAAGCCATCTTTCCTTTTTTTGTTAAATAGGCAAATATAGGCCTAAGTCATAGCTTCAGGTAAGGAGCCATCAGAGAAGGAAGATAAAAATGCATTAAGTAAATGTGGGGCAATAGTGGAATTTAGATTTTTATAGAATTCAGAAGACAGGTCATCTGGTCCAGGGGCTTTCCCTTTGGGGGAACTGTTAATAGCATCTGAAATTTCCTGAAGGGCAATAGGTTCATCCAGAGATTGCCTTTCAGAAATAGATAATGAAGGTAGTTTTGTTTGGGCAAGGAAGTTTTTAAAAGAGTTAATTCCTGGCAAACCCTGAGATTTATATAGACTGGCACAGAATTATTTAAATCTATCATTTATCTCCTGTAGGTTATGTGTGATATTTCCCTGTTTATCTTTAACTTTCTTTATAATATTTTGATACTGTTGCTTACGCAACAGATGGGATAATAGTTTCCCTGCTTTATCCCCAGCTTCCCAACATTTTTGTTTGATTCTTAGTAATGAATACTCAATCTTGGAGGCCTGAAGATTATTGATCTCATATTTTAGCCCTAGAATTTTGTACAATAATTATTTTTTGTTCAGTGGATTCTGTTTTAATTACGATAATACTTTACCCAGTTATCTTCTAATTTTTTTAAATCTTTAAGCTTTTCCTTTTTCCTTCTTGATGCAAAGCTAATAATTCCCCCCTAATATGGCCTTGACTGTAAAGTAAAGTAACATTTTATCTATTAAGCTTCTTTCAAATATCAAGGCGCTGTACAGTGAAATAAGCAAACAATATAAACAGATAATATCAATAAATTTAAAAACCTTCTGAAAAGCTTGATAAAACAAATATGTCTTGAGCTCCGATCTAAAACTCACTATGGTCAGGCATTCCCTTAACCAATGAGGTAGAGAATTCCACAGGGTAGGGGCAGCATGAGAAAAAGCACGTGCCCCAGATGCTTTTAACCGAACCCTGGGAATCTCTAGCAATCCCTAGTCAGCGGATTGGACTGAGCGGAAGGGGCAATAGGGAGTAAGGAGCTCTTGCAGATATCGGGGTCCCTGTTCATGTAGGGCTTTATAGGTCAGTAAACAGATCTTGAAGGTGATCCACCACTGTACCGGTAGCCAGTGCAGTTCGCGCAGCACAGGCATAATATGATTAGTCCTGAATGTACCAGTCAAAAGCTTGGCTGCAGCATTCTGCACCTGCTGCAAATGACAGATATCAACCCCCTAAAGCCCTAGGTATCCCAAATCACTTCACTTGAAACTTCCCCATTGTTGTTAACTTGAAAAAAAAGAAGGGTTTCTTTCTGCAGCCACTTTTTGAACTCTACATCAAACAGAAGGAAGCTATTAAATGTCCACGTATTAGATTTGTCTATGTTAATGTCAAAAACAAACCCAGTAGTCTTCAGAAGTCTATGGTCAGAGATAAGCATATTCTCATACCCTGCATGCGCTAGTTTGTTGCAGAGGCTTAAAGGCATGAAAATATTATCAAGCCTGCTTAGTACACCATGCCTGGCTGAAAGGTAGGAGAAGTCTTTCCCACTGGGATGGGCCATTTTGCAAACATCCCAATGTCCTAAATCACCAACTAAATTGTAAAAAGCTTTCTGGGTGGCTGAGAGAGTACCTATACACTTAGGGGCCAATCTAACGAAAAGGGGATCCATGGTTGCATTAAAGTCACCACCTAATATGATATCATAAGCCCCTAAGTTCACCAAAACATAACACAACTGATGGAAAAAAGCCTTCTTCTTTGAATTTGGGGCGTAAATATTACAGAGTGCCACATTTCTACAATAGAGGCTCCCCAGCAGGACTTGATATCTACCTTCAGTATCTGTCAGATGGTCATGTTTGATAAAATTTACCCCTTTCCTAATTAATATAGCAACACTACTTTTTTTTTGAGGAAAAGCAGCTGTGATCCAGAGAGGTAAATTTGGTTTAAATAGATTTGACTTTTGCTTCTACTTGCAAATAAGGAATTTTATTTTGACTCAGTTTTTGGACTCAGAACTTATTTTAAATACCCCTGAGGCCTGGGAGATCTTCTTTAAATTAACTTATCTACCTAGAGGTTTTAGTCTTTCATATCATTTTTTTAAATGCTGTAGAGGTTCCATTGACTGACTCGGCTAGACTTAAATGGCAAGAAGATATCAACATTTCTATCCCTAAGGAGGTGAGGAAGAAATCTTGACCTAATGCAATTCAGTGCTGCAGAGAGATACAGGGTAGGTTGATACAATACAAAATACTCCATTACTTTTATGACTCCCCTTGCCAGCTAGTTAAAATGGGACTGGTATCAAATGATCAATGTTGGAGATGTGGGGAAGCCATGGCTGGGCTGGGTCACCTACTCTGGTCATGTAAAAAAGTGTTACCTATCTGAAAACAAATACATTCTGCATGTTAAGCTATTTTAGGTTCAAACATCCCCTTTACTCCTCTGGTTTTCATTCTAGGATATGTCACATCAGTTGTGGGGTTGCATAAGTAAAAGAAACTATGGATTTTAGTAGCAACTCTAGCATTTAAAAGGCTCATATTACAATGTTGGAAGGAGTCAAAAGTTCCTAGCCTTTCTCAATGGAGTGAAGCTTTAGGGAGGATAGCCAGAAATGAGAAAATTAGTCACTCTATACTGAGGAAAAATGAGGTTTTCCATTTCGTATGGGACCCTTTTCTAAACTACTGTTTATAATGGATTTCATTATATTTGACTGGTAGGTTGTATGATCTGAGTTATACAGGTAAAACTATGGTGCTGAAAGGACAGTTCCTATTCACCTGGGATCCTGCTGTTGCCACGTGTGAGAAAGAATGCAGAGATTTCCAGAAGATTGTCACAGGTACCAAATGAAACCAATACTTCACAGCAGCTTGCTACAGTACCTGCAAGCAAATGATATCCAGACATGGCAGTGGGGCTGCGCTGCCTTTTCCACCTGCAGTATTGTGGCAATATAGACAAATGCATAATGACAAGAGCCTCCCACACAAACTGCAAGGCTGTTCAGCAAGGAGCAAAACCTTTCTTCTAGCAAGGTCTTTAGATTGCTTCAGTGTGGGGAGCTGTGATTCTGAACTGAATGGCCATGCTGGAATTTGAACTATGAACCACTGTAGCAGCAATGAGTAGCATAGCACCACACTGGTTCAGTCATGGCCACTGCAAGGATTGTCCCCAAAAGGTAGATGTACAATAGACTAGGATCCTATTGTGCCATCTTCTAAGACAGATTTTACTTGAACTCCACTTGCTATCTAGAGTTGCAGTTACAAGGTGTATACATGTAAAACAGGCTTGAATCAAAAAATTGCTTTCTGTCTCAGAAGGGAGAGGGATGGCTACCTGAGTGACTAACAGCACCTTCTATTTATCCATAGAAACTCAAGCAAGGCATGAGGGCACTGTGGCGGTGAGACACTTGGCTTTCTAGGGAGTGAGAGTGTGAGCCACCTGACATTTGAGCATCCCCCTGAAGACCAACCAAGCAGCAACACTGGTATCAGTTTTGAAGAAAGCTGTTCATTAAAGCTTTGTAGAATACAGAATTACACTGGCGGACTTCCTCAGTGGCCATTCAACTTCTGAAATGCTTTTTGGAATTTCTTTTGGAATTCTAGAAAGGGGGTTCTTTGTACGCTGCAGAATAACTTTCCATGAATTAGGTAAACCATGGAAAAATGTTCTGCGGATTCCGAAATGGGAATCTGTGGTTCATGAAGCCCATGGATAACTTTGTTATGAAAAACATTCTGTTTTTAAAGTTTGGAATTCTGCTACTAATGGAATTCTGAAGAACTGGGTGGAATTTACCAAAATTCCATGGAATTTTGCTGCTGGAATTTGAACATTCCATGCAACACTACTGTTCACCCACCCTACAAGCTGAAGGAAGGGTGCTGACATGAGGACCCTGATTGGCAGGTGAGGGTCCGAGAGAACAAAGTGGAAAAATGGGACTAAAGACATTTAAAAAGTACTGAAAGTTTCTGTTATTAACTCAGACCTCAACCCCCTGGCTTGACATATCACATGGCATTGCAGCCCGAGTGACCAACCACACCAGCCGTGGGTAAATTCTAGTCCAACCCACACCCCATCATGGGTCATTCTGATTATACCATAAAGAAACATGAGAAATGCACAGAAAAAGTGAAGGAAAAGCTTTATTTTTTATTAATTTTATGCTGATTGTACTAAAATATCCTTCTCCTTACAGTAAATAGTTCACTACTGCTGGGCAGAAGACCTCTAGCGCCCTTGAAGACAGCTGGCAGCAAGGTGAATGAGCTGAGTGCTGCAAGACAGTGATTGAAACTGAAAATGTGCTGGTTAGCTCTCAGTTTGTCTCCCACTTCAAACACTGCAACTTACATCTGACTTTTTTTTTTAATTATGTCCATTTTTCATGAAAGGCTTTTGATTTTGCGGAACGGTGCGCTTTGCAGGAAAAAATGGTGGCTTTGCGAAACTGTATTAGAACACTACGGGTTCTATGTGGAGTGATTTTTACTTTTTTTAATGTGCGATTTGCTGATACTTTATGTGGTGGTTATGCAACAATTATTCCATGACATAAAGCAACAGCCAACCAATCAAAATACTTAATTTTTAGACCCTGTTGTTTAATCTTTCTCAAATGCTTTATATTCTGATTTTTCTGCTTGTTGCTTAGATTGTGCAGATGCAAGAGGTAAAAAGTACCACACAATTTCTACAGTTCTTATGTCATCTTCATAGCCCCATATAGCTGTCTCACTTACAGCTGGAATTTGTTTGCTCATAAAAGTCCTCAATGACAGTGGTGAACTTACTGTTTTCAGATGGTATTTTGCTTAATGGAACTTCAGTGTTTACAGGAAGGAGGTTTGTTTTCACATCCATAGAAAAATGCATCCCATATAACTGATGACATGTTTCATGACCTGCCCTTTACTTGTTGACTGTAGTGTCTACAGGCTAATGGAATAATGTTTTTGGACTTCAGAAATGTAATCTAAGAACTGTTTTGCTAGTTGGCTAGAAGGCAGCTAATGTCACAGTAACCTAACTGAAGTTAGTATCAATTCAGAAGAGGAGATTATGCCTTATTAAAAACTTCACATTTCTTGAGGAAGTGCAAAGAATGTTCATATGGGCGTGGTGGGGGCTGGTATCATAGAAGGGGTAGAAGGTAGGCCCACACACCAGAGTGTGAGTACCAAAACTGATATCACAGGGAACAAACAAAGTAGGACTTGCCAATGGACAGTGGATGGATGGCAGGAAGGGTTCATAGAGGGTGGACTGCTTAAATGTCAGAAGCTGTGAAAATAAAATAAGTGCGCTTCAGGCAATGGCAGCAGAAGGCAATCCTGACATAATGGCAGTCACAGGAAAGCAGATATTGCCCCAGCAATGACTGGGACCTCACTGTCTCAGTCTGTGTTATTCAGGAGGGACAGGGTAAAGGGAGAGGAAGGGGTTGCACTGTATATCATATCATGGAAGGTATCAGAATGATGGAGGATGAGAAGACAAGGTGGGGCATGAAAGAATCACTAAGGGCACAGGGTAAATGGGAGAGGAGGGGGTTGCATGGTATGTCATGGAAGGTATAAGAGTGATGAGGATGAGGAGACAAAGTGGGGCATGAAAGAATCACTAAGGGCACAGGGTAAATGGGAGAGGAGGGGGTTGCATGGTATGTCACAGAAGATATCAGAGTGATGGAGGATGAGAAGACAAGGTGGGGTATGGAAAAATCACTATGGGCAGAGCTTACAGTGGATGGGGAGGATTGTCCATTTGGGAGTGATTTACAGGCCCTCTAATCAGACAGAAGAGGTGGACAGTGCTGTAAATGAGGAGATCAGAAAGGCAGTTGCTAAAGGGGATGTAGTCCTGTTAGGAGACTTCAACATACCTGATGCTGACAGGAGCATCCCAGTGGCATGTAGCACCAGAAATCAGGCATTACAGATACTTTACAGGACTGCCTCCGAAATCACCTAGTGGAGGCACAGATCAGGGGTGGGATTATTCTTAACCTGGTTCTGACCAACCGAGACAGCATCAGGGAATTAGCAGTGGAAGGGCTACTAGGATCTAGACGTCACAACACTGTGTGGTTCCAAATAGCCCTGAAATCACAGAAGCAGCTGATCTTGATGATAGTCATGTGCTTGAGGAGGGCTGGCTTTGGGAGAAAAGCAGGATGCAAAAAAGGGAAAGGCTTTATTTACTGAAATGTTTCACCAGGAAGGCACGCTGTAGGGGTAGGCTTGTAGGGGTACAAACAGCTAGATGATTTTAGCAATTTTGATTCTCTTTGCTACTCCAGTAAAACATTAACTGACTGCTATCTTTTAAAGCCCTACACAGACTGGGCCCGGACTACCTGAAAGAGCTCCTGGTCCTTTATTGCCCCAGGTGATCACTCTGCTCAGCCGGTGAGGGGTTGCTAGAGGTTTCTAAAGTACATCTGAAATCTTTGGGGGCCAGATCATTTATGTTCGTGGCTCCCACATTCTGGAATTCTCTACCTCATTGGCTATGGGAGAGCATAACTGTGGAGGGTTTTAAGTAGGCTCTTAAAACTTTTTTGTGCCATCAGGCATGTGGTGAATAATTAATTGATTAATGTCATTTTATGATGTGTGATTTTATGATTGTTTTATCCAGATCTGTTTTTGATTTTAATTTGTAAGGCACCTTGACACTTGAAAGGTGCCTAAAAAAATAAAGATATATTATTATTAAAAAATAAATATATTGTTAAAGAGAAGCTTGTGCCTCGGGGAAAATAAAAAAAAAAAACAATATTTAGGCACAATTCAACTTATAATTCCTAAATAGCAGTACTAGTTTATTAGGTTTGGTGGCCTTCCCCTGAGACTCATATCTCCTAACAAAGTGTACCTCATCAAGTATCACAATTTATACAATGATAATTAAAATTATAAAAAGGATCTCAGAAATGCTGCAAGCTGATTGGCTGTTAGGATTCCAACAACCTTACATTAATCCATGTTACAATGTCAAGTGCAGCCTGATCACCGTGGCACATGGATTCTTCCTGTCAGCATTCCATCATCCAGCACTGCTGAATAACTGGAATGATGCATTCTGATTTTGAACCAGCATTCTTAAACTGTTGGTGGAAGAACTATTTTATTAAAAATCTCCCCCTAAATGAGGAAAACATTCAAAAAGTATACTTTTAACACTTTTCTTTTGGAATATTTTTTTATAATAGCAATAAGGCACTCCCAGGAGTTAGATTAACAGTCGGTTAATCACCCCCTAGGGGCAATATGGCACTCAGCTGTGCCTTGTGCCACATTACACCCCTAGGGGGTAATTAACAGACTGTTAATCTAACCCCTGGTCATGCCTTATTGCTTAATAAGCAACTAGCTAAGTCTAATTAAATATTCATGAGCCTTCTCATGCTTCTCACTGGCTACTGGCTTAGTTATGAATCTCCAAGAAAAGACTGATCCAGTTGCCAATGACACGTTCCATGGCACAGAACATTAAATGTCCTGATCCCATAGTGCTCACCCACAATATTTGGCTGGTAAAAAACAGAAAGTAAGTAAGGACCCCCAAAAAAAATAAAGTTGTTATTTCGATTAGATTTCAATAATCAAAATAAATCTAGACCCATTAAAGGAGGCATGGGAGAAAGAACTGGGTGTTTGAATAGATCAGAATCACTGGTTGAGAAGTTCACAATGCACTCAGGAAAGAGTGAAATGTATAAGGTCACGGCAAAGACTCCACAGGACTTATCTCACTCCTGCTAGACTGCATAAATTTAACTAAAATGTTTTGAAAATGTTGTCCCCTATATGGAAATAGAATAGATACCCTCCCCCACATGTTTGATTCTGGTCTTTATTTAAATGAATTCTGGCAAAAGATACTTTTTGTATTTTTCAAAAATGTTGGGACTTGACTTCCCATTCAATCCAGAAGAAATTTCCCCAGGTATTACTTTTCTGACTCAGTTATTAAGGTCTGATTACCTTATTTCTTCATAAATATTGCTCATACATTCAAAAAAGAGAATTCTTCAGCACTGGAAAGACAAGAATTCTCTGCTTATTTCTAAATGGTTACATTATTTATGGGCTCATCAAAAATAGAGCAAATCCATTATAATCTTGAAGTCTAATCGTATATTTTTGATATGATGTGGTCACCCATTTTACATTTCGGGGAGCAAGGGAAAGACTGTGTCCTGTTTTTTCTTCTTATCATTTCATGATATTAGTGTTTTATATTATAACAGTAAAGCATGATTGTGGTGTTACGATCACTTTATTATTTGTATTCCTAGGTGGTGAAAGCACCGCAAGAAGATGTTTTGTTACAGAATTTAATAATTAGAGGTAAACTTTCTTCTGGAGTAAACTTTACATAGTCATAACGGACCATTAATTCAGTTGCTTAGTTTAGTAGATTTGGAATTCTGGGACATGGTGAAGGGCATTTTCCCCACTATGGGACAGTTCACAGTGGTAAACAGCCTTTGGACCTCTCCTCCTCTCAGCCCCAATGAAGGAGAATACCCCTATTTTTGAGAAAGGAATAACATCACATGACAAATGGTTTGGTAAAGTCTGGTTAAAATGCACCTCCCCACATTTTCATAAACGCGTCTGGGAAACTGCTTACTTGCCTATTATTGGAGGAGTTCCCAGTTGATGTTATTTAACTGCACTAATGTTGCTTTTTCCTTCTTTTTTTTTTCCTTTTCTCCCTGGGGCTCCTGCTGTCAGGTGGGCTTCGGCTCTCTCTGCAAGAGAGCTTGCATCCACCCTTGCTAGCTGTGTTGCTCTTCTCCTGACCCCAGCTCGACACCGGCAAATCCCCCATGGATTTCTCCCCGTGGCAGGGCTGGGGGGATGGCTGTCCCCCCCTTCCCCAGTATACACAAATCCAGTTTGGCCGGTCAGGGCTACGGGTTTGGAGTGCGGCTTGGGCTTTATGTAGCCTGCAGGATCCCCCTCAATTTTCCATTTTTTCTTGTCCCTCCCATCTTTGCTGGAGTATACACATCAGCGGGCATATGTGGAGGCATGCACATGCTGCAGGGTCCCACAGTGCCCTCCCTTCATTGGTGTCCCTGACCCACAATACCATCAGGCCTCCACCTGGGGGTAGTCATTTGATGGGATCACCAAACCGCCATCCCTGGGACAAGAGAGCTGTCCTCAGGATGCTCGATCCTGTCCTTCCCCAGTCGACCCCCAGCAACCCACTTGCACCGTGAACATGGGCCACTGGTGTAGCAGGAGGTAAGGCCCCAATGCTTCAACCCTCCACGCCACTGGGCCAGCATCAAATGTTGCTTTTTGACTGAGTCTCAGCCAATCAGGTTTTACTGTAAGCAAATATGTCACCATTCATTTATGATCTCCTATTAGGGATACTTATGTTGAACATACTGTAGCAGATTCTTTACATTGGTGGACAGTTTGCTTCATTTACAGGTCTTAGAATTTGGGGGGAGTTCTTGGGGAGAGGGAGGAGGGCACCAGATGGGGGTTAGATTGGAGGGGATATCATTCATCATTAGGGTCTGGTTGGGTGGGGGGAAGTGGGCAGAGTGTTTTGTGGCACACGGAGGTGGAAGGGATTAATTACATTATGAGATTACAGCCAGAGGTGAAATTCCCCAGAAGGGGGGAGGAGAGCGTTTGATTGCAGAGGGTGGCAGGGTGGGTTTCTTTACAAGAAAGGGTAGGGGACACATGTGGGATGATGGGACAGTGGATGTGGGGATGATAAACATTTTTAAAAATGTGTTTTCATTGAAACTAAATGGCACTTTGTGTACGTTGTCAGTGACAACTATGTGAAATGGCAATTCCCCAGCAACTTCACTGGCACAGTGCCACTATGCAAAGTTTTAACTGAATGAAGTAGGCTCTTCGCTATGTGAAGAACTATACTAAGTTCCCCTTTGCACTTTGTGAAATTAGGAAACTTTGCAAATTATTTTGCAAAGGGAAGTTTCCCAGCTTTGCACATCTCTAGCTGGGGGACAAGGACATTGAGGGTGGTTGTCAATAGGGCACAATCAGAGCCTAGGGGAGTCATGGAGGGTACCACAGTGATCGATTCTGGGACTGGTGCTGTACAACATTTTCATTTGCAATATAGGAGAGGGAATGCAGAATAAAGTGTGTCTCTTATGATAACACTAAGATCTGTGTCAAAGTGGACACTGAGATGGGAAATAATGAACTGAACAGAGACCTACAAAAATTGGAAAAGTGTTCCAGATCATGACAACTACCGTTCAATACAAACAAGTGCAAAGTGATGCACATTGGTATAAGTATGTAATAAACCATGACAGGGTGTGCATTATAGGATTTTAATGCATGCCCCAGGGTGTATGAAGGCATGAGGCCAAAGACCAAGTGTCCTTATGCCCCTGGGAAGTGCATTAAAATTCTCAAACTCTTTGTTCTCAGCCCCCTTCCCCCCTAGCCAGAGGTACAAGGCAAGGGTACCCCTTCTCTCTGCTCCAGTTTGTCTTGGCAGTGAAGCCCCTGTAAGCTGCTATCCAACAACACAGAGAGATCCTAAGAATACAGGTGGGATCTACCCAATACACTACACTCACGTACTGTATGCGGGCGATCTTCTTGTCCCCCAGCACATGTTAACACTACCTTGTCCCCCCTTAACCCTCCTTAACTGCATTACTCAATACTCTGGTATAAAAAGCAACCAGTCAAAAACTGAAGTCCTCCCCTTAAATCAGCATTGCTTCTACCACCTGATAACACCTCATGGCCTCACTTGGGCCCCAGATGGGATTACTTATTCTAGGCATTAAAATCACATCTAACATATCCAAAATCTGGGAAACAAATCTACAGTTTTTACAGTCAACCCTCAGAATGGAATGCACCATTAGAAATTACTTCAATTAACCATGGTGGGGAAAATAGCTACTCTCAGAATAGAGACCATCCCAAAAGTGTTCTACCTGCTTTCCCACTTCCCCTTTGAACTGCCTGTTAGCTAGCTAGCCCAAACTGGCAAACTGATTGGTAACTTCCTTTGTGAAGGAAAACAACCCAGATGTAGCCTTAAGCGGCGAGCGCATTGGTCAGATGGGGGGGTGCTTGCCATGGTTTGAAGGCTACCTCTGGGCCTTTTGGGCAGTGCAAACCTTACAATGGTTCAAGTTCCACACAGAGGAAACATCTCAGTGAGTAACCATGGAGGCTGAACAATGTGAGTTACATTCTCTCCTACTGCTTCTTTACTCTGTCCCACCTAGAATCATGACTACACATCCCACTGTTGCCCCTACCATTAAATACTGGACCAACATGCATAGAAAGATCAGCAAAGACCCATCACCTGCCTCTTTTACCCCCATTTGGGGAAACCCTACTATCACAGTGGGCCACAAACCCCTTAGCTGGCCATCATGGGAGGATAGGGGTATTCATTATCTGTAGGATCTTCTAATACCGAAGAAACTCACTGTAGACACATTTCAAGCATTACAAACTCGTTGGAGTATCCCACATTCTGATTTTTGGATATATCTGCAAATTAGGAGTGCAATACAACCTATATTATGTGCCTCACTCCCAAACACCAGACCTAACACTTTTTTTCCCATTGGTTGTCCCTCCAAAAGGGCCTAGCTGGCAAAATATACTTCAGCATTAGGGATACTTTGCCAAGTCAATCCTTGCAATCCAACGCGAAATGGAATAAAGTGCTGCAAACAGCTATCTCAGAACAAGACTGACAATCTTATTGGAAGTTTGGGCACAGAGCCTTCAAAAACATGAGGAGCAGATTAATACAAAACAAAATCTTACACTCTTGGTATAGGATCCCTGAGGTCCTCCATAAAGTCAGACTCCTACCATCTGACCAGTGCTGGCGCTGTGGTGCCCAGGGAGGTGACCTGCATCACATCCTTTGGATATACTCCTTACTATAGCCCCTGTGGCAGCAGGTTTGCCACACTGGGGTTAAGGTACTAAGCCGATCCCTCAACCAGCTGCCCTATTACTACTAGGTCTCACTTCTGAAGCACCACATCTCACACACCAGGAGCACAGATGGCTTGCGCTCCTTAGTATGCAGGCTAAGAGGCTTATCCTCTGTAAATAGTACACAATAGATCTTCCATCTCCACGGGAACTCATCACTGCCCTGACCCAAATCTCTATGTTGTATCATCTCTCTCACTTGGCTACCAATTCCCTATTGGCCTACTATACGTGTTGGCATCCATACCTACCCGATGTGTCTCCCAGAACAGGTGTTGGGTAATAACAACCCGGGGTTGTCCCTCTTAGGCAAGCAGCTTCCTTTGGTTACTGCCTGTTACCACAGATTAGCCCCTTTTAGACAATACATAGCTCCCTGCTTCAAAAGATGTTTCAGTCAGAGGTCTTTTTTATATAAAGCTCCATTGCATTGTAACTCCCTCCCAGTAGAGATCAGGGATAGCAATATCATTTCAACTTTTAAAGTATTAGTTAATGATTATTTATGTCTAAAAACTATTTGTCAATGCTTTGTTACTTACTTAATATATTGTTCTTGTTTGTACCTGAATAGTCTGTGAATAGTTAGCTTGTGTAACCAGCTGTGTTTTATGGTGTGTGTTAAACTTGTCGCTAATGAAAATGTGCATTTATGCCCATTGGCTTACAAGTATATAAAAAATAAAAATGAATGAAATGAAATATTAACAGTCCTAATCTCAGGATGCGTAGGTGATATTACATATCGGTCACAGTACGTGCATATCTGTGCTTTGTTGGTTTATGTTCTTAACTACTTATCTCACAGGTGTAGCTGTCCCCCATGTCATCAACAAGCACTGTGTAGCCTACATACCCTTGCACTCCTTCTATTTATTTCAGATGCTCTGTATAGAAATCTTTTCATTGTACATCATCCGTATGATGCTACCCTCATGGACTTTGTTGATTCCCTTGAGGTACTTGAAAGTTTCTATCATGTCCCCCCTCTCCCTCCTTTCCTCGAGGGTATACATGTTAAACTTATTTAGTCCTTCTTCGTATGTCTTCAGGTGCAGACCCTGCACCATTTTGGTTGCCCTCCTCTGGACAGCCTCCACCCTGTCTATGTCTTTGGGGAGATGGAGTCTCCAGAACTGCACGCAGTACTCCAGATGGGGCCTCACCAACTGTCAGTACAGGGGGATAACAACTTCCCGCTTTCTACTGGTGATGCCTCTCCCTATGCATCCCAGTATCCCCCCCAGCCCTCCTTACTGCCTTCTCACATTGTTTGCCCACCTTTAGGTCATCTGATATGACTACCCCCAGGTCCCTTTCCATTTGAGTTGTTGTCAGTATCTCCCCCCCCCATTGTGTACTCTTCCCCTGGGTTTTTGTTTCCCAGGTGCATTACTTTGCACTTCTTTGAATTGAACCTAAGCTGCCATACATTTGACCATTCCTCCAACCTTGCCAAGTCTCTTCTCATCCTTTCCACCCCACCTTGTGTATCAACCCTGTTGCAGATCTTTGTGTCTGCAAAGAGACATACTTTTCCTTCCAGTCCCTCTGCAATGTCACTTATAAAAACATTAAAAGGGACCAGATCCAGTACTGAACCCTGCAGTACCCCACAAGTAACCCCCCTTTCTTCACTGTGGACTCCATTTACTATTACCCTCTGTTTCCTGTTGTTCAGCCAATGTTTTACCCAGGCTACCACCATGGGACCCACTGCCAAACTGGCTAATTTGTTTATTAATCTTTTGTGCGGAACTGTGTCAAATACCTTGCTAAAGTCTAGGTAGGCCATGTCCACAGCCCCTCCCTGGTCTACTACTTTGGTCACCCAGTCAAAGAAATCAATTAGATTTGACTGACATAACCTTCCCGCTGTGAATCCATGCTGCCTTGGGTCCTGTGCCCCACTGGCCTCTAGGTACTCAATAATTCTTTCCTTCAGAAGTGATTCCATCATTTTCCCCTACCACTGAGGTCAAACATACAGGTCTGTAGTTTCATGCCTCTGTCTTGCTCCCACTTTTGTGAAGGGGAATCACATCTGCCCTTCTCCAGTCCTCAGGTACCACACCATCCTTCCATGATTTGTTAAAAAGGGTAGTCAATGGTGTTACTAGTTCTCCCCTTAGTTCTTTTAGAATTCTAGCGTGAATCCCATCAGGCCCCATTGCTTTGTCCACCTTCAATTTTAGGAGTTCTTTCAGAACCCTTTCTTCTGTGAAAGGACTGATATCAACCCCCCTATCCAGAGCGCTTCTATTGACTGGATTAGGTACCTCCCCCTCCTCTTCTTTTGTGAATACTGGTAGGTAGGTAGGTAGGTAGAAAAGTTTTATTGTTCAACAAATGTCACTACAATAGTAAAATTATTAAAATCAAATGCACATTATTTAATACATATCATAGACATAATTTCCCAAGACATTGTTCACAAATAACAATTAATTCTAACTAAAACCTTGTCCATATAATCGATTCTTGGTCGAATCTCTTTCCTTATAACTTAATAGATAATAAAAAGTGACTCAAGCTTTTTAATATTGTAATATCTTCAGAGTTAACAGGTTTATAAGGAGCTTATCAGGGGGAAGACCGAGGGTTGCCAGAATGGGGCCCAACCAGTGTTTTCTCTGGTTGTTATATTGAGGGCAATGTAACACAGTATGTTTTAAATCATCCTCAACTATATTATTACACACACAATATGAGGTCTTGATTCCATTTCTTCTTTGTCTTAACATTATGTAATTTGCTGGATATAATTCCATTTTAAATATTGTTATAACTCACCTTTCATTCCAGTCTGATAAGATTGTTAAGTATTTTTCTAAACCATTTGATGGTTTCATAATTTTGTACCAGCTAAAATTTACCAGATGCATTATTCTGGTATGATCTTCCACTTGTTCAATACTCCACAGTCTTGATTTGACTTGTGACTTGATCTGATCAAAGGGGATTAAATATATTTCATACAGTAATTGACCCAAAACTATTGAAAAAAGTGACTTTTTTACTGTAGAGATGAGAGGTGACATAAATCCTCTATGGTTATATTCTAACTCCTCTTCCAGGCACATTCATGAAAACCGATATATTGGGAGGAGAAATAATCCTAAAATGAATATTAATCTTCTTTCCATAACCTGTATTCTAAAGGATTTCTGCCCCAGTTCATATTTCAAAATTTCCGCAGACACTGATTGTAGTATCATCAGTAAATATCCATACATTTGAGTTATAGTAACTTCATGAATATTAATATTTGCTTCTGCCCATATTTTAGATGCATAGAGTACAGCAGTCTTAATCTTTGTATTCAAGGTTCTTAATAAACCTTCCCCTGAGGCTTGTCCACAGTTAATACTGAATCTTTTAATGGCCTTTGTTGTTACTTTAAGATTATTTATCTATGTGCTGATTCCATCGACAACTTTGAGCAAAGATAACGCCAAGATATTCATAATAGCTCACTGTACTTATTTTATCTCCATCCAAATAAATAGATCGTTTATGTTTACTTTTGAGTCCAAAGACCACCAAATTTGTTTTTTCTCTATTAATTTGAAGCATGTCAAATTTATAACGTTCTGAAAAATGATTCAATTTACATTGCAAACCAAGTTTTGATAACTTGGTAACTTGGTGTATATAGACAAAGTAGGCCATGGGCCCATTTAATTGTCTCCCACTCATAGTGGGTTTATCTATTGACAATCTTGTACAATAAATGTTCGTCTAGCCTTCTTTTAAATATATCTAAAGATGAAGACTCCACAACATTCTTGGGCAAATTATTGCATATTATTGATGTAAGTGTATTATAAAAGCATTGATGCCTATTGGTTCTTGCCCTATGTATAAATATTTGCTTATCATGTGATCTTAAATTAGTTAATTTATGGATCCTTTTTATTTTGCATTGTGCCATTAAAGCCTTGTCCTTCAAAATTCGGTGCAAAAGTAATAAATCTCCTCTAATTCTTCTGGTCTCTAAAGAGTATAGATTTAGACTAACCAGTCTTTCCCCATACTCCTTATGATTGAGTCCTTTAATAGATTTTGTCATCCTCCTCTGAACTCTTTCGATCTGTATGATATATTTTTTTAAGTATGGGTTCCAGATCGGTAAGCCATAATCGAGATGGGGTAGGACATATGTCCTATAAAGTTTAAGGACACATTCTTTATTCCTAGAAATGAATGCTCTTTTAATGGAGTGAATAATGCTGTTACATTTCCCTACCATTTTGACTATATGTGTACCTGACGACAATTTAGAGTTTACCCATACACCAAGGTCCTTTTCGCATGTACTATTTTTTATAAGCTTTTCATTTTAAAAAAATGGATATTTTTTATTTCTTTTTCCAAAATGTATCACTGCACATTTACTTTCATTAAATTTCATATTATTTAATTCACCCCATCTTTCAATTGTCTTAAGGCTATCACTTAGTTCCTTATACTTTATTAATGACGACACTTCTCCACCTATTTTAGTGTCATCTTCGAATTTAGTAATGACAGAATCAAAACCATTACCCATGTCACTAATGTATAAACCAAACAAGACTGGGCCCAATACCGAACCCTGAGGAACACCACTAGGAACAATACCTTCATCTTCATCTAGACAAGCAAATCGTTAGGACAGAAAATCACAATTGCTGGCTGGGCAAATGTCCCAAGCTCCATGCGCCATATGTTAGGTGCACCCGAGGCTTGCAGATTTCACACACTTTTGAAAATCCAGCCCAATATGTCAGATGATATCTTTGAGCATAAGTATTCTTTTACAAAGGGTCCACGTCAGAGTTACAAGTTTTACAACAAATGATACAATAGAATTACAGTAGATGTTTCAGTTAAGTATGCGATAGGGTGAATGAGCACATTTCAGAAGAAAAGCTTATCTAACAAAACAAGAAACATCACGTTGTGTAAGTGCAAAGCTGACTGAACAAGAGCAGGTCCCAGCAGCAGGCTGCTATAGAGACAGCAGAGCATAACAATGATGACTATGACTGGTTCAATGACAAATTGCACTTACACTTAATTGCTAGGCAGCCTGCATGGATTTGTTTGAACTTGGCAAACCTGGGGAGGTTTAACATGGATTCTGGCAATTCATTTAGCCAGCCCGCAGTCTTAATGGTAAAGGAATGCTTACCTAGCTGTGTTCTTCGGAAAGGTAGATCAAGGGAATTCCTGGCCATGCTTCTTGTGCTACACTGGTTAGACACTGTGTGAAAAACCTTTTTTTAGAGCAGGGGGGGTTAGGCCCATTCGTGCTTTCTTGGGTAGTAGACAGGTTTGAAAGTTTATTTTACTGGGAAGGGGTAGCCAGTTGGTTAGTGAATAGAGTGTAAAGCTGTGGGTGCACTTGTCAGTCCCTAACACAAAGTGGCAAGCTTTATTGATATCATCTTGGGTCACTGGCAGCTGCGTAGACAGGTAGTCTGTAGCCCACTAGAGAAAGGAGGGAGCTGGATGCAGTCAGTCACCTGGTTTCAGCAGTGAGGCCGTTCTGATTTCTGAATAGGACACACAGCCTTCTGTTTACAGTGGACACCAGATTGTCTACTTGGGGGGGGTAAAGGACAGAGTGTTGTCCAACACTACCCTGAGATATTTGAATATCTTCCCTTGATCTAGTATTAGGCCTTTGCTATTGAGGATGGCGGGGGGTGGGGGGGCATTTTCTTCATGAATAAAATTCACATCATGAATAAAACTATATTACTGCATACTGCTTACATATACCACACCCTGGGGTACATTACTGTAATTATAAACTGGCCCCAAAGTGTTAGGAAATGGGTGATCTTGGTAATCAGTTTTGAACTGTACTTATACAAGGAGATATGGTTATGCATCAAAGACCTCTTCAGCCAATCAGTTTCCAGGATTTCTCTGATCTATATGATCTACTATTGCATTTGTAATTCACAGGTACAGTACGGTGTCATACCTGTCTGGCAGGGCTTTGTTGGAATGTTATGAGCCTGACTATAAACTTTGGCCATTCAGCCAAAAGCTGAAACAGTCATATAAAACCATGACACAAAAACCAGGTAAAATCATTTTTGCAATATGAACACTAGTTAAATTAGTGTTGAAAGTTGACAATAAATTTGTCATTTTGATTTGTTATTAAGCATATTTTGTTTTCCCCTTTTCAGTTATGTACCATGTGAGACACTAAAGTTATTTGGATTCATATATTACTAAAAAAGATTAAAAAAAAGTTAACAAACCCTTAAAAGACCTCCTGTGTTTCTATGCTCCCAGTTGCCCACTCTGCTCCACTGGAGAGAATTTGAAGGGTGTTCTGTTTTTTCAGTTGACAACATCAGCGCACAGGATTCCTGCAGTTGTGGACCCTGCCCTGCCAAACTACCTACCCGGCCATCTGAGATACTGCTCCTCAGTGAAGGCAGTCATCAGAATTTAGAAAATATATCTTTTCACACAAGTGTTTTCTGACTGTTAGAGGTACAGATAGTTATGCTGTCTAATGTATTCTGTATCATATTATGCTCACTATTCTCCACTATTCTAATTTGTATTGTTGCAATTAAACAGTGCCTGTGAATGTGCTGTACAGAACCCTGAGCTTTCAGGATAGGGGACCTTTGAAATGAAAATGGCCTGGCCTTTGTCTTAATTCCATTAATTTCATCCTTCATTTCATCCAGGGCATAGATGACATCATAAACCAGACTGGAGCGTTGCTCTCATGCTTTGACATCATGAAAGTATCACAGCAAAGGTTCTTCATGGATGCAAAGTGCATGACCTTATAGGCATTAGTCAGCTCTTGCTCCATCTTTTTGCCTCTGCCTTGTTAAAAATTCCAGATTCTGGGATCCAAGAGGAAAAGCAAGCCAAGCATCTTTACTTTCACATAAACAACCAGCGATAATGTAAACCATGCTACAGTTTAAGTCTGTAGTATGATGCTCCCTCTGGACAGTGTAGACCTTGGTGGATGCCTGTATTAAACATCCTCACAAAAACAAACATGAGTGAATAGTCTAAGCCCGCTATAATGTAAACTTCTCACAAGGCTTGAAACACCATCCACATGACCACACAACTTTCTCAGTCTCAGAAACAACTGTCGGGTTTGTCTGAAACCACTGTATCACAGCTCACTACAAACAGCAAACCCCCTTGGGGCCACAGAGTCCCTTCGACCAGCTCAACATAAACACAGCCCTCCAGAATCCATAAACCTATTTATAGGTAACCTTAACTGTGCCAAGTACACAGGCTTATTGCTGCAATGAAATGCACAGCACATGTCACAATGGAACATATGGCAGTGTGAAGCAACAGTATGCGTGCTTTTGCTTGACTAGCCTGGAGCATTTTTCCTCTTTAAAAATATATAGTGACAAGTAAACAGGATTAAGCTGATGCTATGTGTGATACAGCACAAGGAGAGGATGAAATCCAAAATATGTTTACTGCTGCCATCAGCTCCTCCAGCTGCCTGGTTTGTAGTGTGAGGTGCTCAGCTGATCCCAAAAAATAGAATAGCCACAACAGAAGGGCTCAGTTTGACTTTGTTTCCTGGGTTAACTATTTATACTGGTCTTGTCTTCATTGGTATTGTGATTGTGCAAGTATTGAATGTATTCAACCTGTTTTGGACATTAAATATATTTGGAGCAGTGCAGCACTTCACAGAACAAACTGGGCAGCCAGAGGTGCTTGTGTTAGCAAAGTAAAGCAAACTTTATTTAGAGCGCTCTTTTCCCATGTGCTCTGAGCACTGTACAATATAGAGAACAATAAAACAACACCACAGCATATACATCAAAACCATAGATATTAAAGGAATAACCACAAAACCTGTAGCATTAACATTGTAACAGCTTAGCAGCAGCAACAAGAACATATTTAAATTTTATCTAGATATTGTTTTTATTTTTCAATGCCTCCTAAATAAGGTTGATGCTGGCTGATGGTCACGTGTTTCTATTTTTAACATCTCTATCACTCTACTATAAGTAGAAGAAATTCAAATGTCAATTTCTTTTTATTGCAACAGGAATTTGTGGGCATAGTAATTTAGCACAATTAACTCTTGTTTTCCCTTATGTATAGGCAAGCAATAACACTCCATAAAGCTGAATTACCACACACTGTGGGTGGGCTGTGAGGAAGAAGGTGGAACTGAGTGCCCTCATGCACCCTTGAAGAGCAGTAATGTATGGCATACCATGCTACCTACCGTGTGTTACTGCACTTGTAAGGTGGTAATACATTAAAGATAAAGAAGAAAAGATATCTGAACCCCAGTATAATTAAGCAATAATGCATGACAGGGTGTGTGTTGTGCTGGGATAACATCACACCTCAGGTGGCTGGGCACAAGGCCACAGGGTGAGTGCATCCAACACCCAAGAAATTACATTTACCCCCAGCATGAAAAACAGCCTGGAGTGCATCATTAAGCAATAAACCATGACAGGGTGTGGGTCATACTGGGATGTACCAATGGCTGGTGTGGTTTGGCCATGCAGCTGCATGCTGAGTGGTCAAACCAGGTCAGCTTTGGACAAATCCCAGCATAACCCATGCCCTGGAGTGGTTTATTGTGATTATACAAAGTCCACCCTTTTTAGGGGGACAAAAAAATTGAGAAAAGTACATTTTTTATTTTTATTTTACATTGTTTTGATTGATTTTATTGCTCCACCCCAAAAAATAGTTCTCTGTTGCTAGGGAGACGCTGCCATTGGGCAGTGACAGTGGAGCCAGGCAATGTTAGCATGAGCAGCTGCCATTTGGCAGTGTATTGTGGAAAACAAGCAGAAATGGGTAACAGCTGCTCCGTCTGCCATACACTCAGTTTTTTTTTCCTTGCAATGCTGGATGGACCAGGGAGCCAGCTGTCATGCAACGGAAGTGAGAGGGAGTCACTGTTTCTAGGGAGACTCTGCCATTTGGCAGTATAATTGGAGGCAGCCAATTTCAGCAGGTGCAACTGTGGCAGTGTAACAGCAGCTACCTCTCCCACCCACACAGATATTTTTTTCTGCAGTGCTGAATGGACCGGGGAGCCAGCAGTAATGCAAGGTAAGTGAGAGGGAGCGATTGTTTCTAGGGAGACCTTGTTATTCAGCAGCATAACTGGAGGGTGCTGATTTTGGCATGTTCAACTGTGGAATTGTAATGGTAGCTCCCTATCCCACCTACACAGATTTTTTTTTTTTGTTTTGTAATACTGTGTAGACTGGGGAGCCAGCAGTCACTGCAAGGGAGGTGGGAAGCAGTGACTGTTAGAGGTCCCGAGCATTAGCAGAATGGAGTGCTATGAGAGCAAGCTGTCAGAGGAGCCGGAGTTACTGCTAGAGAGGCAGAAAGGAGCCACCATCACGGGAAGTGAACTGTAACGTATTCTCAAATTTACAGTTCATTGTCACACTTTTTTCAGTACTTGTTTTGGGAGTCTAGTGTAGTTTTCCCCAGGCAGGGTTTCCATTGAGGTTCTCTTTCGCATTTTATGGATAAAACTGGCGGCTGCAGTTTAGTGGGGAAACAACACGGTGGGTGTATTTTTTTTAAATTCAAGGTCGTACTGATCTTGGTGAAGCGGCTAGCTGGCACCTCTTCTGTTGGTATATTGTAGGATTTATCACAGGCAAAAGGTGCCAGCCAGCCAATCATCATCTAGGATTTCTCTTTGCCATTGTATAATTGCTATTATACAATGACTCATTTCTAAATAAAAAAGAAAGTAGAAAAAAACATTTATTGATCTATTATTTTGATTTTTCTGTGTGTATGTGTACCTATAAGAAAAAAGTCCATAGTTTCTGTCTTTGCCAGTAAGTGGTGCTGCTGTAGGAATGGTGCTGTGTGCCCAAACCCAAACTGTTTCTCTTGACTCTGCAGTGATGTTTCACATCGGTGCACCCCTTCCCCAAGTGATCATTAAGCTGATTGAAGTAGGCTTCATTAAAGTTCTTTTTTTTTCAATTTACTTTTAATCACGGTGACGGTCTTTTAGTGTGTAGAGTGAGTCACTCAGGAAATGTAGCCAGTGAAGTGGTAAAGTATTCATGAGGCATCCTAATAGGAATGCCGAGAGGCGAACTGAACTGGGATTTCAGAATTTGTATTTGTCCTGTGTAATGCAGTTTTTGCTGGACTTCTGGTTTCCCTGATGAATACTACAGGAGCATGGTAATGTATGGCAGTGGTTGCCTTTCACGAGTTTCACTCACGATCACTGGTCATGCAATCAGCAGCTTCGGTTTCTATGGTTTACCAGAGCTGCCTGACATTAATAAAAGAAACAAACAAAAAAATTATTCTACAAAGTGAAGTGCTGTGCAACACTTGAAAGCTGATGTGGGAAAAAAAGATTTTGTGTGTGTTTGCCTGTTTTAACAGGGCAAGCGGTAGTGACATGAAACCGCTCAGTTCGGGGGGGAACAGCAGTGATTAAAACTGAAAGCCATGCCATTATTTCAGACTGCGTCATGTGGTCATCTGTGTGCCTGGACTTCATACAGTGATGTTATACTCAGATAACATCACTGTTTCAGGCACACACTGACCAATCAGAGCAAAGGAAATTGTTTTGCCATTGTGTAATATGAAATTATTGCAGTCATAAGACCTGTTTTAACCAACAGATAGATAGACAGACAGACAGATACTGTTTATTAATACTGTAGCTATATAATATGCAAGCAATAATACTCGACAGGGTGGGCAGTATTGCCCATACCGCCCACCTTGGAGGGTATTATTGCACTTAGAAAATGAGCTATCTGTAATCTTTTTTGTAGTATTTAAGAATAAAAAAAAATAGTACAAAAAAAGACTAAAATGAACTTATAGTTGGTTTGTTACTTAGTAGTCCCTCTACTGGTATCCTTACCAATACTTACCAGTAGAGGGCAGAGTAGCGTTTTACAGCTGTTTTAGTGGGTGCTTAATGCTGTGGTGCGTGTCCCTCTTTGGTACATGAGCCTGCTCCCCCCCACCACCCGTCTTCGTTCCATTTTCTGTATCCCAGTTTTGAATCTAACATGTGGATATAACTGCTATCAATTAGAAGAGGAAAGTGAGAAGGTCGTGAAGCAGGAGCCACTCATTAAGCAGCAAGTGAGGGGTCAGCATGTGGAGAATTGACACGAGACAAGGGTGAGGAGAATACCACATTTTAAAGTCAGTGCAGTTTAGGAAAATGCTCACTTTTGTTTCCGCTCTTGATTTATACATTTTATTAGTGCCTCTTTTATACATATGGCCAGTTTACACTTGAATGCTGATCGGTCAGCAGAGGAGCTCCGAGCTTGTGCGAGCTGACGAACCCGGTGTGAGAAGCGGCGCTGGTGAATAGTGTGGCGCCCGAGTTCAGCGCAATAGCAGTCATATGTAGAAAGATTGTTTTCCCCTTAATTTGAATTAAATAACTGTGGAGCTTAGTGAGTTATTTTTTTTATGGTGGTGACAGTGGGGGGGGGGGTGCAACAGCGACCTAAGCTACTCGCTAACTGTTTAAAAAAATGGAGGCAGTTTGCATTGTGTACCCAGTGCTTCAACCAATAAGGAAGCAGGCTGGGCACAATGATACTTGGCTGGGCATGAGGCAGGTTTGGTCTTGCACTTTTTATTTGCTGGGCATCTATTGAAAGTTCATGTACCCCTCTGGCAGGGGTACTAGCCAATCAGAGCCCAGCAAATAAAAAGCCCATTTTCTAAAGCTAGATAGACAGATAGATAGACAGACAGACAGACAGACAGACAGACAGACAGACAGATAGGTATCATTAGAGAATAAAATTTATTTCAACCTTCTGTCCTCTCCTCTCTGTTTATTGGAAAGTCTCCATGATGAAAAATTGGTACTTTTTGATCTTTAGAGTTCCTCCTGAGGCCACATCTATGTTCTTTCAGTCCCGAGGAATTCTATGCCACATACCCACCAAGCCTTAGACGGCATCTTACCCGAACATTGCATTTCCCTACTTTTGATACTTTGTGTTTAAAGCCTAACTGATGCAATAATGTGCAGCAGTTTTAGCAGCGAATTTCTTTACTTTCTCAAAAAGGCATACAGCACATACACACAATTTGGAATCGATTGCCAATATTGTTAATGTTAAACATTCCCTGGATACTGGTTTTGGCAAACAGTTCCACCCATGAGTTTATTATTTGTAGTCAATAAAGAATTTTTTCCCTCCAGTTCAAGCAGAATAAAAAAAATGCACTCTCTTACATTTTACCCTTATTATAACCTCCCTCCTCACCCCCAACAAATGCAGAAAAAATGTACAGAACAAAATCTTTAACTTTTTTATTTGTGTCTCTTGATTCGTTTATACATAGTTTTTGCAATTATGTTTGAACTATTATTAATTAAAATAGTCACAAAATATTACTGTGTCTGTTTTGTATTCACTTATCACTCCACAAGAAACGTGCTACCATCCTAAGAGCTTCAGTAAACTCGGTCACATGTCACACAGAACAGTAGCATCATCAGAGAGAGCAGTCATACTTCCAACTGTTCACATCGTGTTATCATCATTCACAAAGTATAGCAGCCCTCACCCGAACTGTTGACATCATGAGCAATGCCAACTATGCCTATTTATAAATGTCCCTGTGAGTCATTCACAAAGCAAGGTGGTCCTCACTGGACCAATGACATCCTGTACAAGACTTACAGAGCACATCTCAGCACTCACACGGACCAATCAGCAACCATACTTGTACGGGAGGGGGTGCCATGATTCCCACTGTCCCTGTGGGCCATCCATAATCAATGCCAGCACTCATGCATCTGCTTTTGTGACACATACACATGTCATCCTGACACATAGTCTCAGAATACCATACCTCATCTCATGTCACCATCACATTTAAATTGGTGCTTTCGTGATGGACCATTTTTATTTTAATAACTTATTTATATTTTACTATAAATACAAAATTAAAAACATAACCTGCTGCCCATAATCTATCAACCATGCAAACTGCAAGCTCAGAAATGTAACAAAAATAAACAACAATACATTAGTTAGGTGTGGACTCTAGCCTGGGTCCACCCCAACCTCTCTATCCTATTCAGCCATCTACTGCCAGTGTTTCATGGCCCTGGGGACACTTTTGGGTTCCATGGTGGTCTACTGAAAGACATCATTCGCAACTTGTTAAGTCAATGGCTTGTATGCTTACTTTTCTGTGAGGGCTACCAGCCAGGGCCACCATCCAAGCTTTCATTAGTTCATCTGGACTTCTAGTCCTAGTTGAATGGTTGTTATGTTTTTGGCCTGAGGAAGAGGCCTCAGGGCCATGCAACACTAGCAATAGATGGCTAGATAATGTTAAAACTAAAAACAAACAAACACAAAAAAGGTTTACCAAACCAATAGGAGTTGTAATCTTCCTTACTATTTATACTGAATTTGTAACTAGCACCACAGAAGCAGACTTCTCCAAATTATTTATTTATTTATTTAAAAGTTTAACCTGGAAAAACATACTGAGCTGATAAAAGCTTGTTTCCAGATGCATCCTGGGGGATGGGGTGAGGGGGAATATCTGAACAATAAAACTACTAAAAAGTAATCCAAAACAATACATATTACTATGAGAAACATATCCATAAATATTAGAGGCAAATTTGAACATAAATGCATGTAGAATACACATTTTAATAAGTAAAGATGGGAAATAAAAAAGAGGAAAAGCATAAACAGGGTAACTATTGAAGAGAGTATGAAAGGAAAGGGTCATAGACAGTTTCATGTAGGATAACAAGTCATAACGAAGAGACTTTAAGGAGGAAGGGAAGAAGCAGAGCAAATAGACAGGGGAAGAGAGGACCAAAGCTTAGTAAAGCAGTAAGAAAAAGCAGAGTGACCAGCAGTAGATTTGCTAGAAGGAATGGAGAGAGAATGGGAAACAGTGTTGCAGGGAGGGTAGAAGGAGGATGAAGGAGAGGATAGAAGGGATTTAAGATAAGCAAGCAATAATACCCAACAGGGTGGGCGGTATTGGGCAATACCGGACTGCCCAGGGGCATAATGAGGCCCGATGCTGCAGGAGGCCCAGGCCCAGGGAGTGAGATACCCACTTTATTCTTCTACAATGCTCCAAGCTTAGGGTGAAGCTTACAGTGAATTGCATCAATATGCACTGAGAAATCAAGATGTCATTCAAAGTACACCCAGAGGTATTTAATGGAGGGAACATCCTCAATCTTAGCACCATCAAGGGTATTAAATAATGGAAGAGAAGTAAGCCTGGTGAGCCTCTGGCAGGTGCCATAAGTCATGGAGACAGTTTTTTTTGGCATTGAGGGACAACTGGTTAGACTTGAACCAGCACTGAATGTTGACAAAATCCTACTGCAGCCAGGTAGAAAGGTCATTGGTAGAGGAGCCAGAAGCAAAAAGAACTGTATCATCAGCACACATATGAGAGGATGCAGAGGAAAAGACAGTAGGGAGGTCATTTAAGAAAATGGTGAAGAGAATATGACCCAGGACAGTCCCTTGGGGGACACCAGAGCTAACAGAATGCGGAGATTAAATGGATTTCCCTTTCCAGACAGCTTGAGACTTTCCTTCAATTAAGAATAATACCAACTGACTTAAGAGTCAGAGAGGCCTGCTGCTTTAAGTTTGTCCAGAAGGAGGGGATGTACCACAGCATCAAAAACTTTACCGAGATCGACAAAAATGGCAGAAGTAATCAGTCAACACCAGACTGGAATGGTATACAAAAGGAGAAGTTGTCAAGAAAGGACATGATCTGAGATAGAACAATGTGTTCCAGTAATTTGGCCAAGGTGGGAAGGAGAGATATAGCATGGAAGTTACCAGGAGAGGTGGGATCACCACCATTGTGAAGAGGCAGAACAATCACCTGTTTCCAATCATCAGGAACAGTAGCAGAAGAAAAGAAAAGATTCAGGAGTAGAGTAATGGGCAGACCGATGGCAGGAGCGGAGAAATGGAGAAGCTTAGGTTCAAGGCCACCAGGACTATGTCCCTTAAGAAGATTGAGGGCAAACAGAGTTTTAAAGGAAAAATGGGGAGAGATAGGAAAGAAAGAAAAGGAAGGAAGAGAGGAAGGCAGGTAGAGGGAAAGAAGGAAGGGGGAGGAAGGGATAAGAGAAAGGGGACATGTAGTAAGATAGATGTTAAAAGTCATAGCAACAGCAAAAGGGTCAGAGATAAGGGAGTCAACAAGTTTTAGAACAGAAGAGGGAGACTGGGTATCTGGGATGAAAAAGGAATGGATAACCTTCCTGAACTTGGAAGGGTTATTAATGTCGTTTTGGAGTGTAGATGCAAAACACTCAGACTTCGCAAGTCTGACAGCCTTGGTACACTTGTGAATTACCTATATCTTTTTTTTTTTTTTTTTAGAGGGGGGGCATCCAGTTATTAATCCACATTTGCAAAGTCTTCAGTTGTGCCAATGAATTGCACAGGAGCCTAATAATTACAACCCATTTCCACTACTGGCTGCCACTTAGGGGCTAAGAAGATAATCATGGGATGGAGAAAGGACTGAAATGAAATAAAAGGAAAAAACTACTTGTAGTAACATAGGTAGAATATTACGATTTTCAGACTGTAACATATTTTATTAAGAAACTGATTCCTTTTTTTAGCTAAAGCAGCCATTCTCATGCAAGAACAAACATTCTACCACCGGTACACTGTGCACTATCTGATAATAACAATACATTTTTCATTATGTCACTTCCTTTCATGGCCAGCCAATGGTCCCTTTCAGTCATTCTCTTTGCAAGCCTGTGATTTATGATAAGACTCCCCTCTCTGCTTACATTTGCTTTCTTTGTAATTTCCTTTTGTTTGTAACTTTTCCTCTTGTTGATGTTCAGCCCTCAAGAAGACAAGGTTACAGAATGTCATTTAATACCAATTAGAGACCCATCAGAATAGGAAAACAGACGCTAGGAAGGGGTTTTATTGCAGGCACCTTTACTCTGATTTTTTTTTTAATTTTCCAACTTTCTGAAATTCAAGTTGAAAAGTTATGGAAATATACAGTTACTCAGATGTGGAGAAAAGATAGCTATGTTTCCATAATAAAGAACAGACTGAATAGCATCTTCCCTCTTTTACAGAGCTTTATAGTTCTTGGTGTCAGTAAGATGATGATAATACTGAGACACCCAGGCCCTAGAACTCAGTTCCGAGTTCTGGTGGTGGTACTTGTTAAGTCTGTCCTCTCTGCCTGGGAGGGGGGCAGACACACCTACAGCTCTTACTCAGAATCAGACTGGGGACCCTGAGTCCCAAAGGCACTAGCTCTTAACTATCAAGTTAATGGGAAACTCCCCCTAGCCAGGAGGTGGAGTGGTTCATTGGCTTTCATACTTGCTAGTCCCTGGCCCACCACTAGACGTCTCCATTTGCTGTTGCAATTACTCAGCACTGCTTTTGACAGTCGTTCACAGCTTTCACTACCAAACAGCATTGCCTTTTCTTATATATAACATAACTCACATGCCTACATTGACCTGCTGATGGACAAAACTGAAAATGAATAGCTGGAAAAGGAAACAAGCTCCTTAAGTGTGGGAAGTTCGATTGTCTCAAGCAGATAAGAACAAGTGGCACTGAGAGCTGGGTATGGTTCCTACTAGTTTGTCACCATTCAGTAGACTCAAAACACTTTTCACAACAGAGCTCATGTTGGGCTCTACCCAAGAATCTAACACCTTGAACTTTGAGTGTTCATTCCTCATAGACTCTTGAGAACATTTGGTGCCAAAGCATTGTTTGAGTGGTGTGAGCCAATGAAATTGGATAACCTTGAACCAGTTGTTCAAACTTATGCCATTTGACCAGAAAGCCTCTAGCCTCTACTCCCTCCCATATACATTAAAAAAATTGCCAAATCCTGGCTTTAGTATCTGGAGCTGACATCATCTTTTAAACTAAACTTTTCTCCCTAGCCCACTCACCTCAGGTCCCAATATACAGTATGTACAGTGATAGGTGCCTCGCACCCCACTTATAATTGAGCCAAGATTTTGGGGTACTAACGGTAAACATAATCTAGGCTAATTTGTCTAGTCATGCTCCCTGTCCTCTTAAGTAAAACATACATAATGTGGATGGCCACTGGCACTGTGCTGGAAGCAGATACTGTGATTAAAAGCATTTCCCCCCTTAGTAGCCCACACTTCTCCAAGGACCCAGCATTCCATATTTCAATGTTCCCTCACCAATTCTGGTCCCTGATCCACAATTCCAATTCCAGGCTAACTTTTCAGGTCTTCCCTACGATATGCTATTCCCAGCATATAGTATACAGTATGCCACGTACAAGTGTGCATGGCAAAGTATAAGGAAGTCCTCTCATTAAAAATAAGTTTTTAGTACTTTCTGTTGCACAGATAATTTCTTCATACATATCTTTGCACTGCTGTTATGTTCAGGCATCCATTCTGGAGACTCTTTGCTGCCAAAGACCATGGGCAAGAGCAAAGGAGTTGATATCCATCCCATCCCTCGTCTCCTTTATGGGGCTCTAGTTTGAAATTCTTTTTTGTTTGGTAGGGCAGCTTTTTTCTTGATTGCTTTAAAATGGAATACTTTTTTGTGAGCCTCCAGACCTAGACTTGCTGCAGCACACATTAAACCAGAAGTTACTTCTGACATTGCAATTTTTCAAATTTAACAAAAGCCATGCAACAGCAGTGTGACAAACAAATGTTGCTTTCATTAAAGCCGTGTTTCTGTGCCCATCTGTAAAATGACTGCCGTTTTTTCTTTTAAAACTTCTGTATTTTTTTTTTTCAAGTTATGAACAAAATATAACATACATTCAGATTGTCTGGGCCAACATGACCCACAACTATTAATAACAATACATACAGCTTTTTGTAAAGAATTTGTAAAATTAAAACCACTCAGTCAGTACTAAAAACTCAGCATCAGTACAGGATGAGAATAAACATCCTCTTTCTTCAGATTATCCAAATAATGTCCAAATTAATATCATTCTGTGTATAAATATAACCCTGCCTAAAGTATCTTTTTAGAATCATACTACATACAGTAAGCCAAAGAACAAGTAGGATGATAGCCCAGCCATGCATAATCTATTCTCTGGCTGTTCGAGAGTATCGGGTGTCCCCTCTTGGAAATATCTCAATGTCTCATAAACTAATCCCCCCAAGACTCAACACCCATACCCACAAGATGTCACTTTCAATTCATGTTTGCCCTCATGTCCTTCAACCCCATAATGTAAAGGTGCCAAGGTTTCCATATACCTAAAAAGTGTTGTTCCACAGTTGCAATTGCACAACGATAAATTCAGTTATTTCTAGCTCCTTTACCTCATGTCTCCACCTCTCTGTTAAGGGAGGGCATGGGGTAAGCTACTTTTTTAGTGTTGCATTTCACTGCTGCTATTCAGAGCATTTTTTGCAAAACATTACACTTTTTTGACATCTAAGCAACACGAAGAAGCCCAACACCAGATCACAAAAGATGTCAGGGATTACTTTATTCAAAATCTGTTGCTATTTACCTTTAATTTTTTAAAGAAATCATGAATCAACTGTGAAAATTGTCTGCTGATTCTCAAATAATATAATAGGCTTTTGCCATGCAAAGCAAAGCAAATTTTATTTCAATGGCACCCATTGGTGGAGGCTCTGGATGCCTCACATAAGATACAGACAATAAACAAATTAAAATGCATAAATAAGACTATAAGGTATTAAGCCAGGTCAAAACATAAAGTAAAAAAATGGGTTTTTAAATGTTTTTTAAAAAGAGTCCAAAAAGGAGCACCTCTTATTTCCCAGGGGAGGGCATTCCATAAAATCAGGGCCACCACACTGAAAGCCATATCCCCTGAGGATTTTAAACAAGGATCTAGGACCTGTTAAGAGGTCTGCCTCCCCTGATCAAAGGGTGTGAAGAGGAGCATATGGCACCAGGAGGCCTTTCAGGTAGCCTGGATCCAACCCATGCAGGGCCTTGTAAGTTAACAAGCATACCTTGAAACTGATGCACCACTGTACTGGCAGCCAGAACATGGAGCACCGGTGTGATATGCTCAAACCAGGATCCATTCTGGAGAAGCTGGAGGCAATACATCAGTCCCGCGGATAACCCAAGGTAAAGAGCGCTGCAGTAATCCATCCTCAACATGACTAAGGCATGCACCAGAGTTTCCAAAGCAGCCAACTCAAGATAAGGCTTAATCCAGGTGATGTTATGGATATGAGGAAAGCCAATGCAAACAGTGGCTGACACCTGATGTTCTAGTGTTAGCTTGGAGTCCACAGTGACTCCCAGATTCCTTACTCTATCCCCAGCTTGAAGAGCCACACCGTCCAATAAAGGAAGGATGGTGCTGCTACTTGTTGCCACTGAACCTGGCCAACCTGGCTCCACCAATAATCCTTCCATCTTCAAGGGATTAAACCTAAGCCTGCTGGCTGCCATCTAGTTCTGGATTTCCTTAAGGCATTTGCTCACTTCTGATATGGCCGCAGCATCATCTGGGGTGCAAGACACATACAGCTGGGTGTCATCGGCATAGCAATGAAAACCAAGACCTTAGCACCTAATGATCTCTCCCAGTAGCAGCATCTACACAGCAAACAACATTAAGGCAAGGATCGACCCCTGGAGCACACCACAACAGAGTGCAGCAATGCTCGAAGTAAAGGAGCTGAGTGTCACCTGCTGCTCTCTGCTGGACAGGTAGGATCTGAACCAACACAACACCATACCTGAAAGTCCCACACAGTGCCTCAGGTGAGCCAACAACATCCCATGGTCCACCATGTCAAAAGCCAAAGAGAGATCTAGCAGGACAAGAATGGAGCGATGTCTGCTATCCCTCGCTAGAAGAAAATTATGGAGCACCCTACCTAGCGCAGTATACATGCTATGGCAAGGCAGGAAACTAGACTGGAATGGCTCATAGATGTCAAAGTATTCCAGGTGTTGCTCCAGCTGCACCACCACCACCACCTTCTTGATCAACTTCCCGAAAAAGGGAAGGTTCGAGATAGATCTGTAGTTGGAGAGATCGTCAAGGTCCAAAGAAGGTTTCTTGAGGAGAGGCCTCACCAGAACCTTTCAAGGGCAGATGGGAAAAAAAAACTCCCCAAGGGAGCACCTAATGATCTCTACCACAAGTGGACTGAGCAAGTCCCAGCACTTGAGGAGTAGCCGGGTCAGCCCAGGGTCCAGTGCACGGAAGATGGGACACAGTCTGGAGGCTATCTAGAACACATAATCCTCCAAAACTGGCTCAAACTCAGCCCATAAAAACAGAATGCCTCCATCCATCAAAGCCGGAATACTGCCAGCCAATAACAGGCTGCTTGAGGAACTCCCAGCCTGGATGGTGGACACCTTGTCTAGAAAGAACCAGTGAACGCCTCACATTTGTCATGAGAAAAGCTCTAGAGGAGTGATTACAGACTGGGTTTAATAATCTGTCAACAGTATTGAAGAGCTCAGCCAGCCGGTTCCTTCCAGCAGCAATCACCTGTGACAGGAACGCTGCCTTTTTTTAGTGTGACTGCCTGCTGGTACTCGCCGTAGCGAGCCCTCAGCATCAAGTTATCCTCCTCCGAGTGGGACCTCTGCCAACAATGCTCCAACCTCTGTTCCTTAGTCTTCAATCTCCTCAGGTCAGCAACATACCAGGGTGACCTGAGTTGGGAAATCAAGGGGCAGACATGAATTGGTGCTAGGGAGTCAACAGCAGTCATAAAGGCCAAATTATAGCCTCCACAACTGCCTCAGCTCCTATTGCAAAAGCCGTCTTCATGCTAGAGATATCCAGTACCGCCAAGAGGCTCTGAGGCCCCAAATGTCTGATAGAGCAGTATCTGACCATCTCCACAGGGGGAAGTTAAATGAGGAACCCTGCAAAGGAACTGCACAACATGATGATCCTACCATCTGACAGGATCAACCCTGATGTCTGTAACATCAAGACCCATTGAGAACACCAGTTCCAAGGCATGGCCATGTTGGTGCTTACCAGTGGCAACCACCTGTACAAAGCCCAGGGAAGACATAACACGGAGGAAATGCATTCTAAACAGTTGTTTCATTGTCAACTCAAGCATTAAAATCACTCAAAACAAGAAGTCTGGGTGATTTAACCTCTAGGCTGGCCATGAAAGTCTCCAGTTCATGCAGAAATTTGAGCCCATGCCTCAGAAGACAGCTTATGTGCAAAATTCTGCAACTTGTACCTGGACCACCCTTTACAGCCACACATTCAAATGATCTGGTATCCCCTAAGTGGTATACCATCAGTCCCAAGGCAGATCTAAAACAGATGGTCACCCTGCTTCACCTGTGTTCCTGCCTAGGACAATGCACCATGGAAAAACCTGAAGGGACAGACGCCTTAAGCACAGGGCCTGAGTCATCACCCAATCAGGTCTCTGTGATGCATACCAAATCTGCAGAGGAATCACTGCATAGCGAACATTTGTAATGGCTATCATTGCTGCTTAATTAGGCATAGTAAGACCTCACTATAGTGAACCGTAGCTATAGTGAACAAATTGACTGGCTCTGGGGTTGTTCTTTTCAGAGACAGACCACAGTACATTTACTTACTAACACCAACATTTATTGAAAATGCTTCACCATGTAAATATACAGAGATACAAAGCATCTCATTTACAGGTGCAACGTGGGGTCAGGGGTCAGTAGCAAAGGGTGCTAGATCATAAAGTCAAGAGAAAAATATAATATGATATGGTATGGTATGGTATGATACGATATGATATGATGATATGGTGTATGATATGATATATATAATATAATATAGTAATAGAAAAGCTATACAAGGATTTACAAATACGCAAGAACGGTACAAACCATCAATGTGCAGAAATAACAGTTCAACAATATACTACAGTGATACAAATGTGTAAAGGAAGCGGCCAGGTACAGTCGCGGTGGGACAAATTTAAAAGCTTGAGGCAAGGTTATTTCATATACTAGAATACATCACAGTATTACATAGCTACATCACAGTATTACAAAACATGCACTAGCTAACATGTATCCAGCCGTATCAGGACAGGTCACCAAAAGCAAATGCAGCATGGTTGGAAACCACACGGTGAAAACAGCAACAGTCAAAACCATGCGTGCAGAATACACCCAGAGGATACAAAATAATATAAGTTTCAACTTTTCATTTGAGTGGTGTTGTAATAGTAAATTACATTGGAAAACAAATTCTCTGCAGTATTCTGAATGCGTGGTGTTGACTTTCGCTGTTTTCATTGCATGTTTTTTACTGCACTGTATTTGCTTTCAGTGACTTGTCATGGAACCATATCCAACATAGGGGATGGCTACAGGCTCTATATAAAATTCTTTCAACCGAAAGAATCTTTTTCTCTGTTTAACAGAATGGATTTCTGTGGTTGAAGTAAAAAATGGCAAATGCACCTCTACTTTTCTATAGGCCATTACTACATTTCCAAGCCACCTTTCGTATTGCATGATCATATATACTGTAATTTAAAAGGCAGTACTGGTAGTGTGACCACTGTTACCAATATCACAAGCCTTTAAAACTAGGTAACAGGAGTGCTTGAAGTTTACAGTCTGTGGAAGTTCACAATTGGCTGCTGAACCAAAAACCCATCTGTGGATAAACAACTGTTTGATACTTGCATAATTTAGTCTACAAAACAAGAGTATTTTTATCAAAATGTGCAAAAATCATTCTTGTGGAGAACATCTGAAATTGTAGATAGTGTTTTACTTGATTTGGATCATATTACATGGTCAACCCATATTATCCGCTGTTTTTCCATGGCTGAGAAATGTACCTATTTGACACTAGCAGCGAATAATGAAGTGTGAATAATGGATGGTGAATAACAGACTTTGAATAAGATCTCAAAATAGAAACAAAGACTCCACAGTCAACTGTTAGCAGCAGATAATAATTATTTGCAAAACTATCAAACTAATTCATACCTCTACCACTACAGAACACCTCATTCACACTCCATCGACACTATCAAACACATTACTTCATGCAGAAGCTACAAAAATAAAAACCCAATTCACTACCACGTTATATAACAATTACACATAGGAATGAGTGAAAAACTTGGTAATAATTTCAGCTCATGCGGCTGTGGGCAATAAAAGTCACTTGGCCTTTAAGCTCATCCTGCCCCCAGCTCTACTTGATGAATTAACAACCTTGTTCTTCATAGGCACCTCTGTGCATAATTCTACATATTATCCATGGATAATTCCAGTGTCCATGTAGGATACTGGCCAGAAATGGTCACTATCTGGAATATCCAGTGAACACCACAGATTAGCCTAGTAACTCTAGGCAGGGGGTAACATAGCCACATGATAATTTAACGTTGGAAGCAACTCTGTCGATCATATCTGTTCCCCTACTTTATAAGCAGGGATGAAAGAAAATAAAGTATTCCATGTAAACATGTACTGTACTGATGCATAGGGTGAAACTGACTGAACACTGTGTTTCAAACAGCACAAAATTGTTTCCCCCTAAAAGTAATTATAAATCATTTTGTGGCCAAAACCCTATCTGAACAAAATTATTTTGCTGTCAAGGTTCAGTGCAGTAAAATTCATTTTGTGCCCAAAACATCACCCTGGCTGCAAGCATTTCAAGAATAGTACCATATAGATTTTCTGTAGGGGGCTGTAGAGGCAGGCAAGGCAGGAGGGTCCATACGTTTAGCCATGCCAGGATTAAAGCTGAGTGAAATTTAACTTCTGCCAGCACAATTCAGGTAAAAGTATGATTCCACTTCTGTGAAATTTCACAAAAAGGAAAGAAATACTTTGTGACATTTTGCCAAAATTTTTATTTAATATTTTTCTCATCTAATTTTACAACTTATGGTCCAAATTGCAGTAAATTTGGTACATTTGAAGTCTACTAAATTATAGATGTGTATAAAGCTGCAGAGTTAACATAAAAACTACAGGACTACGAACAGCTCAACACAGCTAAATCGATTCAATGATGAAAAATGCTTTGTGAAAGTTAAATTCCAGAGTGGAATTCTAGCGGCGTGACCTATTACTAGAGATGCAGCGAATTTAAATTCTGCCAGCGAAGTGTCCGCGGAGTGGATACTTCGCATTGTGGGCAATGCAAAGTGCTCACTCCGCCTTGTCATTACCACTTCATGTTAAGGCAGAATGACAACGCGAAGTAAGGCAAAGTTGTTGTTTTCAATGGACTTCGCCATGCTCTTTAGCCATAGCCAGGCAGGAAAAGGAAGAAAGTGAGTCATACAAGCAGACACTTTCACTTTCTCCTGTGCAGACGGAGACAGAGAGAGAGGAGTGTGGTGTTTTGTCACTGCTGAGACTTGGAGATCAGAGCGAGGAGGAGATTCAAACTTTGATTTAGATCCAACAGCTTTTTAAAAGCTACAATTTTTTTGTCTTTTCTGTACTCTTTTTTACTTAATTTGTTCTTTCTGTAAATTTATTTTTCTTACCTTTATAAGTAGTTAGTTGTTTGTCTGTGTCTGTGTGACTGTGTGTGTTGTGTGACAGTGTGAGTAGTCATTGCTCAGACTGAGGGAGAGCGCAGTAGGAGAGATGGACCAGGGTGAGGGAATGTCTGGGACAGGGGCAGCTCTGGGAGAGCGTGGTACTGGTAGGCGTTGTACCGTGCACATGCTTGGTGAGCATGGCCGCTAGTTCCTGTTGGACCGATCGAAAATTCTGAGGGTTCCCCCCCCCCGGAAGCAGGAACAGACCAGCACTGCCTCCTGACTCTGAGGCAGTTGAACCACCACCACCACCATATCCAGCACCAACTCCAGCACCAGGTCCTCTGGAGTAGGATGTGCCTGTGTGCCCGGGCCCAGGTATGGATCCCAACCCTGCTGAGCACCATGATCAGCCAGCTGCCAGTTCATCTGGCCCTCCCCTGTTGGTGCCTGGTCCTCCCCGCACCTCCATTGTTTGGCAGTTTTTTTTTACTATGTTGTGGGGACAGCAGCGTGGACAGGTGCTGCCTATGTGAGGTGGAGGTGCAATGTGGTCCACAGGGGACTCACCTGGGGACTGGGGCCAGCGCACCCATATGCTCAGTCACCACCAGTTGGAGTGGCAGGCTGCCACAGAATGGGCCATGCCTACACCTGCTGGCCCTTCTGTGGCAGAGGGTGCAGCTGTGTGTGGCGGTGGCCCTAAGAAGAGGATGGCCAGAGCAGCACCTGCTGCTCCACCAGTGCCCAAACCACCACCACCACCACCACCAGCTGGTCAGCCTGTAGAATGTCTGGACCCCAGAGAACTGCACGTAACACAGGCTGACTTCTCTGGAGTGCTGTCGAAGAGAACAACGAGAGGGTGAGTGCTGTCGAGTAGCTGCTGGATCACATAGAGGGACATCAGTTGCAAATTATGTCCATGCTGGTGCTGCTAGATCACCATGGGATCCCACATTAGGTTTTTTTTCCTCATACCATGTGCCCCCTCACACCTTCCTTGCTGTGTTATAAAATGTATTCCTCCACCATCATCAACCCTTGTATGTAATTATGCCCTTTTTTTGTCTTCTATACGCGTTACACTTTGTATTTGCCTCATGCTTCAATCCACCCCAGGAGTGACGTTATTACACAATAAGACACACCCTGTCATGCCTTATTGCTTAATTATGAACCACTGTAACGTAACCTTTACATAACCCAGTCTCTCCACATTTAGCAGTTTCTAAGACGATTCCAAGAAGGTTATGCATGTAAATGTTCAGTTATCTATCTCTAAAGGTGGCTCAATTGTAATCAGGGAAATATTTTCAGAAAAGCTCACTATAAATAAATAGCCAGACTTTGAGTGCCTGTAAGTTTAAAACTACTCACCTAAATGTCATGACATAAAGCTTCTCTTAGGACCACTTACAAAAAGTAAGCATGTCACTTTCCAGATCTCTAGTTGCAATGTTGGCTGGGTTATGACCAAATAAAGAGTTTTGCAAAGGTTTGCACATTCTGTGAAATGTAACAAAATTTGCAGAATGCTGCAAAAATTCCACGAAAGCGAATCTGCTAACATCACCCAAGCCTAGCTGGTACTGAGCCTTGTAACATGGCACAAAAAAGAAAGACAAAATCAAGCACTCAGATAGGTGCAAACACACCAGCTGGTACAGTACAAACCATGGTTTAATACCACAGTAGATCATGGTAGACACCGGCAGCGCGCAAAAATAATTAGAACAGACTTTGGATCCCGCGCACACCACACACTGTTGGGGACGAGCCAGCTGAAGACGTCTGCACAACACAGTGAAACCTGTGGCGCTGAGAGTAGTCAGTAGAAACTGCGATCCAGTTAGGTAGGGAAAACAACCTGCACAGTGGGAAAGGCAGAAGGTTGCAGAAGGGAGGGAATAGCATAGTTGTGTCAGGCGCCAACCTACTTTGTGGCCGAACAGCAATGCAGTGAGCTAGGCGGGAGAGCCTGCACAGTCAGAAACTCACCAGAAGATAACCGAAGTAGTGGACTATAAATAAGCAGAAGTGGGTGGCATGCACAAGAAGAGGGGAATAGAAATGTGTGTTGAGAGTTAGCTGTCACACCCGCAATACACAGAAGGAGAGCACAAACAGCCTGTGAGGGGAACAGATGCTGATCCTCAGAGAGAGACCAGGGCAGCCGAAGCGGTAGCGGGTTGTCAAGGCAATGATGCAAATCAGTAGACACACCCAGAGTGCAGCAGGACACAGTCAGCGAACCACCACGCAGCGGACTTGATACAAGACAAGAGAAGCCATAGGGAAGAAAAGTAGCAACAGGCAGCAGGATGCATAGTAGTGCTGCAGATTTTAGCCACCTCGGTTCAATTTCACAAACAGCAGATAAGTATACAAATGGATGTTAGATGTGCAACTTGCACGCGCACGTTTGAAAGTGAATTCAGCCTTGTAGAGAGATTAGTGAGAGATAGGAACCTGATGTTTTCGCGCAGTTAACAAGTCATATCCATGTATGTTCTTAATAACACATATGAAGTTGCTACAGTCCTTGCCATGTTACAAGCGGATTAAACCATCTTGAAAGGATGGACTACAGTGGAATTAACCATGGTTGCTGGTTGACCCACTCGCCTTCGCCACGTGGTCCAACCCCCCCAACCATGGATTAATTCCACAGTAGACCCATCCTTTCTCATGGCTTAATCCTTATAGAGACATGCCTACTGCAGGTCTGGAGAGCCAGCACACAAATTGCAGTATGAACTGATCCATTTATTTATTTCAGCACTCTTTGACTAAAAATGGGGGCTGAGAGTGTCATTAAAAAAATAATCAATTAACACCTCTGAGTAAGGATTACTTTTGAAAATGAATGTAAACTTCAGACAATAGCATTGTAGCACACTACCAGTACTGTTAAGAAGCTAGCAGAGTGGTCACTGCAAATAAAAAGAATATTTAATTTTGATGTGATCACACCAGAATTGCACCCAATTTGATATTTTTTTTTCTAATATTGTAAAAAGTGCTGAACCTTGATTCAAGGTTATGAAGAGAATTAGTTTTGGTATTTAAGACAATGTAAAGCCCAGTTTGTAGCTGAACCAAAACTGTGCCAGTGGGGAGAGGGGTGGGAGACACCTTTACCTCTCTTATTGTGATGTTCATAATGATATTGCTTGGCTAACAGAATTAAATGTTAGTTTAGAGGATTAAATAAAGGTCTTAACTAAGATTAACATCTCAGATGAAAAGCCTTGCTGAGAGAATTTTTTTACCAAATCGTTTGTTGTTTAGAGATATTGGGTCAGATTTACAAAGCTCATGAAATTCCCCCAGCTGTGGGAAAAACCTAGTGCAAGTGGGTTGCCACTTGGGGATCCACAGTTTCTCCCACAGCTGAGACATTCACAAAGGTGGATCCAGTTTATGATTGACTCCACGATTTACGACAGCTTGCGGGTGGTGTTGCCATAGAAGTCCCCACAGCTGCAGAAAAATGTTACGGCCAGTGGGACTCGGTGTAACATCTATGTAGCTGTGGGGAGCTATGAATACTAATCTCCACAGCTGTGGAGATTTTGGTCCACAACAGCAGTTGCGGTGTGGGACTTAGTCCCATTTCACTTTGTGATTACCACCCCTTATTCTTTGGCCAATCCTGCTGTACAAATGTCACCACCACCATTAAGGCAAGGCATTTAGCAATGGCCGCAAGGGTCCTTCTTAGGCTTTTAAACTCATTTACCTTGGCGCGCACAACCAATCATTAGTGACTTGGCCTTTCATAGGTACCACAGTTCTATAAAGAAGTGAGGCAAGGAAAGCAAAAGGAAGGCCCTCCATCTTACAAGAAGTGGGACATGCGCCACTCACCCCTTACCACTTCTCACAATCAGAACTGGAAATGTGCAAAAAATCGTAGAACTTGCAAGCAGAAATTCATTGTTGTGGACCAACTGTTTCTTACAGAGGTTTCATCTCTGCAAACCACTGCTCCCTCACAGCAGAACAAAACTAAGCTGTATGAAATTATTTTTTTATATTAAATTTATTTCTTACTCCCGCAGCTTGGTCTGCCTGTCATCCGGACACTGTCCTCTCTCACCCATTTAACCCGACGGCTCACTCACATCTGGCACACAGTACCCACAGAGGAGTCCCCACTCCCTTCGCTGGCCCAGATCTAATACCAAAGCACGATTCCTGTCGGATCCCCTGGATGGAGAGGCATGGCCATCAAGCCACCATGACCGACTGCCATTTTCCTCTGAGCTTTTTTCCCCCCCAAAGCACGGACGTGCAATGACGTCCAGACACTGCATGCCGATATCTGCCATACGTCCCCCTGAACACACCGCACTTGCAATGTCCCTGACTTCCATTGGGGGCTGCTGCAGAGCGATGTAAGCCCTGTACCATCCCCAGGGAGAGGAGAGCAGTCCATTGGATGCTCAGTCCTCTCCCTCCTCGGCTGACCCCTGATGGCCAGGGCATGTTCCTGAACCCGCGTCACCGCCGTAGCGCGAGGTGTGATGTTCAGCACCTCAACCCTCAGCACCACCGGGCCGGCTAGCTGTATGAAACTATAATGTCATCTCAAAATACAACACTGTTTTTCTGCCTTAGCCTAATTCATACTTTGATACATGATGTAAGTAAATATAGTTCTGTATTCAAAATTCATTTTACCTTTTGCTGACATGGGGTTATGTTGTCTCACTTTCTCTCTTTCTCTCTGAAAGTATCTGGTTGTCAAACTTAATAAGAATCAACCCAATACCCAAAGGCACTTTATTCAGTCAACTGTTACATTCAAAGAGACACCTAAGAATGGAGTCGCTGTCCAAGCCTAAAGCCTTCACTGGACCTCCTTTTACTGAAATACCCCAAATCCATTTGTGGTTTCTGTGCTCCAAGGAAACTGACCTTGGCTTTGTCATGAATGCCTGTCAATCACTCTTGACTCCATTTCTGTACCAGAACTGGTGAGAAGGCAACAAAATGTGAAATGAAAAGGGTTCTTATTCTGCAGACATTCATGCATTGTGCCTTGTGTTTGGGATTCCCCTTAAGGGCCATAGGTTCTTACTGTATATCCAGTACTGTATAAAACAAGACTGGCACTGCAGTTCTAACATATTCCAGTTGAGAACCATTGTAAGAGATAGGCTAGGGTGTTAACCACTAGATCCTGCATGGCACTGATAAAATATCTCTGTTGTAATCTCTAAATAGCATTGTTTTCATGTAATTAGTAGTGGAACTGGAGGGGAGGGGGCAAAATAACAACCACTACACCTTCATACCCCATATTTTCTCTCCTTACAGTATTCACTGACAACTGATGCACTGTCTGTATTTATCATTTGCAGTCCAGTGGTCAGAGGACCACCCCCTTACCAAAACTACCCTTCCTGCGGTGATTGGCACAGATGTAATTTTATAATGGTGATAAAGAGGGAGAGGGCAGAGGGATAATGGAAGGTGGAGAAATAATTTTTCAGAGATTATTTTTCCTTACAAATTAATTAAGAGACAGCCTGTGTCCCAAAGACATTACTGTTCGATAGCCCATCTGAAGTGCATAGCATTTCTGTGCTGGTTGACTGTACCAGAGCAGATTTATTAAACTGAGGTCCCATCTGCCTGTCCTGGTGGTTGTTCAGGTGGATGTTAAAGATCCATGGCACTTCTCAAAAAGAGTAGAAGTATTTTTTTATTCAGAAAAGACAACGCAAAAACAATACATATCATAAATATAAACCATAATAGAACTTTAAGCAACAAAAATGAAAAGTCAGCAAATTAGGCAAGTACAAGGGAGAAATTAGAAACAAACCTGAAATCGACCAATTTTATCTTTCAAAAACGGAATAGCATTCCATTTTTTAACCCATACTGGTCTAGTAGTTCAGTGTTATTCAAACAAACATTGTGCATATAGTTTTGTCTCCAATGAGTGAATAACTTGATGCCGAGTAAGTTCTTGTTGTTAAAATAACAATTTACATCTTGTCTGCCACAGTATGAATTTAATGCAAGTAAATATGAGTCGTATTGTACCAGAGTCACTATAACTACTGTATAGTCCACCAGAACAATTTGAACTCAAATCATAAAGCAGCCATTACAGTGCTGCATGTGTCTTCATGGTGTTTTAATGTAATGGGATGGCAGGCTGCTGCCCGATAGCCCATCTGAAGTGCATTGCATTTCTGTGCTGGTTGACTGTACCAGAGCAGATTTGGGAGCTTGGATTGTGACAGCTTGTGCTGGGGAATGCCTGGAAGGGAGACATCTGGGTTCTACTGTCACAGTGTCCTCTCTAGTTTGGCAATAGAGCCTGTCCCTTCACGAGGGGTGGGAGGCCTGTACAGAAGTATGCTGTGACATGTGAGACCAAAAGCGGCATCACCTGACAATGGGGAGATGGGCAGGCATAAAAAAGGTATAAAACCCATGTCACCATTGTGATCATGACTGGTGACAGTCTCTAGCCCTGTGTCATAGATCCCCAATGAAACGATGTATAGGTGGGGGCTAGCAGTGAATGGGGCTGGAGTAGTCATCATGGGAGTAGGCCTAAGGACTTAGGAAGATGGTAGTGGAGGATAGAAAGCTGCACACAAAAAAACACATTACAGGACATACAGCTGTGTCTCAGTGGAACCCTGACAATTCAGTGGCTCAACAGGCTGCACACTTGTCTCTGAGGCCAGAAGATCAGAAGGCTGTGGGTTCTATCCCCACACCAGACACTTGGGTTAAATCCCAATACTGACACTGCAGTGCAGCACAAGGGGGTGCTACACTCCTGCGGTGCTGTCTTTTGGATGAGACATTAAACTGAGGTCCCATCTGCCTATCCTGGTGGTTGTTCAGGTGGATGTTAAAGATCCATGGCACTTCTCAAAAAGAGTAGGAGTATTTTTTTATTCAGAAAAGACAACGCAAAAACAATACATATCATAAATATAAACCATAATAGAACTTTAAACAACAAAAATGAAAAGTCAGCAAATTAGGTAAGTACAAGGGAGAAATTAGAAACAAACCTGAAATCGACCAATTTTATCTTTCAAAAATGGAATAGCATTCATTTTTATACACTGGTCTAGTAGTTCAGTGTTGTTCAAACAAACATTGTGCATATAGTTTTGTCTCCAATGAGTGAATAACTTGATGCCGAGTAAGTTCTTGTTGTTAAAATAACAATTTATATATTGTCTGCCACAGTATGAATTTAATGCAAGTAAATATGAGTTGTATTGTACCAGAGTCAATATTTCGAAAATGTAATGAAAAACCTCCAACAACTTCTTCATATGTAGTCAGCTGCCATCTAGCATCATGCCAAGTCTGTGATAATTGCCAGAAGGATTTAACAAAGGGACACTGTATAAAAAAATGTTCCATTGTTTCTTCCATATTGACACATGAATTCCTAGGACACATACATTCACCTAGGCTCTTATGTTTAGCATTCCCCTTTACACTAAGTCTCCCATGGTAACTTAGCCACAATATATCCCACATCCGGAGGGGGGGGGGCCTGGTATCTTGTAAAGTCAATAGTATCTTATGGAAATGTATAGCAGGTATTCCCTTAAAGTCTGGGGTTATGTCAAAGGCTAGCTCCTGAATAGTGTTGTATATTATAAGTCTAGGTTTATGCAATACATGACCAGGTTCTAACTTCCATTTTTTGATTTTCGACACTACTGGTTTAAAAAACACTGGGACCTGACGATATACAGTACTAAGAACAGGATGTACAGACCAAAACGTAAAAAAGGGTCTCAACCAAGATGCTGCAAAACCCATCCAAATGGCAGGGGAAGATATAGCGGGACCAACATATTATTAAACAAAAATATAGTATAAAAAATACAATGGAATTTAATAAATTCAATCCCCTTGTTTGATAGATAAATACAAAATGTCCCTTTTTATGGGGTTTAAACAGCTACCCCAAATAGTTTGAAATGCCAAACTCAATAAGACTACCTCTAAAGACTGGGGAATGGGCTAAACTACCCTTAAGTAAGTAAAGATTGGAAAACAAAAACATTTTCAGCAATATATCCTTTTTATCTTTGTTTGTTGCCATGTTTTCCAGACAGCAACTTTTCTTTTCCCTATTTCTAATTTATCCCCCCAATTCAATATTGATATGTTCCCCCTTCCAAACTGTATCCCTACTATTTTCAGAGGATCAGTTGAAACTGGGATACCTTGTAAACTGCTTAAAGGGATTGTGGAGTTACTAAAGACATATCCCTTACTTTTGGCCATATTAATAGATGCACCAGCCAGTGCTGAGTGTTGTTGCACATCTGACAAAGCCTGAGTCCCAGAAAATGGGTCTGCTAAGAATAAGCAGATGTCATCAGCATATGCAGCTGTCTGCATGTCTAGGGATCCTGCAGAAGGACAGATACCTCTAATAAGGTCTGTCTGTTGTATCCTTCTCAATAAGGGGTCAAGGCAAAACACATATAATAGAGGACTCATGGGGCAGCCCTGTTGAACCACTCTATGAATAGGAACATAAGAGCACAAATAGCCATTAATTAATGGGAGGGCTGTGGCTGATTTATATAAGGTGGAAATCCAAGCACAATATAAAGGCAGCACTCCATATGCTGTTAAGACTTGTATCATAAAGGCATGAGAAACCTTGTCAAAAGCCTTTTCCTGATCTAATGAAAAAATATAGCCAGTTAGTTGGTCCTCCTTTCCTTGCTCCACTAATTCATGGATGAATAAAAGATTGTCTGCTATAGACCTCCTAGACACAGAGCATGTTTGTGAGGTAGAAATCAGATATTGTGCTACCTTAGCTAATCTTAAAGTTAAAATTTTCATCAGGATTTTTAAATCAGTATTCAAAAGGCTAAGAGGCCTCCAGTTATTTAAGTCAGACCTATCATTTTTTTTTATAAAGGAAAATTTGTGTTGCGATACAAAAATGAAAATCCAATTGAGAGGAAGACAAAATCCAATTAAAAACTATATGAAGTATCTCTACCAGTTCAGTCATGAATTTCTTACAAAATTCAGTAGTAAGGCTGTCTAATCCAGGGGCTGTATTGTTTTTCAGAGTTCTTATAGCAGTTTCAATTTCTTGTTTAAAAATAGGAACTAACAAGCCATCAATGATATCCAGAGGGTGGGGCGGGGAGGTTTTGAAATGAATACAAATACACCTGTATGTCAGATTCTGAAGTTTGGTGTGGGGCATACAGAAGCTTAAGATGTGATTGAACTTCTTAAGGTATCTCAGGGGTAGTGGAAACCATCTTACCAGCTCTGGTAGTTTGGGTATCCATGGTTCTGTTTCCTGTTCTAGCTCTACAGCTAGCAAAGACATCTCCAAAACTAGATTTTCCAGGGGCACAACCTCTATGCTCCATCAATAAGGAGGTTTCCCTGGAATATTGTAAGGATTCCATTTCTTTCTTAACCTTAGTGATTTGAGAAGAAAACCCAGTACGGCCAGCATTAACATGTGAATATAATTTAGCTAAATGGTTTCGTAATGTCAAATATTTTTTATATTGTAATGTATGTAAGCTAGAAGCACACCTTATGAACATATTTTTCAGCTTAGTCTTTGTCTTCACCCACCACTGGCTAAGGTAATCCATTAAACATGCTATGGATTGATGGGCCCTAAGTAAATCCTGAACTTGCGCACAGATTTGTTGGTTGTCCGGTAAGGTGCTGTTCAGCTTCCAGTACCCTTTCCCTACAGGAGTGCATTCCTCTAACCCTAATTTAATAGCTACAATAAGATGGTCCAATGTTTCTAGTGGATAAGTTTTGACATCATGTACATGAATATATTTGGAAGAAGGAACAAAATCTATTCTGGTAGATAAGTGACCTTTATGAAATGTATGACCTTCCTGTTGGTGTACATTCCTATAAGTGTCCAGTAATCCTGTCATGCTTATAATTGACTTAAGGCAATCAGTATCACAGAAGTCCTTCAAGGTTTGTGCTCCCCTGTCCTGTTCAGGTAGGGCACAGTTAAAATCTTCTGCCCACAAAATATGTTTAGTGGTATGCAAATATAGTTTGATAGAAGTAAAGAGATCCACGTGATCTTTCTTCTTCTGAGGGGCATACACACATATTGCCCTCCATGCAGTTTTATGAACAGAAAAATCAATTAACAATGCATGACCAGGAAAAATATCAAGAATCCGGGAAACAAAAAAGTTATCACCTCGGAATAAAATCCCAAACCCATCACAGACATCAGTACCAAATGAAAAGTAGGACAGTCCCCAACACCATAATTCTGGTGCTGCTGCAATTAATGAAGTATCGCTTAACCTGGTGTCTTGCAAAAACAGAGATCAAAATTCGGATCTTTAAGAAGGGACTAGTGGTGGGAAAAGTGGCGAGGTAGCAGCGAAGTGATTCGTGGAATGTGGAATCCAGCAGAAGTACTCCTGGCAGTGGGAGTACTCATAATGGGGAACGTGAAGTCCACTGGAAAACAATGATTTGTATTATTCCACCTTCCCCAAACCACTTTCCACTATCTGGAAGGCTAAGTACATTGAAATCAATGTACTTCGCCTCACTTCGCCTTGTTTTTGAGCTCCAAAGGTGAATTTTGTAGTGCTTCATGGGATTGCAGGTCACATGGGCTCTAGATTGTTCTGCACAGCCTCAGTTCTGTGTAGTGTGTGTGTAGTGGAAGATGGAGACAGTTTCCTCTCAGAGCTCTACGATTCAAATCCTCTAAAAGCTGTTAAAAAAGCATTTTTTAGCTATTTTTTTGCTCACAATTTAGTACATCGATTGTAGGAAACCCTCCTGTGCTCATATCGTCGAGTGAGTATTGTTTGTGTGTGTATTTTGAATGTTAATTTAGAACAGTCAGTCCGTGTACTTTGAAGTGTGCTTTGGGGGAGGGGTGTATCTGTGGTGTAGGTAGATTTACTTGGAGAAAAAGGCAGTCTTTCAGTTTTGGTTATATTTTTCTTGTATAACTGTGTTAATGTACACACAATAATATTTTCAGTAATTCTTGACATTTTTTTGCTGATTGTTGTGGTGCAGCAGTGTATAATTTCAGTTTGTTTAAAACATTTGGTTATATTACTAAAAGTTTTCAATTTGCTATGCGTTACTTGTAGTGTGTGTGTGTGTGTGTGTGAGAGCGTGTGTGCGATGTATGCCATTAAATCAGACATCTTTTATTGTGCCACAGAGTAATTGCAGCAGTGTGAACCTGCTATCCACCGCACCTGCAAGAATTTTTTATACTGCTTTGTGGTATCTTTAGTGGTAGTGGAATGTTACTGCCGTGCACTACCCCTTCCCCCCAACCGGCAAAAGGTATTCTTTTCCAGATTTGGATTTGTGACTTGTGAGCATTGGTTAGGTATTGTTGTGCCTTTGCATCTGCATCTCTTGAGTGTGCAGTGCAATCTTAATCTGTCTGTCCTTTTGCAGTACACCATTAATTCTGGGAGACTTTGCATTTCTTGTTATGCTCTCATTTCACTTTGTCAGCACTGGGGAATTTTCGGGACACAAGACAGTAGCATTTTGGGGATGCACATTAATTCTGGTGACTGTACTGTATGTGACCACTGCGTGCATGACGGAGTGCACCATTAATTCTGGGAGACTTTGCATTTCCTGTTACGCTCTCATTTCACTTCATCAGCACTGGGGAATTTTCTGGACACAAGACAGTAACATTTTGGGAATGCACATTAATTCTGGTGACTGTGTGTGACTACTGCATGCATGCCATCTGAGTGCGCCATTAATTCTGGGAGACTTTGCATTTCTCGTGCTCTCATTTCACTTCATCAGCACTGGGAAGTCTTCTGGACACAAGACATGAGCATTTTGGAGATGCACATTAATTCTGGTGACTGTGTGTGTGATGGGCTGCCAATATTGTTGTCACTCTGCCTTACTTCTCGCTAAGGTGGAAATGACAATGCTATAATACTACATAAGGCTTAAGTGAGCCTTTTGCATTGGCCACTACACGTAGCGGAGTGACAATGCAAAGTGCCCACTTCACAGGCACTTCGCTGGCGAAATTAAAATTAATTGCATCTCTAGTAGTGTCAAGGTCACCAGTCTACATCCTGCATTTTGTATACTGTTAACATTAACAGTAGCAACTGAAAGTGCAGTGAAAGCAGACATTCAGTGAGAATAGAAAATATGGGGACTTTCCCTAGTCTGGAACTTCTCTGAGGTTCCAACCCAAGTTGGTGTTGTTTCCCTCTATGGGGTGCTGGGGGGAGTCATCAATTGTCGCAAGGATCTCTTTTTAGACACTACAATCATGTCTGGTGGTGGCATATCAGTAGAGTCACTGGTGGGGGGGGATGTGCAGTGGTAACCCCCTGATCAGATGGGGGAAGGGACAGGAATCACATTGCTAACATCTACAACTGAAACAGCAAGGGAGACAGTCCCCACTGGAGGTTGGACTGTGCTCAAAGTATCAGAGAGTGAAACAGAGTCTTGGGAGAGGGGTCACCAGGAACTAAAGTCAGTTCCTCAGACACAGGAGGCTGAATTTCAGCAGTGGCCTCTGCTGCAGGAGGCTCCTGCGACACTTTGTGCACCACAATATCTTTTTTTGAGCCTCAGTAAGTTAGGAATCTTGATTGGGCTGGTCTGGTCTGTTATCAGTGGCCCACAGACAAGAGCGATAAGAATGCCCTGTCTCATCACATAAGTTTCAAGTCATTTCATTTTGACATTCTGAACTAATATGCCCATATGTGAGACACAAATGACATGTGATGCTGTCACATGCTGAAACTGAGGTATCAAAAGGACCCATATTTAAAACATGTCTTGGGCTGACCAGGGTAAAAGCAATGACCACAGTCCCTACCCAAAAACAAACTACTAGGTAGGCGAAAAGGGCCAGTGTTAGAACTACGAAGTTTAACTTTATACCTCCAACCCCTTGTCCAAATGTGTTCCTCATCAAAAATAGGTTGTGGGGAGCCCAGCAGATCACACTGTTGTTGCAACCAATGGGTGATATCATGCACTGCCACACTCTCATTACAAAACAAGATGGTGATTGTCTTCACAGCAGGCCTAGTAAGGGGAATTGCCCTAAAGGGTAACCAAATGGCAGAATACCTCAATTTCTCATGCTTTACCCAGAACCTGTCTAAGCCTTGAGGAGTCTTAAAACTGATATCATATAATGAATCACCAGAAGCATGCATCAAGGCATAAATTTAATCCGTGAAATACCCATGGATTCTTTTATTAGTCTTTTCCCAATATAAAGTCTGTCAGGCACATTATCCAGACCTCCAATGTACTGCAATCGCACTGCATTCTGTCTCCGTGCAGGAGGGGATTGCTGAAAAAATTGGTCCCTCTTTCTAAATGAGGCCCACATCATTTTGGCTTGCTCAGCTGCAGAAACAGGAGGGGAAGAGGGCCGGCATCTCAGTTTCCATCCTATTCCCCCAGGAGTCCTGACAAGTAGTGGGCCCTCCATCCCCTGAGTCTAAAGCAGAATGCATAGTCACAGTTTCAGGGAGCACAGTTTCTTGGGGTTCATGCTGAACATCATCCTCATGTAAGTCCAGATCCGAGTCGGTAACAAAAAGGGATGGGGGTAGGCTCAGCAGTGGTAGCAGTATCAGTGCGAGTTTGTTGCTCAGTCCTAGCGGAAGATCCTGGTATCAGACAATGTTTGGAGTTGGGGAACCATTGTCTTGAAGTTGTTTTTTTTTCCAACCTGCATGTTTAAGAGAATTTCCTAAGGACCAAGGCAGTTTTTTTAGGCATAAAGCCAGTAGCGCATTGCGAAAGGGAGCGCGCCCATCCTTGATGGAGTCAACATTTTTTACCAAGAATTACCACTTTCTTATGTGCTTCAGAAGTACTTACACCTTGTTCAGGTACTGTGTACTGGTTATCAGAGGTAGAAGCAGCTGTAGAAGGAGCTATCGCATCCACAGTCGAAGGTGCAGTAGCCCGAGAGTGCCGAGTCATTTCCATCCTTTGAAGCTACTGTGTCACACACAGCTGGGAGCGGCCTGACAGTGGATTCAGAGTTGTCAGGCCGCTAAGGTTATTCTGGCAGTATGGAACTAGGTGATGTCGGCAAACAAGGTGCAGGCTGCTCCGTAGGAGTCAAATCAACGGGTACATCCATGGCAGTCACCAGCATAGTTTGAGGCTGCACAGCTGTACTCGGCATTTCAGCATCAAGCAAGGACAGAATAAACTGACGTTTTTCATGAAAACGATGTCTCAACCAGTCCTCCTCACTCTGCCCGCTCGCTCGAGTAAGGGATACATCAGTTTCCATTTCCACAGGTACTGCACTCTCAAAAGCATTGTTTTCTATCTCCAGAGCTGGACCTGCAGGGAGGGAGGTCTGCTCACCTGCAAGTACACCAGCAGACTGACCACTCTCAGGAACGGTGACCATGGGAACAGCAGCTCCCCCTACTGACAAGAGTAAGGGAATTTCACTGGTGTCCTGGCCAAATTTCCCCCATTCACTAAAAATACCACCATCAGCTTAATCCTGGTCAATGTCAGTTAGTATCCATCTGTATCCCTCTCCCCTGGGACGAGGCTGAAAATAGGCAGAATTGTCTAGTCCTCCTTTCCCGGTCAACAAAAACTAACTAAATAAATAAATAAATTCTTGATAACAACTCAGAGCCTCTGTATTCCAAACTCAGTACCAAGGCAAAAGACACTCCTGGAGTAACCTTACCTGTGCATAGTCAGGCAATAAGGTACAACACCTTGAGCTGTGTGGCACAAGGAATCCAAGAACTTGATAAATCCTGCAACAACTCACATCCAGGACTGCCTTATTGTGATTATAAAATTAATTCAGCTGTAAAAAGTTTAGAAAAGTTTAAATGGAAAAAAAATATATATGCTGAATAAAATGCAAGAACAATGCAATGAAATTCAATTCAATTCAATTTTATTTTACCAGGAAATACACCATTGAGAAGAACTCATTTACAAGGTGAATCCTGGGAGGACATGCACACAGGGTCAAGGGAAAACAACAATACAGATACAAAAATTATAACAGTATAATATACAGCCATGTCATAAAACGTATTTTACAACAATTGCATTCAACAGGAACAATCTACATTTGATACAGTATTATACAATGAAATGGGAGACAAAAGTTAATTAGAAGAAAGGCACAAATAAAGCTTGGTGATGCAGAGGGCTAGAAAGGACTAAGGGGGAATAGTAGGAAGGAGACGGAGTATAGTGCATAGTGCAGTAGGTAAAAAGGAAAAAGGGAAGAGGTAGAGTGGATAGGTGATAGAGGAAAAGCAGAAATGTAAGGTTGCTCATACGAATGATGATAATTTATGCACAGCAGTGACAGTCATCATTCACATGGCATCTCAGCAGGGCCTTAAAGTGAGGTAACCCAACCCAATGAGTCAATTATAAGGAATTTTGAAGTGTATTCCATAGAGTAGGTGTGGCATAACTCAGTGCAGCTGATCCAAAATGTCATTTTATCCTAGGGTCATCGAGAGCGATATATGCATATCTCTGAGCCAGTAAGCACAAGTTATACACTTGAAAAGTATAGAGATGTAGGAGGGAAGTTTATCTGTAATAGCTCTATAAGCCCAGAGAGCGGCATTCCGCGGTCTCCTGATAGCTAGATACGTCTAGCCAATGAGAGTATAGAGTGAGCAATGATGGGTGTTGTAAGGAACGTTTAATATAAAACTAAGAGCCCTATGGTACAACGTATCCAACTTTCTTAATGCAGATTTAGAGCTATGACTGTAAAGGAAGTCAGCATAATCGAATAAGGGCAGAAAAGTCATCTGCACCAGCCTTAATTTTGCATCCTGGTTTAGAAGGTGCTTAATCCAATAGAATAAGCCCAACCTTTGTCTTAATTTTTTTAACAGCTCCTCGAAGTGAGCAGAAAAGTTTCCAGGATACAGAGTCTGAAGGATCTCAGTATGTATTGCTCTGGAGGACAGCAGACAGAGAAAGAGAGAGAGAGAGAGAGAGAGGGGAGAGAGAGAGAGAGAGAGAGATATGACATGACCAAGACTGTCAAGTAACTAACAGTGGTGAAGAGTGCATAGAGGGAGTCTTTCACAAAAGAAGATGAGCCCAAGTAACGATGTCTGGAAATATTTCTTCATAGAAAGGGTGGTAGATGTATGGAACTGATTGCCAGCGGAAATTGTGGAATCTAGAACAGTGGAAGGCTACAAGCATACATGGGGTGGATACAGGGGTATGTTAGTGCAGAAACAGGAAGGTCCTCAGAGAACAGTTGGGGTCTGCAGAGGTACAATAGGCAGGGAACCCTTGGGCAGAGTCGGCAGGCCTAGCAGTCCTTTCCTGTCGACAAATTCTGTTTCTATTCCACTAATCAAAGTACAAGGTTTTCCTAGCTCAGTTTATAATCTGTATTCATTCATTACTAATTTAGTCTTCCATCTTTCTCAAGCTTATGTATAGCCATCATACACAGAAGAAAACTCCCACATTCTCTAAAGAAAGGGACACAACCACATTTTAGCTGCAACTTGCAATCAAGACCATCAAAGCCCATAGCATGGTTTAACACAGTACTAATGTACAGTATTGGATTAGTCTTCTGAGTTTTCTGTAAAGTCAAATCCTGGAGACCAAGGTAGGAGCATCTGAAATTATGAATTATGTTTGACTAACGTTCAGCATATACTGTACAGATACAGTATATTCATTTGCATGAAGGTGAAAATGGTACACTTTATACCGTTTAATGCCCACTGAAAAGTCGCAAGCAATAAATAGGAAATTATGGGTTGATTTTGCACTGATGTGTTAGATAATAAATTCTAGTTCAGATTTTTTGAAATGGTTGCATTTTACCAATTAAAATTTGTGGATCTAGCTGGCCCGGTGGCACTGAGGGTTGAGGCGCTGGATGCCACACCTCACGCCATGCTGGTGACCCAGGTTTGGGAGTGAGCTTGGGCCACCAGGGGGCGGCAGGGGAGGGAGAGGATCGAGCATCTGATGACAGCTCTCCTCTCCTGGAGGTGGGTGGGCACATTGTCCCACTCCTTGGCTGCCTCCTGGTGGAGGATGGGGGGGACAACACCAGACTTCAGGAGACTTGAAGCATAGCTTCGTGATGCATGCGCACCTCGAAGCGCGCAATCAAGGCTGTGGGGGGAGGGACCAGAAAAGAGAGAAAAATCCATCTGCAAGCTCCATGATGTCCCCTCTGGCAGGCCTGTACCACTACCTCTGGACCACCCATAATTGCCCACTAAATAGGGATCGGGGATACCTGGGGGACCGGAGGAAGATGGACTACTCACCTGCAGGCCATGGAGGATAAACACAATATGGAAAAAAAAGAAGGAAAAAAAAATTTGGGGATCTAGTGCCAAGTACTAGCTTTTAATTGGTTTGCTAGCCCACCAGCACAGCAGTAGCGCTACTGCTTGCGATGCCTGTGATCTGGGTTTGGGAACAAGCCTGGGCTATTGATGGGCCAGCCAGGCAGGATGGTTGAGCGTCTCATGGACACTCGCTTTCTCGGGGGGTGGGTGGGATTCTGATCTCCACCACAACACTGCCACCTGGGTAAGCCCCAGTGCTCAGGAAGGGGAGCATCAGTGTTCTGAGATTTTGGCATCAGATGCAACATCACGTGATGCTTGGAGGAGGAACAAAAATGGAAAAATCATGGACTGCACAGAATGCCGCCTGCCACTCTGTGGCAGGTCCCATACTGCCGACTGATGCTCTATTCTCCTTAACTGACACTTTAACTCCACTCTGGGCAAATCACCACAGAATATTATGCCTAAAGTTGAACCAGCATAATATTCTGTGGTGATCTGCATATGCAGCCCATGATGCTTTGCATTATGGGTGTGTGTGTGTGATTTTGTATTTCTTTGAAACTTGGCTTCCTGGCCAGTGCCCTTTGGGGTAACCATTGCCTCAGTGCTTGCATGCTGAGGTTCTTTGTCTTTTAACTTGTTTTTTGTTTTAATTGGGTTCACCACAACATAACCCACATAGACCATTTTAGGATAGCTGGTTCATTCCACTGGGGTGTCAAACAGACGAGGCACACTGATGAGTCCTGGTAGGATGAAACACGTGTCTGTGTCTTCTGATGGCACCCTTTGCAAACTGTGTGAAAGGCCTTTCGGCACCATGCATTTCTGCTTAAAGTTGAACCAGCATAATATTCTGTGGTGATTTTCATATGCAGCCCATGATGCTTTGCATTATGGGGGTATGTGTGATTTTATATAAAACTATGCATTATACTTTCTCAATAGCAAATGATAAGAGAACATGCTGAATAGTTTGGTTAATTGTTTTCATTCTTTTGCTGATGTCAAAATCAGTTCAAGCAATCATGAACATCATCATATTAATGTAAATAAATGATTGCCCTTTTCCACATGTTACAGTTAGCAACTGTATTACTCTAGTTCTAAAGGAACTACACAATATGAAAGTAACGTGGCACACTGACCTTCATTGGTGTATCTAATAGTTTAAACAGTGTTGCACCCTCCTATAGATCTGAATGCTTGACCCAGCATCAGCACTGGCCTCTGGGTTGTGCGTTGCCAATATTGCACTTTGGGGTCACCTGACTGTTCTGTTAGCGATGAAGCAGGTTGTAAAACAACCAGCAGCACAACACAAAGCCGCTGAAGGGCCAGTACTGCCACAAAGTAACCATGCAGATTCAGCACAGAGAGGAGCAGACGCGGCATGGATCCAGATAAGCACAAATGTAGTAAATCGCTGCAAATCTCCTTTACTGAAGACCAGAAGGTGAAAAGACAACCACAAAGAGTAAGGGCTGGACATGATATCTTAATGTTTTGCAGAACATATCCATTTTTTTCAAGGGGCCGCATGTTGTACTCCACTCATTGAGTTGACGCTGTAAAACAACTAGCAAAGTCAAAATAATCAGTAGTCTGTGTTACTTACGCATGCATTTATAGCAGTAGTGCATGTTATGGTTAAACTTTGGCCTATACTTCTTTATCCTGTATTGTACAATGACCATCTTCTACATTCTGAGACTTCTTTAGCATGTTCTGTACCTTTGAAAAAAATAAAAAGAATCTTCCTTTTAACATCAGCTCCTTATGGACGATATGCACTGTAACTACACCTATTTTTTTGCCTGGTGCTTCCCTGCATTGTGTTTTCTGCCTATAATTTGTGTTACTTGCAATGTGCCTGTAATTTGTGTGACATGCCTATTCTGTGTTGTACTGTACTACACTATACTGTATGTCTAAACTCTCTAAAACTGGTTGCTTGTGAAAACAGGCTTTTTAGCTCCTCTTGTTTCTATAGTATAAAAAATAAAAATTAAGTGAAATGAATCCCAAATTAACCTTTAGGCTGCCGACAGAATTAGGATGCATAGGAATTTTGGACTGATATGTCAGTCCATGGCACAGCAAGAGTTAAAATATGGCTGCCCTCTGGTGATCATAATTATCCTCAGCAGTCTTTTTTGAGCACTGAATGTTCCATAAGGTCAAAGAGCAGTGTTTGTTGCATGCTAGTTCACCTTGGCCATAAGAAAAGGGAATAACTATATTGAAAGGCACACTCCTTTTATTATTTCAAATATAAAAAATTTTAAAGCAGAATCAAAGTGGGGAGAGGGACATCTTACATGATAGGAAAAAAAGGGTTATCTAAAATAGAAAAAAAGGTTTATGCACAAATATTTTACTGTGACATGCACTGCTGCATCATGTGGCCATGAGGCTTTGGATGCCCATTCTGTATGACATGAAACAATGACATTGGGAAGCTTTGGAACTAATTGCTTTATGACTACCATAGGACTACTTACAAGGCTGACATTAGCATTTTGGGGGCCCCCAGTGGGATTCCATGGGGCCCCCCTGGCCAACCCCTCATGACAACATCTTTTAATCTATCATCCATGTGCGCCGTTTTATTTTCAGTACAAAGCAAGACATCTTTATGTGCTTCTCTCCAAATGCCTGTGGTTGACTGGCCCTTACATTAGTTTGTATTTTCATAATATTGCAATTCCACAATGAAAAAGCTCTGCACAATCCCGGTGATACCCTGTAATGCCAATTTTATATGATGGTAATTTAAAAAAATATATATATTAAAATGAATATGCATGTGCTCAGGTTGGGGATGCCTCATGTGCATGGGACCCCAGTAACTTGAGGGCTTGCTTGTGCCTAAAACTTGCTATACCTGCTCATGTACGAACCTGATGCTGACTCCTAAAGAACTGCACTATATCAGTAGGCTTCCCTCGGTATCCATCGTTCACACTGGGCAAGCCAAAATTTGCAACCTACAGTCAAGACAAAGCAGACCCAAAAGCCTGGATCAAACACCACAAACCAAGCCATGATCACTACCAGCCATCCCTCTGGGCAATGCAGTTACTTGCATGAACCAAACAAGCCCTTTCACGAGGAGTCATAAGCCCTGAGACTATGTTGATAACAGTGGGCTCAGGCCACAACCACCCACAGACACTGAGCCAAACCAAGCCTGGCCTTAGCTTCCTCAACTCGACCAATAGTGACTACTGGATATGGAAAAGGAGGAGTACATGGCGGCATTATGGAGAAAAAAAAATATTTAAAAATGTATGAAAATGGAAGAATATAGTCTTATACCAGGAATGGGATTAGTTCTATTATATAGAGCCTCCTACACTACCACAGCTGTATCAACCATTCATAAGTTGATGGCATTAACACACTTGAACCGACTCCATTAGTACACTAAGGCCAGTGTACTATGCTTTCTGTAACAGTTCCTGTGAGAGGGAGCTTTTACCTACAATTCCTTTCAAGTAAAGAAAGTTAATAACCTCCTTTTTGTGAAGTGGACCCTAAGCCAATGTTTACAGAATCTGGTATTGATTTGCTATAGAAGCTACATTTCACTCAACCTGCCAGGGCTTTTACACCGGAGCCATTCAGAGCTAAAATAAACCAGCATGTTCCTTTTGGTAGCATGCAGATTTTTTCCTCTGCATGAGGAGTCTAAAAAAATTCAAGAGAAGCCACAGAAATCTGAATGTAAGTTCTCAGTACTTCTGCCAGGTATTATGCAAAGGTTATTTTATGTTTCCTTTTTGAGGGGTGGGTGGTGGTGGTGGTGGGGGCGGGGTGTCCACATCCTAGCACACAGCAGAGAAGTTAAAAAAAGATATATAAAAAATAGGCATGAAAATATGGTAAGGCTTAGGCATGAGTATTTGGCTGTGCAAGGTCGAGGCGATACCAGAATTCCAAAGTGTCCCCCCACCCCATAAGTGTAAGCCAAAGCCAGTTATGATTTTTCTGGGGTTATCAGCTTTTTCATTCCAGTAGCCGCAGTGGGCGGCCGGATACCCTCTTGCATGGTGGTGTTTCTCCAGAGCCCACGACATTGTGGATGTGGGGGGGCACTTTGGAATGGGCTCACATCCTGCCTACGCTCCACTCTCTTGACAATGGGGCCACATCCTGTCTACACTCCATCTTTATTTTGCCTGCCTAGGTAACCCATTCCTGTTTCCTTACTTTACATCCTATATTGTATAACTATGCCTAAAAACTGCTATGCATTCCTATTGTATGTTCCTATTTAGCATTTTATATTGTATAACTCATGCATATAACCAGTTATGTATTCCTAATGTCTGTCAATTATGTTCAACTGTTTGTCTTATGATGTGGAGCCTCTGTAAAGGAGTCTCTGACTCAAAGATATGCAATTCCGATATGATTCAATAAATAAAACATTCTTTCTGAGAAGGGGATGTTGCAGTAGTCTATAGCCAGCAGTGGACTGTACATGACAAGAAATAGTTTGGAAGGTGGGGCACTAACCTTTCTAATTAAAGTGTTCAAAGCAGCAGTGCAACAAAATTGGGCAAAACATTTGACCCTACTTTTTTTTCACTATAAAAGAGTTCAGTCATCTTCCGGTATTATTTGGTGATACAGTGTTATAGTTCCATCAACATGTGAGTGTTTTATAAATGTTTTCATTTAGTTTTTTCTTCTGGAAAAAAAAAAGATGGGCGCCACATTTGGCTTAATCATAGTATTGTAGACCTGACAATGGTTAGGATCTAGAAAATAAAAATTGATGTACAGCATAGGAGATACCTAGAAAAGTAGCGTTCACAGGTATAGTAATATATTTATTAATTGTAGCTAAAGATAGCTTTTTGGAAAAACATTCTTCATTGCACTGCTGCTTTTAGCATCAGTGTTTGTTAGCTGGCAAAACATTTCATTTTTTTGGGGGGTGAAAATGTATTTCTGATATTCTAAGATTTATCCTCAGTATATTTTTAATTTTCTGAGATATTTTTAAAACAACTTTCATAGTTCATGTTTAAATTAACAAGTCAATTAATTAAACGGAAGAATTTTTGAAAAATCCCTTCTGCTGAGGTTATCCATTGAATATATGTCACCACGTTGTTGATGGTGAACAGCACAACACTGTACCAAGATATTTAATTTTTTTTTTGTGATAGGCATGGCACAGGAGTGGGACTTTTTAAAACTTTCAAATCCCATATCTTTGTTCAAGAATGAAAGAAAATGAAAAGAAAAATGAGTACACTGAAGTTTTTGCCAGAAAAAAAAAATGATTGCTGAAAAGAACTACGTGGTGACTAACAAACACTGCTGCTTTAAATGAATTAGATGTCATGCGCTGGCATATTGGACTCACTGGTGAGAGATTTACTTAAAGAGCCTCTGATATCTAAGGAGGAATGCTGAAAAGGCATCAAGGGCCCGGTTTTCAATGGGCAATGCAGGGCTTGCATCAAGCCCTATGTTAAATCCTTTTTTTGGCTCCACTGTGCCAAACACCTTTGCTGCAACTGTACTCAATTTTCATACATTGGTGCAGTTGCAACACTTTACCCAATTTACGGCATCTTGCACCAAATGTTTGGCACAAGCCACCTAAAAGGGTGCCTGGGATTGCCACAGGGTTGGGGGGAGGCACTGGAGCTAGGAATCACCAGGAGAGGGGGTCCCATGGACCTCCCCCCCACCACAGGGATAGACACAACCTTAGGCAAAATAGGGGTTGGAGTGAAGGGTAAGGAAGCAGGAAAGATAGGAGCAGTGTGGAGAATGGTTTCACTAAATGCTAGAACCCTGGGGAACAAGTTGGCAGAGTTGCAGGCATTGATAACCGAGGGAGAGGAGGACATTGCTGCCATTACTGAGACGTGGGCAACCAGGCACCATGACCGGGACCTAACCATCCCAGGGTACAAACTATTCTGGAGGGACAGAGATAAAGGGATATGATAGAGAGGAAGGGGAGGAGGGCAGGTTAGAAGTAATCTGGCTGCAACTACACAGCCAGACAGGGACCAAGATCTGTCTGAGGGTTGTCTATAGACCTCTGTCCCAGAAGGAGGACACTGACAGGGAACTGGGGGAGCAGACAAGGAGGCATAGTGGCAAAGGGAGCACAGTGGTGGTGAGGGACTTTAATCTACTGGGGTGGATTGGAGCATCCCTGCAACCACTTGTACCAGGGAGCAGATCCTCCTGGAAGCATTCCAGGATGGCTTCCTTACCCAGAGGGTAATGGAGCCTACGAGGGAGGGGAATATACTAGACCTGTTACTGGAAGACGGGGAACAGGTCAGGGATGTAAGGGTGGAGGAACCTCTGGCAAGCAGTTACCTCTGCACAGTATGTTTAACATAGAAACATAGAATGTGATGGCAGATAAGGACCGCTTGGCCCACCTAGTCTGCCCATTTTCCTACCTAACAGATTAGCTGCAGATCCTAGTTAACCAACAGCTTACTTCCTCCTACCCCCCACTAGGACTGCCTTATGTCTGTCCCATGCATTCTTGAATTCCTCCACTGTTCTTGACTCCACGACCTCCTCAGGGAGGCTGTTCCATGCATCCACAACCCTCTCTGTGAAAAAATACTTCCTGACATTACCTCTGAGCCGTCCCCCCTCTATCTTCAGATTGTGCCCCCTTGTTCTTGCACATCTCTTTTTCTGAAAGATGCTACCCTCTTGGACTTTGTTGATTCCCTTGAGGTACTTGAAAGTTTCTATCATGTCCCCCCTTCTCCCTTCTTTCCTCAAGGGTATACATATTAAGCTCCTTTAGTCTTTCTTCATATGTCTTCTGGTGCAGACCCTGCACCATTTTGGTTGCCCTCCTCTGGACAGCCTCCACTCTGTCTATGTCTTTGCAGAGATGGGGTCTCCAGAACTGCACACAGTACTCCAGATGGGGTCTCACCAACTGTCTGTACAGAGGGATAACAACTTCCTGTTTTCTACTGGTGATGCCTCTCCCTATACATCCCAGTATCCACTGGTAAGTAGCCACTACAAAAACTAGGGTCCTGGACTTGAAAAGGGTGGACTTTGGCAGGATGGGACACATACTGGAAAGTCATATGGCAAGCATCTGCCCAGAAATGAACACGGAACAAAAATGGGCAGTCATCAAGGCAGGACTGGATGAAGCCACTAAAACTTGTGTCAAGAATCACAGCAAGAAAGCCAGGACCAAGAACCTCAGTTGGATGAGTAGAGAGGTAGTGGAGAAGGTGAGGGAAAAGAGGAATGTATTTTGGACCTACAAAAGATCAAACCGGGCAGAAGGCAGAGAAGAATATGTGATGAAATCCAGAGAAGTGACCAGAGTGGTAAGGGCAGCAAAGGCGGCTAGGGAACAGAGGTTATCACAGGGGATAAAAGAAGGAGAAAAGGATTTCTTCAGCTATATCAGAGAGAAGAGGAAGAGCAAGGATCAAATTGTTAGCATCAGGAGGGGAAGTGGGTGGGTAGAAAAGGGGGCTGAGCAGACAGAAGTACTTAATGAATACTTCTGTTCAGTCTTCACCAAGGAGAGGGATGGGCCTGTACCCAAGAGGAAGGGTGAGGTGGAAGAGGGTGGGGGAGAAACAACCACGGATGAGGAAATCACAGTGGAACGGGTGAGGAAGGACCTTAAATCCCTGAAGGTGGACAAGGCACCTGGCCAAGATGGAGTCCATCCCAGGGTGCTGAGAGAGTTGGCAGAGGTCCTGGCAGGACCATTGGTGGACCTGTTCAATACCTCTCTGAACTCAGGGTGCATGCCCAGGGACTGGAGGGAAGCACATGTGGTACCTCTCCATAAGAGTGTTCCCAAGGACAAACCAGGGAACTACAGACCGGTGAGCCTTACTGCAATTGTGGGAAAACAGTGGAGACAATCCTCAAGGAAAGACTGGTACAATTTCTTGAGGATAACAATCTCCAGGACAGCAGGCAGCATGGGTTTGTCTTGGGCAGATTCTGCCAGATAAACTTGGTTGATTTTTTTTAAAATCTCTTCTTATCCACCCCTGCCTCTCCAGGCTCTGCACCACCGTGAGCATCAGTGGAGTCTGCCCCTGCTTCTGCCACTTTACCTGAGTCCTCCGGTTCACCCCATGGAATCGTGGTTCTTCCCCCCAGGCGAGGACGAGGTGGAGCTGCTACATCGTGAACAATTCTAGTTTCACCAGGAACTGGATGGCCGGACAGGTGTGAGCAAGTAGGGGTCTGCTGTGGTGCTCCATCCTTCCGGAGCCCAGAGAGCATTTTTCCCTTTTTATTGGGGGAGTGGCATGTACTCAGATATCATGGCATCACTGCCAAGGTCACCACTCCCCATCCCCTAGGAGTGAGCTCTGTGCTTGCGGTGCCTACAACTTAAGCCAGAGGCCAGTCAAGTGCCGAGTGTGGGCCCCCCTCCCTCCTGGGAGAGGAGAGATGTCCTCCGGATGCTTAGTCCTCTCCTTCCCCTGCCAACCACTGACAGCCCAGGCTTGTTTCCGAACCTGGGTCACTGGCATGGTGTGAGGTGTGGCGTCCAGTGCCTCAACCCTCAGCACCACTGGGCCATTGGTTGATTTTTATGACTGGGTTATGAGAGCACTGGACAGGAGACATACAGTGGATGTCCTCTACCTGTATTTCAGCAAGGTCTTTGACTTGGTGCCACACAGTGGGTTGACCTGAAAGTTGAAGAGTCTGGGAGCCTGGAGGAAATTGGTCAGATGGGTCAAGAACTGGCTGCAGGGAAAACAGTAGAAAGTAGTAGTGTGGGGGGGGGCGGCATCTGAACCCAGGGCAGTAACAAGTGGTGTACCACAGGGCTTGTTGCTGGGATCACTTCTGTTTAACATTTTCATAGCCAACATTGCAGTAGGAATTAAGAGCAAGATCAGTCTCTTCGCAGGTGACACAAAGATTTGTGCTGAGGTAGATGGGGGGAGGGAGCAAAAGTACTTCAGGGGGATTTAGCAAAACTGGAGGAATGGTCTCACACGTGGAAGCTTGACTTCAATGCCAAGAAGTGCAAAGTGATGCATTTAGGAGGAAAGAACCCAGGACAAACCAAAGTTAATAGCACCGGCACCAACCAAAGCACACTGATATAGTGTAAATTACTTCTAGGAGTAGGGAGATCATCCTGCCCCTGTACAGGTCCCTAGTAAGACTGGATCTAGAGTACTGCATGCAGTTCTGACACCACTACTTGAAAAGGGACATTAAACTACTGGAGGGGGTACATAGCAGGGCAACAAAAATGATCCTGTGGTTGGGGGACAGACCATATGAGGAGAGACTGAGTCGAGCTCAATATGTATACCCTGGAGGAATGAAGGGAGAGAGGAGATATGCTTGAGACCTTTAAGTACCCGAAGGGTTTGAACAGAGTAGACATGAGGTGTATGTTCAATCTGAAGGGTGGAAGAGAAACCAGGGGGCACTCTATGAAGTTGGAAGGGGGCAGGTTCAAGAAGGAACTGAGGAGGCACTATTTCACAGAAAGGGTGGTGGCAGGGTGGAACACTCTGCCAGAGGAAGTCATATTGCTGCACAGTGTTTGAGGCTTCAAGAGGAGATGGGACAGATTCAAGGGAAGGGTAGAAACCGGGAGGGGGTGGGAGATGGGGGGAGGGCATATGAGGGAGGAGGGTGTAGCTGCAGTCCAATGGAATGAAGTGCTGCACATTCAAGCAGACTAGATAGGCCAAATGGCCTGTATCTGCTGGCAATTTCATATGTTTGTATAAATTAGACCAGAAAAAGTTGGCCTAACTTGCAACAATTGGCACACGGGATAGAAAATCCAATCACCAGTTAGGAAATGCCGCAAGCCCTGTGCTCCATATGTTCGGCATACCCAGATCTTGCGGCATTCTTGGCCCTTTGAAAACTGGACCTCAAGATTTCAGACACATTTCTGCCTGTAGCTGACATATTTTCTGTGTTTAGCCCCCCTCCCCATCAACCTTTTTATACTAACTATGTACATTAACATGAAAACAGAATCACCGTCCATCAGACTTTACCGGTTACGGCTACTTGTCTTCACCTGACATCCCAATCCACCATTTGTAGCAACATATTAATTTCCAAGGCAACAGATTAGGATTAGTGTTGTGCAGAATGATTGTATTTTGACAAAAAAGGAGTTCCACAGAATACCAGAAAATTACATGGAATTCCATTGATAGCAGAATTCCTAAATTTCACAAGCAGAATGGTTTTCGCTGATTAATAATGCACAGTTTACATAAACTGAAGATTCTTTTCTCTGCAAACGGCAGAAAATTATTCCACCGTTTTACGTGACCCACGTAAAATTATGTTGTGGTTTACATGGGAATGCTTTTTGGAAAATCCACAGAATTTAAAAAGAAATTCCGTAATGTATTTCAGAAATGGAATTGCCATTCCACGTGAATTCTGCCAGTGGAATTCCATATTCCATACAGCCCTAACTGGAAAGCAGTAAACCGAGAACTATGAGATTAGGTGTAGACAAGTAATTAAAGCAGATGAAGTCTAGGGGGCAGTGGCGTTGGCTTCAGGTTAACATGCAAAGATATATGAACAAGAAAAGTACATTCCATCAGAAAATAAATGAACTATTAGATGACTTATACATATTGTTATTTTTTTTTTTTTTTTTTGCTTCATTGGAGCTGCCATGGGTTCTTCAGTGCATCATGTTACTTATAACTTGGAGGTGGTTCACTTTTTTCTGAACATCTTGATCACCCTATTAACCTATATGTTGATTTTTAATTCCAATCACATTTTTCTTAGGTTTTTTTTTTTTTTACTTTTCCTGTAATCAATATGGTCCATTTTAAAGCAGCAGTATTTGTTAGCTGGCAAAAAATGTTACCATATTTTTTAGCATTACTATATCTCTGGCAAAATTCGACTCTTTATCAGTACATTTTTATTTCTCGAAGATGTTTTTAAAACATTAAAATAGTTTTTATTAATAATTTTGTAATGAACAACTCAAGTCATTAAAGATGGCCACCACTAATAATACTTAAAACTCCCTAGTCTTTAGCTTACTTTGTGACTTTGCATCGTGAGTTCATAGAGTGGATGTATTAGGGAGTGCTAGCACACCTCTCTGTTGGTAAGATGTAGAGCACCACCTTAAAACATTTGATTTGTTAATGTAGGCATGGCTAGAAAGCAGTGACTTTAAAAACATTTTAAACTCCGTTTCTCAGTTCAGGAGTGAACTACAATGATAAGAAAAATGCATGGACTGATGTTTTTGTCATAAATGCAGGATTACTGAACATGGCATTTTATTCCAGTAACAAAAACAGCTGCTTTAAAAAGGACTGTCCCACAATTTCTTCAGTTTTCACATTTATAGTTGAGCACACCTCATTGACATCAGTGTTACTGTGTCTTTAGGCCCTTTTACACACACAGTCTTACAATGGAATAAGCGTTACGGAAGGCCCCTACCTGTCCATCCCATGCTGTCTAAATGCTTTTTGTTCCGTTGTAAAACAAACGTTCACCTGAACCGCATTCCCTGGCATCGGTGGTTTGTCCCCAAGCGTGCCGTTACAGCAGGCAGTGTAAAGCGCCCATTCCAGCTCAAGACCTCCAGCTCTTCAGTTATTGCGTCACGGCCACTGTTCTACCCAGCAAGGAGTACTGCACCGATATGGAGGGCTGGGCGATGTTGTGGTGGAACAGGAGCTCGTCTAATCGGGACGTGAAGCGCAACTGGCTGTATCGGAGCCGGACAGGTAACGCTGGTTTCGCTACAGTAGTGTGTGTGTAAAAGCGCCTTTTGTGGCTGCCCAGTTGTTAGCCATCTCAGCTCTGGGTCAGAAGAAGGCTGTGGCTTCAAGCGCTACAGTTTATCGGGGAATTTGAGCTTGTATCTAGTCCTGACAGCGTGGTGCAGTACCAAACAAGCAGTCTGAGAAAGAAAGGGCACAAAACAGAAATAAGTAGCTGAAATTAAACAAGCTTTTATTTTTGCCACTATTGCTGCACCAGTGCACCTGAAAAATACATATAGCCAAACCCTACCCCCTGTAGAAAAGCTGGTCTCAGAGTGCCAGGGTGTTTGGCTGGGATGGTCTCTCTTTTTTCTTCACGTACACTGGTGCTTCAATTGCAGTAAAAATAAAAGTTAAACTAATCTTGGCTACATACAGTAGTCTTGCTTCAGTTCTATTTCTTTCCTGCAGCGCCCACTTTTAGGGTACTTTTCACTTGCCTGCTCCTTGCTGGTGCATCGTAGCCTGCTGCATTGGGCACATACCTGTTTGTTAATGCCTTCTTCCCTCTCGTATCTCCTGGTCACCAAACCAGGAGATCCTCCACTATGGTTTTTGTCACCCCATTATACCGAACTAAACATGGCCAAAACTCAATCTCCTACTCTGGGACAAAGCTATACAATGGATTACCCCAGAAATTCAGGCATGTAATACTATCCCCTCTTTCAACTCCTACCTCAAAGCCCATCTCCTGCGTACATCAACTTGCAGCTGCCTTTCTCAGACCTAATTCCCAGTACTCAGCCTGGCACCCTCTTCATATTTAGTAATCCATATCTTTATTAATTACCCCCAGCCCCAGCCCAGTCCTGCCCAAATTGCACGTTTCCCAATCTCCTGCACTTATTTTCTCCCCATCTGTCTCTCCCCTACACCCCTCAGCCTGTGTGCCACACTCTGCCATCCACACTGCGGAGCTTCCTGTCCCTACCATTTTCTCCTCAATTACCCCCTGTACTCATACCCTTGCTGTAGCTACCCTCTTTGTCAGCCCCCACCTCACTTTTTCCATACCTTGCATAACTGCAACAGTTTTAGTCCTTATGTTTTTTTTTTACCATGTTGTATTAATTATCCTTAGTATACATTGTTTCCTTTTTGTTAATTACCTGCTGTACAGTACAATCTTTTAACCTGCATTGTTTCTCATGTATATCTATGCTTTCATGTACCTCACACTGGATATTTGTGAAAACTGGCATTTCTGCTCGCACACCTTCCCGGTATATAAATAAAGATGGATTGATTGATTGATTGACTGCTGTCGCTAGGCATGCAGCCTGGCTAGATATGCCGTGCTTGAGATGTGAAGTTGAGCCGTGGAGGGATTATTGGAGCACTGCAAAATTCTCTTATTATTCTGCTTCTGCTGCAGTTCCACAGAATTACAGAAATTCCACCTCATTTTTTAGAATTCTACTGGAAGTGGAATCCTGAAATTCCAAACGTAGAATGCTTTGTAGTAATCCACAGCTTACATAAATTATGGAATAGTATTCAGCGATTTACATAACCCACAGATTCATTTTCCACAAGCTGTGGAATAATATTCAGCATATTAAGTATTCCATACAATATTACTGCAGTTCACACAATAATGATTTTTGGAATTTC